>JAJQWJ010000003.1:16537102-17137102 GCA_023637945.1 Phaethornis superciliosus
GCTTAGTCTCTCATGTCTTAATGTTTAAGATTATAACGCATGGTATTTACCTTCTACTTCCTTGCTGTAGGTAGTTCTGAGGTAAAGGTCTGGAGACCCAAACTATTTTAAGATAAAAAGCTTACCACAGGCATTGAGTATTCTTAAATAGGTTGGATATATATTCTGCAAGCCATGTGACATTATTTATAATTAATGATTGTGTGACAGTTCAGAAATATGAAAAAGAATTTGCTCTCTATGTTCAGGGTCTCTCAGCTCACGTGAGTCAGGCTCAGATTCTGAAGTCTAAAAAAGGTCACTTTGCAATCTGTAAGTAGCTTTAAAGCCTTCATGGGCCTTAAAGCATCAGGCTTAGCCAGTGGAAAAAAACATTCTGGAACAAGGTAGCTCTGCCAGCAGAGAGATAGAAAATGGAGAGAGCTGATAAGTCTGTCATCTTCTGCTCTTGATGCAGGTAGAGGAAGAAGAACAGAAAGATTTCTAGAGGCACAGCATATGTCTGATTCATAATGGCTTCAGTTAATAAATCACATTTGCTTATTCCAGGCTTGTCTCCAAATGACCAAATGTAAAACCTGACATTGCCTCAAGGATACATGAAACAATGGAACTGGTGAGTACTCCTGGCTCCACGGAACCTGGTATTCCCTTGTATTCTCTCATCTCCTGCCTTTCTTTGTCATTGTGGTCTACATATCCCACTGCCAGCACCTGTAGCCTTCTGCTTCTCACTAGAATCCCATCAGCCAAAACATGCCACACAGTTAGTGTGTTTCTTTAAATTCAGGTTTTCTTTCCAGGCTGACCACCACTACCCACCCATGAGGGAGGTGAGAGCCTACATGTCTCCCAGCACACAGACAAAGCAACAAACATGTTGTCTCACAGCACTGAGCTGACTCCCTTCCCCATATTGAAAACCCAAGTGCTGTGCTTTCATAAAGAAGAAACCTGAAAACACAGTGCCCACCTCACAGACCAGTTGTCCTGCAGAGGACGTGGTCAAACACCCCTTCTGAAAACAGCTATGGCAGTGAAAAAGTTTACTGCCCTTTCTCTCCTGCCCATGGGAGCACCTCTTAGCCTTGTGTGTTGGCACAAGCTGGAGTTCTAGGGTAAGCTTCCCCTTGCCCTGCTTTGGCTGCAGCAGGGGGAGAGTTTGCATGAGCTGCTCGGATGGAAGATGAGCCTCAAGGCTGGGGCAGGAGTGTGAGAGACAGGGGTGAGGCTGGAGGCAGGTCAGTCTCCTGGAATCAGCACAGCTAAAACTGGGAGGGAACAGCTGGTCCCTGCTTATTTGACATAGCCACTTTTGCTTGTTCACCTCCTACTAGTTGACTTTCCCTAAAACACTTTTGCTCCATGATACCTTATGAATATGAGATGATCTGGGACATAAAAAACACTTGATCAGCTCCCTCATGACCACCTGTCCTTTCTCTAAATGCCTCACCAGGCTGTGAAGCTGGTGCCAGCTGTCAGCATTGGACTGTGACTAACATTTTCTTGAACAATATAATGCTTGGTTTCTTCTTACCTATCTTGAGCTTTTCTGCAGTCATCTTCTCTTCCTATTTTTGCATTTATTTCATGCATCTATTGCAAGTAATTAGCTCTTAGATGTAGGAGTTGTAAGTCTGATTTCCTCAGGAAATGAGGCTTAGGTGATCATGCTCTGTACGTCCTCAGATAACTATTGAATATACCAGTTGATTTAATTTGGCTGATGGAGAGCAGGCATAAAGCTAATTGAATTCCTACAAGTTTTTTGCAAGTAGGAAGCTAGCAGGAGAAGAGAGGAACCTTGGAGTCATGGGACAGAAAGAAAGGTAGCAGATAAATTTGCATCTTTTATTCGATACCAAACATTTCATAAGGGAGATGCATTAATAAGTGTCAAAACATGGCTCAGTTTGAACCTGCAAATGACCACAAGACATAGACCTGGACTCTTGTGTTACAGTTGCCTGGGGTTTTGTTATTTGCACAGTAATTGGGACAACAGTTTTAGACCCCTGAGAGGGATTTTTAGTCTGTTACTACAGATCATGGGGGAAAAAAAAAAGCAATACAGGAAGAATGTACTAATGAATGTTTCTCATCCACAAAGCTGTTTTCAGGTCAGCACCTTTCTGTTATCCTGCTGGCTTTGGCACTTCTCCACAGCTTTCTCTGTCACAGCCTTGTAAAAAGTCTTGTTCAGTCTTATACACCAATTTTGCATCTGTTTCATTTCAAATGATGGTAAAATAGTGCTCAAAAGGACATTTGGACTTTCTTAATGTTCTTGCTAGAAAATAAAGGCAACTCTTCTGCTGTGTCACTAGGATCCACCAATTTGACATAGTGCAGTTGGGTTTTAGCCATCTTCTCAGGCTGCCTACTCTCCTGGTCTGTGAATCTCAGGAGACCTGATCATCAGAAGTTCATCTGAGAACTACAGGGCGCAAAATCTTACTGCGTCATTTGCTGGGGTTTTGTTGGTTTGGTTGGTTTTTGGTTTGGCTTGGTTTGTTTTTTTCTAGCAGCAGATCCTCAACCTTTGCCCATCCCATTCCATCTCCAGGGACAACCTCAAAAGTAGCCAGATGCCATATAGGGCATGTGCAGCCCTGCAAGAAATGGCAGGTGATGGATCTAAACCCAGCTCCAGGTTTCCAGCTCCTGACTGCTTCCACATGTCAAGTGACAAGTGTCACCAGTGTGAAGTTTTGCAAGGTGACATATGCCTTCCCAGAAGCAGAAAAAAGGGAGGATTTAACCATGGAAAAATTCTATTTTTTCTGAGAAAAAGTTTCTTTTTCACTGTAAGATCATTACAAAAAATAAAAGTAAGGGCATAAAAAGGCTAGCACAGCAGTTTGGCTCCCATGTTTCATGCAGCAGTGCTGTGTTACAGAGATAAACATCAGTGCTTAGCTTACAGGCTGTCTCAACACCTGGAATGCTGTTATAGAGACAGGTTTAATAATTAATTTTTATTTCCCTGAGAGAACACACCCTGGATCTTCTAAGGAGCTTATTGCTCACCAGGTAATGGGAGAAGCAGGCAAAAGAGACAAAAGCATTAGAAAAGATAAAAGGCTGAGATCAAATAACATTATTCTTCATGTCATGGTGGAAATGGGGCTATACTCATCTGCTCCCTAGAGTACATTGCCTGGAGATGGTTAAAAGTATCTTGGTCAAAATACTTGTATTCCAGACTTGTCTTTAAGTAAATTACTCTGCCATGACTGGTAGCAGGAAAGATGGGAGCAGATAATTCAGTGATGTTACTGTGTTAGGTTTATGTCATGTGACCCCCCACAGATGGGGATATGGAGGGATGGTTTTATAATCAGAAAAATCTGATACCTGGAAATGGTGCTCAAACGTGCTGTAGGATAGGTTTTCTCTATGTACTAGAGATTTTTCTCTTCTTTGTTCGGCACTACATTTTTCTATGAGACCCATAAACCTAATGAAATTAAATGCTACAACAAAGTGAATAATGTGAAAATATGTTCTGCTGGGTTCCTCAGTGATCATGACCAAAACCATAAAGGTGGACCAAAACCATAGTCTGAGAACAGAGAAGCACCAGCATCTTTTTCTGTCTGTGCCCTGGGCACATTTCCGTGAGAGCTGCTATCATTTACCACCTTACTGGGTGTCTGCATGTTATGATAGGGATACCAAGAGGAAATGTAATGTCTGTGTGCACATATGTATTGGGGGTGAAGGTAGAGGGCCAGGTGAAGGAGGTGGCACATAAAAGTGGCCTTGTGTTGGGGTGGGCAAATGGTGTGTTTCAAGGCACAGTGGATAAAAGCACCAGATGTGTGTTGGGAAAGAAAGACTTCCAACATATCAACTGCACCTTTCTCCAACTAAGTATTATACTTTTGAGAAATTCTTACAAATACATAAGGGATTTCAGCCACTGGGATATTAATGATGTCCAACCTTAATACAAATGAGAGTGCAGGTACAAGTACCGTGAGCAAAGGTGAAATGGATGAATGGATATAGGGCAGCTGATGGCATGAAGCTGCTGGTTCTGTCAGCAGTGCTGCTGTTCTGCAAACTCCAGTGCAGTGCTTGATGTTATTTGACCACATGTGTATGTTTCCTCACACAAACAGTCTGATCTTAATGGAATTGATAAAATGAGCAAAATTATCAACACATTTATGATCTCCACAAGGACAAGACTAACTGCTGGTACCTGCTCTGCTGTGAGTTTAGGCTGCTGGTGATGAAGGTGAATTTCAGCATTGAGCAAAGACTATCAAAGTCCTGGGCAAGATGCAAAGCCTGTTTTTCCCATATTTTTTATTGCTGAAGAGGGTCTTGATTTCAGTGAGCCAGATAGTGCTCTTTGGTAAATGTGCCTACTCAAATGGCTTTTTGAAAAATGTTTCCTTATGAATTGTAGCTGGGTCTCATGCTGCTTTGATAAGCACAGTGTGCAAATTGAAATACCAATCCTGGATCTGGGCAGTTAAATTAGGTTTACTGATGGGTCTGGTGCTGTTAGGCTGTAAAAGGAAGGATCTCCTGAGCTGGAAGAGGGGTTTAACAGAGGAAATTACTCAAGACTGCACTGGCTTCTGTAAATTGCTGAGGAAAAACTCAGCTGGCAAGCTTCCTTTTGCTTTATGGACAGATTCTCGACCTATAAATTATCCAAGGCCCACTGAAGTTACTTTTATACTACCTGTGTTTCTTACACCATACTTTATGATCACTTTTAGTTGCTTTCCTCTGCTAATCTCGCATGGGAAGCCAGCCTAGTCTGAAACACGTTATCAAACAAGTCTGTAAATCTCTTCCTTAAGACATTTGAATTAATTCATTGTCTCTGGTATAGATATTTTAAAATGCATAATGGCAAGTTCCATGTGAAGAACCAGTAGGAGAAAGCCACTTCCTCTCTACAAACACATCTCACTCTTTCTTGATTGTGAAAAGCAGCAAATTATCTTGTGTGATTCCACAATGTCTGGGTCTTTAAGCAAGTGTAGGAACATGTAGTCATGATACCAAAATTGGCCTGTAAAGACTTTACCTATTTCAATTTTGTTTCCATCTCTGATGAAATAGCTTTTTCCCTATCTCCTCCTTAGCTGTAAGTGCTGGCACTCTTGCCATCCACCACTGCTCCAGCACTTGCCAAGTACTTTACGTACTTCCAGTGTTGGAAAAACATGAGCTCATTGAATCTTCCAGTACTTCTGTAATGAGCAGTCATTAGAATTGCCCTCATTTTATGGGCAGGAATAAGGGAGAATGGAGAGTTTAAGTGACTTAACCATAGCAAATCAGTGCAAAAGGTAGGATGGTGTTATTGATTTCTGCATATCTTCTAAAAGACTCCTGAAATTTTATTCCTTATCATTCAGCTGATTAGTCTTGGGCTTTCTCTTATAACACTGGTGTGGATTTGGATCTAATAGGTAGTGGGATTTCAGATTTCTGGAATTGATTTTTTTTTTTTTTTCTTTAACACTAACTGGGAGGCAATGTCAAATTTTAAGGCTGTTGAGTTTCCATGTCTTTCCTAACATTTCGGTAATGTTAGGAAATGGTAAAATTCATATCAGAAGCAGTTATGGAGCTTTGCACACCAGTGTTTGTGAAGTACACCACTGCCTGATGGAGCCATGGGAGAAGCTGCTCTGTGGTGCTGCCATTTCCTTGTCCAGTTGCAGTGTCTGAGCCATGCCAAGGAGCACCAACAGTGTGGGAAGGGGAGCGTGGTCCTCCTGGCTGTTGGCAAACCCTACCACTCTACACATGGAGTGATGGGAGAACTCAGGACAAACCACCCTGGCATTCATTCATGTCTCTGCCCATAAGCCTAAGGCTCCTCATAAGTATTTTTGCTTTTACCTGGTTCCTTGCAATCGCTGTGGTGGTAGAGTGGTGCCTTGAGTTTGCAGAGCAATTGCATGCCTTGGAATTTGGAGAGTTCTCCTGACATTCCATGTGAGATCATGGCTTGGTGTCATACATTTTCTTGGGAGCCAGCTTTTCAATATGTAATGAGCTCTGAGCAAATGCTGGATTGGATTTTCTGTCTTGTCACTCATGTGACAGCAGTCAATGGCATACAGCTGTGCATCTCCCTTAATTTAGATCACAGCCACCCTGGGTGGACTGCTCCTTACACCCTGCAACAACTGCAAAGTACATTAAAACAAAAAAAATCTTAAAAGTAGGGGGGTGCTTCCAAATCAATGCAACCTCTTCCAACTACTCATCTTCATGTCTTCCATGAAACAAGAATCTTTAAAGTTTGATTGCTGCTCTGAGGTCATCTGTATTGTGTATCAAGGCCTGTGCACTGATTACTGATTTACTTTTTTTTTTTCTCCGTTTGCCACTGATAAGAATGGGCCATCTGGAGAATTTGATTTCCTCTGAGGAGTATTCTAGGAGCTAGAGGTTAGGTGATTAATTTTATTGGGACAATAAATTATAAAGGAAGGACTATGTCATTCTTCTTCAACAATGCTTCTTCCTGAGATGACAGCATAACAAATTGCAGGCATACAGCAAATTCCTAAATGCAATCAGTTGACTTGTTGCACTGGGTGGGTGGAATAAGAGCAGTGCAGATAGGTTTGGTCATTGAAGTTACATGGAAGCTTTGCTACTGCCTTAAATCAGCACTGGGTGGTTTACTTTTGACATATGGTTGAGCCTAAAAATCTCACACTGGGAAAAGTTTCTTTTGATGAGGTCAACTACTCTGTGCGTTTCTGACAAAGTTCTCCTTTAATGTATTGCATTTTAAAAAGTAAGGTTTGCCTTGCTAGATTGAACCATTACCCTTTTAAGGTTTTCATCTGGACATCATCTAACAGTGTCTGAGGCTTCAAAACAAAAAGGGGAAAAAAACCCAACAAAACAATGCAGCACAGCACAGGAAGTCCCAAAATGTCTGCTACTTACATAATTATTGTATAGGCACAGGAAAGGTCTATTCTCACCCCTTTGATTTCCATCTTCCATCTTGAAGATCTGATTAGCTTTCCATCACATCCAGGATGCAGGTATTCTGGAATAATAAAGTTATGTAGCCTCTTCTGTTGCCTTTCAGTGCTCTTTACCCAAGCAGCAAGGTATCAGTGGTGTATTCCATCAGGGATGCAATGTGGGCTGTAAACCACTACTGCTTTGGAGCTGCCTCACAAAATGTTTCTGAAAGAGGGGGGACAGGACCTGGAATTGGTAATCCTACAAGCTGTCCTACTGCATTTATTCCCTCTCATGACTTGATTCACTGATATTAAGTCTGGAAAGGGACTGTTATGATCAGTGCAAACAGTGAGCTTATGTTCATGTTGCATAATTTAACCTGGTAATTTCTGCATAGAGTCAAACAATCTGTGACTAAACAAGAATGTATTTTTAGAAACAACATTAATCCTGATTTAGTAGTTTCATATCATGGAGAATTATTTAAAAAAAAAAAAAACCGAACCACAACCAAAAAAAAATGTGTCTTGGAAAGCTGTTCACTTGCTTTTCCTAAATGCAGCCAGAAGGTAATTATCCTGCCCAAGGATACCTAGGAGCTGCTAGCCACAGTCAGGGAACGGAACTGGGTGAGCAAGGTACCACCCTGTGCTGTGAATAAATGAAAGCTTTCCACTCCAACATCCATAAAATGTCCTTGGTCACTGCAATACAAAACTTGTCTTTCTAAAACCATCAGCTGCTAAGTTTCATTAAGTGTCCCTGTACGTGACACCCCAATGTGGAGGCTCTTCCTGTTTTGTTCTGTGTTCTAAGGTGAAAAGATGCTCTTCAGAAAGTTGACAGCTAATGTAAGACTAGGGTTTGAAAACCCTTAACAGTATTTTCTTCTCCTCTATATGGCTGAGTAATTAAAAAGCTTAAGTAACAGGAGGCAGGAGAGACAGCTGCTGGTTTCTTGGCATGACTCCCTACTTACACTTTTGACAGAATTAACCAACATAAGGTGCAGTGCATACAGAACAGCTACTGGTCAGAAAAACAAGAAATCTATTGGTTCTTTTGTTCTTATTCAGGCAAATTCCCACTGATTCTTATGCAAATGCATCATAATTTGGCTGATCAGCTCTGCTTTTTAAACAAACACGTAACTACATGCACATGTGACGCTCCTCTCTGTCCTTTTAGGGACTGTATTCTTGCAAATTTGGGCCACAGGTTTTGAAGAGAAAATCTGTTTAGTGGCCCAGATATTTATAAAGCTGCTAGCAAATATAAAGAGAGACAACACGACATGACAGATGTGCAGACACAGTTGCAGGAGCAATTCCAGGCATGGGAATCATTTGCTGGTGACGTGTGTTCCCCTGCTTACTCAACCCTCTTGCAGTGCAACCTTTGTAGGTACTGCCTGTTGTTCCTGGTTTTCTGCTGATGTCCTAGAGAACCCTACTTAAAGAGTGTTGTCACTGGGGGGGAACAACTCCTGTTCCCATGTTGTTCATGAGAGTTGGATACATTTTATTCTGAAGCTCCATGTAACAAGCTTTATGGGGTTGAGATAATAAAACTGGTAAGAAAAGGAAGGAGGAAGGAATATAAGAAGGGGTATTGAAGTCCCCATATATTTCTGATATTTCTAGGTTGAGAATCACTGGGCTGGAGCTTTCCCTAACCTCTGCTGGTGAAGTTTCCATGGCAGAGCTACAAGAACATCCAATATGTTAAAGCCCTGGGCATTTAATTTCTCTGAGATTCAGACAGTTTTGATTTCTAAAGATGTGTACAGTGTTTTCATACTGATCTAAAAAAAAAATAAAAAATTGTTGATTAAATCTTTTTATCCAAAGTGCCAGCCCAGGGACTTGTTATGCCCTTCAACCTCAAATCATTTTCACACTCATGGATTTGAGACTAGTCTAGCCCACCATCTTGCATATATATGAGCAAAGTTCTTTGATGTGTTATTTTTAACCTCACTGCTCACCACACTGAACTGTTTATTGTTTCATTATGCCACCTTTATCTTCAGACCAATGACCTGGCATACTCTCTTAACAGTTTTGGAGTGTTTGCTGCAGAGAAAATTATTCTAAGTCATTCTCTCATTCTCATTCTTCCTCTTTTTTTTTTCCCCCCCCCCACCTTCTTTATTCTTATTTATTAGATTAAATCAGGAGAGAAAAATCTTTTCCTCACTGAAAGTTGAATGGGCTTTGACAAGTCATAAATTGAAGCTCAACTAATGCTTTTAGTGTACTGGGGGTGAAGACTCATGTGCACAAGGAACTGTGAGCCACAGGCTTCCTTTGCCTGGATTAATAGTGACAGTAATATAGTGATCTATACTCAAAAGTTTACTCAAAAAGTAAACATTTGTACAAGAGAGCCATCATACAGAATCTGTATCTTCCTGTAAACACTAAATCAGAATTTTTTTTATTTTTTTGTTTCCAGAAATAGTAAAGAATTCACTCTAATTCTATGATCATGTTTCTCTCTAGGAGCAAGTACTTCATTGTATTGTATATCTGGCCCCACAACAGCAGTGAAAACCTGTGCTTAGCATAACCCATATTTCTAAAGCACTAAAAAGCTGAGCTGGCATGCTAGTTCTGCCAAGGGTAGAATTAGAATTTCTTTGGAATTAGACAAAGCAATCAAAAGCAAAAACAAGCACAAAAATATGGCACAAGGATTGTGAAGTAAGTATGTTTAAAAATTTAGTGTAATACAAATGTATTACAGGGTTTGGTCCAAAGCCCACTGAAGTTGGAATGAAAAAGTGAAGAGAAATGCTTTCTCAAGCACAACATGAGAACTTCATGACAAGAGCAAAGGAATAACCAAAATAAATCACAGAATGCGCTGTGTTGGAAGCGACCTTTAAAGGTCATCTATTCCAACCCTCCTTCAGTGAGAAGGGACATCTTTAACTAGATCAGGTTGCCCAGAGCCCCATCAAGCCTGACCCTGTCTGTCTCCAAACATGGGGCCCCCACCACCTCTTCAGGCAACTTGCTTCAGTATTTCACCACCCTCATAGTAAAGAGCTTCTTAATGTCTAATTGATTTAGATTACTCTGCCCTAGTTTAAAACTATTACCCCTCATGCTGTTGCTACACACCCTCGTGAACAGTCCCTCCTCAGCTTTCTTGTAAGTTCCCTTCAGGTACTGGCAGGGTGGCTATAAAGTCTCCCTGGAGCCTTCTCCTCTCCAGGCTGAACAATCCCAACTCTCTGAGTCTGTCTTTGTAGGAGGGGTGTTCAACCCTGTGATCTTTTTTGTTGTCCTCCTCTGGACCCGTGCCTTTCTTGTGCTGAGGGCTCTAGAGCTGGACACAGTATTCCTGGTGAGGGCTCACCAGAGCAGAGGGGCAGTAAAGTGACAGGCTAATCAGAATTGTATCACAGCTCTCCCTCCTTAATCCCCATGTATGTTCGCTACTATTCCTGTTATTTTTTCATGTATTTTTTATGGTAAGGCTGCAGCTAAGACCCTGTTTCTGGAAAAGAAGCTTCCTACACTGGGAATTCAGCCACCTGCCTATAAACCTCTTCTGTTTACACCAAGCCTGGAAAGAAAGATCTGCCCTTTCTCCATCTCAGACCTCCCCTGACAGGCAAGTGGAGATGCTTTTGCTTCTCCCTGGACCTGCCTCTCTCTCAGCCTTCTTGGAGAACTGTAGGCTCTTCACTCATGTGTTGTTGTGCCACAAAAATCCCTCTTTTGTCCTCCTCATTGCAGGGTCAGTCAGAGCTCAGAAACAGGCACAGCAAACCACTACAAGTTTCTCCAGGGGTTCAGAACTAATCTGAACACAATCTGTTGGCACAAAGAAAACTTATTTTGAATGAGATTGGATAAAAAAAATAGTGTGAATGATTATCTGATAAAGCAGCTTTTCTTGGCTTATGGAATTATTCTTCAAGCCTATGCATGTTTTTTTTATTTGCCTTTCTTCCAAGCTGAATTTAAGCCAGGCAAAATTTACTTTCCCCTGCATTATGATCATCGAACTCTTACTTGAGTGAACTTTCTTGAAGTCAGTCAGTTCTATGTTTCAGCCAATTTTATCTGCAGCTCCAGTCACAAGCCCCAAATATTCAAGTATGCAAGGCAGATATTTAGTCCTCTTTGAAGCCAGAGTCACTACTGAACATGGAATTTCTCATCATCAAGATGGGTGTTAGCAAGAGAAAAAACAACTTGGAAAAGTTGCACATTTCTTGAGTATATCGTCCCCCATCAGGAATCTAGGCTGCCAAGCTACAGGAAAAGTAAGGTAGTCAGCAACAGAGAAACTTCTGGGAGGTTAAACAGGATAAACCAAACTATTTGACAATAAAGTGAGTGGATCAATAGGTCCCTGTATCTCTCACCTTCAAAATATTTCTCTGCTGAAAAACCACCATGGAAATGAGAACTGCTTACTGCTTTGGCTGGGATGAGATGCTCTAGGGTTTTATTTCCCATGTTTTGTTTGTTAAAGGCTCTAGGCAGTCGGAAAGATGTGTGGCATCATATTATTATGAAATAGTAATGGCAGTCACAGGGATGGAAAAAGGATGCTGGAACATCTTGATTAAGGATACCAAAATGCAGGTATGGTGCTGTTTACCACTCTGACTTGTGCTGTTCAGGTTGCTCACAGCATGGACCACGAGCCAGCCTTGGGGCATAGGACAAATCAGGTCTCTGTTGTCACCCTGTGTTCTCTATAGGGAGATGCAAATCCTGTTTGCCCATGCTCTTCCCACAGTTTTTCTTTGAGTGCCCTACAGCACTGAAAACACCCCCACACCTCTGCTGGAGTGTGTTCTCCAAAAGTGTGCTGGGAGTTTGGCTGCAGCCCCAGTCATGTGGGTTTTGTGTCCCCTTCTCTCACTCACACCAGAGCAGACCTGAACCACTGGGGCATTATAGCTCACATCCAGAAACTGAGGGCAGGGAAACATGGAGATTTATTCACTTTTGGATGAGTCTGGGGTTTTTAAAATCTACTGTTCAAACATTCAAGGGACATTTGTAAAGCCCAGAGTTCCCAAATTATTTATTATTACTTGTGATTAGCTATATGAACCTGTGTTGCTTTGTCATATAGGAAGTAAACAACTGCTTTGACTAACTAAATATGCAAATCATGGATAAGTTTTTAATTAGTTAATTTCATTAGTCACAGTCTGGTGCTGTTCATGAGCTATGGAGCAGTAGAAATGGGTGTTACTATGCAGTGATACTGCAACAAGGCTTCTCCCTTCAAGACTGTTAAAACAGGTGTTCTGTCCCTGTCTTGTAATATATAATGCCAGCTGTACTTCTTAGGTTTTTGGTTTAGAGTTTAATACAATTCATATCTGGTATATCATTTGCTGGGGAAACAACTTACACTAGCAAGAGAATGGGTTAAGTGACTTAGAGAGGCAAGTTACAAGTTTGTAGTGAAATGGGGATTCTGTGAGCACTGGGGTATGTCCTACTTATATCTACCAGAGGTTGAGAAGGACAAAAATATCAGAATTTGAGAATAGATTAATGAATGCATGAACAGAAAAAAAGATCTAAACACCCACCCTCCCCAACTTTAAAATTACTTTTCCAGAAAAAAGTGCCATAAAGCACTATAGAAAAAAATAAATCTAAAGCTATGTGTTTTTCTGCTGTGTGCTGTAAAATTAATGTGGACATTTGAAATCTGACATGGCATGAAAGTGGAAAGAATCCAATGCAATTCATTTAAGAAGTGTATTTTATGACTTTAAAAGACAGGACAATTAATCTACAGTCTCTATATTTCAGAAATACATATCATGCTCATAAAAATCTTCAGGCTGACATTGATGTGTATGAACCCTGTTGGGCTGATTCCTCTGCATTGTAAGGGCTAGTAATTACTCTGAAATCAATGACCCAAACTCTGACAATTTGGAGTGGTTACAGGTATGCCTGTGCTCATTTTTCATATGATAGGTACAGAATGGGCAACATGAGGAGCAATTGCTTCCCTGCCCCAATAAAGAGGGATTATTCTCAGGTCAGAGTTGAAAAAGTTGATTAATCTGTGTACATTGTTCAGTCCTGGGTCTTTGTACTGTGGTCAGCAGCTCGTGAAAAACCTGGCCTGGGAAGCACTACCACTACTTCTCTCCTTGGCTGCCAGGTAGTAACAACTTTCAGTCTCTATTAACCTAGACTAGACTCACACAGTAGCCTGGAGGTAAAAGACAGGTAACCACTAATGAATCCCTTGAATTTCTTAGTTCCCACTTCTTTATTAAATTTTCCTTTTTATGGCTAATTACCAATATTACATGGTATTCTTTGAAGAAGAAGGTTTCACAGGCATCATTTTTGATGTCCTCTCTTGGAAAATTGCAGGTGCATTATAACACTGCTGTAGGTGTTGTTTTTTATCATCTTTACTGGGAAATCAATTGGTGCTGCAGAGGATAGCAGCAAACACCTATAGCAAAAGAGGAGAATATATTCTCCTGTGGTAATGTTGATGACACTGAGAAGTGGTTGGAAAAGACCCTACTGTTAGCCTTAAAGAGCTATCTAGGCCTATATATCTTCTGACTTCAGCCTGCCACCAAAGTAAAAGCAATGGGTACAGTACACATGTAGGCTGAGTGCCAGCATTAAAATTGCATTTGCATCACTTTGTTTTTAGAAAAATGTGCTTGTGTCTGTTTGCTTGAGTAATGAAGCAAGAATCTCATTATTTTAATATGAGACTCTGTGACCTGAAGTAGAATAGCAGCCACTAGTCCCTTACCATTCTTGCAGTCAGAGAACAATATTAAAATATATCAAAGTGTCTGACCTCTCCTGGTTCTCTTGAAAACCTCAGCTACCTCAGCATCTACTGCGTATCCAGTGATCGCAAGCACGTTCTGGCTCCACTGCACAGAGTCCCTGGTTTGGCCTCTAGTTTTGTCCTATTTGTAGCTTTCAGTGGTGGAAGAGGTGCTCTTCCAGAGGACTTTTACATGAAAAGTCCTACAGAGTCTACAGTAAAGCAACAGACTCTCTTTGCCAGGCACCGTACAAATGCATAACAAGCTATAGTACCTGCCTGGGATGAAGAACAAACCCCACCTGCAGCACGTAGGAATTCCCTGTTTTTTTCTGTAATGAAGATACAATGCCATAATTCAATTCCAATTTGGGAAATTACACTGGCTAGTTCCCTGTGCCAGTGGTATCACCAGGATATGCCATTCTGCATTTACTGTTTTGGCTGTCGCTAACAAACCACTCAGCTACCACTCTCTCAGCCAGCACTGAAAGCATGATGATGGATATTCTCAAAATCTGTCAAATAAGCAGAGCTGATTGAACAGGTCCACATTGTACTGCAGAGTTACTTATAACTCAGAGAGAAATGAGGTTTCTCCTTTATTTAGCCACAAACTGACTGATTCCAGGGCAAATCTGGTTCCACTCTTTCACTCTCAGGTGGACTTGGATTCGCAGTAGGTGAAATCTGCCCTGTCGGTGTAAAAGAGCATTGGTTTTTCTATGTAATCTAATCACTAACTTTAACTTCTTCAGGTTCTAGCTTTGCCAATTTTAAAAACTTATGCCATTGTTTTGTGAAGGGCAGCATCTGCATTTTTGAGGAGACCTAGCAACACTCATGTGAAAGAAAAATAATTAAAATGTGGCAGACTATTAGAAATGCAAGACTGAATTATGGCCTACTCAGAAAAAAATAATCTAAGCGTGGCTAATGACAACCTTTAGAAAGTGATACGCAGCTAAGAAGATACAAAAATGTCATTTGTATTGATAATCTATATTAATGCTTGCAAAGATTTTAATTGAAACAGTTCAGAAAAAATTAGAGTCTAGAGATCCAGTCGAGTATCCATCCAAGTGACAGATTTTTTTTGTCTCTCTGGTGTCTCAGATGTGTTTATAGTTCATGGTATGAAAAAAAGGTAAAAGAATATGAAAATCTTAAAAGGAAAAATTACTCTTAATACATTTTACTGAGTTGAAAATCTAAGTCGTGTATTGGAAGAAATGTGTAGGTAAAGCTAGTGAAAAAGAAGATTAAATAAAGCAAATTTCACCCTGGCCTTAATCTATGGTATAGTTTAAAGCAGACTGAATGGTCCCTGTTCAACCACAGCTATGCAAAAATCAATTTAGATTATACTCCAATTGATACATGGTTAATCTGATGCTGAATGGGATTTAACATTGTCTCTGCTGATTATTCAGTTGTGATCAGCACATTCTAACCAATCTACCTTGATTTTCTGTAACTGAATTGAAGCACAGTATACATCTGACTGGGCAGACTTTAAGATTTTGGGTTATCCTTGAAGGCTTTGTGTTATCTAGGGTGATTTTTATGACATAACTACTTCAACAAAAGCCTTAGCACAATTACACCAGGAAAAAACCCAATTGGTTTTGATGTTCCCTCTTATATCACTTGCCAAACTGGAATGCATTTTACAGGCAAAAAGCACTTTAATTATGTAGGAGGAGTTTACTGGCACAACTACACCTGCCTGACAAAACTTTCAAGTGTAAACAGGGGCTAGGTGCTTATTTAAGTCAGTATGTCTTCCACCTACTTAACAAAATATGATTTGTTTTCTACAACCTCCCCTTCCCCAGTGACACACCGAGTCCGATTCTCACCCAGTTCAGAAGTCAGCAGCAGGATGCCAGCCTGACACAGAGAGAGAATCAGGCCTGCTTTAGAAAAAAACTGCACTGATGGGATTCACCCACAAGCAGAGGGTGATATAACGAGAAAAGCAATGCTCTGGGAAGTACAAAAAAAGAAAAAAATCCCACAAAATTAGTCTTTGTGCTACTTTTACTTACACATCCGTATGACTTCTCACACTTTCCCATGTAAGTTGGTCTCCTCTCCTCATTAATTGGTGTATGGGTGCAGGTGGGACAAAAGGGGGTTTAAGAAAATAACATGGGATGCTAACTGGGCTGGTTGTGTCCTGCACAGAGCAGGTTTTCTTCTGAGCAATAAGGCTGCTGGATCTGGCTGCCATAAACAACCACAGGAGTTTTTATTATTTTTTTTTTTCTCATCTGAGTCCAGCCTAGTGTGGCTGGACTGCGTCTGTGTGATGCTGTGTGAGGTCATGTTAACAGCCTGGGCTGTTGATAGCCTGGCTCATTCTTCCAATTCACGGTGCAGGTGACACAATGTGGAAACAACTGTTTTGTAATTTTTCTGGTGTTTGGTTTGAAAAGAGCAAAGGAGGAATAAAAAGAGTAAGATCACATTCCATCAATATTTTGGAAACCCACAGAATTAATGAGAGAAAAGGGCTAAATGCATGACTGGTATCACCAGCAAATCATCTGAAGCGTGCAAGGGAAAATGCATTTTAAATTTTTAAAGTAAATGATCATGCAAAGACACAGTCAACACATAAAGTGTTTAATTAGAGTGGAAAAAGTCTTTGTTCTAAGTAATTAAATGTGAAATTCCAGAGCAGATGAGAGAAATCCAAACTCCTTACAGATTTGACACCTTTAAAGAGAAATCTGAAAGAGTTCAGAGACAAACAAGGAGAGGCAGAGGATGAAGACAGATTACCTGCTCATGTAGCTCTACTGAGGCATTTCTGAGGCTAAGCAGTCGGTCCCTGCCCATGTAGAGTGATTCATAGCACCAGAGAGAGGCATGCAGACATCCCCTACAACCACAGAGTAGAATAAGCATCCTCTAAAGAATGACAAAAGATCCCACATGTTAAGCAGGGAGCTGCCTTGGCAGTCCTGTAAATAGGACTATGCAAGGGTGTACAGAAAGCAATGTAGGCTGAAAGGGATCTGGGGGTCATTGGATCCATTTACCCAGCCCAAAACAGGGCCAGTTTAAATAAGAAGCCTGATACCTTGCTGAATTCTTGTCCCGCTCAGGAGACTGAGAGCCTTTCTCCTTTTGCATACTGATTATAGGCTCCTTGCCCTAACTAAATCTTTAGCAGGAGGGTTTAGTACTTAAAACAAGGCTGTGATGGTGATAGGCAGTTTTGCAGAAAGACTTACCAGCTGAAGTGTGTATCCAGGAAATGGGACTTGAGATCAAGACATATGACATTGTCCAGGACATCCCAAACCTATGGCATAGTGTCCTAAAAGAGGGAAAGGTTTCTTCCTTCTAGAAAAGCTGGTTTGTAGGCAGCTGGGCTGCTGTCATAGGGCTTAGACTGGAGGTTTGGGCAACATGTCATGCAGCAGGGCATGTAACATTTTGTCCTTACTCTCAAGAGTTGTTAAAGGATTTTAGATCAAACAGCATCTTCTTTATATGTGACGCAAATAATCCTGGCATGAGGGACAAGCAATGCTGACAAAGAGAGCAATAAGGTCATGGATACTCATGAAACAGAGATCCTGAGGTATCTACTGCCTGTGCTGAAACATCTCTGGTTATGCTCAGAAGCAGAACTGTGGGCACATCGAGGATGTAACAAGTCTAAGAGTTACTAACAAAGCCTTTACTTGGGTGGATAGGGCAACTATGGGCATCATGGTTTTGAAACTTGGCATCCCAAGATGGAACTGTTTAAGACTGAGGCACTTACATATTTTTAGACATCTACCTATAGATATACAACTGTATATCTGTGTGTTTTACATGACTGTGACTGTTTTACATGACAAAAGGTTTTATATGATAGAGTTCAATCTCCTAGATGAGCAAAAACTGGAAAATTCCTCAGTGTGCTGTCAACTGAAAATGTTCCTACTCCGTGTATTTGTTCTGGGTGCAACAAAGTAAGGTATTAGTCATGTAATCTTTTGATTCCAATTGTTTCCAATAAAATCCATAGTTCATAACAAGATTTGCTCTATGAAAGTCATGACCAAGCCTTGAATAATTTCAATACACTTTTTAATAGCATTTTCCAGCTTAGTGCTTTCTCCCTTCTCTGTAATAGATACCACTGTAAGTTTATAAGATGATTTCCCACCAAGAAGGTTTTTTTACTACTCAAAGTTTTCCTATGGAGACCCTCAACAATACTAGCAACCATTTTTTGAATTATACTTGACACAGTCATATGGCTAATAAGCATACTGCATTTGTCTTCACCAACAAGTTCACTGAAATTTGTTTTACTGCATTTATGCATATATGAGAGGACACTGTCAAAAGCTGTATCTTTTCTCAGAGCTGGCCAAGACATAAAGTTTTTTACAGTCTGACTTCTAACCAGCATGTGAGAATGGAATCATCATCATCATCCACACAAAAGCCAAAACCATTTCCTAACTACATATTATAAAAGGGCTTGCCAAAAGCAGAAGTAGGATTACCTAGCATTATGAAGAGTGAGCTAATCATCTAAGGCAGGTATCAAACAGGATAAAAAATATCCAGATGATTCCTGGGAATCTTTTCTTCCCACTGGAATAGGAGAGAAAAGAGAAGAGCTAATTTATATCGTAGTGAAAAAGAAGTCAGCTAGATGCTCTCAGAAGCAATAGACAAATGCTGAGTCTTTATCAAAGGTATGGCAGCAGTATTTCTGACCTGCAGGAAAGAGTTAAAACTGCACAGTGGTTGCTGAAAACCTGTTGTCAAGCTCACAAACTGGTCAAGTAAAGTTTATTCTTTCTGATGAGGAAGTGCTATAACTTAATAGATGAGTATATGAAATTTTCACTGTCACGCTAACTTTTCTGGTCATTCAGTTAGAAAGAAGATGCTCAAGAAAGTAATTTTTTTTCTTTTTTAATTCCTGGGGACAAACCCCAAAAGGAGCTCAGCTTCCAATGAGGGATTTACACTGCTTAGCTCCAGAACTTGCCTGGTGAATAACATTTGTAAGTCACCAAACTCTGACAGGACCTTGCACTCTGATTTTCTGCATTGTAGTACATGCCTACCACAAACTGCATACAGACAGAATTGGCCTACCCAGCCTGCCACCTAAACACAGGCAAGATTCTTCAGGAATGTAAGATCTTTTCTTTTTCTTGTTTGTTTTGTGGGGGTTGGTGGTGTTTGGGTTTGGTTTTTGGTTGGTTTTTTTTTCCTAATTCTACCAGCCTTGTCTTTTTTTTTTCTCTGTCTCCTTATGTATCTCAATATGTTCTTGTTGCCTTAATCAGACAACTCCAGACTTGGAATTTTGGTTTCTGGGGTTCTCATTCAATGACCCAACTGCCTCTGCCCTGGGTACAGGCTTTTTTTGGGGTCTCTACAGGGGCAGAGCACTGCAGTGCCTGTGACCCTTCTGGCTTTGGGCCTTATGTAAAATGCAGCTTTGACCTTTTACTTCTGCCCCTTTGAAAGTCATGGAAGTGTTTATAAGAAAATGTTTTCCCTTCCACTTGTGAGAGAACCACAATAGTTCAGTTGAAAATGCCTGGATGTTCTAAACTTATAAGCATCATCCCACCAGAGATGTGTTCTTGAATGTTAAATTTAGGCTAATTGAAGGCATATCCTTTAATTTAGCAAGCTGAGGTTACTAATACAAATCAAGAGCTAAAAATTAACAGTGAAGCTGATGTATGCTAAATACCTAAGTGATATCTTAACCTATAATTATACAAGTTCTGTTAATAGTGAATAATTTAAATCTTCAGGGACTTCAATAGTCTAATGGGCTGTAGTTATTTCCAATTTACTCTATGGTTGCTAGGTTTCATTAAAATGAGAAAAAGCAGAAGAAAATTGGTGTTTGAAGTTATCATTCATGAATCAAAATATGAAATTTAAATTAGAAGGTGTCCAAGCAACACAATGACACTACAGCCAAGCACTGATAATGAATGTAGGAAGACAGCAGAGTTTGCAGAGAATATTAAAGGAAGACAGCACTACTGGCAACATGCTCTGTAATAATGATACCTTAAACATTGCAAAACTGCAGCACGTAAGGAGCCCGAAACATATTACAAACCTCAATTAAGCCTTGCTAAATTCTTCTGAATTATTTAAATTTTGTTATCACCGGTGTGCAGATGGCAGGCTGAGGCACGACAAAGCACGTGGCTTATCTGCAGCCATGCAGTGACTGTAGGATGGGAGAGCAGCAGCCTCCCTGCTAGCCAGGCACTGGGTAAAGTTACCCCCCAGCAGCCCTCTGGGAGGATGCTCAGCCAGTGCCCTCCTTTCATCCTTATACCATGGTCCTCAGTCTGCTCAGCTGGGCTGGGATAAGTGTTTTGGGGAGATGTGCTGTACATCCCATCACTCAAAGCAATGTGGGGAGAGCCAGAGGGAGTTGTTACACATCTGGATCACTGTGAACATCTGACTTGCAGTGCAATCCCACAAACACAGCAGCAAGGATGGCAAATCACAGTGAGGAGGGACAGCAGGAGCTTGGAGAGACCACCTTCAGCATTGTCACCACCAAACGGGTGCTGTGTAGGCCACAGATGTTTCCACATAACTGGAGTACACTTTTGGGGGGCCACAGTGTACACTCCACAAAACCCAATTAAGATAGCTAATGGCATCCTCTTAGCCAAGCCCACCCTGCCTTGCAGAGTAGGTGTAGGTCTTGCTGACTCCAGGCTTAAATCTGTCAGTGTCACCCATTCCTGCCAGTCACAGTGACATGGTCTCTCCCAGCTCCCACTCTTCTAAGCCAAACTGTATGCAGGTGAACTATTTTTGGAATAACAAGGATAAATTAGATTACTTGATAGATAATAAAAATACCACATGAACTAGTAAGTTAATGAGCAGCCTACAATTTAGAAGAAGTCAAGGTATCTGACACATTTTAATATCTAAATTTGACTTTAAATTTCTTTTTAATTCTTCTGGAGTGTACTTTAGATACAGAGAGTATCTTATGAGCAGATTAGCAACTAAAATGAATGTTCTTTTTTACCTAAAGATTAGCTATTTCCTCAGGGTTTTGTTCTTTATTTGTGCTCCTTTATCTAAGTCCAGACTAAAATTCCTCACTTGTATATCAGTTTAGCTTTTGAAGCTAAATTAAGTATCTGAATTTCTCTATAAAAGGCAGAAAACACTGTGGGGTTCATTTGTTTGATTTAAACAGCTTGAAGTGCTGCAGTTGCCACATTAGTGAATGAGCTGATAGATGAGGATTTATACCTAAATGGGCCTTTCTTTTTAATAGCTTCTGCCAACAGCTCCTTTTAATTTTTTCTGAATCAAAGTAACCTCTTGCATCTCATTCTGAAATACTTGTACCCATTTTGTAACATATTGCTAAATATCTCTAATTTACATAAGAAGCACCAGCAAAACTCCACGTACATTGTGTTAGTTAAATTATTATTATTACATAATTACATAATGGAGAAATAGCAAATTCAAACTCTTAAAATGCTGATCATGAAGTATATTAAATTATAGCATTGCCTCAACTGTGGGGCAGGTGTGCTCGGTGGCACACCCTCTGCCATGCAGATGATGGGATAAACCAGAGCACAACACAGTTTCTCTGCTGGAAACCAAAGGAAGCCAACAGCTAAGGAGGTATTGTAGACCTCTGCTGTATCCTACAACCAGGACACACTTTAGGTTTCCCAGCTGTAGGACTTTGAAGCAGTATCTAATGATTCACAATAAATATGTATTGCAATAAGTGATCCAGAAAATTGTCATGCTCTTGTGGGCAGGTTAATTCAGAAATTGCAAGTAAAAGGAAATAACTCCCAAGCCTATTTTTACATGCAGCAGAAGACTGGGAGTCAGCAGGTTTGGATTTGGCTCAAGAACACACGCTGCAGCTGTCAATGACCCTGAAGCCCCCTGAGCCTCTCTCTTTGGACTATGAGTAATCTTGAGCCAACTGCACCAGCCTCCCAGCAGTCCAAAAAAAAGGTGTACCTATCAGAGTCACAGAGTGTAATCACTGGTTGCAAGACAGTTTCAGACTGGAAGAAAAGAGGTGCCTTGTTACTACAGGGTTATGTTTAGCAGTAACAGCACAAGTCAATAAAAGTCACCAAATAATTAAGCATCTTCAGACACTTTTAACACCCATTGCAACTGCCATCAGCAAGAGATTTGAGGGCTGTATACAAATCTATTTAGCATATTCCAAATTCCCCACAGAGCACTCCAATGTCCCAGGTATGGTGATGCATACCCTGCAATCCCATCCCTGGGCTATTAGCTGTAATGGTTTAACACTTAAAAATTGTGTCCTGGGAATATGGCTGAGGATACAGCACACTAGAGAGTCATCAGCAGGAAGAGAGACAGTAGATGGGCAAAACATGCAAGAGACTAGACTGCCACTCACTGCATAACCTGGAGGAACCTTCTCATCCTTAGTTTAACCATCTGTGAGAAGTGTGTATCAAAATTTAATTACTTCATGGACTGTTATGTAGTATGATTAATAATATTTAGAAAGCATTTGGAGATCCCTGAATGAAGCTTGGGTTTTTGGTAAGTCTTGTTATTATAGCCTTCATAGCTTTCATTCCTTGTGTTGTGTTCCTGAGTTTAAAGGACTTCTTTCTAGTGCTCTGCACTTATTTTGTGAAGCTCTGGCTGCTGGTGTCAAACACCAGAAATATTCACAGGGCATAAACCATCTGCTTTTGCTGAAACTAAATAGTCTCATGTTTACTTAGGAAAATGGATGGAGACATTTTCAGTTCTTGCAGCTGTTCTTTCCTGGGAAACAGGAGAAGAACATTTTTCTCTCCAAAGAGGAACAGTAAGCTTGATTGACATTTCTCAAACTGCAGAACCTGCAGGCCCAAATTATTTGCCTTGTTTTGCTTCAGAAGTCCTTCCCCTTTCCTTGCTTGGAGAGTAACACCACAGCAGGTGGTGTGTATTTCTGATAGTTTGTGGGCAGTAGGACAGGCTGCCAGGGGAACTGAGATTCTGTCATATGCTAATAAATATAATAAAAAAGAAAAGCTCCTCTCACTTTTAAATAGTTCTGACACCGAGAGATGAAGTAATCTGTGATACTATTGCATATGCCTCACCTTGTCCTTGTTTTGCATTCAGCTCCCTGGAGGCTCCCTGTTCTGCCTTCAAGGCAGTGCTTGCCTCATACAGGCTCTCTAATCCAGCGTGTATGTGTTGGGATAAGGCAGAGGTAGCTGCTCTTTTTAAAATAATATTTTCGAGTCACACATACTAGATTGAAATTTCTATTCTATTTTTTTAACTGTTTCAACACTGGCTCTTGACACTTGAAAAAAAAACAATCTGTTTTCTTGTTTTAATTCCAGATAAAATAAGGGAACATCTAGATCTGTCCTGTCTTTTAAGTTTGCATAAAAGAGAATCAGGGTGTAACAGGACCAGAGGCCATGGTCTCAAGTTGTGCCAGGGGAGGTTTAGGTTGGATATTAGAAAGAATTTCTTTACGGAGAGGGTGATCAGATATTGGAATGGGCTGCCCAGGGAAGTAGTGGATTCTCCGTCCCTGGAGTTATTTAAAAAGAGACTGGATGTGGCACTCAGTGCCATGGGCTGGTAACCACAGCGGTAGTGGTCAAGGGTTGGACTTGATGATCTCTGAGGTCCCTTCCAGCCCAGCCGATTCTATGATTCTAACTGCTTTCACAGGATTTAAGGGTCAGTATTAAGCTACAAAAAGATCTTGTTCTTCAAAATACAGTATTACAAAAGCTTTGATGATTATAGCAAACACATTTGTGTATCAGCCAAAGACTTTATAATGTGTTCCAAATATTTTAGTTATGTCTCTTCACTCTCTGGAGAGGTTCATGTATGTATTATTCCCATTTTATAAATATGGGAATTAAAACTGAGACCTCACCAAAGTTGCCCAGGTAATGATTAGCAAATGTATGACAAGAAACTGTGGAGACTGAGTCTGATTTACCCATAAACTCTTTGGAGTAGAAAGAATAAGAGTAAAAAGTATATATAATATACAACATGTTACCTTAATAATACCTTGCCTCTTTGGTTGGATTAATATTTAATTATCTCTACAAACTACAGCTACATGAAGAGAGATGGCCCAGCTCCATCGCTGAATAATTAGAGCATTCACCTGACATGATACAGATCCAGACTCAAGTCGCTGCCCCAGTGGACATTTTTTATCCAAACTTTGCAGCTCCTAAGAGTGTAACCAAGAGACCCGCATTCCATGTTGCAGTTCAGTGAAGAGTTTTTCCTGTCCTAATTATGTGTCTCCAGTCCCAAAATACTTGCTAGTTTGGGATTGTCCTTCTCTAATGTCTCAGGAAAGCTGATGAAGCCTTGACTTTATCTTAGTGAAGGAAAGTATTGATTTGTTGGGTTTTGTTTCATTGTGGGTTTTTTTGTTTTTTTCTTAATCTTCAAAGGATATAACAAAACGTACTATTTACTCAGCTTTAGTGCAAATACTGAGAAAACAAAGAGGATCATAAAGTGCTATAGAGTGCAGTCTGTTTTATTTTCTGCACCTCTCTCTCAATCTAAACTTTTGGGACAAAATAGTGATAGTTTATCTGCAGTCTTTGTGTACAGTGAGATTACCTTGATACACTTCCTTGTAATTTCTGTCTAAAAAACCAGGACCTGTGATTCTTTTGTAAACAAATTATCCTAAGAAAATACATTGCTGATTTGGATCACTAATTTCTATTTCAAGTTCAAAGCTGAAGACGACTACTGAGGAGGCAGCAGTGCTTCAGCTATCACCTTCCAGTCCAGGAAGAATATAGTCCTAATTACGAAAATTAGGAAAACTAACCACATGGCTCCTCCTGCCTTCTTCCTCCCATCTACATCACAGCTGCAGTCAGCCCCAAGCCACAGCTGGCAAAGGTGACAGAGGACATTAGAAGCAAGCTATAGTGACAGGGTAACACCAGGTGCTGTGTAGCAGGTGTTGGATGACAGACTTAGGAGGGCCATGTAGTCCATGGTTTTTGAAAGCAGCAGTTACAATGGTGTAGTAAATAGATTTAAAGAGCATGCAGTGCACTAACTTTATAGCACAGTGAGAGAAGTAGTACTGGCTGAACCAATGCAAGGTTACTAGGAAAGAGTAGGTAAGATGAGAGATGCTGAGGCAGTGCTGTGTAGCTGAGGATGCAACAGTACTAACTTGCAAGCAGATATATAAGTAAGATCTCCTCTCTAGAAAGCTGCAGTTTAGGGAGTGACCCTAACATAATTTTTTGCTCCTTTTTGCTCCTTTCTTTGGAAATCATTGCCCTTCAAATCTTCCTAACTCAGCAGAAGAGCAGTGCAAATTGAAGGACACCTTGAGATGGCACACAGATAAGGGGAGGAAAGTTAACACACAGGGTATTTAGGGTAACTAACACTGAGACTAAGTAGGGAAAGGTTAGAAGCAAAGCCATGTTGGTGGACACAAGATGAAATGTGAGAATAAGTAAAGGAAGTTTAGAAAGTTGACTATTATTGAGAATTTGCCACAGACACCAGAAGTGTTTGGCTCCTCAGGCTACTTAAATCACTAGTTAAATATCTATGGTGTGTATCTGTGCATGGTATAATGCTAAAAATTACTGAGCATCTCCCCTTGATCAAAGAAAATGCATTCAGTCCACATTAACTACTTCTTTCTGAATCACAGATGACAATAGGCCCCATTCTCTGATCTCTTAATTCTGTTTGCTGTACTGAGATTATGCCAACATAACCATGGGACCTGTCAAGTTTTACCCATGGAGGAGGAACCTCACATAGTCCTTTTGCTGCTCAAGCTATTAATCAAAGGGGGGGAGAGGGAGGGAGCAAAGGTCTAAGCTTTACAAGGTTATGCAGCAGAGTGAGGTGACCATCCTCTCATCTGACAATCTGTACAGCTGGGGAGTGACTCTGCCCACCCAGCAATGTTCCCACTGCATGGGCCGATGGAGAAGGATGGAAAGTGTGCTGTGGTGTGTGAGCTGGGATGCTGCCAGGACAGGAACCAAAAGACAGCCCATGACGTGGTGTAATTCTGAGGCTGAGGCTGCACCAGTGTGATGGTATCCTTCAGAAAACTGAGAAAACAGAGTAGTGAAAAGGATAAAAAAACAAGCTTCATGTATTTCTGAGAGGTCCTCAAGAATGCAAGGATATGAGTTGTTCAGGTCAATGTGGGCCAGATGTCGTGGTAAAGTAAAATAAGACACTGGTACAGTATCTACAAAGAAAGAAATGAGGTGGAGTTTTTTTGCAGCTTGTTCTGTTCCATAGCATCTCCAGTTATTTTTTTACAATGATATTCCTCTGAATTGTTTCTGGGACATGCTGACATGCCTAGCAAAAGCAGTTGTTACAGAATGACGCTTAGCTCAATGTATCTCAAAGTTCAGTATCTTTGGAGTTGTGGAAGACAAATTAATTGTATCTTTATGATATAGTGAAAGATAATTTCATATCCCCATTATGTTGTCAATGCAGAATGTTCTGTGATAATATTATTATGTCTGAGCCTGATGTTGTGATGCTTAAAATAACCCTCAGGGCAGTTCGGTTTTGTGAAATGAAATGGGGACAATTCCTGAAAGCTCAAGAGGGACTGCAGATCTGTTAGTTTTGGCAGCAATAAAGTAGTTTGGATAAGGAAGATCCTTCTAAAAGGTGACTAATTATTTTTCTTAGTTTGACAAAAAAAAAAAAAAAATTATGATTTGGTTTTGTTTATTTGTTTAATTTTCACTACTAGCAGAATTTGAAAAATAAGAAAGGATAGCAGTATGTGCTTTCAGCAGATGAAATTCCATTTCCATGTACGCTGCCTATAAAGGGAGATAGAAAATCAATTTTCTGAAGTATCTTCAGTTTACCAACTGAAACTTTATGATCATTGCAAAGGTATTTCAAGAGAATGCTCTTTTACCCGACCCTCTGGACATCTAGTAACATCTGACATCTAATCATTGCCCCGCCTCGTCCTAATTGCTTTTGGTTTGCTCATATGCATTTTCTCCTAACCAGGAGAGATAAAGCTGGGTTTTGAAATTATTTAAGGTGACATCATTTTGCAGGCTTGTACAGGCCAATGGAAAAATTCAAGTTCAAGCTCACAAACTTAAGTTTCTGCATCAACATCTATATTTAGGCATATAAATAGCCTGTTTTTCTCTAGAACATCTGGCCTTTGGTATTTTGTCAACATTAATTGTGTTTGTCTGCTGCCCCAGTTTGGAAGAAGTTTTCACCACCTACGTTTTAAAGCAGGTTTCTGTCCATCCAAGGCAAGCATCTGTTGATAAAAGTATGTAAGTTAACATGTCTTTAGAAAGCTCATCTTAAAAAAAAAAAAAAAAAAAAGAGTTGGAGAAATCACCAAAAAAGTACTTAGTAGGTCTGGCCACAATGAAACATAAACCACATTGGCCAGGCTTTGCTGCCAGCTATGTTATAAGAGGACTATGAAGAGCAGAACTTGTCATACCAGTTCTGACAGATTTTTCTGTAATAAACTGTGATCTTTCACAGGTGCAGTTTCAGCAGAAGGGGTGACACACAGGTTAAGCGCAGTCTACTAGGGCTTGTTTTTCTTGTCTTTTGTACGCAACTGATGGCTGACAACGTAACCTCTTCTGAAGGAAAAGCACCACGCTACAGGAGGTGTATCCCCGAATCCACCATGAAGTCCTCGGAGCTGCTACCCCGGCTGCCGAGGGCTCCGGCGGAGCTTTCTCAGCCCCTCAGGCTCCCCTCCGCCTGAAGGGGCTGCCCCAGAACCGGACCCAGAGGAAGCCCGGAGGGGGCTGGCTTGAGAGCCCCCAGGATTCGAGGCCCGGGCCGGGCAGGAAGCAGGCCAGGGGAGGCCGGCTGGGTGTGGGGAGGTTGAGCAGAGATCTCCTGCGAGACTCAGCGGCCGTCACCGAGCGGAGCCGTTACCGGGAAACCGCCGGCGAACAAGAGAGGGAAGAACGGGGATTCTCTGCGCATGCGCCCCGGAGCCCGCCGGCCTTGCCTGCGCCTGCGCGGAGCCTGGAGAGCTGCGCGGCGGAGGGCAAGGCGGGCGGAGGTTGGGAAGGCTTCGCATGCGCCCTGGCGGCCTCTGAGGCGGGGAGGAGGCGCAGGGAGGAGGGGTGGCTGCTTCCCCCCATTTAGCGGTGGCGGAGCGGGCGCGGCGCTTTCCGGCAGCTAGCGCGGGAGAAGCCGGGCCGCCGCAGGGGACTGTCGGAGGGGGGTGGGGGGAGCCACTGTAGCTGCGGCCACAGCTCTCTGCTCCTCCTTCTCCTCCCTGAAGCGCCCTCCACCCCGCCCTCTCCCCGCCCGGGACCCAGCCTGGTGGCCACAAAATGGCGGATGGGGAGCTGAACGTGGACAGCCTCATCACCCGGCTGCTGGAAGGTGAGCGAGGCGCCGGGCAGCCCCGCCTGCCTGCCCTGCCGCCCCACGCTCTGCACCGCGGAGGGCGAGATGGCGCCGTCGCCTCCCTCCGGGGCTGCCGGCGGGGCGGGGGGGAACCGGGCGGGGCGGGACGACCCGCGGTGCGGCCGGGGGAGCTGGGGCAGCGTCTGCTCCGAGGTGCCGGGCCCCGGGGGGCGGCCGGGAGGAGGCTTCGAGCGCCCACGGGGTACCCCCGGGCCCGGCCCGGCTCTGCCGAGCCCCTCGGAGGGAGGAGGGGAGGTCTGAAGCGTCCTGAGGGCGCTGGTGTGGTTGTGCGGGGTCTGTTCTCCTTGTCTAGGTGAAGTGGTGGCTTTCCTGTGTAAAAAAAAATACAACCCTAAGAAGTAAAAACAAACAAGAAAACCCAAACCCGTAAAACAAAAAAAAAAAAAAAAGGGGGGGGAAAATGGGAAAAAAAAAAAAAAAAAAGAAAAAAAAAAAAAAAAGCTTCGATTCTTTCGTTTCTCCCCGATGCAGCTGCCTGGCTTGGGGCGAGAAGGAGAAGCCTCGCTAGCTGAACTATGAGCGGCCTTATCCCTTTTTTCCGGCCGGGTTACTTGCAGTCTTTCCGAGTTTAGAATTATGTGTATAAAGCTGCGTTGGGTATGGCGTTGCATGTGTATGAGTGTCGGTGGGAGCAGAGGGATTTAGTGGGCTGAAATTCCTCTGCCTGCCTACGAGGTAGTCTTCAAAAGTGGCTCTGGTGGATAGCTAATAAAAGCTGTGAAGTGTTTTGTGTGTATTAAATAGCGAGTCTTTAAAGTAAGGAGAACGACGTATTCCCTGCCTTTAGAGAACCTGAGGAAGAATTCCTAACACTTTTTTTCTGTTAAAGCCATGTCTTGAATGTTTAGTCTTACGCCTCTTCTCCAGTAAATCTTTCGTTCCACGTTCAGCAAATACCTGTTGGAGAGATGAGAATCCACGGGTGGGAATGCGGTGTTCGCTTACTTGGTTCCTCTGTTCCTGGAATACTTGGATCACTTTGCTAGGCGGCAACTTACAGAGAAGGATTTCTGGAGTATATACAGTTCTGGGTGGGAAGTGAGTTTTACAAGTCTAAAAGTTTTAGTTCAGCTGAGTTACTGCAAAGCAAAGTATTTAGGGTTTTGAGGATTATCTTTTTTAACAGCTGCTGTCTGCTTTTTTTACATGCAAAACCTAATTGTAAACAACTAAATCAATATTTAAAAATGCATAAAGGCTTTGGGCAGTTGTGCTTATGTTTGTGATTTAAGGTGTGATGTGTAGGATAGTGTGAAGAAACATGCAGGTATTATCAATCGAAGTTTATCTTTGATCACTAATAGAGATAAAACTTCCCTTTTTCTGGATGTTGAAAGATATTATTAGGTAGATTTTTAAGACAAACCAAATAGTAACCTAGTGAACGTTGACTTCACAGTGTAGATATTTTTTGGGCATCAAAATGAACTTGCATTATGGTAGTTAAAAATGTTTGAAAGGTACTTTTTCTCTTTGCTCATCAGTGTAATTACTTAAATATAGGTTGCTTTAAGAGGAGAGGATTCTGTAGTGTTTTGGTATGCAACTTGGATTGTTCTTTATTACTCTGCTTATCTTTTTTTTTTTAACTAAGACTTGTAAAATACATGTTTGGTACTTTTTACATGCATCATAAATATTTGTGTTGAAACTTTCTAGCTTTTTTTATTATGATTGGGTGCCTTGTGTCTAAGCAACCTAATCTGTGTTTTGTATTTCATAGTACTTTAATCTTTAGGGATATGTATGTGCAACTTCTGAACCAAGCTTTGCTTACAGTTTTTCATCTCTGAGGTTCGTTCTTCCTCTGAGCAGAGTTTAGGAAGATTCTTAAGGGAAATGTGGTGGGGTTTCTCTTCTTGTCATCTACTACCAGTAGTAGGAGTGCCCTGTTAAAATAACTTGTGTCCGCAAAGGAATAGATTCTTGCAGGGTTTTTTTAGAAAAAAACCCAACACAATTATTGAAAGATTGCATTGTGTATGAATTCTTTTTGCTTCCATTTAATGTCTGTTATTTGTTGTACTGCTAGCATTTAATAATTTAAACTGTAGTTCAAATAATATTTCACAATGAAGCTTTTTTTTGTACAGTTGACAGTTCACAATCTGAAGCTTGTGCTGCTGCTTAGCTGTCCTGATCTGATAAAGTAAATACGAATACCTCCCCACACTGCTTGTGCAGAAAAATTTCTGTTGACTCATATCTGGAGTAATTAGTTTAAAGCAAGTTTTTTTTTCCATTACTCACACTTCAGCTTTGACTTAAAGGACAAGAAAACATGGCTTTTGAGCTGTAAAAGTATACAATAAAGTAAGCAGAAGTAGTTTTAATGAAATGTCATGGTAGACACACTAAGTCTTTTTATTTACTTTAAGTGAAATGGGTGGCTTTAAATTTGAATAGCCAGCTACAGTTGTCTCTTAGTGGCTGCTGCACATCAATGTTAAAGTCTAGCAAATACATATCAAAAGCCACAGCAACAGGAAACTTCCTGCTGTCGCTGAGTTGCTGCTTAGTGACACCTGTTTCTAGGCTGGGATGTTATCCATCATGGGTGCTTGCTCTTACTTTAATTAGGTTACTCTTTTTATCTTTGTTGCTTACCATGGTGTATCTTTTGGATTGTATGGATACATTAACTTGCCTTTTGATTGTAATTACCTATTTTAGATGTATTGGGTGTTTTTTCCTTCTTTTTTTCTGAGCTTTTTTCTTTCACCTCTAGCAGTATGAGGTGGTCAGTCGCCGAGCTGCCTTAGAGAATTTGTAAAGAACATCTTCCCAACCCTGAATATGTGTGCATGAATGCTTATCTTGAATACATACACATATTGGAGATCTTTTGAGTACTGGAAGCCAGATGGATTAACTCTTGACTTAAACTGAGGATAGTTTTCAAAGACTCAACTCATAATATGTGGTGATAGTCTCCTATGACATTAGCTTTTAATTTCCATGTTCTTTTGCATATAATAAGTTCTTTATTCGTTGGCTGAGTGGTGAGTTTAGGAATGGTAAGAGACTGTTCTGAGTTGACTTCTCTTGCAATGTATTAGTACTTGGCTGCTAGTTAGTGGTATCTTATAAATCGATTCGGAGGAAAGTAAAATATTATGCATAAAGTCACAGACTCAGTAGCAATGCTTTTCTTTATTTCTGTTATCTCCAGACTTAAATTCCTATTTCTGTTTCTTTACTAGAAGAATGAGGGAAATGCTAGTGCTCCTCGATGTGTGCCTGACTGATCTTGGAGATAGGTTTAGCTTTTTAATAAACTCATTAGTGAATATGCAAAGATTTACAGGTCCTGGAAATAGAAAATTCCATAGCTTTGGTAGCTCTTTTAGACTAAAGCATGACCGTGAAAGTGAATAAGCCAAATTTAGGACTGCTTCCTTCTTGCACAGTTACTCAGAATTCTAGTCATGGGGCAGACTTAGATGCTTTATGGCACACAAAAACATGATCACCTCATATTTGCTTCGGTGTGCCTTTTCCCCCCCCCACCTCCCCAGCTATGCCATCTGGTGGATAGATCTTCCACGCCCATTCTAGCTTTTGGCAGCACAGTGATATGCACGTACACATGATACTGACATGAGCACAGCAGACGTTGCATATGTTGTGTTTTGCCCCACCTAGACACACCAAATATCCCTCTGTGGGAAATGCCCTGAAATTTTCAAAGATGCTGAGCTAAACTGATAGACCAGGCTTACATTTAACCCAGGCTCTAAGCTACTTTAAGCTTTGGAGATGTGTAGAAAAGTTCCCTCTGTAATAAAACAAGGATGCTGCAGTAGGTGTGACCTTACTTGTAGAAGAGTGCTTTGGATGGTGTTGGGTAAGACTGCTGCATTTCTGTCTGGGTGTTTACCTTCTTGTTTCTGTGCTGTATGTCTCTCAACATTTCTGTCTGTAAGGCAACCCAGCTGGATTTGGCTTTCTGCACTTTCAAATCTGTAGGCATATGTTTCAGGAAACACTAAGGACCATAAGGAAGAGAGGACGTGCTTGGGGAAGCCCAGAAAAATAGTAGCCTTAAATACAAGTTGAATTTCTGTGAAGTAAGTTTATTTATATAGCTGTACAAACATATATAGCCTGTTTGTCCAAGACCTCTTGTTTGCCTAAATCTAGATAACCTATTTTAAGCTAGCAGTTTGAAATCACTTGATGGAACTTAATGTGCATCTGCTTTAAAACAGAATTAACAGAATTATTTTCGATGAGTCTGGCAGGGCTACTAGTTCTGGTAGAACTGATCCACCAAGAAGACTGGGAAGTACTAATCCAAGAGGAGAGCTGGCAATCTTCAGTATGTGTGAAGAATGGTTATTGCTTCAATGTTCATCTCAAAGTGTGATTTATATGATTGGCTTAATAAAAGCAGGTTGCATGCTGTGCTTGCTCTCTCACATGATGGCTTCTAAGAAATCTGCAATCTTCAGTTTCATCTGATTTCAGATGTCTTGTAGGTTGTGATAAAAATAGTAATGTGAATTACTAATTTTTTCCAGTGGAAATTAGATTTAAATGCTTATGAAAGAATTCTGATTTTACTTATTAGTTTTAAATGCCATAGAACTACCAGGCTTATGTATTGTGGTTAATAATGTCAGTCTTGTTTGGTTACCATCTTAACTAATAACCTATCCAGCCAGGTCTGATGATGTGGTGTGATACAGCAGTAGTGCTTGCAGTTCCACAGGCTCTGTAACTGATACTGAGAAAGAGAAGCAGTGGTAGAGAAGAAAAATATACCTTAATGAGCTGTTGCAGAACAATATAAACAAACCATGGAGGTGAATCTTGAATAAACAAGGATTATTGCCTGTTTGGTGTGAAATCATTGGATAATCTGGTATTAGAGAAAAATTAAGAAGGAAAACTTAAAGGAATTTATTGCAAGAAATGTATTTTTTAAATAGTCTTGAGAGAGTGAAATTAGGCAGTTTTCATATGTTTTGAGGACAGTAGGAATTAACAGGGTGAAGTTAAAAGACTGGTGTATGTTTCTGGGTTTGTACAGCAGTGCACCTATCAGGTGGTTCATCTTTGAGCTTAATAAGTGCATGACGAATGGGATGGTTGGTTTGAAAAAATGCACAGAAGGCCAAGAATGTCAGGCAGTGTGTGCTAATTTTCCTTTATTCTGACAGGCTATTTTGCCACTTGCAGCCTGTGTGATTCAGTGTTTCATTTAGATTATTCTGTAGCACGGTTTTTACTTGACTCATTCGGTGTGTTGCTCAGAGATAGAAAGCTTTTGTGTGTAACTACAAACCATATTATTACTAAATACCTTATAAATTGAAAAGTAGCAAAGGTCAAGTTAAACCTTAACTTTTTGTATACAACTTAAGTAACTTCTCTCCTCAGTACTTTTTGGGAGTAACTTTGTAATTTGCCTCTGCCTTCCTCAAATTTTTGGAATTTCACTAACGCTGTCTCAGAGAAAAATTAAGTCATCCTTTGAGAAAGAAGCAGAAATCCTTTGTTTCATGAGGGTTTTGTGCTAGCTTAGCCTTCCAGGTGGACTAGAAAAGGAATTGTCACCACTTTGTATAGTACAGTATAGTGAGAGCCTTCTACATTATGTTTTGCTAGTGCATGAGTTTTAGGGTCAAGTGTAATTAAGCAGACAGTAAATGCAGACCAATAACAAGCATTCGGGTTACACCTTTTGCTTACATAATGGAGGAACTAATGTGATCTTGTCCTTTGGTCTTGAATTCAGAGGTTCTTGGAACTGTGCACGATACAAAATAACTGAAACCTTAAGCTAATTTATGGAACCTCTGTGTAAGGAGGCAGGTGGCCCATGAAAAGCAAATACAATGGACAATGGTTGTTCTAGGGACACTGGCATGTTTTCATGGGCCTATTTGGGCATCCCCTGCAGCAACTTGGATACTAGTTTCTAATGAAGGTCCTTCTCTGTTCAATAGTATGCAGTTCAAGAATGTAAATTCATGTTTGGGTGGAAGAACACTGCATAGGTTGCTTATTTTCTTGGTTAGAAAATAAAGTCTTGGGCAGACTGTGCAGTGAAGTGGTGTTTGATATTAGTCCATCCAAGTAAAATGATTTCACAAGCCCTCACTGTTCTTCATCAAAATGCTTAGTATCAAGGACATTCAGGAAAAAAACTCCCTTGAAAGTAGATTCTTCTGTTTTTTAGAATAATTATTCTATTTTTAGTGGGGAGTTTGGATGATGTACCCTAGGAAAGGTGCAGAACTCTGCTCTGTACACCATGCAGAGGAGCTCTATATTCAGCAATACATTTTTTACTGATTTGAGCAAAGCTCTGACAGAGCTTCTTTTATATTATAGTTGTTCATCAATATAACACATGAATACAAGCTATTCTCTGCTTACTTCTGTTACAAAAATCCTGAAACTGAAAATTTCTGTCACTGGCTTAGTTCTCAATGTTTTGCTGAAAGATAGGGAGTGGCTGTTTGTGGATGACATCCTAATTTAAATAACAGAAAATATTTTGGGGGAGTAGAAGTTTTTGCTTTCTAAAAGACATTTTTAAAATCCAGTGTAGAATTTCTGACTTAAAACTGAGAAAATACATAACTTGAATTTTAAAAAAGCTGAGAGCAGATGACTTCAGAACATGGGTTTTTCGTTGTTGGTTTTTGTTTTTTTTTTTTTTTCCAAGTTACTGGGATTGCCATCTTTGGCTTCCAAATCCATTCTGCTTCTACCATTAGGAGATTGTCCAGCATTCATCAAATAACCAAAAGTATTTAAAAGTACAAGAAATAAGTAGTTAGATGTTTTATTTGTTAATCACCAGTTGTTAAATATTCTACAGAATATCAGGGGGGAGCATAAGCATTGTGGGAATTGCTTATATGCAGTCTGTAAAATTGCATACTTGCTATCTTGTAGTTCTGGGTGTTTTCTTTTAGGTATCCTCTGGCAAAATAGATCTCTAAAGCCATAATTTCAGGAATAAGCTTGATTGGAGCTATTGTGAAAGCAATCAGAACGAGCTGCTTATTCCTTCAGTAGTTGTAGATCAAGTTCACAGTGGATATATTCTTCATCTTGGGGAACTATTTATATTACATTTTTGTTTTATTGTGTCATTGGACTAGAACAAAAAGATCAGTTCACTGATGCAGTTTACTGTGTGGCCACACAATGCATGTGCCTGCAAAAAAAGCAAGAGTGTATCAGAATCAGAGAATATCAGGTTAGAAAGGACCTTTAGGATCATCTGGTCCAACCTTTCTAATATTATTGTTTATGTGAGATGTCTCAGCAATCTGTGGAGCTGAGACTTAAAACTTTCCAAAGGCGTGAATGCACCACATCCCCTGGGAGACCATTCCAATGTCAGACTGTCCTCACAGTGAAAACTTTTCCTCTTGTGTTCAGTTGGAATCTCCCTAAGAGCAACTTGTGCCCATTACCCCTTGTCTTGTGGGACCACAACTTCTTACCGTGACTTCTTAGAGTATCACCCTCTTGAAGATACAATTCATTTTGCTTGGTGTTTCTGGCCACCTTTGTTGGCCTGTGCTGGTCTTTGGTTTCTGCTTTCTTCCTACCCTTTCCTATCCCCTTTGAGATGATTCACTTTCTGAATATATGTGTAATATATAAAATGTCTTGCTCTGTGATTCTTTATCTCTGCTGGTGATGCCCTTGTTGATGCAGCCCAGCATCCTGCTGGCTTTATTTGCTGCTGCAGCACACTGTTTGCTCATGTCAAGCCTGTTATCCACCAAGACCTCCACATCCCCTTCCACAAGGCTGCTCTTTAGCCAAGTGGATCCCAGTCTGAACTGCACTCCTGGGTTAAAAGGAGGCTGGTTCCTAGCCGTAATGCTTGCCAGTTGTTTTGAGACTTAGGAGTAAGTCTTAGGTTTAAATTTATGTGATTATTTTGTTCAATATACAGGATGTGTGGTATTGTAGAACACGGTATAAATGTGTAGTAGGACAGCTGTACATACATCAGCTGATGTAGTAATTGAAGAAGCTTCTCTTAGTGGAGCCACAAAATGAGCATCTCTGTTACTTAGTGAGAGGCAGACCAGAAACAGGGTGGCACGGTGGCTTAAATGTTTTGGGCTTTTTTTCCAGTTCACAAAAGAGTATGGCAACAGGTTATGCTCATATAACTTCCAGCTGCCAGTTCTTGGCCCACTTTTCTTAGTGATATTTTTCTTTCTCTCCAGGTATGCCTTACATAATTCACTTACTCTTAGGCATGAATTTGGAGGGATTCAAGAAATTATTTTTTTTGCTGTAATTTTGCCTTTCCTGCCACTGCGCAACTCATGTTTCTGGTTACTAACTGCTATTAGTGGACTTGCTTAGGTTGCTTATGAAAGGTTGTGCAGATGCAGAAATCATATCAATACTGATTAGAGCAGCTTTTGCAGTACTATAGTACAGCCTGACAGTACAACACATGTAGTTGCTTTTATTCTCTTATTGCCTTTATTAATTCTCTTTATTGCCTGCTATGTAACTTTACTTTAAGCTCTTTGCAGCAAATGCTCGTCATGGCATAGAGCTATGCACATGGGATTGTGTATTACAACAGGAATTTCCCTATCAAAGACTTGTGTAAATCAAAGCCTGTTTACAGAATATATGTCTTAGCTTAAAGATTAATTTACGTCTAATGTTGAGAGGCTGTTTCTGCTCTGGGTAAATGATAACCATTAAAAATTATGGATTGCCCCAATGCTGTTGAAGGTTTTTTGTGAGCTACAGATTTTATGATGCATGCAGCTATGATTTGTGTGTTTTAAGAATGGATAGCTTTAGTAATTCATAAAGTCTGCACACCATCAGTTACACTGAGTCTCATTCTTGTAAATCTTAATCTTAAATCTGTTCTTGAGCATTTGACTTTTGAAAAAATAAATGTGAAAGGTGCTCTTGTTTACAATCTATGCAGTGCTCAGCTGAGTAAAGAGAAGTTCAACAAAATTCTAGTTGTGGAGCAAGCTAGTGAAAGCTGTGCTTGGTGTTTATCCTACTTGGTGAACCCGTCAAGGGCTGAGGCTTCCAGAGTGACAGTAGCTTCTAATTTTTCAATATTCAGTACCCTTATTATGATTGGAAGGCTGTGGGCTACTACTGATGATTATTCCTCAAGAAACCACATACTCTTTCTTCTAATGTAACTGAATTTACATGTTGGCTATGTGGAGCTGTTGACTGTTCAGATGGAGGGAGGAAAGTGCCTTTGCACAGGTGTGCTTGCCCAGATTTGTATCCTTTCCAAGGGCTGGAAGTCATTGCTATCAGTAGGTGTGTGTTGTCTCCTCCTCTGAGAGTCACATACTTGCCATAGTTGTAGAAACCTCTGATATGGAGAATCCATGGTGTGCTAATAAGTTACTGGCAATTTTTATTTGTTTCTTAAGGGCTTAAAACATTTAAGGCTTTACTGTGAAGAGATAGGACTAACATCAATACACTGGATACACTGTAGCAATTAATTTTTAAGTCAGGAGTGCAAAAACTCAGCAGCACTTAAAGCCTCAGTCCTATGAAGCAAATATTCAAAGTTTACACTTCCTTGTGAGTTTCAAAGAGAGCTACAGGCTGGTGTTACAAGAAATACTGATTAGATCAAAATAACTGAGTATTTGAGTGCCTTCCTTGGTATGCTGTGTCAGTTTTGGACTTGCTGCTTAGTCTGGTGCTACATTTCTCTGGCAGCATTAATGCTCTATTTGGTGGGCTTTCCCAAGTTTAAGTTCTGAAACAAGAGTGGATGGGGAAAGTGTGCAGTTAAATCACTTCCTTTTTAACCTACGTGAAATGGCTTAATTCTGATGTTGGAAAACATGAAAATAGTTAAATACAGAGTTTATAGAGGAAAAATAGGACTGAAAAGCTAGTTTTGCTGCATGCTGCTTTGGCATGACCTTGATATTGTAAGCCACGGGTTTAAAATATAGCAATTGTTTCAGTAAAATGATAACTATTGTGATGCTCAGAGTCTGTTCTTTCAGATGGAGCTTGTTTTTATGTATAGTGACAGTTTATTGCACCTTTCAAAATGAGTTTCTGGTCCATGAAAGAGATTATTATAAGCTATGGAAATGCAAATGTTTGAAAAGGCAGAGTTTTGGAGCATTTTGGTACCTCAGAAATTGGTTAGTCAAGTCCTGTACAAAACTGTCACACCTGAGATTTATATTCTTTTTGCAAATAATCCACATGGGGATGAAGATATATCTATAAGTGCAGCAATTAGCATATGTTTAAGATGTGATGAAATGGAAGCCTGTAGGCATTGACTGTTTTCTAGTTATCTTGATTGTGTCTAGTGTCTGCCTCTGTATTCTTTTAATATGTAAGCCAACATCTGAATGCATGAAGAAAAACAAAAAAAAGTTTGCTTTCTCAAAGAGAGTTGAAATCTTAATTAGCAAAAGGAATGTGATTTACCATATGGCACATATCACCTGGTACTGATTCAGAGTGTCACTGAAAGAAGTACAGTATGCCACAATCTTGTGGGATTCTAGGAAGTGAAGTATTCCCCGTGTATCCTCACTGCAGGTAGATTAGCCCTCCTGCTATTCTAGCCCTCAGACTGGAAGACCAGGATCTAGAATCACATTTTTTTTTTCCCCTGCTTGAGAAAGCCATTCTTCCTTTCTGTCTATTCACATGTTTCTGCTTCTTAAGCTCAGTTTAACAAGTGTCGTGTTTATTAAAAATAAAATTTCATAGCACACTAATGTCAGATGTACAGTTACACTGGGAGAGATAAGCCAGATGGGATAAATCAGAGCAGAGTTTTTTGAGCTCTGGACTGTAGTATCAGGGGTTGACTTAGGAGAAACTGTTTCCCCTTGTATCCATTTTTTCCTCATTGCAGAATGTAGATCATGATACTGATTTCCTCCATAAAATGTGTTTTATAGGGGTTAAGGGAAAATAACAGAATTTTAAAAGGGAGATCATAGTAATTAAAAATATGTTGCGAGCTTAATCTTGTTTTTTAAAGGGGGGAAGCAGGCAAGCCAGGAATTTATTTTGTGTGAAGAACTAGTTTTTGCCATTCTGTCTCCAAATCTGTTATTAGACTTCCTGAAGTAGCAGCTTAAACTTTTATAAAGTGATGTTTTACCATGTTTGAGTTTTGAAAGCATTTTTATTTGAACTGCTAAAGTTTCATACCACCTTCTCTTGTAGGTACTACGGTGGTTCAATGCTGAATGTTTCTTCCATGTACAGCAGATGGCAGAACAGCATGTTTGCCTGTTTTAGACACTGACACAGTCTGCCTTATTAGTTTGAACTCTCAAGTTTGGTTTATGCTGAGATGCAAGGCTGAGCTGGATCACCCAAAGTGCAGACACATTTGTTCTGTTTTGCTGCCTCGTTGAAGACCCATTAAAAACCTCTGACAGAGGAATCATAGATATTTGTGGAGAGAAGCAGCTGTAGATAAAGTTGTCTGAGGATGTTGGTTGGAATGCAATGATATGTGAATGCTTTTGCAAACTTAGTGCTATGTATAGGTTTTAGTACCTGACTTATTAGTTTAGGAAATTTCATTCTAATTAGAATGTCTTTGGAAGTAAAGGATCCAATAACTCAAAAGCCTTTATATATGAAGGAAGGTTTCATTAAAATTTCATAGTTTTTAATGTGATGTTCTGAATAGGGTGATTTCAGCTGCTAGAGGTGTGAATGTGCATGGCTTTTTTTTTTTTTTTTTTTTTTTTCCTTTGTGTTTAGTTAGCCCTGTGTAACTCAGTGGTCCTAAAGAAGTTTTTGTACTAATGTAAAAAAGTGTTTTTAGGATTTTCACTCTCAGGCTATTTTGCCTACTGTGAATGCTCTCAAATAATGGGACTGTTAATTTCAACACTTTTTTTGGAGTTGCTTTATATCTAAATGTTGATTAAAGTAAGGCCTAAATTGTTCTGAGAACCTGATTTAAAAGAAATGACTACAGACCTTTAAGCACAAGTTACCACAGTATCAGAGATTAATTTTAGGAGTTATTGGAATTTGGTAGGTACCTTGGTATGTTGCTGGCTTTTTGTCAAACTGAGATGTCAACAGCTCACCTGCACTTAACCTATTTCTGCAAAACTGTGTGATAGTTACCTTCACTTGTTAAACATCTCATTTCAGTACGAGGATGTCGTCCTGGCAAGATCGTCCAGATGACCGAAGCAGAAGTTCGGGGCTTGTGCATAAAATCACGGGAAATATTTCTTAGCCAGCCTATTCTCCTGGAACTAGAGGCACCTCTGAAAATTTGTGGTATGTAAACTTTGTATGCATGTGTTTTTATGTAGGTGTTTTAATGCAGTTCTGTTCTAGAGGAATTGGAAAGATACTGAGGTAGGCAAGTGATGTTGACTTGGGTGATTAGGATTAGAGTGATGTCCTCGTAATTTTAAAGGTAACTTTTAAGTCTAGATTGGATTAATCCAAGCTAACAGTTGATAGATTGCTCCTGGTACTAATTACAAGCAAGTTCTGTTGGCATTAAGGGCTGCTTGTGCCTGTGTCTAGTGCAGATGTTGCACTAGACTTGCAGATTTTGTCCATTCTACTTCCCTAGGGACTGCCTGCTTAGAGCTGCTACTCTTTTGATGACTGTTTCAAAAATCAGCTAGCTTCTTTAAAAATAGCTAATGCTTTAGTTGTTCTTTTGAAAGCATGAACAAAACAAAGATATTTACATGTTTTGAAACAGCACACTTCAAAAATAGTGTTGAAGAAAGCATTGTTAATCTTTCAATTGAAAAAATAAAGCTGGGTGCAAACTCTTGAATTGGGCTTAGTTACCATGTAATAAATTCCTTGAGCTTTGTTGCAAGTTTTAACAAACATCATTATTGCTGTCAGGTATTGATAAAGCTAAAATGTGTGTTCTTTACTTGTGTGAACCTTTACAAGATACTAGACTTGTTCAAAACTGTGCTGTTGTTAATAGTTACTCAAGCTTGTTAAAAACTGTTGCAGAAGTATTGTAAATACTGGCAGTGACTAATCTTCAACTTCTTAGCAGCAGACACAGAAAGCATAAAATTTCTTGAATTAGGCCTCTTAAAGTGTCACAGCACTAAATTTGAAGCAGTCTTTGTTGTTATTAACATGCTCAAAGATAGCTTCCTCCTGGCAGATCTAAGGCAGCAGTGTTTCTTATATTAAGATAAAGTTTGAAAAAACACTAATGGCAAAGTCATTTTTAAATGACCGATTGCTTGATAGAGAGGGGAGGAAAAAATGGACCAGCTTGCCTAGTAACAAAGCTGAAGGTAAAATCCAGCTTTACCACATTGTGTTTATGCTATACTGAAAAGATAACAGGACTCCTGTCATATTCCTAGATAAAGAATAAACAAAAACTGACATTCAGATTGTATATAAAAATATATACTGCAAAATATAATTAACCTTCAAAGTTATTTTCTTTTTTTTTTTAATGGCGGTAGTTGAAAAGACTGATCGATGGACAGTACTATGGTAGAAAATGCACAGTTAAATAAGGCAGTTTTATTTTTAAATTGGATTCCAAACACTGTGATAGCACTAGAAAGTGTCAGGTACATCCAAACTCAATATTAAAGCAATTGTTGAGAGATGCATTTAGATAAAAGTGAAAGAAACATCACTTTCATCAAAAGCAAAATAAGCAGCTCTACTGCTTTGAACTAATATTTTAGTGTGTTCAGGCAATGCCTGAAGATCCATTATAGGAGTGGCTTCTCCTGTAATCTAAGTCAGTCCAAAATAAGCTTTTACATCTTGAATTGGCTGTGTTTTAATGTAAGATGAAAGGTACTTTTATGTAAACATTCATTTTAAAATAGGTGCGGTTTTTACTGTAAGACTTTGTATCTGGTAGGCTTTAATTCAACTTGTACCCATATGAAGCTCTATTTTAAAATGCCAGGTGCCTTGAATGGAATAGTAAATGCTTTGGTTCTTTTACAGAATTGTTTCTATAAATTGTTCCTTTGCCCTTTGAGTGCTTTGATCCCTCCAGCTTATGTGTGTAAGTGAAAATAGTTCTAAACAATGAGCACAACTGTAATATTCTTTCTGTAGTATGTTTACTTGGTAGTTAATTCTCCTTGAGTGAGGAATTGTTAGAGAAATCTGTTCAAAGGAGGAAGTATTGCATTTCTCATGGAAAGAGTAAGATGAATATAGCTATGCAATCTTCTTACTACTGTATGCTTTAATTGTAGAACATATGGGTTGGGGAATGTGTTATCTTTTAAGATTATGGAAAAAGTTGTAGATATGTGTGTGTTAGGTTTTTTGTTTTTTTTAAGGACGTAGTAGCTAGTGCTTTACTAGAGAATAGTTGTGCACAACAGAGTTGGGATTTGGTGCTGAACAAGCACCAAAAGAGAAAATGCATTAATGGGATGCTCACTGTAAGGGACCTGAAAGTACTACATTTATACAGCTTGTATTGAGGGCTTCTTGTGTAGCTTTTTTGCGTTCAAACACTTCGGTAATGAATTCTCCAGCCAGCTGGAATGCTTTTCTTGTATTCAACAAGTTACTCTAGGTCAGCTTTGGTATCATCTTTGACTTAATGGGTAGCTCACAGATGGTTAGCTTTGGCTAGTCTGATACCATCATATGCTGTAGTGTTGTAATGGTCACTGAGCTGTTCCATAGAAAGCTTGCTTAACTTAAAAGCTGGCAGTGTGATGAGTAACATGAGTTATTTTTTTCTCGGATACACCTGCAGGATTGAGTATTTTATCAGTCTTTAAGTCTCTGTACTGTTTTGATATCAATAATTGCATCAAAAGAGGAGTTACCTTAATTGCTGGATGATAGCAATCTCAGTGGTGTTATGGGGAGGAGAAGCAGTTGACCTTTGCAGTAAGTGCTCTCTGCCAACACGATGTTCAATGTCTCTTACAGGCTCTTTACTGATCTGTCTTTGCAATAAATAATATGACTTATTCTTAGCCCACTGTATTTCTGGCCATGTAACTGTTCAGTTAGAGATTGTCCTTCTGACCTTGTTTTAATTTTAACAAATTAGAGCCTGCTTAGAAAGCATAACCTTAATTGTGAAGACTTCTGTAGCTTTTGATTTTCAGGTTGGTTTCATGACTGACAGCAGTTCTGCAAATGCTGTGGGTTGTTTACATTTAGTCAGTGCTTCTGTTTGTAATAGTAACATGGTTCTTGCTTTTCTGATATCTATTCCCAGTCTGTTTTTTAAGCAAATATTAATACTTTTAAAAATCGTTAATAGAAAGTCACTAGCTGGCTTAAGTTCTTGATTTGTGTACTTTCTATATTGTTGCACTAATTCTTATTAAACATTTCCTTATTCAGGTGATATTCATGGTCAGTATACAGACTTGCTTCGACTATTCGAATATGGAGGGTTCCCACCAGAAGCTAATTATCTTTTCCTTGGAGATTACGTAGACAGAGGCAAACAGTCTTTGGAAACAATTTGCCTATTACTGGCATATAAAATCAAATACCCAGAAAACTTCTTTCTCTTAAGAGGAAATCATGAGTGTGCTAGCATCAATCGGATATATGGATTCTATGATGAATGTAAGCAAAACCTATTTATTTTGAAAGAATGTTATATATACTAATACTGTTTTTCCTGTATTCTGTGAAGCTGCTTTGAAACTTTCTAAGAAAGTACATTTCAAACCAAAGTTAAAGTCACTGTAGAGAATTATTATTATTTGCTTTTCTCCTGTCCTTTTGAAATGCTGTTTCAGGAGATTGAAACTAAAGTACACTAACAGAAATAATACCCTGTGAAGACAATTTGCTAATGTTTTTGGTCAGTTTGTGATATGTATTTTAGGTTAACTTTAATAAAACAGTCTTCTCTTCCTAATGACACCCACTGTTTTTGTAGGCAAGCGAAGGTTTAACATTAAGCTGTGGAAGACCTTCACAGACTGTTTTAACTGTCTGCCTATTGCAGCCATTGTGGATGAGAAGATCTTCTGTTGTCATGGAGGTAAGCTGGTTACTGCTTTTCAAATCTGTCTAAACTGATACTTGGGTTAATGTTATACCAAATGGAGTGTGGATGTGGATACCTATCTAGGCACGTTTAACCTTATGTTGTCTCTAAAGGTTACTGTTATGCCTTGTGCTTTTCTGTGCATCTGGCAGCAGACATGTCATCCTTACCACGTGGCCCTCTGTGCCTGAGGCCTGAAGCTAACATTGTCACCCCTAGCAGTGAAGTAGAAGAGTAACTTTCACAGATAACCCCAGCTCTACAGTGCTGGCCTCTTCAGCTGGTTTCAAAGATATTTGTTAGACGGGACCACTGCTGTCACAAATACAAGCCTGCTGCTTGAAGACATTTGTTAACCTTACAGCGTGTCAGCCATGGCTTGCTCTGACTGCATAAAACCTTTGCTGCTGGAAAATCTACATTCTGTGGGCATCTGTCCCAGTGCTGTTCTTGTGGAAAAAAAAAAATTGGTGCTGATCTGAACGAGGCTTGTCACTTGTCTGAATATTGGAACTTAGATGGGTGCTTATCTTTGTGGAAGGGGACTCCCCATGTTTTTACAGGCAATGATGCTTATGAGGGTTCAGAACATTGCAGAATCAAACAGTTGACAATTTCAAATTATTTGTCAACACAGCCATCCTGCCTTTTAGCAGCTGTCTTTGTGACTGTGTCCATTAACAAGCAACTTGATGCCTTGCACTGAGTGATCCAGAGGTGATCTGGCGGGTGTCACACTTTCACTGTCAGTAAGATGGTTAGAGATAAGTGGAGTGAGAGCAACAGAAACCTCTATTTTGACTGGACAGCTGTCTTTGAAATTAAAAATACCAGGAGCCTAAAATTCCCAAGTAGACTTTTCCAGTCTTTGTGAAGTTGAATTGATGGGTTTATTACTTACAGGTATCTCTGCAGGAGTTCTGCCTATATGGAACATGCTGTAAAAATCACCCTGGCTCTTCTTGCATCTTGTGTTGAAAGCTTCTGACTTCACTGCCTGCTATTATGAGCTGTCAGAGTTTTATGCCTAATATCCTCTGAGAGCATGAGAGACAGGCATTAAAGTGTGCAAGTTTCCAGGTAGTATTGAAATGTTAGAGAAAGTCCTTGTTTTCTTACAGATCTTCTCATTTTGTTCTCAGTCAGCGTGGTGTAGTCTTTTGTTTTTTAAGAGATGGTACCAGTCTTACAAGCTAGGTCTCTTTAGGAATGTAAGATGCAAAATCATTTCTTGCACTGAGGTAGACAATTATCAGTGGCTAAAACAGTTTACTATTTTTTTCAAAAAAAAACCTGGCAAAATATTTTTTTTACTATTGCTTTACCCTTTTGTATCTTGTTTGATTTGTGAAGCAGTAGAGAACAAATGGTGACAAAATACTGTGGTGTTGCAGGGAAACAAGCTTAAGTGGGTGGTAGAATGTAATCAGGAAAGTTTAGTAGCGAGACTAGAATGGTGTGTTCTGTGAAGAAACTGGTATGTTTGTGTCTATAAGCACTTGAAACTTGAGTCATGGCAAGATGCCTAGAAAGCTATTTTTCAAGAAAAAAATGTCAAGCTTTATAAATGTATTGGGGGTTAGCCTCTTTTTTAATCAAGTAAGCTTTTGTGCGTATAGTGTGTTTTGAGAATTCTCTCATGAAAACCAATATTTACTACTTCATTTAATGCTCGTGATCCCTTAATTTGTACAGGCTTCATCTGTAATGAAAATTACATCACTTGTGGCTGTGAAATAAAGTGGAAAGACTACTAAATGTGCTGTGTGCTCCTAATAAAGCAAAGTAGACTTTGAGCACATCAGTCTGTTTTGCCCTTTTCCCCGCTCTTCTCCAATCCTATCCAAACTGCATTCCAGATCCCATGAAGTCATGGACTGTCAACGCCTTTTCATGATGTTGCTACTATAATAAACACTGAGACAGCAGCACACACCATTCAACTCTGCTGGAGGTTGCAGCTAGCATATAGATATAAGGTAGGTGCCTTTTTTACTATATTGCGCATTTTTGCATAGTTTATTTTAAAAATATTGTCCTCTGGGATATATAATCAAACTTTGCAAAACCGCATAACATAGTAAAACAAAAGGCACCTAACTTACCCCAGTAGGCTATCTGCAATAGCTTGAAGCCATGACTCAGGTGGTTTTTTTTTACCTAAGACTTTTCTGGGCATCCGCCGTTTAGAATTTGTATATCACAGTATAAACCAAACCTCTGTTGCCATCCCTGTATCCAAATGTTCATGCTGTTGAAAGGATCTTTCAGTGTATGCCTTTCATCACCTTTCTCTCTTCCCTGTCCTTCCACCTTGCTCATACAAGTAATATTTGACCTTTTCTTAAAGCTGTCCTCTTGACTTCTGATTTTGCTCTTTATCTCACCTCATTAAAGCTTATTCTATAACCATTCCCAACTTTCTCCCCTTTGCTCTTGATTTTTATTCTGTATGGTATTATCCTCTTATCTGTGACAACACTCTACTTCTAATCTTTGGAGACCTTATGGGATTGCTTCCAAGGTTCTATAAACTTACAGTGCATGCTGTAGTGTCACGTTGATGGAACACATTGGACTTACCACATTGGATTTAAGCTCTGAGATGGAAGCCACGTTAGTTTAGTAGAATACTAGATTTATGTAATTTCAAGCTCTGGAATTCTTTTTTTCTTGTGATGGTAATGACAATGAAATATTTGAAGTTGAAATCTCCTTGATAATCTTATGTAGCATCCAAAGAGACTTGAGGAGCTTCCTGGATTACACTATAACAAATAACTAGCATTCATATTCTACCAATTCCATGTATCAAGGGGTGGTTCAAATTGAGAGCCTGGATTTGATGAGTCTGCCAGGAGTGACAATTCATTTTCAGTTTTCCCTTAGGGAAGGGGTGGTCTTACACCTCAAGAATATGATAATGTATTGAAAGACACTTTCTGTGCTTAGCTGTCATGTGTGACAAGACAACTTAATTCCATTGTGCACTTTTCAGTTTTCTTTCAGTAGATAGCAGTGATCACTGTAGTGACAGCAGCTTGACAGAGAGCTTTAGTGTAGCCTGTGTTTGCATTCTTATTTCCTTTGTGTAATGCTGGTCATGTAGAGTTTTGTGTTTAGATCTGAATTTGAGACATTAGCTATTTATTTTTGTGCAGCAGGAGTTAGGTATTTGGGAAGAGGAGACCTCTTGCATGGTTTCAAAGAGTTCTACAAACGTACAGGGAGTTTACTGTGGTGTAAAATAGGACAAAAATTAACAGCTGCAGTGTTGAGGCATGGTTTATAAATTATTTTCTTTTAAGGTCTTTATGTTTTGGGTGCAACTTGAAATACGGAGAGCTGTAACCTGTGAGGTTACAGACTGGTCGTGCTTATTTCACTGAGATTGTCCATTACTTATCTCAGGAGGTGTTGCTAGTAGATTTAGAGTAGAATCCACATTCCTTTGTGCTAATGCAATATGCATGCAAATAGATCAGTTCTGAAAAAAAGGAAGTGGTAGGTTGATCAGAGTTTAAAAGCTATCTACCTACTTGAATTTACCTTAGTGTCCATATTGTTGTGTTAAATAGAAAGGATTAAAACTCCTATGATGTGCTACTTAAGGTGAAATTCCTGCTATCCTTCACAACCTCGAAGTAGTACTGTGGAGGTAGATTTAACAGGCTGATGAGGTTAGAAGGCTTTTGTCATAAGAATACTTCTACAAATATAATTCAAGATCTTACTATTTGGAGAATAATCCATCGAGTCTTTATATCAAGTGCATTGGAGTCATTGTTCTTGTAACATTGTGCATTGCCACTGTGCAAACTCTGTCACCCGAAATTATTTCATGTAGTGACTTCTTCCCAGTGATGGGTTTTCTTCTGTCATGTCCCAAGTTCTGGACTGAGTCAAATGGATATGGCTTGCTAATACGAAATGTGCTTCATCACAAATTAACTCTTCATGCTCTATTTCTAAATTTGCAACCTCCTTGATTAGATAACCTTGGCCTAAGTCATTTAAGTCACTTCAGGACCATTACTTAAGATGCTAGAGCATCTAGTATGCTGTCTTTCATGCCTCAAATAGAAAAGCTGTAGATTTTGTACTTTTAAGCTGTTAACAAAGGGTTACCAAAGGGTAGCTTTGGAATCCCAAGCTCTGATTGTAATTACATGTTAATATACAAAGACACAAATCTTTGTGATAAATTAGATTTTTGAGTAATTGAGATACTATAGTTCTATAAATGACTTAAGCAGCTGAGTTGTAGTAGTTTACCACCTTGAGCTACTCTGTTGCAGTTCCACAGTCTAATACTTGTTTACAGCATCCAGTGACTGACTGTTGCTGAGCTGATGGGTGATAAAATACTAAATAACAGTGACGCAGCTTATGATTCCAGTCATACTTGTAGGCTGCTTTGGTTTGTGATCTTTTAAAGCTGGGTAAGGAATTTTCTGTTAGCTTTTTTAAAGAAAGGTGATGGTTTTAAAGAAGGTCATCTGGAAATGCTGGTTTTTTTCTAGTAATGCTCTACTGGTTTTCTCTAGTAAGTGTTTCAGAACGTACCTAGTTGTAGGAAAACAAAAACTCTTTCTAATTTCTTTTGTCTCTCCCTCTGTTCAGGACCTTAGTTGTCTTACTGCACACTGTGGTTTTGTTTTTTTTATTACAGTGGAAACTGGATGTTGAAACTCTAATTATGTGTTTTCTGGAACCCTTTTTACAGGTAAAATGTGTAGATAAGTCATCACTTTTCTTGTACTTACAGGACTGTCTCCAGATCTCCAGTCAATGGAGCAGATCCGGAGAATTATGAGACCTACAGATGTTCCTGACACAGGTGAGTAACACGGAATTTACTATAAATAGGTCTTAATAATGGAACAGGCTTAATCAATTTCTTTACATGCAGTACTTTGAGAGCAGCCTCTTTTTGACTTTGTGAGCAGCCTCTGTTCACAGTACAGTATTCCTTTGAGTCTGTGCAGGGCATGAGCCTTGTTCCTCATGCTTGCTGAGTTACCTGACATGTTAGAAGCTATTGCTTATATTGCTGATGACAAAGCAGGTTAGGATATGTTAACCAAATTTGGATACATTATCCCTTTTTGCCTTAAAATAAATTTAGAGATCTAATAAAATAAACTAAATATCTACTTCTTCCTGCCTTGGTTAGACACACCCACACTTTAATTTATCAAAGAACATAACTGTTCAAAGCTTGCCTGAGTATGATTTAAAGTATCTGGGCTTCTCTCTCCTGGAGGTCATGTCCCCTTCATCTTTAAATTTGTAAAGTGTAGCTCCTGTTTCACTGTGACTGGGATTGCAGTTGCTTGTATCAATGTGTTAGTCCCAAAATTCTCTTCTACTAGTATATTAATACTTAGTATATAGGTGTTGGATGCAAATTGCTAGTGCTTTCTGTACAATGTTCTTTTGAATGGTTTAATAATATTCCTCGGGGTCCCATTTATTCCAAATTTTGTTGTTAGTGTATTGAAAATAGTGGTGAGCAGTGCAATGGGTTATTATTTTAAGTGTTAATTTCAGCCGTGGTATGATATAACTTGCAGAGTAGATACCACATCTACCCTCTTCTTGAAAGTCTGTTTTTGAAACATTTACATTTACAGTTAAACCTTGGAATGGAAGAATTCTACTTCCTGTAATGTTCCTCAGAGCTTACACAGAGGAGTGATACTCATCTGCTGTCCCGTAGACAACATGTCTGTGCAAGCTGGTATATATACACTTGACACTGGGAAGCATTATTAGACCAGTGAATGAGTGTTTCTGTAGTATAAATTAGTATATTGTTCTTCCTTTTGTGATACATCTAATTCTCTCAATGCATAACCAAATGCATGTCATTACAAATGCTCAGTCTTAACGTTTGTCAGAGCTGTCAGAAAAGGCAGTTCTATTCAACAGGCTAATACCAGCACATGAGCCACCCCCAGGACTGCCCTTGCAGAATGTAGTTTTGGTTTCCATGGACACTTCACTGAAATCATATGTATTCTTAGTACCTCCTAAAAATAAGTGTAAAGACTTTAAAAAAAAAAAAAGTGTCTTTTCTCTATGGAGTGGTGTACAGTCTTGGTTTTGCTTTCAGAAGCAGTAGCCAGATGTTAACCAGCAGAGGTAAAATGAAATGACCCATCAGAGGCATGTGTGCATAGGCTACAGTGACTTAGAAAGTCTTGGTCTTTTTGACTTAAGGCAGCTGCTATTACAGAGTGGAAGTAAATTTTTTTTAAAGTGAAAATAAACTGAAGCAGTCTGACTTCTGTGAAAGTTCCAAGTTCTGAATAGCTGTGCCTCTTTGGAGGGATGTTGCTTGGTGAACATATTGGTGGCGATACAGAAATTTTTGGTAGATGTTTGTGGGACTTGTGGTGTGAAGAGTAGATCATCATGATGGCTTTTTCTAGGCTGATGAAAAAAAAAAAAAGCCTTTTCAACCTCAGTTGCAGTTTAAAGACCTCTTATTTTTGTTGCGTTTTTATGGCATTTGGAAGTTGTTTGCTCAAATCTGACTCAGTATTCCAACTTCCATCACTTGCCTTCAGTAACTGTTAAAGTAGTTGCATTTTATGAGGCTGAGGTATAAATCATGTTTTGGTCAGCATTGCCAACCATGTGCTTATTAGAAAACTGGCTCCTGTTACTGTGTAATCTTGAATGGCGTCAGATGGGCTGTGCTGGTCAACCTAAGCTGTTGCAGTGGTACACGTGTATGTTCAAGTATAAACCTTGGGCAGCATAGATTAGACATGTTGTGGGGTTCTGTTACACCACTACTAAAGATTATAGGGCAGATTTGCCTATTTCTACGTGTAATCCTGAAATTGCAACCATTCTGTTTAAAAAACGTGGTGTTCAGTATAGAACTTAATTCTGATCAAGTAAGATTTTTGTCATAGCCTGTTTGTATTCAGTAGTGTATTACTAGATAGATACTTTACTAAAATGCAATTGTACTTGCTCTGTTTTTGTTTTGTGAAACCAAATAAGATCTTAGCCTGTGTTAGAGAGGATCTGGAGAGGATCTGTGATTGGCACCAGTGATGGTTTGATAGTTGTGTGTAATTATAAATCGGTCTGTTTGCACAAGAGGTTTCAGACATTAGTTCTGCTTGATTGCAACTTGAAGGATCTGGTATTTAAGGAATAGCATGTTCAATATTTTGTTTAGCAAATAATCAGACCTAACTGTTAATCTGAATGACAGATGAAGGAGCCTGCTGGTATATCTTAAATTGTGAAACTGTGCTTTAAGGTATTTAAATACCTATAGGTTAGTCCTCGTGGGTGAAAAAGGTATCATTTCATGGAAACCTAGGAAATAAATTCTGAATGCTTTTTGTTTGTATTGCAGTTGAATTGGCTTTGTTCTTCCATGTGTGAAGATGCTTACAAAGTTTTATACATAAAGGTGTTGCTGTTTGTCTAGAGTAATTTTTTTTAGTATCTAGTTTTAATTCCAGAGTTAGCTGACCTTTTGTTGGCAGCAGAAAAAAGATCTTGACCAGCACTGAAATGCCAGATAGGTTTATTATTCTTATTTAAATTCCAGACTAGTTAGCAGGAGGCTTTTATGAGAAGTCATCAGTTAAGTCCAAGCAAACTGAAAGTGCTACCTGAAACAATATATCGTGATTTTCCTGTGTTAAATTTTGCTTTAGCCATGTAAAGTTGTTCAGGTATGTTAGGAAAGGTAAGAATCAGAGCTGTTTCATGTTCAGAAGCTTGTGATACAGGTTTATTTGTTGTATTTATGATTGGCCTTGCATAGGATTTAAAATTTACTGCAGCTTTCAAACTAAGCTTTCTTGTTGAGCTGTGAAGTTGATGATTGCCTTTTAAAATTCACCCACTGCAGATATTTCTTACGACAAGTATGCTCACTTTTATTATCTTCCAAAGGCTTGCTGTGTGACCTCCTGTGGTCTGACCCAGACAAAGATGTGCAAGGTTGGGGTGAAAATGATCGTGGGGTCTCTTTCACTTTTGGTGCTGATGTGGTCAGTAAATTCCTGAATCGTCACGATCTGGATTTGATCTGTCGAGCTCACCAGGTATGAATTATGCTGCTGTCACTTCTTTAAACCTCTCTGTCTAGACTTGCAGCCTCTTTTTGGCACTGATTATCAGTAGGATGTATTTGAAATATTTCTTGCATTGTGTTACTTACAGGGGAAAAAAACCCAAAAAAACTACAAAGCTGTCAGTGAAGTAGAAGTCTAACACCAGATTTCCCCACCTATATTTCTTCTGTAGTGTTTGTTTACTGTTGTGTATCAACATCAGAGCTAAATTTTCCAGGCTCAGAGTGTAAGTGTGACTTGAATTTGAGATTTACACTGAAGTTGCAGAGTTCTTCAGTTTCCATAGGGGTCAGTTATCTGGTAATTGTGGCTTAAACTATTGATGCCTTGCTTCATGGAAGTATTAAATTAATTTTGAATGTTTCTACAAACAGATCTGCACATAAAAGTTTTCAATGTTGCCTTTGTTTTGGTTCAGCTATCTAGAATACAGTGGCATTGATTGTTTGACTTACTGCAGTGTTCAGAAAGCAAGGTTATTTTTCTAATTTTTAATCTGTAACTGCATGTTTTTGATGTTTTTATTAAGTTACTTTAAGCAAGTGTCCTAGTTAGGCAGATGTCAGGTTTCAATTTCCTGTGTAACATTTTGGTTTCATTATTTAGTCAATTTTTAAATTCAATTTAAAAAATGCTATGAAACAAAAATAGGCTTTTTCATCTGTCACTGTTGGACTCGAGTACACTATTGGAACACTTAAATGTTTCTTGTAATTTTACTGTTATAACATTAGAAAAAATGAAGTGTATGGAATGGATATTAATATATCCTAACTACTGATCTGGTTTGTTGCTAATTTCCTCTATTCATGTAGTCACTTCAGTTTGTTATAAAACGAGTACAGCATCTTATAGAAGACCATGGTGATTGGACCAAAACAAACAGTTAGTGCACTATTTTTACTACATGATAATGTGCAGCTTCTGAGGAAGAAACAACATCCTTAGCTGATACATCATAGTACTTGTACTGTTTTAAAGGTGAATTATGCTCCTAGAGAAAACAAAGTAGAACCACTTTGCTTTCAAAGCATCAAAACTATAAAGGTAGTTGATATCTTTACAATGCTTACTTTACTGTACTTGATATCCGTACAATCAACACCACTTAAGAGTTACATTTGCAGTGAAGATGGTATCCAGACCCTGTGTTCTCTGAACTAATAGTCCAAACATTCACATTCTCTATATAAACAATAAAATGCTGGGTATCCATAAACAGGCAGTGCATAATCAAACTTTATTATGGAACTATTGAACAGTCAAGCTGATACATATTTAAAGCTGGAAGCATCAGGCAGGTTAAGTTACTTGATTTGGCACTCAGTGTCCAGACAAGACACAGTGAGTTAGCCTATCCGGTCTAAAAGCCAAGGCATAAAATACTTCTTTTTAAATGAGTTCTTGTCACCTTTTAATACAAGTCCTGCTTGCCTCAAGGCTGGCTTTTTGGTTTTTTTTGTTCTTTCTTCAAAATTTATCTGTATTTTTGTGAGCTGTACTGATTTCTCTGGTGTTGACAGGTGGTTGAAGATGGCTATGAATTCTTTGCTAAACGGCAGTTGGTCACCCTATTCTCAGCTCCAAATTATTGTGGAGAGTTTGACAATGCAGGGGGGATGATGAGTGTGGATGAAACTCTGATGTGTTCCTTCCAGGTATGTTATTTTTGTACAGCAAGTGTTAAGCTTAGGTGTGGGGCTATGTGGACTGAGTTTGCTTGTTGATGAGCTTATGATTAGTCTAGACTAACACACTTGAGCTCCAGACAGGACTGCATAGCAGGCTGGTGTTTGTGGACAATTAGAACTGCAAGCTGACTGTGAGAACTGTGTAGGATTTGCTGTTTTCCTAACTGCTGTATATTAAGTTATTCCCTCTATTCAGATGCACATTTCAAAGTTTAATTGGGTGGTTCTTTTTAGTCGTACGTAGTGATCAGAGTACTTAATTATGCAGACTAAGGGACTATTGGGACCCTTTTATTAGGGTTACACTCTGATAAGATTTTAATCCCTATCCCTTCCTGGACATCTTCTCATCCCATTCACTTTCCCCTTCCCACCCCAATGTAGTAGTGGATACTAGAAGAATTTAGAAGTAATATTCTTGTTGTATTTGGTATTAAGAAGTTTGTAGGATTGTGATGTGATTGCTCCCTTTTGTTCCTGCAGAATAAGGTTTCATTTTGGCTTAACAGTGTTTAACAATGCTCTTGGCTCTCACTGACTCAAAAGAACCTCTTTATTTTCTCTAAGATATTGAAACCATCTGAAAAGAAAGCCAAGTACCAGTATGGTGGACTGAATTCTGGGCGTCCAGTCACTCCACCTCGCACAGCTAATCCCCCGAAGAAGAGGTGAAGAAAGAGGAATAATATAGAAACACCATCAGATCTGTCAAGGACAAAACTCCATATTACAGTATATAATAAATGTGCACTGTAAAACCATCCAGCCATTTGACACCCTTTATGATGTCACACGTTTAACTTAAAGAGACGGGTAAAGGATCTTTATTAATTTTTTCTAGTAGAAAGATGTGCGACACTGTATTGTAACAAGTATAGCTCCAAGTTCAAATATCCAGCATAGAGTAAAACAAATATTAGGAAAAAACTATTCAACTGCATATTCACATTTTCCACGGTTTTTAAAGCTGACCAACATCCCAATTAAAACTTGATGTAATAGTTATACCAGATGAGAGCATGATGTTCCATTTGTGTAATGTGGTCTTATTGTTGCTTGATTGCTTTTACCTTGGTTATTTTGTAGCTAGAATGATGAAAATATGGTATCTAGTCTTTTTTCGGGCTCTCTTTGAAACTGAAATAAAGAAGGAGCTGCTTAGAACAGCCATTGATCTCTTATGCTCCCCCTAACCATACCTTCTTGTTCATAATATTGCTGCCCAAATGTGTGCCCCATCATAATGCAGTTTGTAGTACGGTAGTGATTAAAAGACAAAGTAGGTCCAAAATGCCCATATTGGACAGCTTGACAGCCAACAGAAGTCGAGACAGAAAAACCTGTCTTGACTTTTTAACTTAAACTGCCAGACAATAAATTTGTGCACTACACTGTTTTAAATTATTGACGTTACACTGTGCTATGGCACTTCATTTAACTTAGATAGGACAAAAATGGTATTGCCTGTTAGTTGGTAACTTGATTATGTGGTACCTTGGCTTTAGTTTTATTAGCATGAAACACCTTTGGCATGCTTAGCTTCCAGGTAACTTCCTACCTGCATCAAAATTCATCTTACATAGTTCCACAGAACATGAAGATCCTTATTTGCTAAGCCTTTTTCTTCATAAGAGGGTGTTATTACATGGATGTTCATCAATGGACAGTACACTAGCTGATGAGTGGTGAGCTGAAAATGCTATAGGAGTGTCCATCGTGATTAATAAGGCTTATGTCACTAAAGACTATATCCTTTGGATTTTCATGATCAAATTTCATATACTATTGTATAGACTTCTGCTTTGTAGTGTACTATAGTAGCAATAATTTCTGTACATGATCGATTTATGCAGTATTTCTTTTCAGTTCTCTCCTTTCTTAAAAGAGTTAATATTGGCAAATGGCAAGATACAGAGAAGATACAAAATCTACAGTAGGATAAACGAAAGGCACAGATTTGTCATGCTTTAGGATGCAATACTTATTGAATATAACTATAAAAGCTTTTATTGAATATTGCAAATTTGTCATTTTCTTTGGGGGAAGGCTTCAGATTTATACCATTCTAAATGTGCATCCGTAGATGTAAAACTCAACTACAGTATTGTCTTCAAAAATGTTAAATGGAGGATTCTGGTAACTTACGTTTTATGGACTGGCACATTATCTAATGCAAGAGATATATTGATTTCTGACTCCGTGAGCAAGTTCTTTAAAATGGATTTAAGCCTCTTTTCTAATTCCATTTGTTTTAAATGCATATTTTAAATGTAGTTTTTTTCATTTAGTAAAAGTTGTCTAATTCATTTGAATGAAGTCTGACTGGTTATTTTAACATACCTTACTGTCACTCAAGAAGTATGGAGTTTGTTGTTTAAAAAAAAAAGGTTGAGCATATATCTCTGGCATTGATCTGTAGTGGATTGGTCTGTGGTTTTGAACAATAGTTTTAATTTACCACCCTTAGAAATGAGCAACAGTGTTTCAATGCATAGAACAGAATGTAGAAGTAGAGTTCTTCTGATACTCCTCAGAGACACTTGTTCTTGAAAGTCAGTGATGAGAGCTGTGTGAGAGTATCTTCAGTTTGTGACAAGGTAATTGATGAAAACGATTCTCCAAACTTTGACAGGGTAACTTCCTGCTTGTAAGTCACTGCGTACGTGAGGTTTAGTGTTAAAAGTTTTTAAAATCCTGGATTTTAACAAGTGTCAGCCTCTATTATTAGAAGCATCATGTTACCAAACATCTGGTTTAACATTTTTCCATTTTTTCCTAATTTCTGGAACAATGTCTTCTGTATCATGAAATGTCCAGGTGTAAAGCTGTGTGTTCTGTGAGTACCTAACATGCTCGCCTGTATTACAGATGCTATGTCAAAATGAAAATAAAGGCTTCAGGCCTTCTTATGTGTCCTAAAGAAACAGGAAATTGTTAGTTTATTTTATGGCACTAGAAAGCCAGAGGTGGTGATGGTATTCTGAATTGCTGGTTTCATATAGGAGCATCACTTGCAAGGGATTTGAGTGCTGTTTGACTTTTGGGGAGCTGGGATGTCTGCTAACATCCCTCATCATCCAATATTGCAGAGAAAAAAATACATGATTTAAAAACCCTGCCCCTACAGATCTGATTGATACTCCATACTAAAGGCAAGTCAGGAACATCAGATACATAGCAGAACTTGCCATACCACTTCAGTTTACAGCTACAGTGTTAATAACAGTATTGAATATTTTTTCTGTATCCACTCTGGAAGAGGTAGAAAAGGGAATCTGGGTCTAAGACTCAGATAAAATTAACTCTTTCCTCCATGAGAATAGCTAGTGGTCTAACTGATAGTAAGTTTTTCTCCATGTAAATACCTTGTCCATTTTAGAAACCTAAAATGCTGGTAAATAGCATTATTAGTGTGCTGAGGAAGTAACGGGAGGATTCTCAAACAAGCTGTTAAGGGTCATACAAAACATAACATTTGGGGGATGTTTTTGCATGTTCTTCCCCACACCCACCTCCACTTTTATCTGGCTGTAATATCCATTCCTGATTTCACAGCAGAGTACAACATGGGACATAACCTCTTGATTTTTTTCCTTTTGGGTTGGCAGGTATTCAGTCATCATCAAACAGAGAAGTACATTAATTGAAAACCTTGCTACAAGGAATGCTTTGGTCTCTTTTGTGTTGATTGATACGAGATTCTCGTTTCACATCACTTTTTATTGTGTTCTTAGTGGCCAGCTTTTTATGCATGGAATATTCATAATTGCTGCTTGAAAGGAAAAAAAATGCTTCATATAATTTTGGTAGTTATGCTGCTCTTAACAATTTCAATACTATTTCTGCTTAGGTATAGTTGTTTTAGGATCTGTTTCTAAATGCTGTAGAACTAGACTCAATGAAAATACTGCAAAGGGTCTTATACCAGTGGATTGTATTAAATTTGATATGTCTGGACACAGAATTATTTGTGGCCACTGAAGTCTGAGTTGGTGTTTATGCTTCCAACTTTGTGTGGTTAACTGGAAGTGTACTGCTGCTAGGTGTTATTAAGCTTCGAGATCCTTTTACAAAGACAGTTTACATTTGTACTGTATTCAGTTGTTGAGAGAGGAGATGGTAAGTCCATATGACTTGGCTTGTAGCATTCTACTGCAGCATATTGGTGGGAAACTCCAGTGGAAATTCCCCAGGTCTGTGAAAGTTGCTTTTATTGTTAATAGCCTACATCTCTGTTTTAAGGTTAAAGCTAGGGATCCTCACTGCTGTGGTTCTGCTGAAAGATGGTAGAAGTAGCTGTTGATGAACAGGAAGGGGTATCTCTTATATGAAATGTTCCTGTCTGTGGCTTATCTTTTGATAAATCCAAGAGGATATTGCTATCATACTGTGGAAGCTGTGAGAATAATTAGTGAAGCTGTGTGTTGTTCATTTAGGGTTGGTAAAGATGTTTTTTGCTCTGTAGTCATGAGAATATAAAAGATACATATTGCTATCAGATATGGTTCAACTGAAGGTGATCTGAGAGTTTAGACAGATGGAGTTTTCAGAATATGTAGATGACAAATATATCTACAAATATATGTAGAACACAAATATCCCATGCTTGGGCTTTGGTGTAAAGTTCAAAGATTAACTGAAAAGTGTACCTGCTTTGTGGAAGCTTATGTAGATAATAGTTGTAAAAATCTAGCCTTTAACCAAGTGATGAGTTCTTCCTGGCAGACTCTCAGTGATGTATCCATTGCTGATATTTCTGGAACTTTCCCTGCTGCCAGGTTTGTTGAAGACACTTTATACAAACCTGACTGGTAACATTACAGCTCACAAAAGAGCAGAGGCGAAGTGATACGGCCAATATTGTATTACTTTAGAACTTGCTGTAACTTGACTCAGGATCCATCTGCTTTGTAATGTACATGAGGATAAATGGGAATATTTTGCTACAAATGAGCTGGTTAAATATGAAGGGTGAGAGAATACCTCCTTGTACAGGAGCAGAGATGGCTACAGCACGGTCAAATGTCTGAGTCCACATGGGCTAATAATATGCTTTGAAGAGCAGCGTGGTATTTTAATACAAAACAGAGTTGTGATGAAGTGCTTGTTGATAAAAAGGAACTCAGTGAATCACTACCAAGCTTGGGATATTTAGGCAAAGCCTTGGATATTTTTTTGTCTGCAGTCATCTGTGTGCTTCTGCTAATTAGCAGTAGCAGCTTTCAGGATTGTTTTTTTGTGCAGCTGTATACTTTTTTTTTTTTTTTTCTCCTTGATCATACCTTGATTTTGCTTGCTTTATTCTCAAGGTTGATCAGAGTTGTTATGACAGCATCTAACCAGATGGCTGCATTAAATTCTTGAGCTTATAACCAAGCATTCTTCTTGCTGCATGTATCAGGTGGTCAAAGCAGAAGGAACCTCAGGCCATGTTGCAGTGAACACTGAGAAATCATCTGACAGTAAGTCAATATTGGGGCAGTAAATAAGTTGCCAAAATAAAACACAGGTTTGGCTAGTTTGTGTTGATATGGGTCTTCCGTGGATTTCTGGAACTGGTTGTGCCTGAGCATTTTCCTTGCTAGTCTCTTGAGTTGTTGCTAAATCAGCAAAGGTGTCTGGTTACCTGTTCTGTATCTTAGTGTGCCTTGTTAAAATAAATAATGATGTATTAATTGTTAATTAGGACATTGTTTCCCAGTGTCCTGTTTGAACTCATATTAATCTCTCTACCTGTATGTCCTGAAAAATGAGATTTAAAAAATGTAATTCAAAATAACCATTTGTCACCAGCCCTCGCCAATAAATGGCTACAGTAATTTTTCCAAGGAAAGCTTATTGCTGCTTGAAATTGTTGGAACAGGTGGATCTTTAAACGGAGTGTATGCACTACATGCAGCCTAGCACAGCCCCTTCCCTGGGTTCAGCTGCCTTAGTCACAGAATTTGCAGCCCAAGCTTCCTCTGTAGCCTGTTACAGACCCAGACTTCAGAAGCAATCTTCAAAAACCAGGTGCTATCTAGATCCAGCTGCCAATAAGGATCAGCACAAGTTGTTCTGTATCTTCATGGAGAGATACAAGCTTTAAAGGTAAGAAAAGCTCCCAGACAGAACTCAAGAAACAAGCACCACTTGAAAAATCCTCCTGAAATGGGATAGACATGCCCAGATGTTAAGTTTCATTGCTATAACTTAACCCGAGTTACTGTTAAATGAAGGAAGTAAAGCAAATAGGCAGGATTGCAGGTTTTTTCTACTCTCTTATAGATAGCTGATACTCAAAAATAGTAAATTACATCTGCAGAGATAAAAATAAATTACTGATTTTCCTCTTGGTAGAGGGTTCTGCCTGTTCATGTTGCTTTAAAGGTGTGAATCTTTTTAGAGCACGAGAAGAAATGGTGTAGATAGTTCTGATTCATTATTGAAAAGGCTTAGCAAAAAAACCTGATACCTTGTCAAACTGGTGCAGCTCATGACATGAAGCAGAAGAGCATTCAGCATGGAAGAACGCAGAGGACAACCTTGATGAGTAAATAGATTCCACTGTAATGTTTTTCTCTGTGGCTCTGAAGTCCCTATAAATATACTGTAATGAGAAAATAATTACAAGTATTTTATGTTGTTTCCTCTGGCTACTTCTTGGCATCATTTCTACAGTCCTTATATGAAGTCCCTTGTCAGATATCTGGGAATCTACAAATTACTAATTTTCCACTAGCTACCCCATGGTATTTTTTGTTTACGTTTCAGGTTGCTATACTTGATTCGTTTCTTGCACCTTCCATAAAGATAAACATATATCATTTATGTGAAATGCTGGGAGAAGGAATGTGTTACAAGAACTGCATTTTAAGGGATATCTTAACAGTACTTTAATAGCATCTGGTTTCCTGGAGGTTGGATTAAGAGGATGAGCTGTAAGATTGCATACCCCATTCCGTTCCAGCAGTGATGAAGAACAAACCTTACTTCATTCTTTCCTACTCAAGGGTCTTACCTAAAGGTACAACAACAACTGACATGGTTGTCTTGGGAGGCTTTTTTGCCTTGCCTTTACCACCTAGAGGAAGAGGAGATTCTTATCCTTGGTCTGTCTTGTTTATACTAATGCTATACGATAATTCAATGGAGTTACTTAGTGAAACAATCCAATTCAGTTGAGGCAACAATTTTCTTAGTGTTAGAATTGATCTAGCACGCAGATGCCATCTGGTGGTTGAAGGTCAGTGGATGAAAAGTTACTACTGCAGAACTGGTATGTTACTGCACATTTATCCTGCACTTGTTTGATGTGAAGCACTTTATTCCTTGTACTGAAATCTTTCCTTGTAGCAAAATCTATGCATGGCTTCATAATTTACACCTTGCTGCATTGAAACTAGGCTTACCTCAGTTAGATGTATAAAATTATTTCTCTTAAATTCATCAGACTTCAGAAAGTCTCTTAATTATCTGAGGATTCTGAAGAAAAAAAAAAAAGTCATAGCTGCCATGAAAAGCACTGAAAAGTTAGGCTTTGTCCTAAGCAAAAGTTTCCGTGTTTCTTCACTCAGTAATCTTCTATTTCCAAGTCTGATGAAGTAAGTTGGGATTCTTCATATAAATTTTCAGTTATTGGAGGAGGACTGCTAGAAAGTGTGTTGAGTATTTTTAAGTGTGGTATAAACCAATAACAATAAAACTACATTTTTTTAAAAAATTGTTTTTTGTGTAGGTGTGGAGAACCACCTGGGAGATGCTACTTCAATAGGTCTGGTATTAAACTCAATACTTCACCTGCCAAAATTTATATAATTTGCACTGCTTTTAATTAAGTAGTTCTTCCTCAGTTCCACTGATGGGCCTGCTGTCATAGGCATACACTGTTGAAAAGATACTTACAGAGTTCAGACATGGCTTGAGGGAATCACTTGATATTTAACCAAGTTCCACTAGTTGACTGTAGTGAGTTGCTTTTGAAAAGCCAAATAGTACTGTGTTCAGAGCAATTTTGTGTCTTTGAAGTGAAACCTTCTGATTGTCCTCATGTACTGGTTTGGATTGCAGAGCTCATGCTTTTGCTTGAAAACTAGATCTTTTGGTTTAATTTCATGCAAAAAAGAAATCCATTCCTAGTGTATGTGCATGGTGTCAATAATCCAAACTACCATGTGGGCTATACCACTGCAAAGTCCTTCAGCAAGGATGGGTGGCACACAGATGCACTGATTGATAAAATGGAAAAAACCCACGAACACTGAAGTGCTTCCAATGCTATGGAAATTCAAACTGGCAGCTGCACTTCTGACACTGTCAAGAGTCACACCGAGGTCTGTTATTCTACTGTTCCACAATCTACCCAACATTTTCCTCAGTATCCTTTCCATTCTTTCTGTTGTAATTCTGTTGCTCCTGTTTTTTTAATTCTCTTTTCTGTCTGATTTTCTGACCAGTGTTGGCACGGTTTGTTTGGCTTCCCAGTTCTTCCAATATGGAGACACTTTACACTGCAAGGAAATAGTGATTCTCAATCTCATGATAGGGCTGAAGTCTTTAGTGGCTGTATAGCAGCAGGAGGATGAAAACACATACTTCAATAGTCACTGACTACTAAAAGATCAGCATTTGGTGTTTGTCTATGGTTCAAGAAGGCAGAAGTAGTTTTGAAGACCAGGGCAACAACCAGATTTTGAAGTGTCATAGCATATGTCCTAACTACAATGATACTGAAGAAACCTCTTCAGAATCACACAGCCTCCTGTGCTTGTAGCAACTTGAGATTCAGTGCAGGTGAATGCACTCCTTTGCTGTACACATTGTTAGGGTGGAGGTGGAGGACAGACAGGCATGTGAGACCTCAGGTGGAACTAGGGCATGGGTCCAAGTGTGTGGAGAGGCAGTGAGATGCTAGTCTAAACAGCAATGCTGGTTTAGGCCTTTGAAGGCAGTTCCACAAAGCTGTGGACTGTAGGAGAAATCTACCACTAAACAACTGTTTCAAAGTACTGATTTCCTGCTGTGCCAGGTCTGTCCAAAGAACAAAGCAAACTACCCAGAAGAATGATGTGCTAATGTAAACTTTCCTCAACTTCAAGATGCAATACAGATTCTCCCCCTCCATAAATGCTGTAGGTTGTGAGCTAGTGACTGTCAACATTAGTAGTGGTGACAAATACTGGCTGAGGTATCAGTTTACTTGGAATGAAAGGCAGTTCATACTGCTAACATTTTTTCACTGGTTTTTCCCCTCCACATTCCAATAAGCCTGGAAGGTTTCATGGCTGCCCTTCCTCTACTTAAGCCTTGAGAGGAGCAGCATGAAGTTTGCCCTAGAGGACAACCCTCATACCACTGATCATTTCAGGAGCTTGGATGTCAGGTACAGAGCTGCTATCTCAGTAAACAACCTGCAGTCAGGGACTGGTTGTGGGCCAAGTTCCCCTAGGGTGTCAGGAGAGAATGGCTGTGTTGTCTTACTTGTTGGTGTGACTTTTGTTTCAAATACACAGCAGCCTGGTGAAAGGTAGACAAGCTGTGTTGCAAGAATTTCAGGTGGTTGGTTCCTAAGGAGAGGGTCTGCCTGAAGGTGTCTGTTCACAGCTGTGATCTAAGCGGATAGCAAAGGAAAAGCTTGAAGACAACCATGGTCAAAGCTACCTAGAACTTGTAGCAGTCCTGACAGTAGTCCTTGGACAGCCTGCCTACCAGACTTCTTACAGCTCAGGAATAGGAGACTGGGAAGGCTGAGGGAAGACCAAGTATCTACAGGAGGGATTTGATTTCCTAGCAGAGTTCCTGCATCATGCTCTTTGATAATGAGGCATGGATGAGCTGCAGGAAGAAAAGGCGGCGAAGGTCAACTTGATTCTTTCAGCAGCTTTGATACACTTCTGGTAATAAGATAACCCACTCCAGTCACATAGGTGAGCATGAGATAATGGGGCATGGAAGCAAACTTGTAGTGGTCCTCTAGCTTTCCTCAAAACTAGTAGTGTGGTATTGGTAGGCCACACTGGTAAGGTTGGACTATTAGTCCCTAGTGAGCCATGCTGAACCCATAGGAGAAGTTTGTATTGGCCCACTCATTTCTATTTCTTTCCCAGAAGTTTTACTGAGGGTCTTGTCTCTGCTCTCCCATGTAGGGATTATGGGCCACATCTTGGGGAATACCATTTGGACACTTTGCTTGGACATTTCACTTCAACTCAGAGGTTGTGACCTCTCAGATTTTTGGGTTTCCGCTTCAAGTTACCTGACTTCTTGCCTTGTGCTTTGCCAGGGGTCAAACTGAGTCTTGTAAAACTGGAAGTGTGTGATAACTTTGAGGAGATTGCTTCAGGGCAGATGTAGCTCAGAATAATTGGATGCTTTCAGATGCTTTTAGGATGCCTGCTAAATTACTGGCTCAAACATCCACATGTGATGAGTAGCATGTATCTGGTTTGGGGGTAAAATACATGTTCAGCTCTTACTAATAGCATCAGATACTTCAGAACAAATAATATGCCCTCAGGGTTATGTAATCTTAACCTGAGACTATGAAGCAGGCTGGGAGGAAATAGCAAAGCTCTGAACTTTGTGGAGACAGGATTGAGCATACATTTATAGGATCATAGAATGGTTTGGTTGGAAGGGACGTCAAAGATTGTTCCGACCCCCCTGAATGGGCAGGGACACCTCCCACCAGACCAGGTTGCTCAAAGCCCCATCCAACCTGGCCTTGAACACTGCTAGGGAGAGGCCAGCCACAGCTTCCCTCAGCAACCTGTTCCAGTGTCTCACTGTCCTCACAGTGAAGATTTTCTTCCTAATACCTAAGTCTGCCCTTTTCTAGTTTGAAACCGTTGCCCCTTGTCCTATTATTGTGAAAAATCCCTCTCCAGCTTTCCTGTAGGCCCCCTTCAGGTACTGGAAGGTGGCTATGAGGGCTCTCAGAGCCTTCCTTCTCCTCAGGTGGGATTTGAAAACCTGTCCTCTCAACCTGTCCTCAATCCAGCCTTCTGATCATCTTCATGTCTCTCCGCTGGACCTTCTCTGAGAGCTCTATGTCATTCCTGTGCTGGGGGTTCCAGAACTGGACACAGGACTCCAGGTGGAGTCTCACAAGAGTGGAGTAGAAAGAGAGACTCTTCTCCCTTGACCTGGTGCTGGTCGTGCTTCTTTTGATGCAGCCTGGGTACAGGGACACTGTGGGCAGCCCTGAGAATCATGCAAGATTCATGACTGTCACATACTTATCAGGCGTGAGTTTGTTCCTATGCAGTGCTGCATGTTCTTTTTCCCTCTGGTAATAGAAAAATATTAATAGCTATTTTTACACCCTGAGTTGTCGTCTCCCCCTTCTAAAATCCTAAATAGAAGTCGGTACGAGATGCAGGTTTGTTTCTGAGATATCGAAGTGGCCAGGAGGTGGCATCAGTGTACCACAAAAAAGCATTTGAGCCTCACCGTGGCACTTAAAGACTGTGAACACCTATTCAATGCTTGTTCAGCCACCCTTCTCTGTACAAGTAGGCTTTGTTAGGTAGGTAAAGTGCACTACTTTTATGTAATTTATCCAATTCAAGAAGTATTTGCAGGCAATTATGGTCAGATATTTTTAGGATGATTTAACATGCTAATTTTTGTATGCAATTGAACTGTATTTGTATCATTATGAATTCATGCATATAGGTCTTTTTATATAAGGTGCTGATCTCTGCCACTTGTTTTAGTGTCCTAGTCTTCAAACCAAAGAAAATTAGGGTGGCTGAAGTTTATAATGCTTTTTGAATAAGAAATATTTGCTTTGTGCTGCAAATGTAATGCATTCCTATCTCCTTTCCATGTTATAGTCCCCAATCCACAAGTATCCAAGTAATAAATCTACCTCACAATCTTCTAAGGTAGGTAAATACCATGGTAGAAAAGAAAAATATTGAAGAACGTTTTGGCAATTGAGTGCTTGTGAGGACTAGAGTGGAGATGCAAGAGTTTCTGACTCAGGCTTGCATTCAAGGTTAGATTACTACTTAAAGGCACCATGTGTCCTATATACAATACTGGAAAAGATGGCCCCCATTTCCTAATAAAGGATTTTTATTTTTTTTCCCCTCTTGGAACTCTTCCAGAACTCTGGTTCTTCCGCAGTCTTTGTTTTGTCTTGATTTCTCTTATTTCTTCCTTAATTGTAATCTTTTCAAAGAATGAGCAATAAGAAAAAAACACTTTCTCCACCAATATCTGAGACACTGCTTTAGTCTTCTGTTTTTGCAGACCCACAAATAACATTTGTAAGCAGCAGCTAAAGAAAACATGGCAATCCCTCCTTTACACCAATGCTGTCCTACTGATATTAGCAGTGATCTACTACAGGGTTGATGTGCAATGTTCTAATTGCCCAAGATTGTCAACTGCTCCTACTCCTCTGCTGATTGTAACTAGACTTCTGTTTGTATTTGAACTGATGCTTGCAATTCTTCAAATTGGATTAACAGAGGAAGAAACAGTACCCTTGAGAGGCAGGGAAAAAAAAAATCACAATCCTCACTCAGCTTTATTACTAGCAGATACCAGAGGATGACCTGTGGGATGCTGGGATGTTTGTTTAGCATGCTGCAGTCAACTTGCATGTGGCTTAGATAGATGTTTTCTACAAAGACTGGGGACAGAATCATTTGTCTGCATTTCTGTTGAAGCCATTTTTTATCATCCTGTGGCTGCTCACAGCTTTGGAAGATCCCCTGTTAACATGTCTGTAAGGTGGGAGTGAGTTGGCAATTTTGTATTTCTTTTGCATGGGTCTCCATTTTGTATACTTGAATTTACATGACATTATCCTGTGATATTAAGTCATTGTGCATCTGACCATGTAGGAGTAGCATATATTACACTGAACAACTTAAAAGAGAAAAAATAACTTCAAAGTGGAGAGCACTGGAATGATCCACATGCTGCTTTAAAGCAGATATCTGAGCCCACTGCTAGCTTTTACTGGAAGCCACTCAAAATTCCACTCTGAATTAGCATTTGAAAGTAAATTGGTTTTATAAATTTCCCTGTAGGGAAAACAAAAATGATGTGCTACAGTTGATGCTTACCTCTTGTTCCAGACTGACTTTTTTTTTTTTCCCCCAAGAGAATTGTCCACATAGGACTTCAACCAGCTTTAGTATTTCCATTCTGGGAGTACTAAGTATGGTAGGCCTGGCAGGAAATAAGCTGTTTGTGTAGTTCCTTGCCCACTTATGGTGGTCTTTTTTTATATTTATGTATCCACTTTCTCCATCCTGAAAATATCCCTTTATTATCTCTGTGCCATGTTTATTAGTTTATAGTTTCTGATGACATCATTCTTATAGGTAGATGTGTGTGTATATATGCAATTTGAAATATACCTGCTGATTCCTTTCTTTGGAGTGAAAAGTTGGGGTGGCCAGTTTAAGAGTCTGTTATCCCTGAGTCCTACTAAACACCCAAGCTCATCAAAAGAAAGTTTAATTACATTAGCATAAAGTACAGGTTAAGATTACTTAAACCTGCTGAGGTGTTGCTTTAGCAAGTGTTTTACTGGTATCTAGGCTATGTGTTTTAAAGCTATTCAGCTGGACGTGGTTATCATTGGTAAAACAGTACAATTTGGACTGAACAACCCCAAGAAAAAAATATATTTGATGTGTGATGCTGCTGGCCAAAAGGGTAGACACAAAGTGGCCTCTCATGCAAAGAGTTAGAGATATGCATTTAACCACTTAAATCTGAGCTGCAGTAAATCAGGAAAATGGCATACAGAAGTTTCTGTTGCTGCCTAAAAGGAATTCTTCAGTTGAGTTCTCTAATCTGTAACAGAGATATTTGTAAAATTTAGATCAGGTCTCTTTGGATCATTTTCCACCAAGAAAGAATTAATTTGACAAAATGCTGACCTCTTCTGTTAGCAATTAGTATTTCCCAATAATTCAGTGTTCTTCAGAAATAGTCGCTTCTTTAAGAACATCTGGAAACAGAAAAAACATGACTATTTGCAGTGTCTAGTCATCTGTATATCAAGCACTCTTCCTTCCTTCTAGGGTGATATTTTTAACTCTGGAGATTCTGCACTGAGAGCAAAGGATTAAGCCACAAGCCTCAACCTTAACAGCTAAATAGTTCAGTCTAGGTACCCTGAACCTAGTGTATTTCTAAACCACCTTGTCTTCCTCCTCTAAAGAGTTGAACTCTTAAGAACCTCATGCTCCTATTGTAACAGTTTGCACCCTATTTATGGTGTGGGATAAAGCAAGAACTTTTTTTTTAAGAGCTCCACACTGTCATAGATTAGAAAATTAGCTGCAATCATGCACCATCTGTTGCTGCTTCTTGGGCATACCAGCATGTTCCTGGATATCCCCTGTGTCAATATCCCCTGTGTGACAGAGAAGTTTGTTAACAATTTGTTGATAAAGCATCACTGGAATTGATATTTTTAAAGCAAAACACCTTGCATTAGAAGATTTCCCTGTATCACATGCTACTTTAACTCAAACCACTACTGTTACAGCAGGTATTTCAGAAAAAAAAAAATGTAATTTTTCAGTCTTATTAAATATTGATTGATTTCAAATTCATAAAACTCTGACAGTTGCAGAACACATCTGTATCCATAACCAATATATTTTTGTACCTATTGGCTTTTTTGAAATGCTGTTTCACTAATAAGAGTAAATGTTGTTCCAAAAAAAGCAAGGAGCTTATGCTGATCCCTGTAATTACTTTTTAAGCAGATGGAACATATATGTCCAGCTCATTTCAGAAGCCCCAGGCACAGCATCTTGCAGTTATACAGAATCAGTCTCCATTCTATGAAAAGGAATGGCAGTAAGGATAAGTTGTGAACTCCTCTTGATCCCTACCACACAGCAACTATACTGTTGAAAGGACATGCAAAGCCTTGAAAAAGAGCTAAATAAAAATGAATGCTGTACAGAGTACCTTGGGCACTGAAAAATGGTAATTTTCAGTGTTAGCCATTTCCAGTGTGAAGCTTTCAGTGCTGTGAGGGTTGTGTTTTGAGGCAGGCCAGCCTAGTGAGTCAGCTTTCTGGCCAGAATCCTGCGTGTATCATTAACAAGTAGTATCCAAAAAACAGGAGGGCAAACGTTCCTTCTCACACTGTACAAAAGCCATCTGTTTGGGCTCAAAGTTTATCTACTACTGCATGGAATCAACCTTTTAATTTCAAGGTTGTCTGATGGTTAATATCTGCAAACTGTCTTTTGTTGGATCCCAACAAAAAGCCTGCTAGGTTGTTAATTGAAGCATGACAACTGTTTTTCTCATGGATAATGGGAAAAAAAAAAAAAAGCAACAATTTAAAGGGCTGCAGTTGCTAATTTGGCGTAAAACTAAAAGCTAGAGTCTGGATTCCTTTCTTTTGGCTCATACTTTATCATCAGGATTTCTGAAAGCAGCTGGAACTTTTGCTGAAGAGAAACAGGGTCTAGCTGGCTTCAGCTGGGATCTGTGTTGTGCTGCCTGGGCCAGCTGAGCCCCCTTCCCCAGAGGAAGAGTTCCCTGTTATGGGAGAGCACATGATGACAGTGCCTCCTGTCCTCCTGGCTCTGCCAGAGAGAAAACCAACTCTTTGCTGGCATCTAGGAGACAATGTCCAGAACCTTTGCATGCTTTTGTTGCCCTGGAAACAGCATTTTTCTTTCTGAGCAGCTTCTCTGCCACTGGTATCATTGCATACCACAGGGCTGCAGATACCTCTTTGCTCTTACCACCTTGTCTAGGTTTCTAGGGATGCAAACCAGGAGTAAGTTATGCATAACCTTATCAGTGAAAAGGTCAGTGTCTTCTAGCATACATTCACCCCCCCATTGATTTTACAGAGAAGGCTTTCCATGAGAAAAGATCTGGCACTTACTACATAGCCATGAAATAAGAAACTAACCTTACTACTTGGTGCCCATAATAGATAGCCCTAGAACACAGTAAGGCTCTTCAGGTCAAGTTCTCACCTCAGTCTGTTTCTGCTTAGATGTTTTGTCAAGTATTCACAAAAGAATGTCTGCAGCAAGATGTATCAAGTCCAGATGGCAGAAATCTTTGACCGCTCGCTCTTACTATAAGTTCCTGTGCATTGCAAGATCTTTCTTCTGCAGTGTGGAAAGGATGCATATACATGATATCTGTAAATGGCTTTTTGACATGGGTAAAAGTGTTTGTCAGGGTTTGTGCTAAAATTTAAATAGTATGCTAGCTATATGGTAGTGCTTGGCCCCATCCTCTGGTCCTCTCTACTCATCTGGATGTGTCTGTGAGTCCTGCAAGACTTAATAAATGCATCCAGGAGGATGATGCATAATGTGAACTGTGCAACCTCTTAAGTCTTAAATTGACATTGAGTTGCAACTTCAATGAAACCCTAGCCAACAGTTTCTCTCATTGTAGTCATCTTCATTCTGTTCTGCATTTAATGGCTGTCTAGGTTTATCTCAAGACTGTTGCTAAAGAAGAAAGAGAACTGCCTTAGAAGAGAGGAACCATCTGCCTGCTGGGAGGAAAGGATCTCCTGTGGAGGGAAAGTGGCTTTGGACAGGTGGCATGCTTTGGAACTGAGCTAGTGGAAGTAGGAACTGCACTTGAAGGTAGTGAATATGGTGCTCTGTAACCCTTTGCTGACATGGGAAGCACGGGGGGCTCTGCCTTCTTAGCCCTCATTAAAGTGGCTTAGAAACATCTGCAATTAGCTGTTTCTGTCCCCAGGGACTCTGTTAGTTGCTGGAACCTGTGTAAAGTGTATGAGGAAGAGAAACATTATGCCCATGTGAGCCAAACACAGCCTTAAGAAATAGAATTCTTGCTCAAGCAGGCAACTGGCTACTCTCTTGTAAGAAGATAAACATGACTATCTTGAAGTTGCTGAGCTGTCCCCGAGAGAAGCTTTCTTATGTTGAAGATGAAACAAGGTGATAGTGCTTCCTTCCTCCCTGTGAAGCTCTCAGTAGACAGCAGGTCTGCTTCATCTCACTTTCACTCACCACCATTTTGGGACTTTGTAATTGTTGGTGAAGAAGTATTGTAGCCTTTTCCACATGGGATCTTTGCTTTTGCAGATTCCGCAGGCAGTATTAGCTATCAGTTGTTAAGGTGAATTTGTAGGAAGGAGAGGACAGACCTTTCCTTCCACTTGGATAACCAACCTCTATGAAATAATTGGTATGCCAAGAGGAATAATATATAATTTTAGACTTGAAATGTTTTGCTGTATATGTATTCTTTTCTAGGGGGTAAAATAGACGTTACAAAAGAAGAGGCTTGGTACCACTGTGAGAATTAACTGGAGATGAAAATGAAACCAGAAACATTGTCATTTCACATGGTACTACTGTCCTGCAATTTGAGTACTGTCTTTAAAGCCAATAGGTCTTGTTCATGTTAGGGTTCAGTTTGCTTTTGCATTATCTTTTAGAAGTTTTGCAGTATTGAAAAGTAGTATAGAACAGTAGTAAATATTAGCATTTCAAATCCATATGTTAAATCAAGTCCTTTAGGTATATTAGGTAGAAGGAAGCTTTTATATGGATTAGCTGTTTTTAATCCTTTTAAACACTGATCCAGTGGAGCACCTATGTGTGTACTTAAAACTAAGCACAGAAGTATTTCCCATTCAATCACTAGGACTATTTGCATATGGAACTTTAGAGAAGGGTTCAAGCACTTATCCAGGTCAGGATAATAAACAGGGACTCTTTGACATGGCAGCAAAGTAAATTAATGCCAGCTCAAATCTTTCCATAACTATTTCACAGCTTTGTCCAATTTATACATGTTTTCTCCAGTCAGTAGATTCACCTGTGTCTGTCTGATCTTTCTTGAGAAAAGAAAGTTTCCTGGTTCCTTAGGGTTTTTTACCCATTAAAGGGTTGGACTTGGAAGCACAATGTAGTTTTTTACATTTTAAGATCATATATATGTAGGGATGAAGGGGCAGTAGACTCTTCCATCTTGTGTACCACTGGTCAAGAATCAACAAAAAATAGAAGTCAAATGTTCTCCAAAACTTGTGACACCTTTGTTTTATAGATGAGTATCCCCAGCCCTTTCCAGTATATTTTATACCTTACTCATCTCTCACTAACATTTGTGCAGTTGCCTGCAGGCTCTGTTTTACAATTTGTTTTAAGAATTTTCCAAACTCAAATACCTCATGAGCTGCTGTTTTTTTGTGTGCAGATTAAAAAAAAAAAATACAAAAACTGAATACCTTGGGCCATTTGAGAGCTGTAGTTGTGTAGTCCTTTATTTGAAGATATAGCAGCTCATAGAGGAAGCTTGATCAAACAAAGTTTGGGGAGGAGGGGTAGAAAGGCAAGGAATGAGGGGGCAGATAGGTGCAGGTGTGGATTTCTCTGTAGGTCAGTACCTTGCCCATGCAGTGTCCATGTGTTGCAGCCTTGATCACAGATTTCTCCTTCCCCTTAAATGTAGCTGCTTGCAGAGACTTAAAGAATGAAATTACAAGCAAGAGTAAATGCTGCTGTTCCAAACTGTTAACAGAAGGGGATTTCAAATCTGCTGGAGTGATTTCAATGTTGAGTTCCTCACACTTCTAATGGGAAATACTGATATATCTAAATGGCTCTGAGACTCTCAGCCTCTGGTTAAATTTATGTGTAGCCTCTCTATGTGTGACCTAGAGATGCAATCTTTCACACAAGGATATTGCCAAGCTAAAATTGCCATGTTACAGCAGTGGTTCCATCGTTGTGATGTCTGTTTTATTTCAGGGGGGAAAAAAATCAAAATTAAGATCTGTGTCTTGTTTACAGCTCCTAAATATATCTTCCTTTCTATAGTAAGTGATTTTGTTTGCATGCACAGTAGAGACAAAAGAAGAAACATAATATGTCTTAGCTTCAATAAATGTAGTCTCATTGGTTTTTGAGTAGAAAAGGGAAAGAACACAAGATGAATGGAATAGAATTTTATTGAACTTTTGTTGTATAAGCATGTAGCTCTGTATATGTCTCTGTGTTATAAAGCTTTAAAGAAAGAGTATTAATTACTGAGAAAAGAGCTGAAAGGAATTCTCTGTGTAGGGGTCAGCTTGCAAATAGAAATCAATATTACATAGTGACCAGCATCCTTCCTTATCTATAACCTAATTGAAATTGCTGTCTTATTTTAAAATGATGAATTGGACCATTTTTTTTCCTTTTAAATGTGTATAAATTATTCAATAGTCTTCTGGGGAACCTAACTGCTGTGCTGCTAGGAAAGTTTGGTATATTTTGGTGCTGAAGAGGCTCCAGGCAGCTTCACTGTGGCGTTTTGCCAGGGAGACTTACAACTAATTTGGTGCCGTCTGGGCCAACATCTGTAAGTCCTAAAGCAACAGAAAAAAAAAGATGGCACAATCAAGGCTATGATGGTCTTTCTACTGGAACCACAAACTACTGGCACATAATAATCCAAAATACAGCCTTACAAGCAAAAATATAAAAGACGTGACTAGAAGAAGTCTGTTTCCTATGTGTGTTCATGAAGTGTGTATCAAAACCTGTTGCTTCTAGCTGACTTACTCCACTTACCATAGGTTTAAATACAGTCTTAGTGCAATGCCTTGTGTGCACATTGGGCTCTGGAAGTTTTATCAGCATGTTAACAGCAGAGGGCAGTAGGAACCTCTGCGTAAAGTTGTTTTGTATCTCAAGTACATGTTTTCTCCCCACACCCTTTTCTCTTCCCTGCTACAGTGATATTCAGGGGCGAGATAAAGCTTACAGAAGGGAGCTGCCACAACTGTCACTGTACTTGTCACGGCAAGTGCAAGGTCTATGTTTGTAGCTCCATTTCTAGGCAGTGAACTGATTCTTTAGCTTTGGTGTGTGCTGCAAAGAATACAGGCCTGAGCTGATGGCAGAAACTGGGTATTTTTAACCTCAGAATCCTCTAACAGTTAGTAGAAGGGAAATGATGTGTCAAATTATACAGTTCATCCTCAAGCACATCTTTCTGTTAGTTACTGAAATATCTAAGTTTTCTCCTGGAAGGTTGTTTCTTGGTTTCCCGGTACAACATCTATAGTCTAAAAACCAGAAGCTGTAAAATTGCATGCATTTACAGAAGGAAAAAGCCAATGCTGCAGAGCAGCTTCAGCTGGGAACCTTTCAGCTCCTTTCAGCATGATGTCAGCAGTGCCAGGATTGCCTCCTCCCCTCTGCGCATCCCCTCCCTGGATTTCGCTCTCCATCAGCATCTTCTGCTGCTGCTCGGGTGCCACTGCAGTTCAATTGGCTTTGGTTGCCATTACCTCCTGTCAGCTCAGGTTAGTGTTCCCGTGGTGCAAGCCGCTTCAGTAGGCTTGGGGTTTCCCTCCCATCCTGTTTTTATTTCCTGAAGTGGGACGTGCTCACAGACACTCTTCCCTGGCTCAGTTTTATGCCTCAGCAGCGAGCGCAGTCGTCTCTGAGCATAGTGCCAGCTCACAGCTGAGATCAGCAGAGGCTTTGAACTTGCTCTCTCCTTTAATTGGAAGTAGCTGGGGTCTGATGATCTTCCAGACAGCACTGCAAAGCTCAGCTTTCCCCCACCCCTGCCTTCTCCAGGCATATATGTGAGAATGTCTGTGCCTGGGAAGGAGGGAGTTGTAATTGTGAAGAATTGTTCAGGAGAGTGGGGGATTTACTCATTTCCTAGTTTGTTGGTGAAGATCTGCCTTGTATATTGCTACACCTAAGATTTATTTTTAACTCTTTTTCTGGTAACTACAGCGTAAGTACAGATGGACTTACTGAAAGATAGAGAAAACATACTACAAATTATACAGACTGTGCAGAGGGATACTAGGAACATGGCAAGCTGTTGAAGTTCCTAACTCTTGCAGTCATTCGTATTTTTGAAATTGAGACATTACAGGACAGTCAAGATTTTTCTTTCTATTTTTTTTTTTTTTTTCTGTCTTCCTTTGATTGCTTGTATGCCTGTAAAGCATGGATTGAAGTCAGGACTCATGTAGCACAGAGCAGTTCAGAAAGCAGACCAGCCCCATCTTAAAGGACAAAGGTTGCTTACTGCATAGCTCTTCAGAGGTATTCATGGATGAAAAATACAAGAAATAATAGATGTGAGCTGCAGCTTCCAAAGGTCCCCTATATCTTGTTCTGGTGCTCTGCTTCCTGTATTACTCAGATTAAGTCCCTGCCAGGTGAAGTCCCATTTTGTGTAGACCACTGTCTGAGCAGCAGAAGGGGAGTCAAGGAAATGAGTTATTAAAGACTTTTTCTTTGGTAATGTCTGCAGCATGTCACATTGTAGCACTGTGTCACTGCATCTCTGTGCTCAGGTGACCCCTTTGTGCCGAGCTGGTGTGTCACAGGGCTTGTCTGCTTGATTCTCTCAGAGTTGTGCCCAGGATGCTCCAAAACAGGAAATGCCCACAAGGTACCAGGTGGAGAACACACACCTCTCCAAGCTGTCTATACTTTCAAAGTTAAATATCCCTGCAAAATTCCTTTTAGAAACTGGTTTCACTATGCATAGCTATAAAGATTGCTTTTACAAAAATATTTTTTTTTAAAAAGCACTTACAATTTACCATTAAAAAAAACAAACAAACCCAAAAAAGTGAGATGACTGTAACGTAGGAAATTAATTGATTGCCTGAAATGCAACCATGTGGACAGATAAATGTGTACTGAATATACATCTAAGTCCAAATTTTCAGTATTACAGCTGAAGGAACAGCAAAGGGTGTAAAACAGGCCCTTTCAATTTTATAAAATCTTTAAATAAGCGTTGTGTGGTATATTATCTCATCCCAGCCTTTTGGTAGATGGGTGTCAAAAGGGTGGTTTCTTCTGTGGGTATCAGAAGACTGAATGATTTGTCATGTAAAATGTAGCAAGGCGACAAAGACAAAAGGGATAACTGATTAAAGGGAAGTTTTGCATTTAAATTTGAACTTGCTGTTCCGTCCATGTAGTTTTTTGGTGTGAATACTTGCACTGTCTCTGTTCATATCTTTTTAGGGGAGACCAGAATTGCTGAAACTCAAAGAAAAGCTAAACCATATTATTTTTAACTAATTCAGAGCCCGTATACGCTGCATGGTACCAGTGAGGTAATTCCTATCCTGCCAAGTCATACTGCAGTGATATCTTCCTTATGTTTAATTTTGTGCTGCTCATTAACAGAAAATGGTGAAAATAATCATCTGCTTAGAGGACAAGAGCAAAGCTACTAAAGCAAAACAGTTGAAAAATTCCCAGCAAACAGGTTGGGTGTTGGAAATTGCTGATTAATTAAAATGGAAGCATTTCACACATGCAGACATGTTTCTATTTAAAATTTCAAGGAAAGCTTTTTTCAAGGAAGGTTTTCTTTTCAAAGAAACCTTTTTTTAATTTGACAAGCCAAAAGCATCTCATTCCAATTATAATTTTAGATGTTGCATATGATGTTAAGTTGGGACAGCACTTTGAAAGGCAATTTCAGTATTTTATTTTGCCGTTTTATGTACTTTTAATTATAAAGCAAACTTGAATGGTTTACTCCTCCCAGAGTGGATGGAATGTCTATTTTGAAGTCAGAACTGTCTGAAGGTGGTCAGTATCTTATGCAGATGGGAAGTCAGCACCCTACATACTTGTGTGAAGGAGTTTGACAGCAGGAATTAAGAGGAAACAGAAACCAATATTCCTGCTGAAGCTGCACAGCCTGTCTGTCTTAACCTTGGTCAGATTTTAATGGATGACTGCTTTAAGGATCCTACCTGCAGCTGAATCTGAACCAGAGAACTGTTAGAAATGTTAAAAACCCCACCGCAAGGTCTTGGGATTCCATCTTCATTGGAGTCCCCCATGGTATGGAAGCTTTGGGTTTTGACCAGCTGTCAGAGATAGAAAAATTTTTAAAAAGACAGGATTGATCCAAACATATGGAAAAGAACTTAACAACAGTAAAGTACCCATCTGTTGAGGACCAGATAGTATGATGATGTCAGCTTCATGATATATGCTTAGAATACAGTAATTAGAGGAAATAATTCTGTTGTTATAAAGGAGAGAACTACTACATTACCTGATAGGACTTCTGGTTTCCAGGGTCTGAGATCCATGATCAGCCCTCTTCAGAGCAGTAGGTGATGAAATAGGAATCAAAAAACAGGAGTGGTTACTTGTTTTCCCTATTGGGCACTAAATGAGGTGAATTTGGCCTTTATAGCTGGCTGTGCCATTGTTTGAGGTCTAAACTTTTAAGAAGTAAACCATGTGTCCTAGTTAATTCTCTGGTCTGCTCCTGGCAGGGTGCTGAAATATCCCCACAGAGATCATGCTGTTGTGTTACTAGGTTGGATTTGTGATGGTATTATTGTGGCAGTGCCCATAAGAAAAAGCACTGAAGCAGTAATTTGTCACATGGGTTACTTGAATATCCTTAATAAAAAACTTCTAGCACATGACTGAGAAAGAAGAAAGTAGCAGTACAATAGCTTCATTATATTCAACAGATATTTCCCAAACTAAGTAGTAAATTCTTAAGACCTACACCATGAGTTAATCTTTCCTGGAGCAATATCCTCTGCTCTCTCAGAATAGTTATGATTATTACTATTACATATATACATAAATGCACTGGGGATCAAAGGTTCATTGTTCCAAGGTGTGCAGTGTACAGAGCAAGAGAGGCCACCGGATGGTAAGAGATCCAACCTAAGTGGAAAGACAGATGAAGGGAAGCATTACAGTATGCTTGAGTCATGTCTTATCTCACTGGCCTTTGCTTCACAGGTCTTACTCTGAAATACAGCTTTCACTTTGCCCTGCTTTCAAATTCTTAAAAAATCCTTTTAGAAGAAATTAGGAAGAGGTTAATAGTAGCTTTACTTTGAAATCTGCTTATGCTTTACATAACATAAAAGCCTGCCTGTTTAGGTTAGATGTCTTATTTGTTCTGTGCCACCCTGTATGAGCATAACAAGCAAGACTGAGTTTTGAACAACAGGAGGTCAACTGAATTCCAGTTAATCCATTTCTTTCAACCTGCAGGAAGGTGGGGGGGACGAAATCAGTGCAGAATGGAGTGACACTTAAATGGTGAACATCTCACGTAAATGCACAGAGCTCCGAGGTAAGTTTAGCTTGTTCATCCACAATTTCTACTTTGGAATTGAGTACAGCCTTTTCCTATTACAAAGAAATGAGTTCACCTCATTGGGAACACTACCTTGGCCAGCAGGCAGTATCTGGCAGATCTTTAGCAGCTACAAGGAACACTCCAACCTCATCAGCTGAGCTCAGCCTGCAATGATGGTCTGTATAGATGGTTCCTGGATGTCGGCTTGGTTTTCCCTGCAGCCTTTCTTTCAACAGCTGGGAAGAGTTCCATGGATTTGAGACCTGCATTGTAGCTGAGAATTAATCAGCCTGGGGTTTGCCAGCATGCGGTTCTGCTGACCACGCTCACACGCTGCTCTGACACTGCCTGCTTCTGAGGTAAAACATCCTACTCCTCTGAGACTGACTGGGTACCAAGCAAACACAGCCATAGAGGTTTTTGTATACACAGCTGCCCTGTTGTGGGCTAGTCTGGGTCCCTTGGCACAGCACCACATCATGTATGTATGTGTTTGTAGTCCAAAATATATTAGCTTCCATAGCTGCCAAACTGCAAGACAATCATACCTAGCTATCTCCCTGCTTTCATTTCTAGTTCACTTTCATTACTGGTGCTTTACAGAGTTGTCTTAGAGGAGTATCTGCTGTTTGGGGTTTTTTTTCTGCAGAGAAAAGGGTAGTTTGAACTCTTCTTACTCAAGAAGGATCTAGAGCATCACTGAGGGCTTTTTACCATGAATTCAATAAACTTCAGGTGAGGTCCTTAATCTGCTTGTGTTGCATTTTTTTTCTACTCTAACCCACTTCTATTATTTCCTTTTTAATATTTCTAGGCCATTGCTAGCACTTGAGAAAAGTTCCAGTTTAATACTTTACATGGCTTTTATTAATGTGCTAATGACTGTCTTCCATATCACTGAGGATGCTGAGAAATATGCTAGAGATATCCCTTTCTTTTCATATTTCAAATTCATGTTGATTCTTCCTCTGTTTACAGTGTTTAGGGAGATCTTAGTTTGCATGACCTGGCTCATGTCTGAGACAATTTTAATTGATTTTGAGAGGAAAGTGTGTAAATTAACTTGTATAATCTAACATTGTATCTGATGCTTCCTTTCCCTTTGCTGGTGGCATGTCTAAAATGAAACAAACAGCAGCAATATCAACAACAGAAATTAACCAAAGATTTGTGCTTTAGAGACCTAAGCAATAGATTACTCTTACTTCTCTTATCCTCTGTGTGCCTATAGAAATTTTTTTCACCTCTCAGAATTTGTTCCTTTTCATTTTATTGGCAATAGATGCTGTCATTACTGCCACAGAGCAGAGCTCAGCAATTTCTCAAGGATGCTTTGCTATATTGCATTTTCTGTCCCAAGATGGAAGTCAAATGTGTTGTCAGAAATCTAGCAGAACCCAAGAGACACTTGCTTATGATGCAGCCAGGCAGTTTAGCGTTGGTGGTATTCTAGCTCTGGCTGAGTTCAGTGTTCAGTGGGCACCAGGAGCCACTGCCTTTCATTGAGGTTTCCATAGGTGCTGTAGTCACCAGTTCCTTGCACACGATTCAGTTTGTCCATATGAGATGCTTGGTGCCTAAGTGTAGTGGGAAGATGTTTGGTGTCTAAGTGTGATGGGATGGCCATGGCTGGCAGCTAAACTCCCACCAGCTGCTCACTCACCCCTCTCCCTCAACAGGGAGGGGAATGAGACAGCTCATGTATTGAGATGAAGACAGGGGGATCACTTCCAGTTACTATCATGGGCAAAGCAGGATAGACTTGAAAAGAATTAACCTAATATATCGCCAGTTACTATATATCTAGTTAATTATTGAGCTGGGTATTGGAAAACACAAAGGCAAGCACTAAAACACAGGCTTATGGTCTGCACCTAGCAGTTTCTCTCTGCTGTTTCTGTCTTGTCATGCTCCTCTTCTCTGGTGCAGGTCCTCCCCAGGCTTGCAGTGAATATCACTTTCCCAAATCATCAACTAATACAGGATTCAGTACCCCAAGCACCCACAGAAGTGGTATCCTAGCAGTGGTGTCACTGCCCTCCATGCTGGGTGCCATGCAGAGCAGTAGTGTCAGGAGGAGACCTGGGGATGCTCAGTGACTGAGGATCCTGCACTGGCCCTTGTCTTGGTGTCCGTGGTTGAGTGTGAAGGTACTTGTCACTTTCCAGGATTAAGCTATCAATAATAAACCATTTTAAGTATCTCAAAAGCAGTGCTGTGATGACAACCCATGTAATTAATCACATTACTTTTAATAGATCCTTCAAATAGTGCCAAGTCAGTGACATCTTCTGCAGTGTGGAAATACCTTCAGGGAAGAATATTTTCCGTAGGGTAATACCTCAAAAGGTAGGCCATAGACAGGCTGAAAATGGCCAAGCAGAGGATAAAATATTTGAACAGACTGTTAACCTCTCCTGCTTATTGCTCAGCTAAAAAGCATGACCATTCACCCATTTACTGGTTCATGATTTAATTAGAACTGACTTCTAAAAACGCAAAACCTGTCTGCCTAAGATGCACTTCTTGTGGAGGGCCGTGTTCTCCTGCACCTTATTTCTCTTTGGTATCAGTATTACTATTGCTCATTTTAGCATGGTTATCTTTGATACACAATGGTGAGCCAAATCTGGGGGAAGCCTCATCCTCAGGCTATGCAAGGAGGCTTCCCCCAGAGCAATTAAGAGCACTGATTAACAGCAACAGAGTATAGGGAGCTGGAGTTTTCATACAAATACAACATCACTTCTGCTTTGGTTCTTTTGGGGAAATATGCAGGAGAAGTTATTAAAACAGGGTTTGTTCACTGACCTCTAATTTCTGTGTTCATAAAATAACCTCGTTTATTAACAAGTCATCTTTTGCTGAGATGCACTGTGCTCCGTGAAACATTTTGTACAAAATTCATGAATGAAGCTGAACAAACAGAAGAGCTGGGAATTCATTTCAGAGGGTATAATATCATATTCACAGTAACTGTTCATCTCTGAAGATGGATAGATTTTGGCTGGCAGCTGCAACCCTGGAAATAAGTGCATCCATATAGTCAAAGGGAATGGAACCTATTTTAAAAAGGGGTTTACTATTAGATTTTCATGCTTGTGTCAAGCTAGGGTTTGGATTGTTCTTGGTTTAGTGCTTGTACCTGGCTCATTCACATTCAGTGAAATTATTGTGGAAATAGTGACCTAACTTTAAGACACTGCTTCAGTGAATCTTAGGAGGACTGAGAGAAATGCAGCTTTCCACAGTCTCTCCTCATGCCTTCATCACTCTCTCTGCACCACGAACTGTGTGCTGCAGAAGCAGTGCAGAGCTGGTGGAGTTGGTTTTGTGTCTCAGAAGCAGTGGACTTGTATGTCCAGGTGTTTTTCTGGAGTCACTCTGCAGCCCTTTCGCTCTGTACACAGAGCAATGGTGAATCACAGATCCTTCAGTGCTTCAGGAACAGAAGAGGGACAGTGTGCCATGCCAGGTCGAATTTTCTCATTCTTTAAAAATGTCATTGCATAGAAAACAGCAAATAAGTTGCCTGAAAGCAGTGTGGAAGCAGGAGAGGATTGTTCAGTGGGTCTTTGTTATCTCTGTGGCATGGAAACAGAGCTGGCAATGGTACTTAAGTGTCTGGAAATCTCCAAGGTAATTTCCAAGATTTGCTTATAGTTTACATGGAAATTGGGCAAATAATTTTACGAAATAGTACTTCCCAGTTAATTCCTCTTCTCTGTATGATGTTTACTCAGTAAATGACTGTTTTATGGCTAAAATTTACTTATTTGGCAGCATTGTTGGTACAATCTTCCTTTACACATTATGTGTCTAAGTTTCAGAGGTTTCCAAAGGACTCATGATTTCCCCTGACATTAGCTAAACCTGCTGGAGTTCAGTATTTGAAAAAGGAGGCTTGTTATGTTCCTTTAAAGTAGCAAGTGAAAAATCCAGCCTCTGGCATTTAAATCCAGAGCCAAAGCTAGGTCACATCAGCTCTGATGCACTTAGGCATTTAGGCAGGTGAGTGGACAGTGTCACTGCTATGATTCTTAGGGGCTGTTCTGTCTCTGCTTTGCTGAGCTGCAGCCAATGTCCCAGAAGCTCAGGAGAAATGAGCACTTGGATGCTGATGAGTAAAACCACCCTGTGTGCAGATCTCCATTCAGCATCCTATCAGGTGGTGAGCTGGAGCCTTCAGAGGGACAGGGGCTAAACCTTAATCCTCTTGTATTTACCCTAGGTGAAGGGAGCAGACATAAACTCACATGAGAAGGGGAATGGGCTTGTTAGGAGATATAGCACATCCATAGGGATTTGGATTGAAGGGTGAGAGCTCTGTTAATGAAAGCCTTAGGATGGGCTTTTTAGGTAAGAGACCTGGAAAGAGATGCTGGGGAATGGTGTGAAGTTGGTGCTGCTTTAGATGGTTTAGAAACAGTGGCTCCTGGGGTCTGCTATGGGTGTTTATTTGTTGCATCCAAGTAAGCTGATGCTGGGTTTCTTGCCAGAAAGGAGGAAAAGGGATGAAGGAAGGAAAACTGAAGTTTGTAATTTAGGACTGACTCATTTTGTTGTTTTTTTTTTTTGTTTAGACTTTATTTCTGGAAGCTATAGATCAACATTAAGTCAGCTTAACTGGGTCATGACCCCATAATGAGACAATCTGATATGAATGAGCCTGTGGCTAAACAAAATAACTCTGTTCTTGAGGAAAACTTGTCTCTATTTGATGTAGCAGCAATAGGCTATATTTTACTAAGTCCTGCAGACATAGTCACCTTGCTCTGTGCTACTGCCATGTGAGCAATCCCACCATGTAACACATTCAAAGCTAAGTGAACAAAAATGCTTTTATGATGTGGTAAGGAAATAGCATTTTTTTTTAAATTAAGCCACCTTGAAATTCTGATTGTGTTCCTGAGATTACAGGATGAAAATTAAAGAGAAAAAGAGATAATTAAGCCTTCTTTTCCATGACCTTTCACCTGGTACAAACTTCATCATGTGAGCCTAGTACTTCTTGCATGTTGTAGCTGAAATGCTTTAATTGTACTTAGAACAGATTAAAGGGTGAAGAACAAACATGAGCCATTCTGTAAGTCAGGAGAGTTGGTGCAGCTATCAGAGCTCAGCAAGGAGCTCTTACACCTTGAGGACAGCAAAAAGCACAGAGAGTAGACTGCTAAGAGGACTGTCTTCTCCTTTGCCTTCTGGATGATTGCCCAGCAAGTTAACTGAATATGCTTAAAGATTTTGGTGCTGGTCAGTAGCTTGTTGAACCAAACAAGTACTTTATCACCCTTCTTGTAGAAGACTGGAAGATACAGAGCTCTTGGCTGAACTGCAAGCATGGTTTCAATGAATGTTTTCATTTATCTTCAGTTTGGCAGCTGATAAGCTGATAGATTGTTTTTTAACTTTAGATCCCACTATTAAAATAATTCTTGAAAAAAAATCACCCAGTGTAAAGTAGATTTTAGTAAATCTGCACAGGTTGGTTTTTGTAAAGGCTTATTTCACTGCCCATCTGAATCCATAAAAATGTTTCAACTGACTTTGGTGACTACTGATGCCATGAAGTAGGTTGTTTCATGAAAAACCTGGAGTAGAATGGTGATGTTATATTAAGTCTGAAACCAAAAGCTATTACTCTCACTAGCATCAGTAAAATAGGAAAAGATGCAAAGGTTAGGAAGGGGAAGACTCTAGAGTAAAGAGAAATATGAGAATGAGTCAGAGCTTTCAACAGGATCTGACTCTGGCTGGAGTTTTTTTGTTGTGCACAAATGCACAACAGAAGCATACAGAATATAGCATACAGAAGAACTACAGAAATGAAAACTTCTATGCAAAGTAACTGAAGTGGGTGAATTTGGTATGTATGATGGCTTAATTTTTCGATCTGCAGAATAAAATGTGACAAACTTCCGAAGAAATGCAGTCATCCTTGTTTCAGTACTAAGTGCTCTGTGGGAGTTGCAGCACTGATTAAGTTTTAGCCTATGGATTTTAAGGGGCCCCTTTTGGAGTGTGACAGTGAGTTGTTGATAATGAGGTTAAACTTCATGGAAACCAGGTGATTCAAGGAAGCTGAAAAACAGTGCTGCTTTTTCCATTGTGATCTGTGGCCTGCTCAAAGGTCAGCTGGATTAGGTTGACCTAGGAGGAGAGCAGCAAGTGAAAGTCAGTTTTTCCTTGCTCAGATATAGAGCAGGAAAGCAAACTTTGCCTTCCTCACTTCGGTTTTTCCACACTGGGACTTCTTTGTCAAGGAAGGTATGCAGAAATCTCTTGGGTTTTATTGGTAAACATGCAAAGCTTCACTGATGTTTTTGCTGGTGTGTTCTCTGTATGCAGGAGGCTCCACACCTTTCCAGAGCCACGGTGAAGTCAGGAAGCTCTGCACAAGTGTGGAAGTGTCCTATTCAGAGATCTCTGTCACTGTAGGGTTTTAGGCACTGCATGACATGAGGATTATTTGCTGCATAACAAAGAGTTTTGTGTTTGAACATGTTTCAACAATATGACAAAGACTTGGAAAAAATTGCTCCCAACTTTATTTGAAGAGGTAATTGCTATGAAGAAAAGAATGGCACTGCTGCTTCTCTTGTGTGTTACCTATTTAGTTGGCACATCTCCAAAATCAGCTAATGCAGAGATAAATCTACATTTTTGGAGAAAGCTGTAGGTAATGCAAATCATATACTTGGCTATGCACTCCCACTCCACTCAAATTCCTTTCTGAAGTGATGAACATACAAGGAACTTAAATACACTGTGGAGGAATATATGCTACAATGATTTAAAGGGGGGAAGAAAACCCACAAAGCATGCTGAGCTGCTATTTTCCAACTCAGGTGTTTTTTTTTTTCTGAAGCTAATGCGTTGGTTTTCCCTCTTCCATTCCTTTCTCTGCCTGTTGCAGAATGAAATGAGCCCTGGTGAAAAGAGAAGGCTATGGCTTAAGTCCTATACTGTGGGTTGAAGTGGGTCTTAATTTCTGCTTAGACTTTGCACCAACCATCTCCTAAGTGTATTTCATTCATTTAAAAAATATAGTTTTATTTCTCCATTTGATACATATTAAATTTGGGTAATGTTCAGTCTCAGATACTGCTTAGCTCAATGGAGAAAAGTTTTGTTTTTCATTACCACCCACAACTTAATCAGTGTTTGCAGATATATCTTCTTTCATTTCCTCTTCAGTTTCATTTTAACCCACCTGTACTAGATGCATGATGTTGCCATTTCCCTTGTTAAGTTCTTGTTGTTCTACCAAGCACTGTGGAGTATGCATGTGACATAGCAGGATGGAGCTGCACAGGCATAGTCTCATGGGTAAAAAAACCCCCAATTCCCTGCCTTTCTGTTAACCAGTGTGATGTCTTTCAGAAAGATCTTAAAGTCTTTTTTCTAGAATTTTCCTTGAGTAACTTTTGTAGGTGGTGAAGAAAATCCTTTTTTAAATCAGGATTGATTCTGAGAGGGGCAGAAAATTTCAGGTGTGTGTGAAGGGGGCCTGTTATCAGTGGGCCAAGGACACTCAGCTCAAAAATACACAACCCCATACTAATACTTCAATATTGTTGCAGTTTCTTCCTAATGTCTAGTCCAGAAGCTACTTCTCAACTGCTTGAGGTCAAAAAGTGGAATGCAGTTTGTAGCCAAGACTCAAACTGAAAGAAGCCAAAGGGTCTTTAGTGAAGGAAATGGGAAATGCTGCACGTTTCCTTCCCCAAGTATGAATAATTATCTCTGTGACCCCAGTTGCACGATCTCTTGTAAGTGATATAACCAGGACTTTCCAACTGAAGTGACGAGATGGTAACTTCTGGGGGGGCATGGCTAGGCAGGCTCTAAGACCAACAGGGGAGACACTTGAGTAGCAGAAACCAAAGCAAGCTTTCAAAATTCACCTTAGAAGAGTTTGCATCTGCAGACTCTTGGTTTGTTCTAAAGCAGGTTTTGAAATGTTACAGTAAACATAGGGCTCTGATAACGGTGCTGAGCTGATAATCCTGGAAATCAAAGCTCTTAGTTTACAAAAAAACCCCTAGCACTGGGCAAGCAGCAGAAAGGGATGGGGAAAGGGGACCGCATAGCTGCATCCCTGTTCCCAGCGGGTGCTTTCCTGCCCAGCTGCTGGTAACAAAGTATTGGCTCACTGCCACTTTAAGTATCTCACATACTGATGTTGCCCAGAACCCAAAGTACATTACCTCAACATTAATTGAAATGTAGCATTCTGCAGCCCTTATAAAGTGCTTGTCTGTAGTGTGAAAGCATTTGTTTCCAGTGGAGATCCTGATAACCACTGATATTTGGGAGCGGCGAATGACCTCTCATCATTGGCTTTCAGCCTGGCTTGCTGCCTTTCTGGGAGAAGGAAGGGAAAGTTCTTCCTCATAAAAGCCAACTTCATGTCATTGTCTCCTGTAAACATTTAGTGTGTTTAGCTAAAACCAGGCAGCTTTCAAGCTCCCCTTGTACTCATAGCTCAGAAGTTATGTCTCCATATTTAATCTGTATGTGACCTCCACTTTTGATAGATATCACAGCTGCTGCATTTCCAAGTTTGCCTGTTTCATAGCTCTCCCCTCATTTCACCTCAAAAATTGCCTTGGGATTTTCCTCAAGGCTGCCAAAGTCAACTTCACCTCCTCCTTGGAAGCTCCTTAGCTCCACTGTTCAGGGACGAAACCTCTTCTTGGATGCTGCCCAAGAACTACTCTGGCTGTATTCCTCAGGGGGCTGGAAAGGTAAGAGCAAGCAGTCCTGCAAGATGCTCTGCATTTCTGCAGTTGTTAGACTTCTGGGAGAACCAGGGCTCATGTGCTTGCAGAGCCTTCAGGATTCATTCCCATTCACCCTCCCCTGGTGCTTCTTCTGATCATTCTTAATGGCAGGAGAGTCAACAGACACCTGTTCAAATCTAGGTTTTAGATTGCCATCTGCTACATAACCTGCTTCCACTTATGACTTTGGAGCAATTTAGGCAATCAGAGTTTGACTCCATCCTTCTCTGAAATTCCTCAGATTTACCCTGGTCATACAAAACCCCTTTAGCCTATGTCACTGTTCATGTAGTTCATTATTACTGGGAACCAACAGCACATAAGTATCTTTTGTTTCCACCACACCCAAACCTTAAAGAAAAACGAAAAATTACTAACACCTGGTAAGGCAAGCTTAAGAAAGGAAATGGAGAAAAGGGAGCAAGAAGGTCACAATGTTTAAAAGAAATGTAAAGTGAGCACAGAAAACGAACACATCCCAGAATGGAAGCTCAATTTGCAATGGCAGCTGCCCACTTGGAACTGTTTTTTCATGGTGCCCTGCACCATTATGCTGTAGGTTAAATACCATTGATGTAAGGTCAGTGGCCCATTCAGGCATGGGCTAATTTCACACTATGCCATTGTTAATAGACAAGATTTAATGGAAATTAATCTGTTGGTATCTGGTCTCCTAAACAAATTTTAGATTATTTTGATCTGCCATGTTAAAAGATCAGCTCACTGTTTCTGGCAATTTTCTTGTTGGAAAATTAGTCTCCTCTTTAAATATTGAGAGATGTGTGCCACCATTTCTGTCGGTATTCTCCTCCTCTGCTTCAGTCTCATGTTCTGGTGTTTGAAAAGGTCCATACAAGTAGATGTGCAGAAAAGGGGGAAAGAATGAGTCTATGAGTGAGTTGAATTCAGTTCTGGGATGAGTTGAGAAATGTAACTGTCTTCCATTCTTCAAAAACTTTTTGACATCACCCTTAATGATAAATTTTGATTCTGTTTTGTTGTAATAAACAAGTGACTTTGCAATTTGCCCAGACCATGAATTCTTAGGAAACCTGTGTTATCTTCAATTAATTCATTATATACCATGGTTTCCTAGAGACAACCAAATTTTGATCTGTCGTGAACTGATACAGTTCTATTTGTTTTAGCCTGAATGTGCATTAGGAAGCATTAGGGTGAGGACCCTCCCCATGTGCCTGCTGTTAACCTCTGGGGACTTGATGTGCTAGAGCAATAGCAACCAAACTATAATGTCAGGAGGGCCCGATTAAAAAAAAATAAATATTAAGGACATTCAAAGTCTGGATTTAGAAGTACATAGTAATAGGGCAGTGTCCCTGACAGAATCTGGACAGCATATATGTGTATTCTGGTGAGTTCATATTTTAAAATTGGGCTCCTGCTAGCATCACTCGGTAGCCCATGAGGTTCCTTAATTGGGCTGCAACTCAGCTATGTGCCATCCTTGCCTAAGGTGAGTTTCTGAGTGGAGGCTGGGGTTTGGCCTGGCTCTTGATGGCTTAAGTTATGGTGAGGCTCTGTATTGAAGAGCCTCTTCTTTTTCAGCAGGTAAGCACATTCTGAAATTCTGCAGAAAAAGAAAATTTAACAAGCCTCTACTGGGGTGAGTACCAATAGACTGTGAATTGCAAAGTGCAGTGTGATTGAATCTGATCTCTGGCTTTTAGAGACTTTAATAATTGGAAATTGCCTTTCTTTTAAATATATGCCATTCCTAGGATGGCTTCTTCTTGAAACTGTGATCTGATAATTTTAAGGTCATAATAATGTGAAGAAAGAAGTGGCATACAGTCCCCTTGGTACAGGTGGAGAATGGCAAAGTGGAGGCTTTGAGATACTCCCAGCTGTGTCATTAGTATTAAACTAAGTCTGGCACAGTAATTAACAGCTTAGCAAATATGAACTCAGTCCTTGAATAGCCATGGCCTAGAGCTCAAATACTGGTGCTCTGTTTGAGGTCAAAACAGATGACCCATAGAAGGGCTGAGTGGAAGCAGTCCCACTTTGCAGTTGGCAGCAGGATGGCTGCAAGCACCCCTCTGGCCAGCCCTGCCGGGGTGTCCCCAACAGGGCCACCCTGTCCTGGCCATGCTCTTCACAGCTCTTTAGTAGCAGCCTTTGTCTGAACACAGTCCTGTCCAGTGGCTAAGCAGTTCTGTGTGTAATGCAGGGTGTCTACAATTTTTCTTCAGACGTAGAAATACAATGATTTCCCTGCTTTGTTTGGGAGATCTGGTATGTCTGGGAGATCTGAAGGCAAGGTTTGAACTTAAGGAAAGAAAGTAAAACAGTTGAAGGCTAGACCAGAACACACTCTAATATAATGTTGTAGACTTGCTATTTAAGGAACACTGTCTTTCTCCTCCTGTGTCCTTTTCCTGTCTCAATATCTTTTTCTTTTTTTTCAACGTGCAGTAACAGGGGCAGTCGTTGCCTCAGTACTGGTTAAAGATTGTGCAGAAAGTCACAAACAGATGTGAGGCCTGGGATCTTTAGTGGAGAGCCTTGCTGGAGAGCCTGTTTAGTTCATTAGCAAGAAGATTAAAAGTAGATTTTCTTAGTACAAAGTGACCTCATGGTAAGACTGTGCTTGTCACCAGAAAATGATTGAATGGCTCAAGAGAATGTGTGGAGACTGGTGAAGTACATCTCAGCCATCTGGAACCTGAGAGTAAGCAAGCTCAGACTAGAAATTTGGCTTAGATTTTGGAAGGATGATAAATTACTAAGAAAATCTCCTAAGGACTGATTATTCATATCCTCTCCTTAAAGTAAACACTGAATAACTTTTCAGAAGACATATTTTAGTCACATATTTACCTAAATAGATAGCTATTTCACTATAGACAGGGTTACTGCCTTGAAATTAAAAGGGTGATGATACATTGGAGATTAGAAAGGATGGTTCTAATGGGTCCATTCTTTGAATCTATAAAAGACCAATTTTTCACCTGCATGTGCCAGATGAGTGGATACTCAAAACTGGGTCTAGGTCTAAGCCAAGAGACATGAGTTCTAGAAAATTCAAGATATGATGGAGGGTATGGATTTCTGAACTTTTCCCTACACCTACCCACCTTTTCCTTGGGGTAAAGAAACATTTGCAGTGCTCTTAGATGATGCTGCAGATAGAATTTGTCTATCACTTTCTCCTTGTCCTTAAAACAGTTGCTTTATTGTCATCCTTGTTGATGAGAAGAGAACATACTACCATTTATTCTGTTGTTATGCACAGAGAATAACAGGAATGTTGATGATCAGGTTCTTTCTAGGGATGCCATGGAAGAGGCTGACCAGAATCTACTGTTCCAAAGGCTGAGTCTCTTTTGTAGTTTCCAAGTAGTTCAAAGCTGCTGTCCACCTACTCTACAAGTCAAGATGATCATGTTCCCAAGTCTCTGTTTCATTTGTGGGGAAGTACCTGAGAATTTGGTCTGTGAAAACAATTATTACCTGCAACTTCATGCTGCTAAGATGTGGTTACAAAGTGGGTTTCAGTTTCACATTTCTTGTTTGCTGTAACTATTTGGACTGGCTATGGCATTTTGCTCAATGTGTTTCCTTCATGAAATCTATCTGCTGGTATCTTCTTACTTTAAAAACATATTTTGCATGCAAGGTCCCCAAATAGCAAATGCTTCCCTATCTCCCACCTTTTTAAGGAAAGGGAGCTTGAGCAGCCATGTATGCTGAGCCAGTGGTGTTTGGAAGAGTGGGAATGTATTACTGCAGTCACAGGGAAGATGGATTAGGTACGTGTTGCCCATTGCTTCCATTATTTCAGTTGGAGTTTGGTGTGCAGACCTTTAGCAGTTGGGTGACTTCAGTGAGGCACCTGAAATTAGACACCACTTTTAATGAAGACTGTATAAATAACATTAGTATGAGGGATTAAAAGAAGAGCACTGAAGGAATTTAAGGGCATGGGGTTGATGGTTATCCTTACGACTCTCCTTTGAACCTGTGACCTAATCCCACTGTTTACCCTGCAGTATTACTTACTCTGTGTTGTGAAGGCAGTTGTCTGGTTTGGAAGAGGTAACAGTTTCACATATGTACCATACTTTAAGAATGATTGATTGGCTTCAAGGAATCAAGAGTTTTAGTTACACCTATGTAATCCTGCTAAGAAATATACTTAGCACCAGCCTCTTTGAGGCTTCTCAGAAATATCTGCCTGTGGTCTGAAGGATTCCTTATGCTTTTAACTCATTTTTTTCCATGCTAATGTCAGTGCTTTACCATTCTCTGGCAAAGGTAGTAGTGGCATTGTTCCTATTTCCAGGACATGACCATGCTGCCTGCACATTTCTACCTCTGAATTCACAGCCAGGCTTCACCCAGAAGGTATTGATATAAATTATTTAATTTTGTGTTTTGAAGGCTCTCTCTGGCCATATAAAATAGATTCCATTTGAAAGTGCTTATTTTTTCTTTCAAATCAATTTTTCTATTAGCTTTTGAGCCATAAAGTTACGCTGACTGCAGTTGGATAGAGCATACCCCCTCAAGTAACTTTTGGTTAAGAACCTTAAACCAGATCTGTTTAACAGATGTTCAATGAACATTTTTTCTGTGATAGTACAGTGATGTAATATTTCTACAGAAAGGCATACTGCAAGCAGTTTGGACCTGAGAAGTAGTTAGTAATGTGTGGAACACAAGTCAAGGGCTCTGCTGTGAATTCCTCTACAAATCTGTTATGTGATCCTGAGGAAGTCCTGTTGCCTCTCCATTCCTGCTTCTTCCTTGGGTCTCATCTGCTGACAGTATTCTACTTAACATGTTTCCTTTGACAGGCAGTAAATATGGCATTTTAGGGTTCAAACCTGAAAATTTTTCATCTCATTTCAGATTGATACTATTACAGTTGGATTAGATAAGACAAATAAAGAAGAATTTTGTCTTCATCTGTTGGCATTGCACATCCTGAACCAGACTTACAAAGGTATTACCTCCTGCATAAACAAGCCACAAATGTATAAATTCATGAGGATATTTGCTCAACAGTGGGCTTTTGAAAATCCATGTCACTATGTGCAGGTAAAATTCATGAGGATATTTGCTCAACAGTGGGCTTTTGAAAATCCATGTCACTATGTGCAGGTAATGTGTTAAATAGGTCTTGTTCAAAAGTATTGAACACATTCAAGTTGACGGATAGAAATTCCCATGAGAATATAAAAAATTGCATCTTGCGGGAAAAAAAACTACCACAGAATCCCACACTTGATGCTGATACCACACACTGAAGTATTTCTAAGTCAGCCACTGAGCATCAGTTCTGTTTCTCAAGTTAATTTCAAAGTATTTATCAAAGTATTTATACCTTCCATTTCTGCTCAGTAGGAAATAATAATTTCATTTCGACTGACTGCATCTTGTGCTGCAAAGCAGTAATTGTCTGAGCTGATAAAATTCCTCAAATTTCTGCTTAGTGCAACTTTACAAATCACACTGAATCATTTTTAAAAAAATGCAAAAGTTTGCTTTTCCTCAAATTTGATTACAGAAACCATTTCACTGCTTAGACCTCCCCAAACCAAATCTCTCCTAGTAATGTATAAAGATTCTGCTCAGTATCTATGCACTATACATGTGTGTGTATATTTACGTAGAGTGTTAATGCAAAACCCCATCTTCATTGTGTAAGCTGACAGGAGATATGGTCACCAGCATACATGTATGACAGTAGGCTGTGCAGTGGAGGCAATGCAGTGATAGCTGCCTTAGCTTTCCCTGTAAATCTGAGGTGTCATGCACTATTTAAGTCCATATCTAGATAATCTATGCAGGCTGTACCACAGAAAGCACAGCTATGAAGTGTATTTTACAGAGATTTCCATGGGGAAAGAAGCATCTAAATAGCTTAGTAGCTCTGGAATCAAATCAATATATCAAATAAAATCTCAATTCTGAGATTTTTTTTCAAGCAGTGCTGTATTTGCTTCCTTTTGAAAATGTAGCAGGGTGATGTGTGTGCCCATCTTTCAGACAGCTATTCTGTTGAGCATTGCTGATCATGAGATCCAAAGGCACAGCTCCCCCTTCACTGGCTTTGCCATGCCTCAGACAGTGATGGACTCTTCTGGCTGCAATATCTTCTAATTGATGCCTTTCCACTAAGCAGAAAGAAATAGAATATTCATAGAGAGGAAGAGAGAAATGGAAGCTATGGCTCTGTTTCTCAGTAATGCTGGCAAACAGGAATGCAGATACCTGGATTTTGGTCCCCACTCTCCTTTTCAGTACACTACATGTGACCCAGCACCTAATAGAGAAAAGGAAATCTCCTTTCAGATTTCAGAGTCCGTATTTAGAAAGTAGCATCAATCTTAGATCTGTGCCAAGCAGCTCCTGGCTAGTTGAAGCAGCTATCTCGCTACTCCCACCTGTGGATCTTGTATTATGAAACTAGATACAGATTTCTTTAATAGTCCCTTCAAACGAAAAAATCAATCTGCTGGGTCTCCTAGAAAGGTTTTGATAGGTCAAATGTAATTTCCAGGTAGGATTTGGCCAAGACATGTGAACTACTCTATGTAAAGCAGTGAACGCTTTGGGGCTTTAAAACAAGCATTATATAGTATCTACAAACCCTATTCTTGTCTCAGATAAATATCTGTGCATGCTGCTGCTGTCATTTAGCAGCACTGTTAAGCACTGTCTGGGAAATTTTACTGTTGCACCATCTCAACTCAGCTGCACCAGCAGATTAAACAAGAAGAAAAGCAAAGCTCCCTCTGCATTTTTTTTGCAGCTAACATACTGTAAGTATTATCAAGTATAAAATAAAGCGGGGGCAGGGGGAGGGGAAGGAGCGGGTGGGTGTCAGCAGTAACCATAGCTGTAAACCTGTTTTCTGTGTGTGTTTTAATCAAAATCTCCTGCTACCCTGAAGCTTGTCTGTGGTTTGATAATAGCCTTCTCTGTGTTGCCCGAGACACGACTCATCATTTGCTGTACACCCAGCATTAAAGGCTGAACCCTGCTTCATTACACAGCATCTTAACCTTGCTTTGCCCTTCCACCCAACAACAGCCGCTTTGTTTCCTTTCGCTAACAGTCAGGCATCACAAATTCCTTCTGTCTCTAAAGCCATTAAAACAGAACCAGCCCCATGCCAAGTGGTTTCAGAACTAACTGATTTAGATGCTGGAGACTGCTGCAAGGCCAAAAATAACTCCTCATTTCTTTTTCCTTCATTGGTGAAAGTAGGAGAGAAAGTGGCCAATGACAGAGACACAAATCCCCCGTAGGCATCGGAGACAAATCTATTTCGTGGCAGGAAAAAAAAAATAATGCTCTTGAAAAATGTTTCTTTGCTCAGGCCGATAGATACAGAACTGCTGTATGCAATTTTGCTGAGCTGATGGTATCACTTGAATGGCTCACGAACTACATAAAATGCATTATATAATTATATTTTTAAACATTGTCCCCAGCTGTGCTGATGCACATAAAAGCTGTGTTTACAATGGACTCTGCACATGTAATTATTTCATGGCACTAGCTCTGTGCATTTCCTTGATGGATGCTCCATGGTGCATAAAATTGTAGCTTTTATCATAGATTCTTGAATATATTCTTTGACTGTTTCAGCATTAAATACTCCGTTGTCCACGCATGGGTGAACAGGACTGATGCCTGGAAGGGCTAAATTATAGCATCTGAGGGAACACCTTTATGTCTCCTGGGAGCAGCTGAGGAGGGAACATGATGAGTGTTGAACAAGGCACCTGGGTCCCAGGAAGCACTGAGCAGCAGAGCTGGCTGCTGCTCCATGAGAGCTTTGCTGGGCTGCTCCTCAGGATGGAGCAAGGGCTCAGTTCCTATTTGGCCTGCACATGTTCATTCTGGCCCAGTTAACACTGCATGAACCCCACTGCTTTGCTGGGAGAAGTCTCATGCCTGTGGGAGGGAAAGGGCTGGAGGCTGCTGTTGGAGTCAAACAGAATGTGGCCTGAACTGCCAGGATCAAAGAGCAGCTTTGATTTATCATCCATTCTGTTTGTATACAGCAAGTGAGCTCCCAGCAATGCAGTGTGAGCTCTCCCCTTGTCTGTTCTCCATCCAGCTGTGGAATACCTAACATTTTTTATGCTAGCACAGTAGTTGATGTGTAGGATCCAGTGAAGAGGACAGTGAAATATTTATCTTAGATCTGTTCCAGTATTCTTGAGTATTAGTATCACTGTGGAAGCCTAGATGCTGGGAGGATTGGAACACAATGCAGTTCAAGAGTTTTTCCTGCCTTGCAATAACACTTGGAAATAAATAAGGACAGAAAGCAAAAAAAAAAATTAAATCCTGAACAACAACTACAACATGATGGAAAAAGGTATCATCATGGGTAACTACCTTTTTTTTTTTCTTTCACTATTGCTGCAAAGAACTTCCAGGCTTTTAATGTCAATAAGCAAAAGGATTTGGCATTTTACCTCTCATCCCTGGCTTTTTAATGGCAGTTGTGTAGTTGGAAGTGAGGTCTGCTTGCTGGTAGTGGATAGTTTGAATTTCTTATCTTTCCTTGCCCTTTTCAGTCCTGCATTTGGTTGTTATGGCTGGAAAACTGTGTTTCCCAAAGAACAGTTGCACCATGTAAAGTAGTAATTGGTCTAATGCCAACAGTGACCAAATTATTCCACAGCAAATAGGCTCATTGTTGGTAAACCAAGTTTTCCACCATCACATGAATATAGTCTTCTCTCATCATGGGAACTGTTCAGCTATGGATGTCCTCAGCATTCCTTCTGTTTGGCATGTGAAATTTACATACCATCTTCTAGGCTGTTGATGCATTTTGCTCCACCACAGGGACAAGGAATGGAAGAACAATTTTTGGAGTGGAAAAAATGTAGAACTGCTAAAGTTTATTGTATGTTCATTTGCACAGTCTGCCTTTCAGATAAACTGCATCCCTGCAAGTATACTGGTACTTGAAAGAGTTCTTGGGTAACCTGCACAGAAGCTGAACAACCAGAGGTGCTACTTCACAAAAGCAAGCAGATGAAGGTACTAGAAATAGTTGAGGGGAAAGTTCTGGAGTAAGCACCCTCTTTTATTGTTCATATATGTGTCTATCCTGTTTCTGGACCGCAAGTTGTTCTTATTTTATTAGAGATAATAAAGCTTGTACGTGGGGAAAAAGGCTACATTTCTCACTGGAGAAGGCATGTTTCTTGCTCATATGTGGGAGTATTATTTTCTAAAAAGCCTTATTTTCTTCTACTGCCTTACTCTAGAGATCCCTGCTGAGAGGCTATCAGTCATCTGTGCCCAAATGTGTTTCTCAGATATGTGCTCATCTTATACAAATCATTGTAATTTTACATGCTTTGATAGAGCTGTGACTTAAGCCAGTGGAGGATCTAACTCATCAGTATTTTAAATAACATAGATAAGCCCCAAGATTTACAATCAGAGGAGAAATATTTCTAGGTATAGCAAGCTTGCGTCATTACTCTTCCACATTAATTGCAGTGTCTTGCTGCAGTGACTTGTGAAATATTTTTGTGTTTATCTTTAAGGTCCATGGAGATAAAAGTCACCTGTTCTTTGAAAAATGTCAGTGTTGCATACAGATACAGAAGAGAGTAAGAATCCATACTGAAGTTAGTACAAATTTTGCAGTTCAAAGAATAAAATGTTACTCCTAAGACTACTGTTTGAACCCTGACTTTTGCCTTCTGGTGTCACTGGGAGTTTGTTTCCAAAAGCAAAATAATGCTTTGAGAAGTCAAAGCTCAGTGTTAATGATGTCATGGCTATAGGGGTTGAGACGACATCTTTGTTGCAATGAGTCCCTCTTGAAAATGTGTGATAAAGCCAGAAAGAAAATGGAACTTATTTCACAGATTTTTTGAGCACTATAATTCCATTCTTGCTATAGTATTATCTGTCAGAAGCCTTTTCTTTTTTAATTCCATAAAGCTCTATCAGCATATTATCTGAGCAGCTAAGTACTCAAATTATGTAAGTTGAACATAATAGGATGTCTGTAAAACTTTGATGCTCACATTCTTGGAAATTTCTACATTGCTCTTCTACAGTGACTCAGCTGAAGACCTCCCATACAATCCAGAAGAATGTGTGGTAGAGTGGGATTTCCATCCTTTGAAAGGAGTGTAGCATGGTCCTCAGGTATGTCCTCAGATGCAGCCTCTCTCTCCTCCCGCATGCACTGGACTTTCCTGGGCAATCTTTAACTGCTGATCAGTAGATCCTTGCTGTATTTCCTGTCATGCATTCTGTCCTTCTAGGAATGTTTACTTCATGTTTTCAAAAAAATCTACCTTTTAGTTTGCACAGCAGGAGAATTTGCCTGTTGTACCAGATAGCAACCTCAATACATATTTTCACAGACTATTTCTCCTATAGGATTTTTTTTGGCCCACAAGTGATGTTTTAAGAATAATTTTACCAGTACTGTTTTTATTATATGTACAGCTTCCTGCTGCATTACTAACCATATGGCCAAGCACACTACATGCAGCTACATACAAGGTTTACTGCCCAATAGGAATGAGAAGCATGTATTTTGAATAGATGTGTATTGAGGAAAAAAAACATTCAACTTCAAAGGTACAGTTTCAGGACCTTTATTTCTTCTCTTCATTCTCCCTTGGTTTTGAATGACATTCAGCATCATCTCCCTTGGATTCTCACTGCAGTAATGTGGGCTCAGAGCAGCTGTTTTTACTTTGCCTTGCTGATGACAATCAGGAGATAAAATGCAGAGGAGTAAATTCTGCCTGTATGCTACAGGTTGCATCATACAAGCACTGGTAGGTCTTGAGAAGTGTTACTGATAGCTAGATTTTATCTTGTCAGGGATAAAAGCTCATGAATGAGGTGGCTCAAGGAATGACTAATGAAAGCTTTATGATGAAACTCCTGTCTAAGCCATGTCAGCTGTGACCAAAAGTTATCATCAGGGGACTATTTGACAGTCTTGGGTGAGTGAGCAGGTGCCCTGTGTCCAGTTTGTTGTAGAGATGTGTCTTCGGTGTAAAATCCACTAACTCTGTTTGTATCAATTAATGTCAGTGGAAAAAACCACAAATGGGGATGTGGCATGGTGGTGAACAACACTCTTACCCCTCAAGTGGCTTCTCTGATTTAGAGATGGGCCATTTAGTGAGGCAGATGATACTGCTGTTACTTTGTGTTTTTCTCTTTTGTAGATAAATCATTCTAGTCAGATGTATACACACAGCTGTGTTTTGTGTGTTCATGCAGAAAGGCAGACTCCAGTTCTCTCAGGAACAGTCCCAGCTACTCAACTGGGACTACATTATCAATACAGGCATCATATTATTTAGGTCAGCTTCCTATGGAAATGTCATGGGGAGTCCCCCTTGATGACTACCAAAATATCCTTCTTCAGCTCCTTGATCCCAGTCCCAGGGATTTACAATGCTTCCTGGGTATCTTTGCTTTCCTTGTGACACCAATAGCTCCTGTACAATCCCAAATCATTAGCTAACACACTTAAGTCAATGTGGAAGTTTTACCTAGTGTGTTGACATAGTGGCACTCAGTAAACTTACCTCCTGTATTCTTGTGCCAGCCACCACGTCCTGCTTTCTGTAAAGCCATGTCCAATGTCCATAAAGCAAATTCCCCATTTCTGCCATAAAACATTACTCCCACTGAAGAAGAACAAACTCCCACCTTTTGGGCAGGGATGCAAATTAGGTACGGTGTGCTCAAGAAGCAGGGGGTAGAAAGGGGATGTTTGCAGTTTTGCTCTGGGCATTTGGGAGAGAGGGTAGGAACGGGAGAAGTCAGAGTTTTAGCCTTGGCTCCAATAATGATTTTCTGCATGACCTTTTTCATGTTTTTTCATGTTCCCACCTCATTTTGCCCAACCTAAAATGGACTTCAGAATCATCACCTCCCCTTCCCCACCCTCCTTGGGCTTGTGAGAAGGATTTAATGTTTGTCTCAGAGGCTTTGAGCAGTATTATACATCCAGGAAATATATAAGGGCATTTAGAGACTAGGATGAGCTTAATATAAAATAATCAGTAAGGAAAATGGCATTTATATTACCCATAAATTGGGGATTGGAATAGAATATGTGGTTAACAAACCTGCAAAACAAGCTTTGTTTCATTGGCTTGAGCTGCTTTTTATTTCTGTTTGTGTACGGGGAAGTGATGTTCAGTCTTTTTAAATGAGTCACAGGACTGGAAGAACAAAAATATTTGATGGTAACATATAGCAGCAAAACAATTACTCTTTTCATTCTGACAAGCATGATAACCAGAATAGCAAGTTAGAGCTAGAGGTCTCGGCTGGTAGTTTCTTTCTACATATCAGGGATTTTAGATCTGCTTGCAAGACAGTGAAGCAGAACTGTCATAACAATAAAAAGACAGCACTAGATCAAACAATAAAATCAAGCATGTTCATTAGGATCCAACTATTTACACTTATGAAGGCTTCCCTGGTCAGTCAGCCCTTGCAGTATTCTCACACAGCACAGCCTTGTCTAGCAGCAGTCTGTACCTTTATCCAGAGGAGACTCCTTTCCACCCTGCTTGCTGCATTGCACCACTGATTTAGTGAAGACATCATCCTCATAAGGATGCTCTTCTAACTCACCTCTGAAATCCGCTTGCTTTTCTCCTCTGACAATTAGGTTTAAATGTGCTGCAGCAAAGTACTCATCCTTAGCAGTCGTATGGCTTTTTAAGTGATAAACTGCATTAGCAAATTCCTTATTAGATAATCTATCAAATGAGGTCATACATAATTTTAGCAGTCTCATCTTGATTTATAGCATGATCGCAGCAAATTACACATACACAAACCAGCATGCTGGATGTCAAAGTCAGGTATTTTTACTCTGCTAAAATATTTCCAGGCCAGCCCAGTGGCCTACTGGTAGCACTCTGGCTGGCCACAGTTTGCCCAGTTTGCATGACAGCCCTCAAGTTCACCCCTTGCTTCTTATTAGGACTGACAGGAGTCCAAGGCAGTAGTCTAAATCCTTTCTTCCTATCTCCTAACAGTAATCCCTAATGGTGTTCATTCTGACAGCTTTTCCACATTCCCTTTAAGTAGGGACATAGTCTTGCTGAAAGGGTATGCTTAGGTATGGGGAAACTGGGTCTGCAAGATGCTGATCTACTCCCTGTCTCCTTTCTGTGTTCCCAAGGGAATGGAAAGCTAAGCAGAGTGAATCATCAGGCAGTGTTGCACAGGACTGTAACCCAGTCTGCTTCCCAGACCAGGTTGCTTGGGCCAGTAGAGGTTTGGTTGCCCGCACCCACAGGCACTGGAAGAGGCAGTGCTCCATCTCCTACAGCCATCTGCATTGGGAAGCTGTGCCACCTGCCTTGCTACAAGCAGAAGTGATGAAACTCGGGGAAAACAGGAAGGAGCTTCAGGAACAAATGCTGCTTCTGAACTGCGCTTTGCTGCCACTGTTGTACTTCTGCTCACTGCACCTGGCATCTGGCCCCCATGCTGCAAGTAAGTTGCTCCTGGGATCCAGAAGGGACATGATTCCTATCCCTCAGCTTCAAACTTTTGCAGACATTTCATCTGTGGGTGGTTATCTCTAACTACCACAGGGAGGATCTGTGATAAATTATCTAGTCTTGCCTTCCTCTTCACCTGCTCTCACCTCACACTGATATTTCTCAGGCTTGATCTGTGCAAAGTAGTGAGAGTACATGTCATCTGTGTGTCTCTGAATAAATTATGTCTCTCCCACTGGACTTATGGCCAAACCATGGCCATGGAGGACAAAGCACGGTAGAATAAGGTGTATTCTTCAGCATTCCAGGTATCTGCCCCTAAACTGTAAATTAAAACCTAAATGAAAATTTGAATAAAAGTCTCCACAGAAGACATAATATTGTAAAGACCTAACTATTGCTGCATGAAAACTTCTTGAAGTAATTAATACAAAGGCATCCATGTTGTCTTTGCAAGAATATTTCTGGAGTGAGAGACTGGCAGAAACCGAAGTTGTTTATCAAAACGTGTAAGCAAAGGGAATGCTTGCAGCGGATGGCACTGCTGTTTTGCACACCCTATGGTAATTTTGCCTAATCTTACTGAATGAGGTTTTCATGCATATATATGTGTGTGTGTGTATGCATAGTCTGTCATGAGTAACGTTTATTGTAACCTCAGTTGACAAGCTGCATGTGGCAGATTGCAGTAGGGCTTGGGGAAAGAAATTCATGATCCAGGCTAAGAGAATAGTATGGGACTTGCTGGTGGAATCCAGCAGCCAAAGTAGCAATTGAACCTCTTCCCTTGCCAGATCCAACACAAATCTGGGGTTCCTTTTCTCTTCCCTCCTTTTAACCCTGCTGGGGTGGCTGGAGAGGCAGCAGAGAGGATGATAAAGAAGGGTTTGTTTCTTCAGAGCACAAATAGAGGGTGAAAACTGAGAGAGCAATGGAGTGCCTAGGTCGTGCAAGCCCTGCAGTGAAGCTGATGAGGTTGCTGCAGAAGGGGTGAGACACCCCAATGTACCCAAGGATGCGTGCTGAGGGAGAGCTGGGGGGCTCTGCAAGGCCCTCCTGTAGCACCACCATGCAAACGGCAGCCTCACCTGGGTCAGTGCTCCAAGGGCATATTCCTCAGCAGTCCCTGAGCAACACTGGCTGCAGCCGTGGCTGGAAGCACAGCAGACAGTCTAGATCAGTGAAGCAGGTGGTGGGCTCCCTGAGAGCCCTGCTTGCCTCCTTCCTGCCCTGGCTCCCTGACAGGGATCCTCAGGCAGGTAAGGGAGGGAGCGAGCACAGCCCCATCTCCCTCCCTTACCTCTGCAGGGGTCCCTGGAGGAATAGCTGTGCCACCCGGAGGGCTCCATGGGGAGCTGGGGGCCCCCCAGCAGCGAGCAGCCCCCCGGTTGGCCACTCCTTCTCTAGACCTGCCTCTGCAGAGGTGTTTGCAGCCATTGGCATGGGCGCTGCAGAGCCGGTTGCCTGGCAGCACGAATGCGTCCTCTTCTCCATGACAAACATCATCTCCATCGACCCAGACCACCTTCTGCTTCAAATGCCTGCCCAAGCTGGAGAGCCCACAAAGGGAAAATGTGGCCCACCGAAATGAGCCGAGCAAACCCATCATTTGGGTGATGCAGGGGCCCTTGCACTAAGCAGCTGCCTGGCAAGTGTATTCATCCAGCAGTGCAAGCAAAACGCTTACTGTGCTCGGCATCTCAGCCCGGATTAGCACTAAGAGAGTAAGCTCCCTTAAAGAAACACATGCTAATTGCAGTGAATGAATATTTGGCTTTCTGCAAAACTCTCAGAGGAAAAGTGATTGTGAATCTAAGCCCAAGGTCTGCCTTCCTCACCTAGGTCTTCAGTTCCTGATGAAAGCATCTATAATGTGCGTGATGTGCCCTAATGTGACTTGAAGGCAAAGTGTTATATCTGAGAGCACGGAGTTGTTCCAGGTTTCTGTGGCTTATAAAGTATATGCAGTGTGTTTATCTGCTCCTAGCTTGGCACTCAGCCTCTGAGAATGCCACTGCATCCAGCTGCTGCATTGTACTAGTTCAGATGCTGACTATTGCAGCCATCACAGGATTATGAATTTGAGAGACATACAAATTACCAACTTCAGAGATATCCATCTTTCTTAAAAGAAAGAAAACCATTATGAGTCAGGCACATTACCCGCCGGCAGCCTACTGAAGGGATCTGTCTTCTGCAGGGAGGAGGAGGAGGAGGAGAGGAGGACACCTGATGAGTGCATCAAGGGCGAGGACACAGCCTGGGAATGGAAGGGGAGGACTAACTGCTTGCAACCACTGAGCAGCTGTGGTCAGCATGCCAGGGTGTCAATGCTGTGCAGACAGCACACAGAAGAAGGAGCTAGCAGAGTGCCTTCCCAGGGGGCTGGGATGTACTGCAGGGATGTGGATTTGGGCTGATCAGGCTCTGGGATACGCTGGGTCTGGATGGAAAGGTGAAAGTGTCCAGTTGTGCTGAGCTCCACTCCATCATAGCTGACAGCTGCATTGCAGGGCAGGGTGGGTATTTCTGTGTCAGGGTGCAGTTGTATAGACATAGTATGAGACACTCTCGTCTCTCTACAGGGAGGGTGAAGGCAGTGGGGCCTACTGGTCATTTTCACAGTCTACTTTGAAACCGGTTTGTCCCAAGGAGGCTCGAGCTGCATGAAAGCAGGCAAACCAGGTGCAGAAGCAGCTCTCTTCTGACTGGAGCTGCTTGCCATGATGTGGGAATGAGCATCACTCCATCACAGAGCTGCAGCTCCCTCCTCTGCAACCTCAGTATCAGCCCTCCCTACTTTGGGTGGTGGCCAGAGCTCAAGGGAGTCAAAGCCAGGGCAAAAAGAGGGGGAGAGACTGGATGTGGCAGGAGAAAGCAGCAGCTGGTCTGTTTTCAGGTAAAGAAAGAAATCTCTGCTGAGTGCTACACAAGACGAGCTGTGGCACAGTGGGCAGGGGTATGGCTGCTGAGGTTGGGAGAAGGGGAGGGGGGAAGGGTTGCTATTTAATTGCCAGCCCCAGTTCTATCAGCAAATACGAGGACGAACTGTCACTGAAGTGGAAGGTAGCAGATGGCCTAATTGTGAGATTCTCCTCTGCAAGAGCAAAATGAGACACTGTTTTTAACATCTTTGCCTAGAGCTGAGTGCCAGCTTCAGATACTACCAAGATATACTGTACAGAGCCTCTTTGTGCCAGAAGTGTGCTCTTGTGAAAATCAGGAGAAATCTGTGCTCAAAGTGACATTTAAAAAATAATTATTATGGCCTATTGCTGTTAGTCACACATCCCAGAAGCTGATCTGGCTAACAGAGCTTTCCAAAGCATCTTCTGCTCGACACATCATCTGGAAATGATGCCATGATTGTGTCACCATGTCTTGCCTTGTAACTACCAGGACACTGTCTATGTACGCACACCATTTACCCCTTCTTCTTGGGGAAAAATAATTCTCTCTGTCTTCTAATTTGTCTCATGATGCTTCATCTGGTTTCACAAAGATTCTTTTTGCAGCTGTTTGCTGCAGAGCACAGGCCTTATCTTCCCAGAGACAGCTACGAAGCATCACCAACTCATCTCTTCTTCTGCAAAGCCACAGGCAGCATCACCACTGCAAAAGTCTGAGGTGCCCTGTAACAGCTCAGTGCTCTGCAAAACTCCAGGCAGAGACAGCAGAGCTCGCCTGTGTCACGCTAATATCAGGTGCTTGAAACTTTATATTGAAGGTGCAGAGTCGTTGCTGGTGAGTCATTATGGCAGCTGCATTTTGTCAGCTCCAGCTCTGATCTGACAACAGGGGAGAGGGCAGTGCCTCTCAGCTGGATCAGGTTTTTAGAGAAAACTCTGATAAGGATGTAGGTGGGAGAGAAAAATTTAGCTAACCTGTAAATCTGCTGCTTATTACCTATTACTAAGTGCAAAAACCAGGACGAGGATCAGCTTGGTCTAGAATAAAGTGAATGCTCCATTTGAAGATAACAGCCCTTTTCTTGTTGACATTTTTGCAGATCACTGGGTTTATTTTTGAGGAATTTTGCCTGCTGAGTATACAGACTCAGCAGGTAATATGCTGTTTTTTCGTGGTAGTCCTTTAAATGTCATCATGTTTGGGTTTGGGGTTTATTTGTAATGAAAGGGCTCTAATGGGTTATCTGTAAGCTTTGTCTCCTGAAGTATTGGATGTATTAAATCTTCTTTAAATTACCTTTCCATTACTGTCCATCTTTAGAAGACTCTTATCCATGCAGAAGATGTCTATGCTGCAGCACTCCATCCTCCTTCCCTCTTAATTCCCTCCAGTTTGCTCAGAAATCTGCTAAAAATCCCACAGCTGTGACACACTAGCCCAGCTCTCTCAAATCCCACTGATTTCATGTCTCCCTCAGCCTCCAATCAAATTTCCCTATCTTTCCCTTCAAGGCCTTCCATAGTGTTACTTTGCTTTTGATCTCATTCCTCCCACTCCTCCTCCTGCCTGTATACTCCCAGTCATACCTCCTCATTTTATTTTGTTCTTCAACGGTTCAATCTCGCTTTTTTCTTCACACTCCTCTGACACCTCAATTCATCTCCCATGTTCTATTAGCCAAACATTTTTCCTCTCATTCTGTCAACTTTACCTTAAATCCTGATCTTTTTCTCGCTTGTTAGCAATAATACCCTGTATACACTCGCACAGTTCCCTGAGCTGTTGTCCCGTGTGGTTTTCCTGGAGTGCATGTTCTTCACACCAGGAATTTATGGTTCTCCTACAGTGCACACCTCATAGACATAAACACACAAGAGTCTTTGGAGAAGCAGCAGTTGCTGGTAAGTAACCATTCATTATTAATCCTGTTGCTTGTAAGATACACAGAAAACTTTCTCTAGCTGAGTAATAAGAGGAAGCTTTTCTGATTTGAGTCTCACTTTGCCGTATTGCCTTGCACTACCACATCATCATCAGCTGCATTCATGTTGCCTTTAACATCTTTACATTCCTGCCCATAATGAACAATAGGAACTAATTCCCATCCAGCAGAGGAAATACTGTAGCAAGTGTCCATGTCCATTTCTTAACTGTCATCAAATAGCTTTTATTCACAGCATAGCACAAGTGTCAGCCAACTGGCAAAGGCAGCCTATATTAAAAATGTTGGGGATTATTCATGTCAACAGACACAAGGGAGCTTTTCTCAGTCTGTGGATCTGCACTAGCAGCAGTATGAAAATGCAGCACGTTCTCTAGAGTAATCTCGAATCTGAGTAACTTCAGAAGGAGGCCAACAGCTGACTGTCACTTCCAAGTACAATTAAAAAAAAATCAACTAATGCAATTAGATGAGAGCTTGGATAGGTGAGAGGCTTAACTGTGGATATATAGAAAAGGCCATACATAAGGATGTTTTGTAGATAGACCGAGATGATATATTTTTAAAAAATGTTCAAATTGAAGGTAATCTGCAGATTTTGAGCTGGGGGTAGGTTCTCAAGTTTGCTTCTGATTACACAGTTAGCTGATAGGTCCTTGGCCTGTTTGATTGCAGGCATTTACTGGGCTATTTGGAATATGATTTCTGTTGGCCACGTGATTTATCTTTTATAGACAAGGTGCAATTTAGAAATTGATTCCTTCTTTTTCCTTTTAAAAGATTTTTTAAAAAAATATTCCTGTTTAACTTAAAATGCCTTTTATTTAATTTGTAAACATATTAAATATTAATAGGAAAAAAAAAAGATGGACACAAGCAGCAAAATTGCTTACCTTAAAAACATCAGGTAAATGTAAAAAATTATGGAGGTTTCAGAAGTCTCAGGTTAACTGTTAAGGACAATTCCCCACATGGTTATTTCAGTGTCACTGTATTTGCAGAAGTCTATTATATTCTGTTATCTTGCATTTTTTAATTTTTGCTTTTAGAACATATGGTCTGCTTCTTTATTTTTTCCCCAACTGTTTTCTACTAGTTAAATTTTCTAAACTTGGTGATGTTAAGCAGATATGAAATCAGGAGCAGTTTAAATGGAAAATAAAAAATTAAGGCCTATGCAAGTTATTGTGAAAAAGGTGACCTGATCTGCTCTGACACAGATCCATGTTCCACTTATGCTGTGGAAAACTTTGAATACTATATTTCTGTCAAAACCTAATTTCTGTGCAAATGTATAATGCAGAAGAAACCCAACCAGCAAAACCCTCAGATGTATCCCATGGCATCTCCATGACAACATATAGGTGCACATTCTGTTATATACATCCTTCTTGGGAGCCTAACTGCTCCTAGATTCTTCCCACGTTGAGCTGGAAGGCAGACCTACCAACAGGGTAGCTGTCTGCAGAGAATGTTGCTGTAATTTATATGTGGAAACCGCAGTTTGTGATTCATGAAGGGTAAACCAGAGGCAAATGGAGCAGTATTACTGAAGAGATGAGCCTTGCACTACAGCTTGCCCTGATGAGGCTGCTTGGTCAAGTAAAGGAATGGGCACTGGCAGTTCTCCACTGAGTCTGAAAAGTCATACAGAGGATCTTTACAGGGTTCTCAAAGTCTTCCTTAAAGGCCATTAGTGTGACTTACCAGCAGAGTGTGATAAGAACAAAAGGTAATTTGGGTTAATGAGTTATCTTGAGAGGTTTTTATTTCCTGCACATGCAGAAGGAAAGGGAGGGTGATCCTGTTCCTCTCCCCCCAGTGGAGAACTCTGAGCTCTGTGGCAAGAGGTTCACCTTCCACTCCCCAGCAGCGTGTAGGAAGCCAGGGTCAGCATGCCAGGACACTGGCACATGCAGCCAAGGCTTTTCCCTTGGAATGGATGACCCATTCTTCAGAGAGGCAAAGGATCAGCCTAGGGCCAAGAAAAGGAGCCTGCCACTCGCTCTCTGTGTGTGTGAGCATGGTTATCTCCCCTTTCTTAGTTGCCAGTGTTTATTACACTGGTTTTAATTGCTCTGAAAATTCCATGTTAAATCAAACAACAAATGTTGCTGTGTTGTTTACTTGCTTCCTGGAGCAGTTAGGAGCAGGACCTGGGGTTGATGAGCAGCCGGTCCCCTGGGGTCAGGAGACCACCAGCTCCTTCCTCCAGGCGGCTCTGCAGAGGGCCTGACCCAGTACAGCTGCCAGCGCCGGGCTGGGCCCACCTCAGGCACTGGTGCTGCCCTGCACCAGTTGAATACTGGAATTTCCGAAGCGTATTAATGCTGCACTGGCTGGGATAACTGAACAGCCACTGATTCAAAAAATCCCCCCTCATGGCCTTCTTCCTAACCTGTCCTGATTCCCGTAGCCCTGGCGCGGGTCGCATCGCTCCATCGCAGGCCCCGCCATCGCAGTGGTGTCCGGGCACGCGCGGCCGCTCCTGCAGAGCAGCTGAAGTGCTGTAATTTCATACTCCAGCTGACGGTGCAGGAACTTGTTCATCTGCCCGTTCCTTGGCGTAGACACAGTCCTGGCTGCCACAGACACTTCCAGGGCTGTCGGTGGAGCTGCAGTTGTGTTTTCAGTGGTTAGGAAATGTTCCTACTATAAACAGGGCTGTGTGTGTGTGTGACTGCCTGAGAAAAGCCATTGGCTTTTTTGTACTTGTTTCTGACTTCTGCACTAGGGAAGTCGTCTTCTGCACTCCTACACCTCTTTAAGTAAGGCACCTTACCCCCACTCTGCTGCTCAGCTTTCCTTTCTGAGGAACAGAGATAACAATATTGACCTTCTCGGTACAGCACTTTCTCATTTGTATTTTTTATTTGCCAAGATGTGATACATAAAAGCTGATTGCTAGGTTTTGTTTGGCTATAAAAAGTCCTCAGTTTACAGTGTGGCATGGTGTGTTATCAGCCATAAAAATCCTTACACTGATCTTTAGCATTTAGGGTTAGACCTTTGTTCTGCTTAGTTACTTATAATCTTTGGAGTGGTGTGGCCTAGGTTTGTTGGGTTTTTGGTTTTGTTTTTTGGGGGTTTTTTGTTTGTTTGGTTGGGTTTTTTTTCTCCTCTGTGTATGTACTGTGTGCATATGGTTGACCTTTGCTTCTATTAGGGCTGAAGATCACTTGGTGAAGCTTAATGTACAGATGTTAGTTGGCCTCAGCCAAGTGACTGGCCTGTGATCTGTCATTCAGCGCATTTCCTCTGAAATATAAGGAAATTAGTTTGCCAACAGATGAGAAATGGAGTGAGAAGCCACTCCATTTTGTCCAAAAGGACAAAAAGGCCGATGAAGCCCAAGAAACAATCTGCCTTTCTTTCAGCATACATTCTGTGAACATTTTATGTTGATGGCCAGATCATGACCATTTACTGCAGATAACAACAGGAGCAGCAAAGTCAAGCCCCAAACATGGCTTAATGCCTCTTGTTCTGAAAAGCAGCATCTGGAAATGACAGCAGGCTGTACACAGTATGGCAAACTCCTGGTGCTGGGCTGGATGATGCTGGAGCCTCAGTTGTCTGGCCACAGTCTCTGGAAGTGGCAGCAGTGGTGGGACAGCATTTTCAACAGTGATGATTGTTCAGGGTTTCAGAAATATTTGGTATATGCTGTGGGCTTGGGCTGGTATTTCTGATTAATTAATTAATTCTGAGTGATTAACCATTCTTTCACTTACAGATCACTGAAACAATTGGAGCTGAGCAAGCTCCTGTAAAACTCTTCAGGAACTTGAACCCTGCAGCAGGGTGGTTTAGTTGTGGGCTAATCTACCCATCAAGGCAAAGATCAACTTGAAGGCTGCAGTTTGCTTGGAGGGTAGAAGAGAGAAACAGGAAAGAGAGCCAAGAAGGGCTCAGGTGCAGCTGGAGGAACCCCCACCAGTGTGACCCCAAACAAAAGCCAAGGGAGGGATTTGGGCCATAGTGCTTTCAAGAAAAAGACACTTGAAAATGACAACAAAAAAGTCTTCACTTCTTGTTTGGCCTTTGTTTTAAAAGTTCAAGGAGAAAGGGATTTATGCATTCAGTGTTATTCAAGAGCACTGATATAAGGAATTAGCCAACTCCATTAGCATTCCCTTCCCAGCAAAACCAACCCAAAATAACTCTCACCCCAAACTGATTGGAGCTTTGTAACTTATATGCACTGAAAATACTCATAGTCTATATATTTCTTAAGAAAGAGTTTTTCTTATTTTAAAGACCTTGGTAATAAATACATGCAAAGTTGAAGGCAGCAGAGAGTAGGTAGGCTATTACACTCCAATCAATTCAATTTTTAAGCCCTACTTAAATAATGCTAGTTTTAAATGAGATATTCTTTGGCTCATTTCTACAATTGAGGGGGTGTAAATTCACATTCATAATAAATGGTGTTTGTTTGGTTTTTTTAATATTTGATTGCAGTAATCCAAATTATCTTATTTAATACCAAGGACAAAGCTGGTATCTATTTTTTGATAACTGCTTTGCATAGCATATTCCATACCGTTAAAATTTTTGGAGAAATGTTTCAGAAGATACAACTCTTTGGTAGGAAAGTTCTGGTGGTTGGAACAGGCTCTTCCTGCAGAGAGCACTGGAACGCTAGAGAGCGGAAAATCACAAATTCCAGGTTCTTTGTAGTTTGTCCGAATAATCTTTTACTGCATTGTTCTAACCTCAAGCATCACACCTCTTTGAACTTCAGTGAAGATGTGCTCATTTTACTTGTCTCTTCTTTTTAGCTTTCACCTTTTCCTGTTGTCAGAGCTGGCCGTTCCTATCCTGGTCCCCAGTCTTTCTGCCCAGTTGTACCTTCTCCAGCCTGAAAATAGCCCTTCTCATCTTTTCAAGGTACATTTTTTTTGGCTTCCCATCCTCAATGTGATGAGTTTAAAATCTCACATTCTTTGGAAAATGAAATTAAAACTTCAGTTCTCAGTACTGTGTATAGAAAACCCTGGGAAAAGAGTTTTGGAGGGCTTGTGACCAATGCAATTCATCATTATAAAAATCCTTAGAAGGATCTGGCTTTTATAGGGTAATTACATGCAATGAGGGTCAAGGAGAATGTGCAAGAAATGTTATTTGTTTCTATGTGTAATAAGAATAACCATCAACATTGCGGAATAGGTAAGAAGATAAAAAGCAGATATTGTAGATATATTGGTGATAATGGGCTCTTCGTAACAACAATATTTTTGTGTTCTACATGATAATACATAAATATTTCAATTGAGCAAGGATTTAGGTCATATGTAGTTTTCTTAGATGTCTAAAAAGGTCAAGAATCAGGTTTGGAGAAAACCAGCAGAGTTGCATGTAGTGCAGGTGAGAAACAGCACTGTACCCCATGATGTCTTCAGGTATCCTGAGACAAAAGTTACAGCTAGGCAGATGTCACATGGAATTGGAGGTCAACTGTATACCCATTGTCCACTACAGTGTTTTATCCTTAATTATTGTTATCCAGATACTATGCTGCCTGCAGTATGTAGAAACTGAAAGAGTTTTAAGAGGGACAGTCAGAATTTCTCAAGATAAGACCAGGAGCCAAATGTTTCACTTCTAACAGAGATCTGCTTCATGGCTTTGGACAAAATATCCTCTCCCTTCAGTCTCTTTGTAAATGCAGGCTAGGATTTGTGTCTCATGGGATGTCATCAGATTAATTTTTTCTTGCATGCATAAAGTGTTTTGAAGGTGGAAAGGTCCAAGTCTTATTTCACAAGAGTTTTGTATTTTACAATACAAATGGAGCAGACCCCATCTCTCCTCAAAGAGGGACAACAAACTTGGAACTTGGCAAGTAATCTAGCCAGCTAGAACAAATACAGTTTTGCAGTCCATTGATTTCTATTTACAATGCCAAGTTTTATTTGATTTATTTTTTTAATATCTTTGTGCCACGACACCAACTTCCTTTTTTTTTTTTTTCTAATTTAAATGAAGTCTCACTGGCATGTGGTCCTTATTAGCCTAGAGATATTTTGGATAAGTTAGGACAAAGGATCAGCAGGCAAACAAAGCAGGCCATTTAGGAGAGTGTTGATGATGCAGCCCAAAATTGTTTTATTCTTATGTGAGAGAGTTTAGGATTTCTGAGCTTGTTGAGACTACTGTATAGCTGCATGGACTGTGTACGGGGTGTCCTATGCACGTAGTTAGGGCCAGAGTTGAACGTCTGGATCCTACGTGTTGCTTAGTGACTCTTAACAAATAATGGTAGCAAATCCATGAATGTTACTTGACAAATATTTTGTCCTCTTGTGTGACTCTCCCTGCACTCCCCTTGCACTATGTGATGCCCAGCACAGTACTGAAAGGCTGATGATGGGGTGGATCCTGGTGTAGGGTCCTCACCATAGAGCCTGGCTTTGTGCTGTTTCACCAACTGGACATGAACCCTTCCACCCTATTACCTGGTGTATGGGTCACTGACTGTGACCATGATTAAACAGTGCCTGCTGCTACTGAATGAACAGAGGGGACTGAGGCATCTTGGTACAGGTGCCGTTGTCTCCTCTAGAGAGAATGGGCTATGTCTGCTGCCACAGATACTTGGAGAGGTATAGATGTCTGGGGAGGGAGGAGGAAGGAGGAAGAGAGAGGAAGGAGCTACTGTCTAGAGCAGCCATGCATTGATACCCTCTAAACTGCTGGAGGATGCAAAGCTGCTGCTGATAACAGAAAGTGCATAGAATACCTAGGGGTTGCAAAGGGAATTTCACTTACCGGTGATTAAAACTGGGGAAACTTGCATTGTCATTGCTCACACTGACTGGTGCTTATGGGTAAATGGAAAATTGGGCTGTCAGGCTGTCAGCTTCTATGAGCCCTAACTTCCCTCTGAAAGGGTGATGGCCATTTTCCCACCAATGGCCCCACCTCTTTTGGTTACAGCCAGTCAAGTCCAATGACATCAAATATTAATGTGGCACAGAACTTGGGCTGTCTGAGTACATTTTATAACCAACAGTATATCAAATCCTTTGGACCTGATGACAGTAGCTCCTTTGTTGTCACATCAGTCAGTCACTTTAACCCAGATTCTCAGTCAATTCAAAGGAAAGAAAATGGTGTGTCAGAGAACTACTGTGAAAAAGTATTTCAAAAATGAACAGAAGGAAGGCAGGGCTGAAACTCCTCACAAAAGATCCCACCATAAAATCAGGAGAACACAAAAGGAGCCTTAGATGACCTCTCTGTAACAGGCTGTGTTGCTGTTTTGCAGGGGCAGACCTCAGATCATCCCAAATCTAGTGTTTGGGTTCACAGTTAGTTCAGAGCCTTGGGCCTGATCCGTTTGCATAACTGCATTTATATTCCTTTTATAACAGAATTTCTGCCTGTCTAACAGAAATTTCTAGCACTATGAAAGCAGAAAAGCTTGGGAAATCAGATTTCCCTGGTGGCATGTGAAAAAGCAGGTCCAAGGCACTCGTCTCTTCCAGCTGTTTCCTGACCACAGCCCTCTATAATCTGCCAGGCAGATGCCACCTTCAGAAGGACTGTGTGTCAGGCAGCTTCTGCCTACATTTTCTCTAGCTTCCAGAACTGGCATGATGCTTTGATCCACCTCTGATTTTGCTTACTGAATGTGCAAAGAAAAAAACAGCTCTGAAGACAGCTAGCAGAGGGCTGAGCATGCAAGCATAGCACACTGACAAAACCACTCCGTTTGGCTGGGGGAAAAAATTATGACAATGAGAAGAATTTTGCTCTTCTCTGCACAAGACTAGGGCCAGTGAGAGAAAATGATAACTTGACCCTAAATAATTCAAAGAAAACAAGGAAATAAAATATAGGCTAAACAGGAATTCTTCCTAGTAACTTGAACCAAAAGCCAAAGCACATTAACATGTGAAGACTGGAAAATTCAGAGAAGTAGCTGGAAGGAAACTATGCCTGTAGTCTTGGAGGAAAATGTAGGAACTCACTTAATTTAGTAAAATGCCTGGCATGCCTTGAGAAAGGGAAAGCTTTGACATTGAATTGGCACCACTCCTGACCTTATCATGTGCAGAATAGAAGGCTCGAGAAACAGGGAAGGAATAAAAAGAGACTTTCAGATGTTCAGAGGGGTTCTGCCATGGAGTTTTTTCCAGGTGTTTCAGAGTTGTTTTCATTCCAGAGTGGGCTAAAGTGGGAGAAAGAGTTGGAAACCCATCATAATCATTATTGTTTGCAGCGTCACCTACTAAATGATGCTTAGAGGCCTAAGCTACCCAAGCTATAGAAAATAACATACTTCAGAATGCTCCCTTTAAGAAGTCAGCATCTGTCTTTTTGGGTGTGTCCCCAGGCCTTGGAAACCTGGTAAGAACCTTTGATATTTCCAAAGTTGGGTGCAAGTATCTGAGCCTAAGCTGTTTATTTTTAATTAAAAGTCAGCAAATAAGGAAAAAATAGACCCAATCATGTTGAAACATGTGTCAGAGAACTTGTGATGTCATGCAAAAATCTACTTCTGTGGCAATAGAGTGCAAAATCCAAATGCATTGCTAAAGTTTAAAAGTAATTAGTTTGGAAGGCTTGAATATCTTGTGGCTCTTCTAGCAAGTGTTGGAACACACATGCATGAGCTATCTTAGCTGCTTGTTCCCTTTGGGGTAGCTGCAGCTGCAAGGAAAAAGGCAAAAGAAGGACAGGGATGGGAAGACCCCCTCAGTCCTTGGTATTTCCATTACAGAAGTTTGCAGTATAGTAGTCAATGCAGCAGTTTTTCTGCAAATGGAGAGCTCTGGTCTAGTGCTGTCAGGCTCACACCCACTGTTCATGAACACCTACATTGCCTTTAAAAATAAAATTGTAAGAGCTCTGAATACAAATGTGCGAAAGTTTTACTATTTAAAGGGATCTTCTGAAGAAACTATGTCAAATATGTAGCTCCTTCTAAAACGCCAATGACATCCAGAATTACTCGTTCTGCCCCTGCTGTTTCCAGTGACCAGCTGGTAGATGGATGAACCTGGCATCCTGCATGGGGCTACCCCTTCTCCCAAACACCCACCTCCTGGAATGCTCTGCTTCATAGAATCACAGGATGGTGCGGGTAGGAAGGAACCTCAAAGATCACCTAGTTCCAACACCCTTGCAGGGGCAGGGGCACCTCCCACTAGATCAGGTTGCTCCATGCTCCACCCAGCCTGCCCATGAACACCCCCCTGGCCAGGGATGAGCATCAACAACTTCCCTGGGCAACCTGTTACAGTGTCTCATCACCCTCAAAGTAAATAATTTCCTACTAATGTCTAACCTAAATCTACCTTCTTTTAGTTTGAAACCATTATCCCTAGGGATGAGCAGTGGGTGATGTGGAAGGCATGCTCACTGCCTCTGAGGGATGCTTCAGAAAGGGAGCAGCAGCTGGGGAGAGCGTGCTGTTGGCAAATACTACCCATCCTGGCAGCACAGCCTTCTGAAGCTCTGCTAGCCTCAGACACATCTGGTTGTGGAATACTGCATGTTGTGGGGTTCCTGAAGATGCAGGGGGTAGGATGATGGGGGATGACCAGCATAGGTACTATATGGGGGCTGTAGTGCCCTTTTCAAAGGTTCAGGTGTGCCCTTGACTGTTCATCTGCTCCATGTATGTTGGACAGTTTTAGTGGAATTTTGCACTGTTCCCAGCACCCTGAAAAAATGAGATGACTTCCACTTAGCAGGAATGAAGGCGTCAGTGCCTGATATCCCTTCTGCCAGGTAAGCTGATAGCATGAATGGGATGTTCACCTAGTCACAAGGCATTAAATATTTCTGCTCTGACTTACGCCAGCTCCAAGCTATTGTCAGAAGAACCATTAGCTGCTTACATCAAGACATTAAGCTAAATCCTGGCTCCACTGAGATCAGTCATAAAACTCAAATTGATTTCAGAGGCAATAGAAATTAGTCTCTTAGACTGTGGTCAGGAAGGAGGAGCTAGATGGAAGTTGGCTATCACCTAACAGTGCAGGTTTAAGTTAAATTCACTTAAGTTTTCTGTGTGAGTACATATACAGCTCAGTTATGGCACTAGGAAACCTAGCACTGGTGCCTGATGAAGGTGATTTTCAAACTCTCCTGCAAATACAGATGGCTATTTTAGGAACTGAAGGACATGGACATCCTGGCTCCCATCTGTGAATGACTGACACTGTTTCGTCTACCTCATATTCCTTAGCACTGATATTCTGTTCATTTAATTACTCAATCAGACAGTATTAAATGGTGTTTCAGAATTCTTTATTAGGATATATGCTTTCCATTAATTACTTTGCTCATTCTTTGACAGCAGTGGGGGAAAAACCCCTCCCTCTGGGTACTTCCTGCAAGAGTACACACCTCTTAGAAATGGATTTTGTTCTTTAGCCTTTTTTTCCAGTTGCTTTTAGATTGGGCTTAAGAGTATGTGCAAACCTCTGTGAGTGTTCTTCAACATACATTTATGTTTTCCCCCTGCTTTTAAGGAAATGCATGCAGGCTATCTTTTTTTTTTTTTTTTTTTTTTTTTTTTCCTATTAGCTTTTTATCTCTGTAGTTTCCTGCTGTGATCGCTTTTTAAATGCACTATTTTCAGACTGCCTCCATTCTGCACATATATGAAGTAAGTTACATTTTGTTCTATCCCAAACCCGATTTTTACATTCATCACTAATCTGAACTGTTTCCTCTTGGTATAGAAATCTACTATTCAGTCATGTCTGCTCTCCTGTGGTAATACAAGTCTTAGATTTATCATATTCGCTAGCAGTAAATACGGTATCCATTTTTAGAGAATGATCCAATCTGCTTGTATTTCCTGATCCTTCTTCTCATTCCTTTGTTATGATATGCTTTCTGCCTCTTAATTGCTTCCATATGAAATGGCCTCAGTCAAAGCAGTTGCAATGAATAACGTCCATTTCAAAATGCCAGCATTTTGGTCACAGCAGCTAACTACGAGCTGGTTACTCCCTGTGTACAGTAGCACTCCTTAAGGACAAGTAATAATTTCTGCAGTCTTGTTAAGTGAAAAACAATAAGGACTAAACATCACAGACAAAAAGCAGCTTAGTAATGTGATGTATGCCCTTTTAGCCAATAATCTGGATTCCATTTTTGATTTCTGCACAGCCTCAAAATTTTAGTTTCAGTATAGCTGAACAGTGTTAAGAACTAACTTAGCTTCTCATCTGTGGACTGCATTTAAAATGTCTTTCTTCAGATAACTTGGGGGCGGTCCCTTTTTTGTTTTCAGCACTGAGGCTGCTTTACTGAAGTATAAATCTGGGCCCCTCCAACACAGCAGAAAGCTCTCCTGGCTCTGCAGCATTTCCACAGCTCTGTACAGGGCTGGATGCATTAACTGAGAGGTGTGAAGGAGCATCCTGGAAGAGATGAAAACTAAATATATTCCTCTACAAGATTTCTTCAGTTCCTCTCTCCACCCCCAGATCCCAGAGACTACAATGGCTTATGCGGGATTTTACATATGCAGCAAATGGTGGAGGGAGGAGAATTCCCACGGATAAAGAGCATTAGTCCAGCACCAGCACAACACAGCACACAGCCTGGAACAGTGCTGGGGTGGTTTTTGAGGGAAAGCACTTCCATCCTTGCTTCCAAAGAGAAGTCCTATGCAATTATTTTTAGGAAAGAATCCCTGACTACATGGAGATAGTTCCCTACAACTTGGATACAGGCACTTGGACAAGGTGAGGAGGGGATGAGACTTTATCTAGACCCCTTAGTTTTTCCTTTTGCTTAGATCTAAGGGAAATTCCCAGTGGGGAGTTTATTTTGTTTCAAACCACCCTCTTGCACCCAGCTATCTGTGTGCATCGTGTGGCTTGCAAGTCTTAAGTGCTGTTGTGGCTCGTCCTCCTGAGGCCAGGTGCCTGATGACTGGCTTTCCAACTCTTGTGACAGCATCACCTGATTTGTGCTTAAGGAGCCCAATTCCATAAAAGCAGAGAAGAGCAAACAAGAGTTTCCTCTCGTTTGCTCCTGATTTTATGCTTATGTAATTCCACTAATTTCATTTGCATGAGAACAGAAACAGATCCCTAGTCTCTTGGTAGAAATTATTTTACAGGGCTGTGATCCAAACCAGAGGGATGAGCAGGAGTCAACTTCGCATGCACAAACCACCATAGCAGAAGTGACATGCAGAGTGGTTCTTTTATTCCCACTGTATATTTAAAGCACATTCATGTATGTTATATGCAGTTGGATGAGGGCAAAGAACAACAGATAAAGCAGCTCTCCCTCTTCCCCATATTGTCTAGATGTCTGGTTTTATCTCCAGGTACACAAAAGGAAATGAAACCCTTAGAAGGCATACATCTGAGCTGTAAACTCCAAGGGGAAGAAATTACTGTGGGTTTGACAGGTTTGTAAGTAAATTACTTATTTATGTAGCTCAATAAATTTAATATTAATCACAGATGAAAGACACAAGTTAAACATGCTTTGCAAACACAAACGTTGCCTTCTCATTTACTTGAGAAAGGGTCAAGTTAAAATTGCTCCTGGTACAGCCACAGATAATAAAGGCAGGAGAGATGAAATGAGGAAACAAATGAAAGCAAACCAAATTGCTTTTAATAGTTTCAAACAAGAGTGCTGTTGGAAGTGCTATAAAAGATAACATAAAAGAACCAGCTAAAAATCATGGCTCAAGCTCAATTTTTTGCAAGCAATCATAAATCTTAACTTCAGCAGCTTTGTGCTTTTCTGGGGGCACTGGACAAGCGAAAAAAAGTTGACCTCATAATCATGTGAAGTTTCCTATTCCTGTCTGAAGTTGTCATTGGTAAGAGCAGGCAGCAAGAATTCCAGTTGTAAACAGTGATGTGCTGTTAGTGTTTCAGCAAGGGTAGCCCACATTTTTTTCTCTCTGCAGCTATAATGCAGCTTGTGCATAAGGGGCTCGGTGGCTGCAGAGGAGGCTGCAGACCAGCCCTCCCTTCATCTGCTTCTCTGCTGAAACATAAATGTCCTTTCTTACGTATAACTGAAGAAGGAGATGCCATAGTTCAGCAAAAGGATCTTGAGAGGCCTAGGGCCTTGTTTCTGTGCAACTGCTCAGAGAAACAAGAGCAAGAAGCCCTTATCTTGTCTTGCACCCACTCCAACCGCACAGCATAAAGAGATGTCTGCAGGTCTTGCACCTTCCTGACTTGTTCTTAGAGCTCATGGCCCTTGTCCAAATCATCCTCCTGGGAGAGAGGCAGGGCCAAGTGTGACTGACTAAGGACCATATGGGTGGCATTGCAGCTCCTCCAGAAACTGTAGCTATTCCTGAAATGTGGGGTGGATTTCAGCTCCCCCTGACTGCTGTGGGATAAACATTGGTGTGGAGGTGAAGGACCTGATGCAGCAGAACAATTAAGTTCCCTTCCAACATGTCTGCCCAAGGCAGCAGGCGTGTTTGTCAGCATGCAGCTCCCACTCATGGTGGCTCCCTCAAAATTAGTTTTAAAACCAAGGAGATTAGTGACTAGCTATCTCACTATTGCTTGACAAGTTTCCTTGTGCAATTAAAAATGCTTCCAGCATGTATAATAGGAGTCAACTTAATTTTTAAAGCATCGTGCAGGCAATGTACACCAGGTTCAAAAATACACTTGGTATCTGCCATTCCATAAATGAAACAGATGAGGAGAAAAAAGCTCTAAAGGATATCAGAAGAGCTTTCGAGTGAATTTCAGGAGTAGTAACCTCAATTTGAAATGTCTATGCAGGAGTCATCTTGAAGAAACTTGAAAATGTTTGTATTTCTTTTCCTGCTTATATCTTTAAAAGTATCCTACTCTTCTTTTTCCAGGCCTATTCAATATTGTAATTTAAGCAAATGCTCTCTTCTAAACAACTGGAAAAACTGTGCTTGTAAAACTGGGCAAATACCTATTTCCAAAAATAACTACAACTGCTGTGTAGGGACACTATGATGCATTTTGAAATAGGACTAAATGTTTATTTACATGAGAAAGCATGCTTGCTGTGGTCTACTGAGAAAATAATGAGCAATAAACCCTATGCAGCATACAGTCCACTGAATAAAAAGTAGATGAGATTTTTAAAAGAGATCTATGGTTTAGTCATCTACTACTGTTTTGAAGCAAAATAGCTCACTTTGATGCTTAGCAAATGAATAACTAATTTGTTACCAATTGATTTCTTTTTGCCCTAAAACTCTTTTAGGACTTATTATAAATGTAATGACAGATAGTGACAGGGAAAGATCAGTTAAAGCAAGAGTGAAGGTGAAGTTTTATTATGCCCCATAGAAACGTGTCAATCTAAAGGTGAATAGTCAGCTCCTTCATTTGGTCTCCTCTGTGTCACACAGTCAGCTTAGTGAGACTTTCATACATCTTACCCAGCCAGTGGTGGAATTTCCTCCAAGGCAGAGGATATCCACAGAGGTAAGAAAGCTTCCCCATGCCCCTTCCTACCTCCATCACCCAGTGAAGGAGCTGGCATGAGCAGGTAGAGGGAGAGAGATGCGGCCTGAGCAGAAGAGGGTTGTGATACTTGACTGCTTGAGAAGCTAGCACTAATTTGAGCAGCCCAAAGGTCACCACTATTTATGCAGATAAAAGGTCAATGGCAAGCTGGCATGTGGCTGCAGACTATCTTGGTACGCACTTCACCCGGAGCACTGATACGGGCTTCTGATTCACACTATGCCTTTCTGCATGAACTTTCAGGCCAAGCTTTGGCTGGGAAAAGAAATCTCTGCCATGGGAGTTGACATAGTTAGGAGCCAGATGCAAGTTTTGTGGCTCAGGCTCATCTGTAGCTTTGAATCATTATGTACAAAAGACAGCCAAAATCTGGACTGTTTGCTCAGTATTTAGTCAGCCCTTATGTGGATAAACTCCTCTGAAAGCATGCCTGAGTACAGATAGAGGAAAAAGTGAGTAAGATGCTGAGGATGTGACCCACTGAAAGAACGACTGTGAAATGCCTACAGAGGTGTGGTTCTTTAACTGCCAGTGTGTGGACAAAAATCACTTGAAATGTGTAGACCTTAGAGCACAAGACTAAATGACATGGTTTGAATTTCCAGAGCACTTTCAGTTTAGGTGAAACAATGTCTAGTTGGGTGAAAAAGGAAAGTAGATATACAATGTTTAGTCAGATTCTATACTATATTTGAAATTATAGTCAGTAAGTGCTTCATCCTGTGCTGTCATTAGAAAATGAAAACATATTTTAACCTTCAGTTCCAGCAGCTGTCTACCTGCACTGGTTTTAAGAAAAATCCTTCTGTTGTAAAGCAGCCCTGTATGCCCTGGTCCCCAGTAGGAATTGTGCAAAATATTTCATGATATTTCATTCCCCCCAAAAAAGGTAATGGGAAAACATAATCACTACATTGATTTGTTTTTCATCACAGAGCTATTTGGCACTATGCCCTAATTAAGGTTGCAGCAATAGCACTGTTATAAGCACTACTTTACCTCCCCCAGTAATTTTTTAATAGGAGTTAGCTATTATTCTGTTTTGGTTTTTGTTGTTGTTGTTGTTAATAAATAATAATAATTAAAAACTTGCAATTAAAACCTTTCATGTAGAAAGCCACCAAAATTGTCTTCAGACCTAGAAAAGCATATTTTCCCTCTAGCCTTCTCTTCTTATCAAAATGGAGAATTACCAGGTTCTTCCTTGACCAGTGTCTCCTTAAATTCACACACAAGGTGAAGTTTAAACAATTGCTTGGATGCATTTTGTCAAGTTTATTATTTCCACTATGCTCCTTCTTCACCCCATATTTTGTGGGCTTGGCTTCAGGCAAAGTGAAATCAACCCATAACAATTGCATAGACTGCTTGTGAATAAGCATATTCTGTATGAGTTTTCCCAGTGAAAATGGCAAAATCCTAGACACTGTGCACTTGCAAGTAATTTCTCAGCCATACTCAGCAAACTAAACAGAGTCTCCATTTGAGACTGAGGTTTGTTACCGTGTCCACAGACCTGCAGAACACAGTTTAAATGGCTTGTGATTCACTCAGTGGACCTGTAAGCACTGCAATGATAATAATTCTGTGGAGGTTCGCAGTGATGAAGGCTTCTGGCCCGTGTGGGGATGTGCAGGTGATTCTTGAAGACTTCTCTTTCTCTTACAGCTCGTCAAAGGAAAGAGACTCTTGAAGACTTCCTCTTCCTCTTACAGCTCGTCAAAGGAAAGAAAAAGAAGCCTTTGCAGAATCTAAAGACATTGGAATACATTCAGCAATTTCCTGGACTTTATGCTACCTCCTGTAAGTGTTATGTTACTATTTCCAGTCCCTGGAAAACTGGGACTGTGCTACAGATGATGACTGTGGGATTTCTGTTAGCTTGGAGAAAATATGGCTTTTATGCTCTGCCTCCTATTATGGTATTTTAGAAAATGAAACACAAAAAAAGCAAGATTGTGCTCACATTTAGTGTTGAGGGCTACCTATTTTTGTACTTTAAGGACATGGTTTTGAAAGAGGACCTCCTCCTGCCTCTGCCCAGGCAGCTTTCTCATCTTCCAGAATGGTACACTGATGAGATGAAGACCTAGAGCTATGTTTTCCCCATAGAGGTCCATAAAAAATACTGCAGGTTTATGGACAATGTTCCACCAGAAATAGTCATAAAATGGAAGCATTTTTTTATATCTTCTAGAAAAAACGTAAAGCAAAGATTGTGGGTCCAGCAGGCTTTATACTTTTAATCCTAAGCTAAAGTTTATGATGAGATCTGACTCTTTTCTCCAGCCTCTCCCGGTTTTTGTTGGGTTTTTTCCTACTTTTTTGACTCTTCTGTCTTGAATGTTCATAGTATAGACTCAGCTTTAGGTCACCTGAATCAGCTTTACAAGATCAACCCTTGAGTAGGGGAGCCTGTAATCCCCACAATAGAGCTCTCTATCCAATAACCCAAAGGGCTTTTTGAGTGGGTCTGGTTGTTCTTGCTGAGCACCACACTGCCCAAGCTGCCTTACTACCCTACCAGAGGTACTGACACACTAATTTGGATATGCTTGCATTGCCTTCCACATTGACAGAGCCAAACTAAAGTGGTGGGGGGAATCCCCTGTCCTGTTCTCTATAAATGCCAACCCAGGGGCTATGAAGTCCATGTGTGACTCCTTCAGGGATCAGGCACAAAGGACAGTGCAAGGCTTTCCAAACATGACAGGAGAAAGCCCTGCTATTCTCACAACTGTCTTTATATTAGAGGCCGAGTCTTCCATCCCATAGAGTCCACAAATTTCTGGTTTTTTCCAAACTGCTGCTGCCATCCAGGTAAGACAAAGCTAGCTGGATGACCCATCACCACAGTTCTCAGCATTCTGGGTTGTCTGACCATTATATACCCTCAGGATATCAGATATAAGGATGTCTCATTTAGCACCTTAAAATTTTGCGCAGAGTTTTTAATTGATGAGGACTGAATGGGCCTCCCAAGTACATCTGTGTGGAGAAACACTGATAAAAATCTTAGTTTTATCCCCATGGCATTGGCTGCATGATTTAAAGTTGGAACTGGAGATAAAGGCCTTCTTCAGGGTGGCAGGTTTCTCTAATTACAAAGCTGGAAAAAAATAAGACTCATTATGCAAAATCAGACATGAGCTGTTTTCCTTGTATATGTAGAAGTTAGTTAAATATTAAGTTACTGCTCTCTGTTCGTAGAGAACTTCTTTCTTCTTACCTAGGAAATTAACTTATAAAATTTACAATTAGTTTCTAATTAGGTTGTTCAAATTATTACTATAATCTACATAGAAATGACATAGCAAAACTTGAGGAGGTAGCATTTTATACCATTGCATAGTGCTCTCTATACATCAGTCCACACAATCCATTAAAGTATTATTAAAATGGTAGAATAAATTGAATTTACACAATATTAAATACACCACATAAAGTAACTGTGAAAACTGCTGGCATTTACAGCTCACCTAACCTTGTAACTCAAATTGCTTTTCAAATTTGTTGCCCCAATCCTGAAACTGGACTTTTATGAGACCATATTTTTGTGTGAGGGGAACAAAAAAAAAAAGCAGCACAGAGCACAAACATTGACAAATCCATTAAATTACATACCAGAGAGAGAAATTATGACATTAAAAAGTCTGAGGCAGTAGAGCTATACTGGACCATTGCGACAGAGAAATTACAGTCAATTCCCATTATTGCTCTGTCAGAGGTGTCAGAGTTGTAGCCCACAGCTGCAGACGGTCATTTGATGTATTTCCTTCTCTCTCATGGCACATGCAGGCTGCAGAAAGTGACAGCAAGGCTGCTGGAAAGCAATTCTGCCTCCCTGGGCTACTGAGAGAAGACTCTGCTTTCAATATACCTAAGAAACTGCTGGTTTATCTACCTGAGATAGCTGACAACTTGTTTGTGAGAGGGATAAATTCCCCCCTCTCCTGTCAATTTCACTGGGTTGTTTGCTTTAATGCCTAGTAATGCTGCTGTAGTTGTTCGTGTCATTTCACTGGTAGTGTAATTTCAAGTTAACTTTGTGGCTGATCTCTCCAACAGATGGAAGCAGGGTGGGGGTGGTGATGAAACCCACAGGAAATGGGTGCTGCTGGAGGAAAATGCAGATGGAAAACAGGAGACACATAGGAACAGAGAAAGGGGAGACAAAGAGATCAAGGAACCGGGGGGCATAGGAAACACAGGAAAAGAGAGTGTGCTCTGAATGACCACCTCTGCTACCTTTTCAAAAAAATGAATGTAACTAAAAAGAGGACAAGGAATTTAATAAATGACATATACCAAATACTTTAATGGGCATATACAGAAATAGATGGTATGTCAGTCAGGTTCTCTTGGACCTTAAGTCCTTGCATTTCAATCCTTGCTCCACAGCAGACCCTTAGGCCCTCATGAAAGAGCCTACGTTTTATTTACACTGTGGGCCTCATGTTTCCTTCAGCCTCTGTTCCCCTGAGGAGGTGAGCAGCGAACTCCAGAAACAGGACTCGAGCAGAACATGCTGTCTTGGTACAACCCTTTCCATGTACTTTTCATCAAATCTCTCAGGATCCTTCACAGAAATAAGACCCACTTCACAGAAATGTTTCCATACCTCATCTCAATCAACCCCTTGAGTCTTGGCACCCGAATAATCCACCTGTGATGCATAGTGTCATGATGTTTTGCCTCTCTGGGATAATGTGAGGATGAAGACCAGATGCCAAGGAAAGGACGTGGCAAATCAGGCCCAGCAGCACATACCTGAGGGTATTTAGTTGCCAGGACCTAGGGTAGCATCTCCACAGACCATGGATTTGCTCTACGCAGATGCACCAGCACTCTGCTCTGCTCCAGATTTGAGAGTGAGACATATATGCACTCTAAGTGGTGCTATGCCACTTTTATCCCAAATCTAGAGCAGGTGACGAATTTTCTGGTCAATAACTTGTCTGTGGTGATTCACACCTCTGGGACTGTATAGAAGTTGGGAACATCAGAGCAAAGGAGAACCAAAGGGGCATGGGGAAAAGTAAGACTGCTCGAGGCCATCTTGATGCCTCACCTCTGCATGGAGCACAGGCAGACCACTGGGGGGGATTTGCTCCTATCTCATATCACAGAGGTATCAGGAGGCATGCATAACAATAACCTTGGCCCTTACTGCTTTCTCTGGAAAGTATTTTATTCACATAGGTATATACTAAACATTTTTAAAATGTTATCAAAATTTGGAAAGATGATGGTTTAGATGTGCTTGATTTGCAGGCTCTAAATACAAGTGGAAAGGAGGCCTAAAAAGCTAATGTATCACAAACTAACATGACAAGGCTGAAGCCCAAATTTAAGTATACAGTACTGTTTTTTGTACTCCTTATAATCACATAGTAATGAAGAGAGGACAAGAGGCACTGATGATGGATCTCTGATTATTTTAAGAAAATGAAGCCTGCTTTTTTCCCCCTTGCTCTTGAATTTGAGGGACAATTACCTCTGAAGAGAGCCAGCACGAGAATTTAAATTAATATTCTGAAGGCAACACTTGCAGTATTTTTGTTAAAAGAGTGTGTTCATGCCAGTCCCCTCCCAAGCACATCCTCTTTATATGGCCTATAAAAGAAAACTACTGTGAAGAGCAGAGATGAGTGAAATCTCTTGAGTGTGTGAGCCATTGCTCTGGTTTGTTTAACAACAGTAATGAGAAAAAAGTTAGAAAATATAATGCACTCACTAGTATTGTGTAACTATCAAGCAAGTAATTCTTGCAATAGGTACAGAAGTAGGTAATTTAAAATTGCAGCATGTCTGGCAATTTGTTTGCAAACTTAGGTAAGAAAAGAGAGACTTGGGACTCCGAAGTTTAATACTTTATTTATGGTCTCCAAATAATCCTTGTGGTTTTCAGAGATGACAAGCAGGCCATACTCAATACCAGCCAACATTGCAGCAATTTAATTATCTGTTAAGTACACTATGCGCCTTTGAAAATATATTTGCAAGATTAAAAACTGTGTCATAAGTAATTTTCCCAAATGTGTCTTGGAGAAAAATCTGGTAAGACTGGAGATTTTAGCTTAGAATTGATGGCCATCTGTCCTCAGGCACGAGACCAGACTGTACACGGTTTGTAATAGGGGAATGTGTGTTCCTTTAAACAATGCTATGGGCAGAGATGAAGCATCTCTGGTTGCAGAGTAAGGTGGGAATTTTTCTGGACTATGCTGGATGCAGAGTCTCACTTAGTGACTCTGCGGGTGAGGCTTCCCGGGCTACAGCGAGATAAGCCTTGAAATGTTCTAGCAACGCATTCTCGGGCATACATTTCTCAGGTGCAGCTTGCTGAAGCCCCACGGTAATGCACCAAGCCAGGCTGCAGCCAAAGCCGGGCCATGGCCCCGCTCCGAGGCCTGCGGCGCGGGATCCGCTCCAGACGGGTCTCCCTCCCCGCCTCCACACCACCGCGCCCGCCTCTGCCCGCACTGTCGGTCGGTGAGGGGAGGCCGTGCTGGTGGCAGTGCGGTGGCTCCGGATCCTTCCCCGCTGTCCCCCCCCCCCCGCCCCGGGCCCTTTGCGGCGGCCGCCGCCGCTCCTCATGCGCGTGCCCGCGGCGGCAGCAGGGCGCTGGGGCCCTGCCCGACCGGCACACCCTGCCGCAGCGCCCGCCATCCTCCTACCCAGCTCCCCCCGGCCGCCCACCCTCTGCAGGCACAGGGAGCTGGACGGGCCGGCAGCAGCGGGAAACTCCCGCGGGGCCGTATCGGTCAGGTCCGGTCCGGTCCGGTCCGGTCCGGCCCCGCCGCAGAGGGCCCCACCGGCCCGGGCCGTACTCATTGCGGGCTGGGGGAGGGGTAACCGCTTCCCAGCCCAGACTGTGCATGTCCGAGTGACGCATTGCAGGTACGAACCCACCAATCACAGCCCTCCTTCTGGAGTCGTCGCACTCCTCGGCATTTTTTTTCTAAAATCCTCTTCCGCCCAGAGAAATAGTCCCTCAGCCTGCCCCCCCCCCCCAACCCCAGCACCCCCTCCCGCCGTTTGACAGTCGCAGCCCCCCTCTTGCCCGCACCTCGCCCTTTCCAGCGCCGGGGATTGGGGGCACAATGGTAGAAAGGGAACGCGCTCGGGGTGCGAGGGGGCCGCCGAGAGGAGCTCGAAGAGCCGGGACTTCTTTCGCAGCTCCGTTTCCTGACGGGGAAAGGGAGGGGGGAGGGAGCGGCGCGGAGCGATCTGTGTTGGCTGTGAGGAGGTTTATGAGGCACTGCTGGCGGCCGGGTAGGGCTCAGTGTGAGGCGCGCCGTAGAGCGGTCAGGTTGCTCTTGTCCTCTGTGCAGCCGTTAGCTTCCACCACACCCTACAGCCAGGCCAAGCCACCATGGTGAGTCCCCCGGCATGGGGTAGTGACATAGCTTTGTGGGTGCTGATCTGTTATTGGGGGGGGCGGGGGTAGGGGGGGCTGAGGGTCTTTGTGGTTGGGTGCGGATTGGGGGCGGGGGGGAGGAGTGGGAGTGGGGGGGCAAGACGGGGGAAGACGGGCAGGTGATTTGACTGTGCCTGCAGCAGAAGGGTTGGGGTAGGGGTGAAAGCGTCCCTGGCTGTGGCCGAGGGGCGCAGCGCGGGCAGGCTGAGGCGGAGGGTCCCGCTCGGAGGCGCCGTGTGCGTAGGAGGAAGTGGTGGACGAATCCCGCCCGGGTCCGTTTCCCGCCCAGGGGCGTTGGTGCGGATTCAAAATTCAAACTGCCAGTCGGCTCGAGCGCCATGACGCTTTGTCGGGGCGTATGTCGGTGTGGGGGGCGTGGGGGGGAGAGCGGCAGATAACGGTCCTCTCGGGGAGGAGACCCGCCTGGGGGGTGCCGGGAGGGGGGAAGGAGCCTGCCACGATGGCACCAGCTCCGCTTTCTTATCGCTTCCTCCCCCCTTCCCCCCCCCCTTCCCCTCCTCCCGGCAAGCCAGCGTGTGCGGCTGAATGGGGCTGGGGAGCCAGCGGCGCGGCAGCGGCTGCTGCGGGCGCTTAAGATGTCTGGCTCGCTAGCGAGGTGTGTTGCGCCTGGTAATAATGCAGTGCGGAGCCCTGCAGCTTCTGAGCAGCATGATGATGAGGGGCAGGCTGCCTCACTGCACCATCTACCTCCATGCTAGACCTGTTGTCAGCTCGCGTTGGAGCCCCTCTCTCTCTCTCCCCTGCCGATTTCATGTTAACGTCTTGCTGTCGGTGGCTCTGTTGAACAAGGGATTTTTAAATTTTTTAAGTTTTGGCTTCCCGATTTGGTTGTTGCGGTGGACAGTCCTGCATTTTCTTGATCGAGCACAATTTATTTTTCTTAGCAATATGTTTGTTTAGGGTTTGATCAGCTACCGAAACAGAACATATTTTGTGGAACTTATATTGTTTCAAATTCGGCCTAAAGGAGATGATTTAGCTTTTTTATTATTAAAACAAATGGATACTGAAAAACATACAAAAAAAATTCTGTCGCAAAACCGGCACTAATGGCTACTTAGTATTATCTTTTCTTTAAGAGAAGATCCAATATAGAGGAATTACCTTTTCATTCATTACATGGTTTTAAGGAATCAGATCATTATCAACTTGCCATGTTTAATGTGAACTACGGGTACTTAAGCTTTTCTTAAAGTGCTTTCTTGAGGCAAAGAAATTAGGTGAACAGAAGACTGAATTTGTTATTTTGCTTGAATTGTGAACCCATACAGCAAACCATCTATAAAGAAAAATCGGTGAATCTAGCAGCAAAAGGCTACTTTTAGTCATCATCTGTACAGAACCAAAAATGGAGTATCTTCAAGCAAAGTCTATGTAAAAATGGGTGTGTCCAGGAGACACAGTGACATTTTGACTGTGGTTACAGTTCATCCTGACAGACCAGACCGGCTAAACCTGTAAATATGTTGTCCAGTACTGTATATGCTAGATAAAGCAGAATACGTTGCTCCCAAAATAAGCTAACCTACTATGATTGTAACTTTATCCCTTATATGCTAGTGTGCCTAATTTTTACTTTTCAGTTAAATCTTTCCAGAATAGAACTGCCTGTTCACATCTGGCACTTGTGAAGTACACAGATGCCAAGTTCTGGAGGGGAAACATTATTCTCGGTTCTGTGATTCGCTGATAGCTTTCCATCAGGCAGTATTATCTCTGTTCAGAATCTTCCAAACTGATTACTGCATAGCAGCTATGACTGTAATGAAATACTACCTCTAGAGGCTGCGTCTGCCACTGAGACTGCTGCACACACAACAGCTCCCCTTCTTTCTTAGGAGGCTTAGGTTCTTTGTCAGTCCCTCGGCATAATCTGGAGGCTGGGGGATGGGAACTATTGCAGTGAAAATGAAAGTGCTGCAACATCAATCGGAGAACGCTGTGTCAAATCTGTGTTGGGTTCCCCAACTTGATTCAAAGGAGGTTTTTCAGCTCGATCTTGGCCATAATAAGGAACATGTCAAAACTTAAGTATAGATATGTTACCTTTGAAATGTCACTGCTAATGCATGTGTGCTGCATTAGCGAAGGTGTGTGTTCTGTCACATGTATGTTGCATGAGTAGCTTAAATTCAGGACAGAGAACTAAAGAACAAGACGAGACCACAGTGGCCTGTAACTCGCAGGCATGGATCTGGGCTGGTAGCCCTCCTCCACCTGAATGGCATGGGAGGAGGGAGTGATCTGGCAGAGTTGCTGGCTCCGCCTTTTACTGCTGTTGCGAAGCAGCCCCTGCAGAGCCTAGCACTGCAGAGTACAGATGGTGTTTGTTCAACCTTGCCGCACCTCTGAGCTTATCTTTCAACTGCCCTATACCTGTGGCTTCAAATAAGCTTCATGCTCTCCTCAAACACTGCAGCTCTTACAGGTAGTGACAGAGCTTATCCAAATGTATGGTTAGTGGCTATAGGAGGTTTTAGGTTGCTGAAAGAGTAAGGAAGAGTCCAAGAACTCTTAACAGCTTAAACACTGGTTAATTTCATGTCATTTTATATAAACAGGTCTTATATCAAAAATATGTGACTCAAATTAGTAACCCATAAGTATTTACCTAAATCAGCTAGGTTCTTGCCACTTAAATCTGATCTACAGCTTTCTGTGGGGATAAATATCCTGCAGAAATGTAGCGCATCACTCTCTTCACTAAAGCAATAAAAATGTAAATAGTATGCAAAGGTATGAGTCTGTCTGTGTTGATACACTCCAGACCTGTGAAAGGCTCAGGCTGCTGCTAAGGGACCAGCAACCTGCTTCCATCTCAAAGCCTAATGTCGAATTGGTCATGTTCTGAGCAGTGTTGCTGCCACCCTAAATGATCAAAGTTCAACCTACATGGGATTACTTCCTACAGCTGCTAAAATCGGAACAAATGGAGTCTATAGCTGCAGATAATCATTTGCTGTTCTAAAGTTGCTTAGTAGTGTGGTCTTGGAACCATAGGCAGTCCGAGAAATCATTTGATTGTGGCCTTTATCTTGGGCTGCTATTTTATGTGTATTTTTTGTAAGCAGTTTAGCTCTTGTGTGGTTGCTTGAGCATCTAACTTCATGTATGTCAAATGAAGGATAAGCAGAAGCTGATAAATTCTAAGTTTCTATGCAATATAGAAATGTGACTCAAATTGAAATTAGTAAAGTGAAGATTGATGGGTGGTATATATACCTTTCTATGAGTATTTCATTGACAGATAACTACTGTATAGACACATTTGGGGGCACAGCTAATGACTGAAGATGTTTCTAGCTGTCAGTATTGCCGTAATTATAAAAAGGTTATTGCTGAATTGGTCACAATAGGAACAAAATTAAAAGAGCTCTGAGATTAGGCAGTGAACATATCTTTTATGTATTTTTAAAGTGCATTTTTTGACTGTGCTGGAATACTATGGGATAAAGAGTTCACGGAGCATCCTTGAAGGAGTTGTGTGTCATTGTTACTGCCACTCCACTGAAACTATGCAGAATTTGTCTGAAGAATCAGAAGCCTTGAAAAATCCAGGCAAAATATTTCTGCATTCCTCAAACACCTTTGTGCTCTTTCAAGACAGAAGTTAATTTTGACTTTGGACTAGAAGAGTGTTTTTATTGCTGTCAAATCTAGTTTATTCAAAGCTGTTCAGTGATGGAACAGAATGAATTAGGAACTGGGGCTTACCCAACTGGTATGCAAATAGTCTCATGGCACTGAACCTTTCTCTAGTGACCCTGTAAACTACTTTATGCTACTTGAGTGTGTAAATATGGTCTGAAAAGTCCAGATAGTTATATGACAAATGCATTGAAATTCGGTTTGGGCTGAAGCTGCTACTATTGATTTTATGGACTCATCTTTTATGGTCAGATCTAGAACATGAAGCTTCAGGTTAATTAAGGGATAATTTACTTCTACAGAGGAGTATATTTTTCTCATTACAGCATTGCAGCTTTGCAGAAGGAGGTCGTAAGCTTGGGGTTTGGAAGTTGCTGTGTTACTTAGACATGAAGTGTTTAGTGTTAAAGCTGAGGCCAGTTTACCGAAGTATTATTACCAGTAGTCCATTTGTTAATGAGCGTTTAAAACCAGTCTAGAGGGACCTGTGTGCCTTGAGTTTGCTAGTGTCACTTGCGTAATTGATACACATGGTAATCCTGTATTTGGGTGTACCAGATATTGCAGGGTCAGGAAATGAGGACAGACTGCCAGTTCTTACTTAGCATGCAATCCCAATGACTTTGGAGCAGTGTTATTTAGAACTATTTCAGAAGGCTGTGTATTAACCTTGAAGAGCAGCTAGCATATTCAGAGTCCTGTACAAGTCTGTCTTATTTTGCCTTGGACTTTTGGTAAAACTATAATGATATTCTCTTTTATTTCAGGCTGATCAACTGACAGAAGAGCAGATTGCAGGTGAGGTTTCTACTTGCTGTGTTGCTACTCCTACTTGACCTGGCACATCTCTTAATCCAGTGACAGTGTTACACAAGATATTTATCTTTCTTAGATACTGATGTAGTATTGTGGAATGTTTTAATTTGTCAGCAAAGTTTTAAAGTCTGTACAAGCAGCATGGACTCTGTTTGAAGTTTTGTCCTCTAAATAGGTAATCCTCACGGCTTTACTAGCTAATAGTCTTGGGACTATTTATTTTTTTTTTTCTCTCAAGATTAGAGAATTGTCCCAAGTGCAAACTGAAAGTGGTGTTTGTGTGTGAATCTCTGGTGGAGACTTGGACTTTGAATCTGGAGTGCTTTTCTAACAGCAGGCAAAAATAATGTACTTTGTGGTCTCCTGTCAGTGGAGATGTTTTGTAGTGGCTGGTTTCTGCGACAGCAGAGGCTGGCTTCATGATGACAGCTCTTGATATTCCATATTTGGAACTGCATTGCAGTCTTGGACATAAATGTTCTGCACACTGTTCTGATGGTCTGGCACTTGCTCTGAAATACTTAATACACATCTCATATCTTTGTATTGCCCCACTAATGATGGTTTCTGTGCACTGGACAACTGCCTGCTAGTGGCAAAAACTTCTGGTTAGTGTGTTACCTACTCATGCAGGCTGCACAAAGAAGTATCTGTCACTTCTCTCTGAAGACTTGCTTTCAGCTTCAGTAAGTGTGACAGGACTTAACTGGTAATGCAGAATTCAGCATTGCCATGGGCATTAACAAACTTTAGGGTTCCTCATCTGACAAGTGTAGTGTTAATACTAGGAAGTCTAGATGTGTGTAACCATCACATAAAATGATTTTAGAGGGTGTTAGAGTTCTGATATAATAGTACTAGGCCAATCATGCAAGTAGCAGCCTGAAAGAGGTGTTGCTATTTAACTACAGTGTAGCTCTTTAAGATACTATTAAACAGAAGTGTCATAATGGGCTACTTTGTTTTTACCATAATTGCCAAATTTGAAGTGTTCTGTAGCTTTTAGACTTCATGAGCTTCCTAACTCATAGGAGACTAATTATGGTTTCGTGGAAAGTCCTTTGTCTATTTATTTGTTACCATGGTACTGTCTTATGAGTAAGCACAAGCCAAATCTAGTTCAGCTCGTGGTTTTTTTTCTGGAAGTGGCCTTCCTATCTTAAAGGTTTTGTGATCAGTTCAGTTGAAGCAGGCTTTAGCAGTTGTTACTGTTCTTTTCAATTATGGTCAATTGTTCCAGTTCTTCACTGTAGTTGCTTTGTTAGTTGATGTAGCTGAATATGGAATACACACAGAAAGTGCATTAGCGCTACCTCTATTAGTGCAAATGTTAGCTATTCAGTAATGGTAGTATATAGTTCTCAGAGCCAAAAGTGAGTATTGATAATCTTGCCATACTGGAGTAAGTCTGTTTGAAAAGAATAAACGTCTAACTTTGACCCAGGGTAAACTGGCCTGCCACTTTTAAGTTCAGCTATGCCACTTTTTGAAGCAAATGTGTTTGGAAAGTAAACTGTAAACCTCTGATGTGAAGGCTGCTGTCCTGTTGGGAAACCATCCCTACTTCTGCGTAGGAAGGGTTACCGCTGATCAAGCAGTCTGCTTAGTTTTGATGTTGAAGGCCATTTTCTTGAATGGAAAAATTGTTACATGTGCAGTTTGCATGTTTTACGGAGACTGTGGTTTTAAGGGCTTTAGCCCCTCACCCATTCCATTTCAGCTTACCTGAAGATACCTTGCTTTTGATTTGAAGGTGGGCTTGAGAAAATGGTGCTACACGGTGGAGATTACGTTACGTTTCTTAAAAAGAAGACCGTAGTAGTTAAAGCAGGCACTTCAGTGCTTAAAAAAGGTCTTCCACATCTGCTGTGAAGCACCAGAATATAAAGATTATACATAAATTTTACTCTTATATATAATTTATATTTATATATATATATAAATGTTATTGAAGTACAAAACAAAGCTGTTAGAGATTCCAGCTGTTTTTATTTTCAATAGAACTCTTTGGTCATAAAGGACTGAAGCCTCTTGTCATTTTAGGAGTAAAAGACTTCAGGTTTATTCACATGAAAGACTGTTTTTTGAAAGCTGAGTAGGTACAGAATGTAAATGCCAGTTGCAGCTATATTAGTAAGATTTGAAGTTGCAGAGTCTAATGGGTGACCATTTGGTTAAGCACTGTATTGGAAAGGTATATAGGTCAGAACCATTTCCTGTGGGTAGTCAGGGAAAAAGTATCTGTAAATATGCTTTTGTCCCAAAACAACTGGTCTAGTGGACTATACTTTTGTCCACTAGACTTGTATGAGGTCTAAATGGGCACGCTGAACAAGTAGGCCTGTGCATGTTCTGTAGTGTTCTGTGGTTCTCTCTTGGGCATCTGACCGCAATAGTTAAATAGAATTTATTTCATAGGAGAAGTAGTCATGTTTAACTGTTACGTTCTTGCTGGCTGTAAAGAGAACAATTGACATTCTTTTATAAAAGTTACAGGTGTAGCTGGCTGAACTGTGTGTGGGAATGGTAGTTCTGCTTCACTGAACATATTAGGTCACTGAAGACTACCACTTCATCTGCAAAGGTGGTGTGGGGCACAGATGCCACGAGCTATTGTTAAATAGGACATTTTGAGCTAGGATGTCAGAGTTGCATTGTATTGGACTAGCCTTTCTTTCATGGGGCCTGGAAGTAGGCTTTTCCTTTAACGCAAGGTAGGAAAGAAGGGTGGAAAAGCTGAAACCTTGTAGGCTGACCTGAAGATGAGTGGTTCTGCTGGCACACTCAGGTTTTCTGTCAGGGTAGAATTTTCATTTGCATTTTGGTATGGAGGAGTTCAGCAGAGGAAGGATTTGATCTGCGCACTACATGGAGTCATAAGGCATTTCTTGAGTGTAGGAGGTGTGTTTTATAATCTTGTGTTGCTGCAAGTCAGAGTTGAGTTGCTAAGTTTTTCTTGTTCTAATTTAAATTGTGTCTGCATAGATTGTTATTCATATGTTCTAATTACTGGAGGTGATTCCTAGAGGTGGTTAAAGAGGTATTTTAATAAGATTCTTCACGTGATTCAGCATTTCAAACAGACATATGCTGCTGATCTTTAGTGTGCTTTACTTTATGATTCTGGTTCATAGCTGGTTGTTTCTTAGCCTACAGCATCTTTAGGTAAAAGATGTTTTTTGAGTGCTTCATTTCAAGTGTTCAAAATACACCATGGACTGGCCTGTGTTGTAGAAGGCAAGTCTTGCTGAGTCAGCTGCATGTTTGTATTTGTGACAGTTGGCCCTCAACCTAAGGATGAGGCTGTTAACAATAGATGCCCTGTATAAACTCGAGTACCTGACTGTTGAAGATTCAGTGTTCTGCTTTTGAGGTCCTTCTGTGATTGACTGAGCTTCTCTACTAGTCTTGACCTAAAAGCTCTTTTTCTTAACCAGTATAAACTTTACTCCTAATAGACCTCTTTGCCTCCAAGCTAACTGAAACTAGCCTGAAAGACTGCTTGAGAGTTACTCCATGTACAGGTTATAGCAGCCTGTTTCTTTCTGATTATACAGTACTGGCTTTAAACTGTTTTGTTGAGTCCTGTAGTAGCCTTGCTCTGATTTGTATGTGCTCAACAGTGGGAGTTGGCTTTTGGAACGCTTGAAACTGTTAGATGTAGAGGAGTGTTTTTTCCTGGATGGGACTCAACTGTGGCTCTGGTGTTATGAATTCATGAACTATAAAAAGCCTATTTTTGTAATTACATTTTTAACACTTGCCAGCTTGTACTCACCTCAAGTGTTTCAAAGTATGAAATGCATAAAGTAAGGCCTTATGCAGTTCACATGAAAACACAACTTTTACTGGGACTAATTTTGGTCTGGGAAACCCACCATCTGGAAAGTTGGAATCTTGGAAACATTGGAAAAAAGTAATTCTTAGAAATATTTCTGATGCAGGAGAACTCTTGGGCTAATGAGTTCTCAAAAGGTGTGATTTCAGGTGCCTTGAAAGCTGTAAAATTATATGAACTATACAAGGGAGTAGGGTATGTTTTTCACGTTTGACTGTAATATGTGTAAAAGCTGCTACAGCCCAGTGAGCTAGTTTAAGGTCTGTGGCCAAACAGATGGCGTAGATTAAAGCTAACTCCATTTTTGGACTGGACAATTAAACAAGTTATGCTTGTATTAATGTTGCTGGCTGCAGTACAGCCATTGTAGGGGGTTAAGAGGTAGCATTGAAACACAGTTAAGCAGTCCTACAGCAGGTTTTGACTACTTCTGTGAAGGCTGTTTCAGGATACAGTAGGGCTGAAGCAATTTTTGGAGCAACTTTTCAGAAATAAAGACTCCAGTTATTTTCCCCCAGGAACAACTGACTTGAGTTGTGTATGTACATAGAGCTGCAGAACTCAAATGGGAGAGCGAGGTTGGAGAAAATTCTTTTTATAGGTATGGCCAAATGTTAATGCCTGCACCGCTAGGTACTGTAGCTCTGTGTAGCATACACTGTTCAGACTTGCATGTCCAGAGGAAATGAGTTTGTAATGAGAAACTGTGTTTAGTTTGGTCTCATGAAACCTTTTTTTCAATGGCTTTTCTCCTCTGTTAGAACTGCTATTGGAAACAGAATCATTAGGGTTGGAAAGACCTCTAAGGTCAAGTGCAACTGTCAACCAAGTGCTACCATGCCAACTAATCCAGGTCATGAAGTGTCATGTCCATGGTTTGTTTTTTTTTTTTTTAACAGCTCCAGTGATTGTCACTCCACCATTCCTTGGGCAGCCTGATTTCTCAAAGTTTATTTTCTTATGAGATAACCAGTTCCAAGGATGAGAGTCATGCTAGTTGTAGGTGGCTGTTCTTTTCAGCTCTTTATTGGAGGTCCTTGTTCAAGATAGATGGTAACAAACTTCTGCATGCTTCTGAAATAGATGTCTGTCATTTGGGTCAGAATGTGGTTGACGGTAGCCTGTCAGGTTAATTTCCAGATGCTGATGCTTCCATATTGGCATTACAATTATAGTAGAAGGAGCAGTATACTGAAATTTTCTTGAAAATGAAATGAAACTTTGTAATTTACAATAATAAGCAGCAGTGGATTCTTCCACAGTTAAACATAACGTTTGAAAGCTGAAGGAATAACTCTTATTTTCTTGTACAGAATTCAAAGAAGCTTTTTCACTATTTGACAAGGATGGTGATGGTACTATAACTACAAAGGAGTTGGGGACAGTGATGAGATCGCTTGGTCAGAACCCCACAGAAGCAGAGCTACAGGATATGATCAATGAAGTAGATGCTGATGGTAAGATTTTACTAATAGGTAATTTGGTAAAGTGCCTAAAATGTGTGTTTCTAACAAAGTAACTGTCTTACAGGCAATGGCACAATTGACTTTCCAGAGTTTCTGACAATGATGGCAAGAAAAATGAAAGATACAGATAGTGAAGAAGAAATTAGAGAAGCGTTCCGTGTGTTTGACAAGGTAATAAAATGTTTACCTTAACAAATACTTCTGTTACAAAACCTTGGTCTGGCTTCTACTGAGCTTCCTCACAGAGTTGAGGGGTATCTGCATTCCTATCATCCAGAACCTCTAGATTAATTTTTTTACTCTAAAATTCAGCTTACTGTGCTACTATACATGAAAGTCCAATGAGTCATTATAATAGCAGTAGGTGATACTGTTAAGCTACCACTTGCTATGATACTGAAATACTTGTACAAGAGTGGCAGGGAAATTGCTTAAATATTTAAAATGGTAATGCTTTAAATCTTTCACTTAGTGTTCACTAAGCAAATTGCTAAATGAGTCTAAAGTTAATTCAGCTTCTTAATCAAGATGTAAAGAGAAGATGGGGGTTTGGGAAGAGAGAGTAGTCAGTCCAGAGTTGTACACAGTAATCTTTGATATCTAGTGTCCCAGGTAGGCTGGTATATGCAAAAACTGGCCTCTGAGAGCCTTGTGGCTTTGTGTTCGACTTTCAGAAAACAAGTGAAATGAGAAGTAGCTTCAGGTCTAAGAAGGCTGCTTGAACCACAGTCACATCATTGAGTAGGTATTTGCCATGTAAAAAGATAGCAAAGATGCTGATTGCTTTCTTTGTCAATAGTTAAAGAATGTTTCAGGATAGGCCAGCAAATTGGACTGTATTGGTTAAGTTGTTTTTTAAATGTCCTTTTAAGACTGAGATCTTAGACAATACTGAAGGTGCACTTAGCTTTTGCTTGCCTTGTGGTTGAATGTATGCTACCTTCTTACTGTTCAAGTTCCTCTGAAGTGTTATTAAGTTACATTTCAATTGCTTGGCCTTAGGCAAGGCTATACCAAACTGCCTTCTTTCCTCTGCCAGGATGGTAATGGTTACATTAGTGCTGCAGAACTCCGTCATGTGATGACAAATCTTGGGGAGAAGCTAACAGATGAAGAAGTTGATGAAATGATTAGGGAAGCAGACATTGATGGTGATGGTCAAGTAAACTATGAAGGTAAGGAGTTCTTAACTGGTTATTTTCACCTATCACTTTCTATGCTTGTGATTGTGTAGATGCTTATGGCCACACCAAGTTGAAATAGGGCAATGTGATCTTCCCAACAGTTAGGCTTCCTTTAAGCTGACGTCTTTCACTGTGTATATTGTGTACCTCTGAATTTTTGAGTAGGTTATTGCCACCTTTGTGTCCAAGGCAAGAAAAGACTGTTCATCTGTGTGATGTAAAAAATAAATTACTAAGTCTAATGACAACTACAATAAAGAAGCTAGCAGAGATGATCACATACTGCTGTTCTGTTTAGTAATGAATGTTTACTGTAGTAAATCACTCAGTGTTTTTAAAAATACCAATTAAAGGGGGAAGGCCTCTAAAATACCTAGAAATATAAAGAACTTTAGAAGACCTTACAAGTCATTTCACACAAATTAGCTGCAATAGTAGCCTTTTTATTTCCTTTTTTCCTGGATTGAAACTTAAATCATGGAAGCAGGAGGAGTTCTGCTAGTTGCTTTTGCAGCTTGGAAACACTAAGGTAGTTTCCATTTTCACTTTCTAAACATCTTGCAGAAAAGGGCTAGGATGTTTCCAGATTATATACCCTTACTGTTTCTGAGATATAGGTGTGACTCTTCCCTATAAGGCCTTTTTGGCCTCAGGATAAGCACTCATCTAAGTAAAAAAGCATTTTTTTGAAAAAGGCTGTTGCTCCTCCATAACTACTTAAGAATAGATTGCTTAGAGGCTATCCCTCTTGTTTCCAGTTGCTATTTTGGAACTGACAACCAGTTAAGGCCTTCCAGGTGTCCTGTTCCTTTTTGTTACTGTAGCTGAAACTACTGTTCAGCAAGAGAAGCAAAGAATTTTTCTTTGTGGGATCTAACTTTGAGTGTGTTGTGAATAAGCAATGATTCAGTTGCTTAAAGTCAGTCAGGCAAAATAAGTAGGACTTGAGCTATTCTACTTTTGAAAAAAAAACAAACAAAAAACAACCTAACAGTGTCTAGCTTGTACAGCTACTTAACTGATTTGTCATTTCAGCACAATTTCTGCTGATCTTTAGTCATTCTTAGGGATCTTGTCCCTTCCTGTGTGTTGCTGGTGAGCTTGAGGACCTCTAATGCTTTATTTTGAAAGTAAGGCTGTTAACCAGTTCACTGAAGAACCAATTTTGTTCATAAAAGTAGTGTCTTGCCATTTGAAAATAGGAGGGGTTTAGGTGTGATCATTAGAAAAGGGGACCGTTTTGAAGATGGTTTTTAATGTAACTGAGAACATAGTTTTGAAATAGTCTTAAGCATTAGTAAGGCAGGTCACTTTTTAGATCTTAAAATTCAGACTTTTTTTCTCTAACTTGTGCAACTTTTTCCTTTTACAGAGTTTGTACAAATGATGACAGCGAAGTGAAGACATTGTACAGAATGTGTTAAATTTCTTGTACAAAATTGTTTATTTGCCTTTTCTCTGTTTGTAACTTATCTGTAAAAGGTTTTTCCCTTACTGTCAAAAGAATATGCATGTATAGTAATTAGAAGGCCATTCCTCCATGTTTTTCTCCTTTCTCTTACTGTCATTGTTCTGATTTTTGGAAAATTGATCTAAGTAACAAATGTTGCATGTGGCTTACTCTGGATATTTAAGCCCTTCTGCACATCTAAAGTTAGATGGAGTTGGTTAACTGAGGGAACATCTGGATTGTCTGTTTTTTTAAAAAAAAAAAGTAGCTTTCTTTAGGAGACTTTGGTATGCCTAGTGTAACAAGTTACATAAAGTAAGCTAGGTTTTACCATGCATTAGCAATTTCTTAGTTTTAAAGCAACATGCTGGCTCTAGGTCTCCAGTACATAATGGAATCTATTCTGCTTTCTGTGATGGAGCATAAGGTCTCTTGCAGCTAAATGCAGGATAAACCCATGTGAATAGTATATATACATGTGGCTAATGCACTGTAAAATTCATTCTCCTAGTTTACTTCACAGTAACTTGTTTGTGGCCATACCTGTAACATGTTGTTGAAATGTGGAGTCTTAACGTTGTGGACGATTGACAGTCAACAATATGAAACTTAAGTTGCACTAATGCAAAACGGGTGATTTATCCAGGTACTCGTACACAAGGTTTTTTTTGTACTGCTGGTCCTGTACCAGAAAACATTTTCTCCTCTTGTTACTATGCTTTTTAAACTTTGTTTAGCCACTTATTTTCAAAAAAATCTGCTTATGGCACGATTTGCCTCAAATCCATTCCAAGTTGTATATTTGTTTTCCAATAAAAAAAATTACAATTTACCCATACTGTTTCAATGTATCCTTGAATTATTTACAGGAATTGTTCAATAGAGTTGCTGCTCTGTGTTTCAGTATGTAGCAGTTTGGTTTGCTTATGCAGTGGATTGGCTGTCTTAAAATAGCTTGGAAGGTGAAAACTTACTCCTTAAACTCTGGCCCTTAATAGTATTGTTGACTTGAAGAAGCTTTCTTACTAGTAGTTTAAATTGTATTTTACAGTCTTGTGTGGAGCTTGGTGCTTCAATAAACTTACCGTAGTGACTGGCTATGCCCACTATCTGTAGACATTGTGAACTGGATGTTGACCTAGTTCAATAGTTGACCTAAAATTAAAATTCCTTGTTCGGACAACTAAACCTGTTTGCTTTCTTTTAATTATTTTGGAGTTTATTCCCTGTCAGCTGCTATATCGGGGTAACTTTAGTCTCACACCTGGACTTTTCTGCAAGTGCTGTGTCTGAGTTGTCATTCAGAATGCAGTCAGCTCAAAGTACAGAATGAAAGCAGTCTCTTCCTGATGTGCTAATGAGCATGATTGTCCTTCTAGCACTACTTCTCGTCAAGGTTTAAAATTGAAAATAAACCCAGTTTTGACTGGGGGAGGACAAATGTAGGACCTCAAAAGAATGTCAGAGGCTGTTTGTGCTCCTTGAACTCTACTTTGCTAGCAAGAAGTGACTTATGTTACATATACTATATGGTTATCTTGTTTGAGGATTCTGGCTTCTTTTAAGCCAGTCATTGGCTTCTGCATCTGGTTACTGTTACTGGTTCCAGCAGAGCAGTTACTTAATGTTTTAATACTGTGTTAATCATCTTTGAAGTATTTATAATTACAGTGAAAAAGTAAAAATAAGACAGCTGATCAATCTGATTTCAGAAACACTTCATCAAATGTTTATGGTCACTGATATTAAAGCTGTGCTCCATAAGGACTATAAGCAGCTCTGTTGTTCTTCCAGAGAAGGTTTATCTAAAGTGGTTGAATTCCCTGACCCAGAGTTCTAAGGAATTGTTGCTTGTGCACTGACAATCTGATTCAGAAAGCTTATGCAGTCTAAATAACCTAGCAGTCAGGGTTTGCCTTCTAGAAAAAGACTGAACACACATTTCCTATGCAGTCTTCATTCTGTGGCCTCTGAGCCTGGGGATAAAACATTGCTGTGACTGGTACAGATGAGAATTTGACAGAATTCAGAACAACCACTTGAGATTCTGGACTGTAGGAGTATTGGAAATGTCATTTTTAGAGGTAAGTTATACAAAGATCTCTCAAAAATTTGCATTTGTCTGTCTGGTGTCTTGCCTTTTAGTAGGTTGGGAGTCACACTTGGACCCACAGTCCTCTGCTACAACTCACCATGCCTTTGGAAGCATCTTAAGGTAAAAAGGAGAGGCTGTAGAGTAAAAAGGGGGGATGTAAGGTAAAAAGGTGTAGAATCTGTGAGAAGGCCATCTTTGCTGTTCTTTTATCTACCTGCTGTTTAGTGTGTTTAGTCACAGGAATCAAAGCTGCTGGTTTTGTTTAAATGTCTTGTCTTGCTGTTACATAAATGAAATCCCTGATTTCTAGGTCAAAACTGAATTCAGTCTTGTAGCTGTCAAAATGGGGGGTATAACTTTCCAGTCCTTTCTGCTGATGGGAGGGTGTGTTTAGTAGAGGTATTGCCAGAGTGCGGTGGCATCACTTGAACCTTTTGGTTAAGGCGCATTTGCAGATGTTTTTGCTGTTGTGAAACAGGTAGTCCTCAGGTCACTAGGTGGATTTCTGGATATGTGTGTATGCAAGAGGGATACTCTGAAATTTCAAGTTCATCTTCTGGTAACTTGCTATAATCTTCATCTTAAATATGGTGGAGGTTCTCACATTCTGCACTTCAGTAGCAAGAACAAAAGCTTCTCTGATACAAGTGCAGTAAAACACCTGGTGGTGCTGTTTTGTTCTAAACTGGGGGGCATGGCAAGAGATCTTGTGTCTAAAGGCTGCTTTTATCCCTTTATATATAGGCTTATGGGGAGATACTACCGATGTGTATGAAAACCTGATGGGAGGGAATGAAGATAAAGGGAGACTAGTCTCAGTAGAGCCCACGGGCATGACAAGAGACAATGGACACTAACTGAAAAAGGGTGGAGTTCTGTCTAAACAGGAGAAAACACTTTTTTACTGTGTATTCAAACACAGGTTGTGGAGTCTTGGTGCAGATGCAAAACACAGCTTATAGGTGTCTCCAGGTGACCCTACCTGAGCAGGGAGTTGGGTTGGGTGATCTCAAGAGGTCCCTTCTGCTCTACATGATTTCATGGTGTGCAGCCCTGTTCTCTTATGGTGGTCCTGCTTAGTGGAGGAAGATTTGTAATTGCTTACTACAGCCTGATAAATTTCAGTGCGTTTCTCTCTAGCTCATTCTAGTACTGAGTCACCAGGCAAGATTCTAGAAGGCACTATGTACTCTGCAGGAGCAAGGTAGCTAAATGTGCTGCATCTGAGTGGTCCCTTACAGGAATTATTTGGTAGCTGTCTGGGCACAATAAGTATCAAAGTGACTAATTTCTTAAATTTATGTATCATTTCTCTCATGACTATACTATGTTCTTTCAACAGTAACTTGGCCCAGTTAAAAGAAAAGCTGTGTTAAACTTGTTTACTTAGTGTTGTGCAAGTAAGGAAAGCTTCAGTAGTTCAGGATTAATCATCACTGCTGGACATTTCCAATTGGGGGTGGGTAATAAATTCCTAGAAAGACTTAAAAAATCTTGAAATACAGCATTTAAAAATGACTTTTCCATTTAAGTGTTCATTATGTTAATGGATAATTTAGGAAGTTGCATTCCAATTCAGTTAGTATGTTGAAAGATAGCCTTTTCTTTTTAAAAATACTCAGTTTAGCAAAGAGCTTTTATAAAAATTCATCACGAAAAGCAGTTTTTTTCCAAGTGAGAATTATGGGTATTTTGGGTCGCAGTATATGTCAGTACAATGGGGATGTGAAGTCTAAATTTAAAAAAAAACCAAACAAACTGGCAAGTTCAGCCAAAAGGAATGATGATGAAAAAACTTGTGTGCTGCAGAATAAATCTATGATTAACAGAACTTTGAAAAGTAGAACCATCTTTGGGACAGAGTGAGCTGATGGAGAGTTTGTATTCTGTATCAAAGCATCTCCTCAGCCAACTTTTTCTACTTATTTCTACCTTTATCAATAGTACAGCCACACTGCAAATACTCCACTTTCTGCTTTAGAAAAGAGACCTTTCTCTCCTGCAAGAGTAGTCACAGTCTGTTGGGGTTATCTATTTATTTTGTTTTTGAAAAGTTGAGTCTTTTTCCCAGTTCCCTGTGTGATTCTGATGTTAGTGTCATCTCGAAAATAGATTAAAATGGCAGTTGTTATTAGAAATTGACTCTTTTCTACCTGCTTCTTAAATACTTTCTATGGTGCCTGTTTTTTGTTGGTTTTGTTCTGTTTTTTTGTTTTGTTTTTTTTAGATAAACTATGGAGAAGGCATTTATTTCAGTGTCTTAAGTCCTGAGATACTATTCAAAAAACTGCAGAAAGGTCTGGTTGAACTGGAATACCTTAGGATGTGATTTTCAAAAGATGTGGGAGAGTTGGTAAAGAATACTTTTAAGTAGTTGCCTAACCATGGGCATATTCACTGCAGGACTCCAGCTGGATGATGTGTAACACAATGACATCATTTGAAGTGTCAACAGGCTATTGAAGAATGGCTCTGCAATGCACTGGATGTGTTATGAATGCAGGGTAGCAGGTAGCTCCTTCTCCAAGATAATGTCACATGATGAAGGTATTGTGTGGTGTCATGTCATGATGGCACACTGCAAGTTGGCTTCTTGGTTGTGGTTATTTTTTTAGGAAGAAGAAATAATGAAAGAAAGGGGACAGGGAAAAGAGAGGATGAAAAAGTACAAAATTAGAATAGTGTGGGAGAAAAAGAAGCGAAGTTTGATGCAAACCTCTATTAGTTTGTGCAAGACAAAGTCCAGCACTATTCTCTGAAAAATGCCAAGACCCTGGGGGGGGGGGGGAGGGGAGATGAACTCCCTGCTTTGCTCCTGCAGGTTGTTCTCAAATGGCAAGATTGGATTGGTTATGTTTCTAGTAGCCCCCTGAGGTAGAACACAGAGTATTTTGATTTGTCCCGCTGTGTAATCCTCACCTTGCAGGTGCTGCCTTTGGGTAGGCATGTACTTGCTCAGAAGTTGAACTTTCCAATTAGTAAACCAGTGCTTTCATCAGTAGTAACTGAGCAGCAAACAATCCCAGCTCTGTTCAGCATCCCTCCAGGATCCCAGTCACTCAGGGAACCATCTTCTTGTGGTGCTGGCTGGTTAACAGAGGTCAGGCAGTTATTCCCCTTCCTTCTGGGTCTGGCAGGGCCCCAGTTTCTGAGTAGTCACCTGCTGTATCATGACAGCAATATGCCCCTGGTCCTGTAGTAACTCCTCAAAGGCACATGCTGCTTGTCAGGAAAATGCAACTAATGGCCCTCGAGGGAAGGAATTTCTGGTAGCTTTCTATGTCAGCAGTATTGCAGAATAGTTGTCTTGTTTCTGGAGTGAGAGCTATTTAAAAAAACTTTTTCCTAACACAGGTACAATACACTGCTATTGAAATAAAAGGAGAAAAAAAAAAAAAAGGCGGGGTTTTCAAGTCTTGCCCTTCCTAATCCGGTATTAGTTGCGAAGCATTAGATGATTAGCAAACCCAGGAAGGCTGTGGGGTTCCTCAGTTCCCTCTAATTATAAGGTGTTTAAGCCTCTTATTACTATAAACATTTTTTGCCTCTTAAATAGCCACTGGTTTTCTAATGTTAACTAAACTTGAAGATTTTGAAAGAGGCCTTTGAAGCTCCCTGTGTCCAAAGTGGAAAGGTGGAATCTTCTGTTGCTGCCAAATCTTTCACAAAGAATAGGAAAATCATAATTTAGGCACTCATTCAATGCCTACTCCAAAGCTCTGCGGTCAGTGTAGTCTTTAATTCAGAAGGCCCTGAACATGCTTAAAAATAAAGCTTCTTAATGGATTAGGATGTGTGAAAATTTCCAGTAATTTAGAATCGATTCACAAAGCAGTGTAGTATGTCACTAGAACTTTTTTCCTTTTTAAAGTGGCAGAATTAAGACAGACTACGTAATTGTTTTGTATTTCCAACTCTGTGAATGCTAGGCAGTTTCCCATGGAATTAATATCAGCATTTATGTATACATACCTTACATTTTAAAAGGCTACCAAAATAAGAAGTACAAGAGGACTATTTCCTGTTGACTTGCTATGAGGAAGCCATCCCCACTAGCAGATTAACAGGTCAGTTTGCAAAATAATCTGGAAGCAAGAGGCAGTGAGCACTTTTTGCAGTCAGCAATTCTTCCTGTTATTTTAAGCATACATTATTCTTCCAGTGGGACAAGTGTTCTTGGTTTTTGAAATGGGTTGTGATGCCTAAGCCAAATGTGGAGGAAGTTACCTTTTTTTTTTTCTCCTTTTTTTTTCTCCTTTTTTTTTCTCCTTTTTTTTTCTCCTTTTTTTTCTCCTTTTTTTTTCTCCTTTTTTTTCTCCTTTTTTTTCCTCCTTTTTTTTCCTCCTTTTTTTTCCTCCTTTTTTTTCCTCCTTTTTTTTCCTCCTTTTTTTTCCTCCTTTTTTTTCCTCCTTTTTTTTCCTCCTTTTTTTTTCCTCCTTTTTTTTCCTCCTTTTTTTTCCTCCTTTTTTTTCCTCCTTTTTTTTCCTCCTTTTCTTTCCTCCTTTTCTTTCCTCCTTTTCTTTCCTCCTTTTCTTTCCTCCTTTTCTTTCCTCCTTTTCTTTCCTCCTTTTTTTTCCTCCTTTTTTTTCCTCCTTTTCTTTCCTCCTTTTCTTTCCTCCTTTTCTTTCCTCCTTTTCTTTCCTCCTTTTCTTTCCTCCTTTTCTTTCCTCCTTTTCTTTCCTCCTTTTCTTTCCTCCTTTTCTTTCCTCCTTTTCTTTCCTCCCTCCTTTTCTTTCCTCCCTCCTTTTCTTTCCTCCCTCCTTTTCTTTCCTCCCTCCTTTTCTTTCCTCCCTCCTTTTCTTTCCTCCCTCCTTTTCTTTCCTCCCTCCTTTTCTTTCCTCCCTCCTTTTCTTTCCTCCCTCCTTTTCTTTCCTCCCTCCTTTTCTTTCCTCCCTCCTTTTCTTTCCTCCCTCCTTTTCTTTCCTCCCTCCTTTTCTTTCCTCCCTCCTTTTCTTTCCTCCCTCCTTTTCTTTCCTCCCTCCTTTTCTTTCCTCCCTCCTTTTCTTTCCTCCCTCCTTTTCTTTCCTCCCTCCTTTTCTTTCCTCCCTCCTTTTCTTTCCTCCCTCCTTTTCTTTCCTCCCTCCTTTTCTTTCCTCCCTCCTTTTCTTTCCTCCCTCCTTTTCTTTCCTCCCTCCTTTTCTTTCCTCCCTCCTTTTCTTTCCTCCCTCCTTTTCTTTCCTCCCTCCTTTTCTTTCCTCCCTCCTTTTCTTTCCTCCCTCCTTTTCTTTCCTCCCTCCTTTTCTTTCCTCCCTCCTTTTCTTTCCTCCCTCCTTTTCTTTCCTCCCTCCTTTTCTTTCCTCCCTCCTTTTCTTTCCTCCCTCCTTTTCTTTCCTCCTTTTCTTTTTTTTTTTCCGTGTTTTTTTTTTTCCCGGTTTTTTTTTTTTTTTTCCGGGTTTTTTTTTTTCCCGGGTTTTTTTTTTTTTCCCGGGTTTTTTTTTTCTTCGTTTTTTTTTTCTTTTTTTTTCGGCGTTTTTTTTTTTCGGCGTTTTTTTTTTTCGGGGGTTGTTTTTTTTCGAGGGTTGAGAAGAGAAAAAACCAACCAAAAAAAACCAACCAAAAAAACCTCTTCCTTTTCCCCCTCTTCCTTTTCCCCCTCTTCCTTTTCCCCCTCTTCCTTTTCCCCCTCTTCCTTTTCCCCCTCTTCCTTTTCCCCCTCTTCCTTTTCCCCCTCTTCCTTTTCCCCCTCTTCCTTTTCCCCCTCTTCCTTTTCCCCCTCTTCCTTTTCCCCCTCTTCCTTTTCCCCCTCTTCCTTTTCCCCCTCTTCCTTTTCCCCCTCTTCCTTTTCCCCCTCTTCCTTTTCCCCCTCTTCCTTTTCCCCCTCTTCCTTTTCCCCCTCTTCCTTTTCCCCCTCTTCCTTTTCCCCCTCTTCCTTTTCCCCCTCTTCCTTTTCCCTGCTTTTTTTTTTCCCCCTTCTCTTTTTTTTTTTTTCCTTTCGTTCCCTAAGGAAGCATTGCCTAAGGAGACTCATCCCCATGTACCCTGAAGAAATCTCTAGACTGAAGGTCCCTCACTGATTGGCCCAAATTGCTGTGATGTAAATTCATAATTTATCTAGCATAAATTATACTTGAGGATGGGTTTTATTGCCAAGGGTCTGATAAATTCTGTTTGGCTACTGAAGAGAGGTACAAAATTCTCTTGCTGTTTTGCTGTTAAAGAGTAATCACTACAAAACCAATTGAGGAAAATACTATGGGGAAGGAAGGTTTCATATCCACAGTTCTTACTTGTTTGGCTTCCTCCATGTAAAGACAAGTCTTTTAGCAATTTAAAATCAGTCATTTGCTAACAAAGCAGATTAGAAGCATGTACATCAGTTCCAAGACCTTATTTCACACCTGCATCTGAGAGAAAAGTGCATCCTTGCAGTCTGTCTGTGAAGTGTAGGCAAGCAGCTATTGAACTAATTTGCTGAATGGTCTTAGGCAAGCCAGCTTCTCAGAGAACATCTGATGCAATTACTTGTTATATCAGAAGCATGGGGTAAATGCATCCAATATTCAAGCATGCATTTATTTCTTCCTTCAGCTCTCATCCAGACTTCCCTTCTGCACCTAGCCAAAGCAGAATGTTTTCACCAAAAAAGTGCTGATAGTTATATTAATTCTGTGTTAGCAGGGTAGGATGAAAGGAGCCCTATGAATGGTGCCCTCCACTTCAGTTGTGCTTTGTTTCCTCAAAAGGGAAAGGCAAACCCTACCTTGCCAATCATGTTGAAGGACAAAATTTCCTTGCTGACCTAGTATATACACCACTGGGGAACACTCATGAGCCTTTCCAGAAAAGAGACTTCACTTAATTTGTAAATATGTCAATAGCTCTAGACTGATTAGCCATTTCAGTAACTTTCATCAGAATCCACTAAAATGGATTTTGTTTTTTACATAACTAGCATCTAGTAACTGTGCCTTTGTTCTTCGACTTTTAATTAAAGACATATTGAGATGAGAGTTTACATATATTTTATGAGAGTTTACATATGTCTTCAGAGAATAAACCACACAAGAAACTCGCCTCCTTAATCACCAATGCTTATATGGCACAATGAAGTTTTCTGCAAGAACTGAATGAAGCCCACACAGTTTTAAAGCAGAGGATGAGTTATCAATCAATCTATAAATGAAAAGCTAACATCTTGCTACCAAGTACTTCTGTAACTCTTCCTACTTTTGTAGATTTGACTGGGAATACATCAGCAACATAAACACCAAGAAGAAATCCCAGCACCTTATGTTATAAAGTCAAGGTAAGCATCTGTATAGGTATGTATATAAGAGAAGGGGAAAAAACAGCTGTGGCTGCCTTTCAAAGTTTAAGTGGGTGAAGGCTCTAGGGATCACTCTTTGGTAGATAATATATTACCCACATTTCACCTGAGCTTTAAAATATTCCTAAGAATAATTTGCTTCAATGTTTTCATGATTTTCATGTATAATAATTTTTTTTGTTCTCTATAGATATTTGAGGGGTGTAGGCAAAGGCCGACATTTGTGCACAGTGGTTCTGTTTCCTCAGTTCTTAACACTAGACTCCCCTTCATGGATGCAAGCATTCTCCAAATGAACCTGTATATTCAACTTTAGAGTTTCTTTCTGTGAAAAGCACAGCTCCTGTCTTGTCTTACTTTTCTGCTCAAAATACAGTCTGTGTGGGTTTAATTGTGATTAACTTGAGCAATTCCAAACTGCTCCCATGGTCATTCTTGTGGGATAACTTGCTAACAAACAGAGCAGAGGCATTGGACTTCTTTCAGCTGTTCTTAACTCCACTGCTCAAAAGTTGTCTTTGCTGTATTCTCTTGGGCAATAATTTTTTCCTAAATCTTCATACTTGAGAAAGCATGGAGAACAGGAAACACCATCTCCTGTGATGTTGTACCCAGGAACAAAGTTCTTCCTCTTGGACAGTTTTACTCTTTCAGTGAACCTTGTTGAAGGCTGTTCAGGTCACCTGCAGAGAACTGTTGAATAGAGCCCAGGTAAACCTGTTTCCAAGCAGAAACCAGCCCCAGTTCAGATCACGATACACGTAAGTTCTTATTCACTCAATGGGGAGAGTTTGTATTTTCTGCTGACTTAAAGCTCCAAAGCAGATCCTAGCCAGGGGAGCCTTTTCCCAGATGTGCTTGTTCTTTGGCACAGCAACCTCAGTAACACAGGGATGAAAACAAAAGCAGTGTATGAACTTTGAGCCATTCAGTCAATGAGGATGACAGACTCAGCTCAGCTTAAGTTGCTGAAGAGGGCTTTTTTGTATTTTGTTATCTATAATTTTCCCACTTTTGTTTGAAGACTTAAGTATTTAATTTTTGTCAAGTTTTTTTTCTCCCCCAAACATCCTAATAAATGATGGTAAAATATTTTTCCACTATTCAGAGCAGTGTTTTGTAAGATTATTCCAATGTAACAAAACACTATAAAAGCATTTGAGCCTCATCTGTATAGGGGAGTTGTGCTTAAGCAAGACCAGAACCTTGAAAGATACTTATGAAAAACCATGGGCCATACTTGTGAGTCAGATTCTATCTTCAGCTCCACCATATTGTTCTCCATAGTGCGGAAGAATCAGTAGATTTAAGGTCCTATCATCCTGTCTGTGCTTACTTTCTCTTCCAGGATATTAACACTATACCAGGACACTAAGTCCTCAGTTCTCCCCCAGCTCCCTGCTTTGCATGCAAGTAAGGAAATCATATTAAAATTACATGAGGGGGAAACTGAATTATGTATTTCAACACTGGAGCACACCTGTGACTCCCATTTATATGCTTCAGATAAAGGCCATTGAAGTCTCCCATTAATTTCAGCAGTGTCAGAAGCAAGACTAGGTGGTATCATGACCATCTATGGGGTAGGCATGAATAAAGCATATTTTTAAGGATATGCTTAGTTCCATCCACCTTTAATAAAGCAATTAAGCATGTGATAAACCTGAGTAAGAGGTTGAAGCCTGAAATGAAAGTCGAGCATGAGCTTTGAACTGGGGCTTAAAGCAAAAAGGCATTCCACCTTGTTTATGCCCAGTCATGTGCATAGGTCCTTCATTTTAGGATAAATTTGGTTACACTGTGTGACAGCATTCATAATTAAAACTTTTTTTTTTTTTAAGTGCAAAATCGGGAAAGGTGACAGCAGTGCCTTAACTCAGCATAATTGCTTCTTTTTCAAAGTCCAGGCAGCTTGTTTTGTTCTGATGTCCAGAGGTCCTCAAAAATTTACTTCACTCCAGTAAGTACTATGCAAATTAATATTTCCACTAATAAAATATGCATGGCCATCTGAAAGGCAAAGCAAATGCAAAACATGTACATAAATTACCATGTGTCAGCCCCAGCACAGGAGCTCTATGTATGGCCTGAGCACACACAAAGTGTTTCAGATCAGCTTAGCCCTCTGGCCTGTCAGCTCAGAGTTTTGAGTGCCTGTCTTATTTGAATAAATACCAGGGACAAGAGAGATGCATCAATGATGTCCAGTGAATGTCTCTGTGGTGGCCTAAGCAGCTACATCCCCAGATAACTGACTGTAGGTCTTGGAGGCTGCCCCATTCCACAGCAGAGCAGGATAAGTGCTCCACATAAGCTGTCTTATTGTTACAGTGTGCTGCTTACTTTAAACTGCAGGTGAAGTGAAATATAAGCTAAACCAACAGATTTCACACTGAAGCTTGGTTAGTTTATACACTAACTGTATTATCTTAACTTCACTGTGAGGGTGACAACCACAAATACAAAGATAGTAGCTCCTTAAATTATTGCAGAAAGGTACAATAAGATCATCTTTTAACACCCTAACAATTAACAGTAACTTCATCTCTGTGGGTGCATGAGATCCTGTTACCCTCATGCCCTGCTCCTTCATCTCTGGCCTTTGTAGCACATGAAGAACTTGTGAAGCCCAGCTTGTGAAGAACTGTATTGCAAGAATTGTTGTTTTAATGGCAATGAGACTGCTGCTGGAAGAAACATGTCACCTCATGGTTACAGGATTTTGGTCAAAATGTCTGCAGAAGGCTACTGAAACACCTTACCTTTCTCTTTGTCCCTACTCTATCTTAAAGGCCCTTTACGGTGTTTATAGTGAGAAGCAATATAGGTTGCTGCTATTGTTAACCATTCTATAAAAAGCTACATGAGAAATAATTTTTTTCTTCCCTTCTAAGGGTTTAAAAGAACTAAGAGCACCTGTCAAATTTAGAGTTGTATTTTGGTTGTATGGCTGAGATGAGTATGTATTGTAGATAAGCTGAAGTATTAATATTTCTGCACCTGAAAACAGGAGTGGATCAGGTACATAACATGCCTATGTGGCTTTAAAATTATTGTAAAATTTCTTTCTTGCTAAAATTATTCCCAGAAAATTTAAAGTGCCTCCAGCCCTTGCTGTATGCAGGCTGATTCTAATCGCTTCAGTAGCAGCATGACTTCTCTGGCCTCTGTAATACAATTCCTGATTTACTGCAAGAGATCAAACTCCAGGCCACTGCATCTCTGGTTTTCTACTTCCCTCAAAACAATCCTGTATGTTGTTTGTTAAATTGCCAGCTGTCCTTACACAGGCAACCCCAGCCTCTCTAATTCCGAGCTAGCTATGCTCATCTCCAGATTCAGTACCTCACCAAATAGCCTTCCAGTCACAGAACTTCCAGTTAGAAAAAAAAAACCAGCTTGATGTATTCTCACTGAAGAATGCTCAAGTTACTCCACCACTGCAGCATTACAGAAGGGGCAACTGCTTCAGAGAGAGTCACTGAGATTAAACAACTGGTGCCTTAGGTTCACTGGGCTGAACTTGCTGGAAATGGAAGCATTGCTGCTGTCTCCTCTTCCAGCAGAGCTGAAAAATGGGCCAGGCTGAGCATCTGGAAAATGGTAAAGTCTCTGATCAGTACCATGCTTCACAAAATGAACATGTCACGGCCTGAGTTAGGCATCTAAAGAGATCTCTGTGTGACTTTTTACAGGAAGACTTAGGCTTTCTCTGCCTACATCCCAAGCAGCTGAAGGCTCCAATCTGGAGAGAAGCTGAGAAAGCATTTTAGGGTGGCAATGAACATGAAGTAAAATCCCCAATCTCCCAGAAGGGTTAGGAGATCAGGTTTGGCACTCTGCTGACAAGGGCTATGCTTCTGGCTCCAAGGAGCTCATGTCCGGGAGACACAACTCAGCAGAACCAGCATGAGAAATAGTAAAGATCTGGGGAAGACTTGGCCAAAATCTTGCCTGGCCTGAGCATTTCACCTCCACACCTCAGCATTCTGCAAACTACAAATGTGATTCCCAGGTGTTTAATTCCTTTCATTTGCTTCATAGGGATGAATAGGCACCTAGATCAGCACTGTGAATGGCAGCATTATGTTTTGCATTTAGGTATGCCATTATTAAGCATTATAGCATCCACACCTGGCTTTTGACTAAGCTAAATGGCACTAAATGGCTGTGATATTTTGAATCTTCCCCTCGGGACTAGAATTTTTTTTTTCAAAAATCATAGGAATTTTTCCCAGGAAATATGTTTAGGAGTTTATTAATCTCTCTGCAGCTGACACTCAAGCCCCTGTGTGCAGCAATTTGTCACAATGACACTAAACCTGGCACTTTAATTATGGAATGCCAGTTCTCCTCTGTTGTGAAGTGAACACAGTCATCGTTGGTTTCTATTTTTGCATGAAAATGATTCACATTGTAGAATGTACTGTACTACGAAAGGGATGGAAGAAAATAGTTCTGTGCTACATGTTGGGAGACAGGAGCAATGGCTTCCTGCTGTGATTCACGCGTGTACTGCTCAGGCATTCCAAAAATGGCTTTCTTCACAATTAGCCACAAAATCTGTAAACCATAAAAGGCAAACCATGGGTTCAACAGCAAGTGATTCCTGCCAGCTGCTTGAAATAAAGAAAGGTGATAATTCACAGAGCGGGTGAAATGTCAACATAGTGGACATCTTCTTGTGATTAACTTCATAATTGGGCAGCCCAAACTGGCAGACTTTGTTCTTAACCTGAGAAGACTTCCTCTGCTTCAGAACCCAACATGGGCTGATGAGAACCCATCCCTGAGGTTTATCAATGGTTGGACTGTGGCCTCAGTGCCTTGTGTGCAGCCACTTGTTAAGGTAAGGACAGGGGCATGTAAGGGATGAGTGGAGGGAATGCTGCTCCAGGGAGCTGAGGAGCTGCTGTCCACAAACTCCCTATGGAACAGACTTGGCAGAAAGAAGGCAGGGAGTAGGCTGAGCCCTGGCAGATTGCTCTTCCCCCAGTACAACAGAAAAGTGAAAACAGCACTGAGAGCACTCGGCTGGATGTCAGCTGAAAGATGAAAATGTGGGTGTTGCTTCCCCCAGCAAGTCTGCATTTTTGGGACAACCCCCCCCTCAATCTTAGTGTAACCAGGTGCATCTCAAGGACAATATGTTCCTTGCAAGGCACTTTGAGGTCTGGGATCTGTCATCTTTGACTAGGAGAAGTTTGCAGTAGCTGGAGATGGGGTGAACTCTGACTGGAGCCCATGATGCCCCTCTTCTGATTTATAAGCAGAATATTTATTAATACATGCCTCCTGAGAGCCTTTTATATATGCTTGGCAATGGCTCTTATATAGACAAATATAAGTATAGAAAACAATTTATTACAGCTGCTAATTCACTTTTGAAAAAACAGAATCAGCAGCAATAATGTTTGTGTATGCTTCATCCTTTGTCTCGCAGGAATTCATACCTAACTCAGGCATGGTCCTGGTTGTATTTCTTACAGTGAAAAGGTAGGTTCTTTTCACTTGTGGGGCTGAATTATTTGCTTATCAACAACCTCAAAGTGCCAGTAATTTCTGGATATCTGATGGAAATGAGAAAAGCTTTTTTATCCTGCAAACCAAGTTTTTCCATGCTTTTTTTGTCACATTAATAGTTCTAAAGGCAACAGTGTATATATAAGAAATAAAATAAACTTCAGTATGTTTCCTTAGTGTTTATTTGAAAGCATAGCAAAGAATTGTATTAATACAAACTATTATGGGACAGACTTTCTCTGTTAAGTAAATACTAACTTTTATTTGAAAATCCTTTAGGAACTCATTAACTGCTCTGTGCCAGGTGGCATCTTGTGGTAGGAGAGCCATTCTGAGTAAACAGCACCTTCTTAAATAAATAATAGATACTATTACACAATAATTTGCAAAATATGGTCTGTAACACCTTTTAAAATGGCACTTCCAGCCTTGGAATTTTGCCCCAGTTCTGGTGTATTTAATTGACAGACTAGATCTGCTTGGCTGCTGATTTGGAGAACAGCTTTACACTTTCTGTTTATTTTGCTGTGTTAATTGTTCTGTGCCAGAAACCTTCTTGCTTGACCTCTAGCTAACAACAAGTTATAAATGGCTGAGGTTTGCTGAGGTTTTTGATCATATACACTGAGTAATCTCATAAACAACTTCTCTCCTTCTAAATCTCATAATCATTATAATGGCACAAAGTGATGCACTAGTGCAGTGCCATTCTCTGTGGGAGGTAGCTTTTCAATTTCATAAATGCATTTCAACATCCTGTGAACAGCTTAAAATCCAGTTATGGTCAGGAAAAGGATTTTATGAAAGCACTGTTTCTGTGTTCTATATTCTCAATCATAAACATGGGAGACCATATGCAATCCCTACTTTCCAGATGTGTTTTTTGTTTCGTTGGTTGTTTTTTTGGGGGTTTTGTTTGTTTGGGGTTTTTTTTTGTTTTGTTTGTTTGTTTCATGGGTTTTTTGGTTTTGTTTTGTTTTTTGGTTTTTTTTTTGTTTGTTTTCATCCTGGTTTCAACTGTCAGGAGAAAGCTATTAACTATCTTATGTCTATTGATAAATGTCAGCTTCCCTACATATAAGATTATTTTTTTTCACTTCCACATTTTATATTTCCAACATTCATTTAATTTAAAAAAACCACAAACCACTCTTTTAACAGTCATAGTGCTGAGAAACACTGACTGATGAACTAAAGGACTCCTGGGCTTTTTTCTGGGGTCCTGACCATGCTAGGAAATGCCTTTTCCACTAATCATCCCTCAGTCAGATTTGCTAAGCTTAAAAATTAAGGACCCATTCTTTTCGTAGGTGTTACTCAAAGTTCCAGCAGTTTCTGGTTTATCTCAGTGAAAAGGATTTCAGGCCTCTGAAAGCAGTTTGGTTATGTTTTTCCCCTTCCCTATCACTAATCACTGGAGGTCTAACCACGTCTCTGAAGCTCCCTTGTAATTTCAGGGCAGCCCTGCAGCTGCTGATGAGGGTCAGGACCATCCCCAAGGATGCCAGCAGCCACTCTCTAGCTGACTATGGGCTTCATCTCCTGCTTTCAGCATCCTCCTCCCTTCACAGCCCAGCTATGGCTGCTGTATGTGTAAGGCTCCTGCCTTGAGCTCTCCTGTCCATTTCTGCAAAGCTTTGAAACTTGTTTTTGTGGTGCTTGGTCACAGCAGTGGTGTTCTGGCTTGCTTGCTTGCAGACTATGTCCATGGCTGCCTTCTCTCAGTAGCTCCATTGCTCGCTTTCCCTAGCTCACCAGAAACTTGACTTTAGCCAGAAACCTTATTCCTCGTTCCAATAGCAAAGTAATTTCTGTCACCCTCGGTGTTTCATGACCGGTTGGTCTTTTCTTTGATGAAGGAGAAAATACCATTTAAGAACCATTCCCACTTGGCAGAACGACATCCAGCCAAATGGATTTGTTCATATCTCCCTCTGACCAGGATATTCAGATCTGCCAAATGTATGTAGAAATGCCTCTGCAAGCTTAGGAGAACTGTGGCAAGCCTTGCCACTCCTCTGAGAGGCGGCCACAAGCCAGTTTCAATGGGTGGCTTTTTGAAGTGCTATTAAGGTGTTTGTACATTCTTTCTCGTCTCTCTTTTGATTCATTAATATCTTATTAATAACCATCAGAAATTACATCCTTGTCCTGGAATAATAATCCATCAAGGAAGCAGTTGTAGAATGAGAATGGCAGTATTTGTACTGACAGGGTTCAGCATATGCTGGCGAGCTTCTAGGTTGGCACATGCTCTACCTGCTACTGCAGCCACTTGAGGTCAAAATGCTTCAAGAGCCAGGCAAAATTTATTCATATCATTCTAAGTACTGTGGCTAAGATCTAGGTAAGGAAAGCCTCAAGAAAGTATCTTTAGAAAAGGAAAAAATTTTATTTCCCATCTATATTATGAAAACTAATTATCCTCTTTTATGGGTAGTCCTTAAATGGTCACTGGGTCAGTACCAGTCTGGTTTATTTGCTGTTCAAGTAAGAGTAACTCTGTGCATAAGATATTCCATAACTCTGGTCTGTTTTGGTGAGCTGACATTTCCAAATGATTTTTCATTCATAAATCTGCATTCCTTTGTCATCTGCCACCTCTGTCATGCTTTTCACATATTCTGTACTCTTTTCCTCTTGCCTGTTAGCGTTTTAATTTGCTTACTAATTTTTATTTCAAACATACCACCTTTGATGTGTCTGATATTCTAGGTGATTGACATGAGAAAAACTATGACATGAAAGCTAGGGAAAATGCTGTTGAAGTTTAAGAAAGAAAGACAGCAAGGTCCCTTCTTTTGTAATTATTTATTGTATTTTGTATTTACTGTTTCTCATAAGGCTGGGATAGCCTTATTTTTAGGATAGGTTGCTAGGATAAGAAAACCTAAGCTTCCCATCATAGATGACAGGAGTATTTGACAGTACATTCAGATATTCAAGCACTGCAAATGAAAGATATAATGCATGTTAATTTTTTTTACTGTGCATCTCATGACATTTAGGATTTAAATGTGGCTTATGTTGTTCTTGAATTGGTCTTAAATCATCTACATGCTGTCACTAAGCATTTTCTCAACAGATGTTCTTTTCTTAGTTAATTACTTATCAAACATCATAATGTGATGGCTTAGTAAAATGTCCTCTTAGCTGAACAAACCCTAACTTCACAATACTTTTCTGCAGACAGACAAAATGAAGTGGTACATGAAAAATCATGAAATGTTCTGCCTGCATCAAAGCTTCATTTTTATGTCTGACTAAACCTGACAGTCAAATATAAGGGAAAGGAGCAGGGAGAATTAATAAATATACATTATCCTACCTAATGTTTATGAACAGGCTTAGGCTGGACGACAGCTGTTAAAGACCAAGTTGGTGTGTTGGTCTTTTTTTTTTCTGGAGAGAAATGTGAAAGCCTTTTATGGAAGATTATAACTCACAATTGGGTAGTGGAAATTGGGAGGGTTGTGTTTGGTTTTTTGGGTTTTTTTTTTTGGTGTGTTTTTTTTTTAGTTGAGTATTTCAAAATCCCTTGGTTTGTAGAGTGTAATGTGTACTTTCATTCGAGAGGGGACACATAACCTGAAACATCCGGAGGCACAGGCATGGCTGGGATAATTGGTCAACATTACCTACATCTGCCATGGTTATAAGATCATTATTTTCGTTTGGAACAGGATTGAAAATTGAATAATCTGCTCAAAAATGGAGCCTCTAGCTCATTTCCCAGTGAAAAATAACATGGCTATTAGAAACATACAAATACAAAGAAAATGCATTACATAATATGCTAGGGCTATTTTAACATCGGTGTTCTTCCTCTCCACAGAGCTGCTCTGTATTTTCTTAATGGCTGAGGTCAGCTTCCAAATATAACTAGAAATGCCTTTTTTGGATTGATTTTGATTGCTTGATGGCAGAAATCTCAACTTTGGGTTTAAAATGAGGGAGGCAAATGTAGAGGAAATCTTGAGTTAACAGAGCAGTTACTGTTTATGTCTGCATACAAGTGATATGGGTGGGACTGCAGTTTCCTACCAGGAGGAACTTCCCTAAACACTGTTCCTAGTTAACTCTCCTCTCACCATGAAATAAGAGGAGAGGTTGGAATAATTTGTGAGCTTAAACAAGTGTCTATCAAGTCTAATCAGAAATAAGCCTTTAATGTGACACTGAGCAAAAAAAATTGTAAGACCACAATCTGTTATATATACAAAACTACTTCAGCTCAACAGCATGAGGCTACATTTATTTTATACCTTGCATTTTTTTCTGTGAATGAAGAGCAGGGATCAGAGCATCCAAAGAATGTAATACCTGTTTGTAACTCTGCTCTGGAAAGTAGAGATGTCATTTGTGCATTAAAAACTGGTTGGTTAAAAATCTCTGAAGAAACAAGCAGAAGAACCTCATTCAGCCCCACAGCAGCTCTGGTTGTTCAATCAACAACAGCAGGAGGACTATGGAGAAAAAAAATGATGACAGGCAGCTTTTTGCTCTGAGGACTGGAAAAGAATGTACCAGCATGTGTTTCCTTACTCTGGACCTGTGTTAAAAGTCTCCACAGTTGAGTATGACTCTCTGGAGAGGAAAAAGCAAGGAAGTAATACAAAATGGTCTATATCTCTAGCAGTCCCTCACAACACCTAAGAGGGGAAACTGAAGCAAAGGGTTATTGTCTGCAGTGATATGAGCAGTGATGTTTTCCTTTGATTCTATATAAAGACATGAGCTTATTTATCAGTCTTTTGTTAGTTTTTTCCCCTCAAACTTCTTCACTTTTTAGGTGGGAAGTATGGCCTGACATGGGAGTCCAAGGAGGATATTTTATTTTCCGCTATCCTGAGCAAGTGTTTCAACTGGTAATGAAGGAAATTTTACTACTTTTTGTTGCTAATTATACCTAAGAAAACAGTGTGCATCTTCTGTTTATAAGTAGCAAGTTATGCTGTGAAATCTGAATGCAGTCTAAACAGTGATTAACTATTTAGAAATTACTTGGTAGTGATGCACTGGCAGATAATGGAGTTCTCAGCTTCTTGTTTACATTACAACATCCATATGTAATGCTTGATAATGCATTTACAGTGACACTGACATGATTATCTGCATCACTCTAAATGAGTGTTAATTTATAATCAACTGTGATTGGAACACTGTTCCAAGGCATTGAATTATTCACAACAAGGCATATTCTATTAATCAATCCAAGAGATTAAAAAAAAAAAAAAAATTAGCTGCTAGAGATGCTAATGATCTTCTGAGGCTTTTTTTAAAATCCTGGCAGAGTGACAGTATATACATTTCTTAAAAAAACCCCACTTATTCTGAAACCTGTACTCCTAGGAAGTTTCTTCCTTGTGCAGTGTTTTTTTTTAAATGTTGCATTAATAAAACTACTCCAGGTAGTGTGGAGGGCTGAGAGCTTAAGATATTATTTTATAGAGCTAGTTGGAAATTAAGAAGAGCCCTGAAGTGAAAATACCCATGTCCTTTTACATCTGAAAATTATAATTTGGCATATGCACTGTGTGATGCTTTTCCTCCATTATGTGCTTATTTTCTGGACTGCACTGAGGATGTGCTGGATATGAAGCACACTGTAAAGCCAGGCTGCTAAAAAGAGAATGCAAGAAGCAAAAACTCTTAATCAGCACCAGGGTTCCTTCTTTATTGTTAAATTTGGGCCATCTAGTTTCTAAGAGCTATGAGATGTGCCATTTGTTTAAGCAGAAGAAGTAGCAACAAACAAACTTTCAGACCTCTCAAGATGATTCACATCACAGCCTCTGGTGCTCCAAATACTGTGAGCTATATATGTTAAAGAGTAGATTTTAAGGGCATTTATCTAACTCCAAATGGCTTTTGCTGTTGGTGGGCAACATAAGGTCTGTGAGTCACCCAACACACTTAATCATCAGGGCTAATAATTGGAGAAAAGGAAGCAGTTGTGCAACACTGGTTTTAACTGATCCTTGTCCAAGCCTCCTCTTTCCCATCAGGTGAGGGCCATATCCTCCTATTGCTGCCTCACGAATGACCCCTCATGACAGTGACTTCAGTGTGGCTGAAGCACAGAATATTGTGCAGCCTGCCTCCCGCCAGGACAGTGCTAAAACACATTGTGTGCACCGAGGGCAAGATCTCTCTGGCAAAGTCTCACTCTGTCCAGCTCTGGCAACCGAGAGGTGAGGACGTGAGGCCAGTGTTCTCCTGTGTCCTCACTAAATATGAACAGGGTGAAACACTTGCCAGACAAGCTGGAACCAGTCCCAAACACAGAGGTGCTTCTTCATGTCTTTGTGTCTCAGGTGCTTTGTACTGGCTTATGTGATCTGTCCTTTTTATACCTCAGACTGAACCCTGCTTTCAACCAAGTGTTTCCACAAAGTCAGTGGAAGCTCCGATCCCTAATTCAAATCCGACAGGATAGGGTTATGAAGGCAAATCTTGCAGCCACTGTGCTGAGATGTGCAGAAGTGCCAAGTTTTGCCTGGCTGCCTTTCCCCTGTGCAGCAATGGAGGCTGTGTGTGCTGAGGACTCTTGGGAGGGCTTACATTAATTTAGGAGGGCAACACCTGGTGCAGAGTTCTGGCTGCAGCTCACTTTGTAAGACAGGCGTTGCAGTGCTGTGACTCAGATGGTTTTATATGTGGTAAAAATGTGAAAGTCTGGGCTGGAAGGCAGGAGCTACATGAGAAGCTTTGATTTCAGTAGGCTTAGGAGCCTAAAGCTGCCACTGTGTTCCATCACATAAATCCCTGAGTAAATCTAGTACAGGAATTTACTCTAGCTGGGGTTATTCATACCCTCTGTAAATTAAGGTGCCTTTTTTTTTGGGTAGCCAGTATTGTTTTAGAAGATTAATATTAGATCTTCAGGTTAGAAAACTCTGACCTCAAGTTTTATTTAGGATGTAGGACTGCAAATTGCAGCACAGAGGAAGGGAAAAATGCAACATCTGGTCTGTTTTTATAGCTTCTACTCTAATGCAGAGTGGCAAATCCATTTAACTAAGCTGTACAAAAACATCATCACTTCTGCTTAATTATAAATCTGTTGCATATCATTTTGGTTTTTGAAAATGAATATGGATAAACAGACTTACCTCTAATCTATATTGATTTCTATCAAGAGATGAACAGATGATGAACTTAAACCATCCAGTTCTGTTCCGGTGTGTTTCCCATCTGTACAGAAGTGGAAAAATGTTTACTGCAATTAAGACCAAAGACTTCAAGTAAATTACTATGATAGAAACAAAACAAAACAAAGAATAATTTTTTTAAAAAGCCAAATTACATATTGGTCCATATTGCCAACGTCAGATGACAGCAGAATACAGGGGGCAGGAAAGATGCTCCTCAGTTTGAATAATGGCTTGTGTTCTTCGTCTTGGCAAAAATGCATAAAGGTGAGCATATTGCTAAGATTTCTGTGCATCGGTTTTGTTGCTTATTAAATGGGGATAACAGCTCTCTAAAACAGATATGAGAACACTTGAAATGCGTCTGTTTTGGTTTTATCCTGATACTGTATTAGTCAGAAGAAGCAATCACCCATCATCTAGGTCTGCCACTAATTTGAGAAAGACACACAATGAAAATGCTGGAGAAGTGGTAAAATTCAAACACGCAGCATGCTGTTATGAGAGGCAAAATGGCAAACAAAAGCTTTCATAAGCTGCAAAGGCCAAGAGGGCATCAACATCCATTCACTGGCTTAGGTTTATAAATATCACAACATCTTGAAATTGCCTTGAAATTTCTGTCTGGGGGAGGGGGGGAAGTATTTACTGTGTTTAGTGGATGAAGGATTCCCCACTAGAATTTCAGTTCCAGAGCAGTATGTGACCTGGTTTGCACTTGACGTGTTCTGTAATCTGTCACTCCCATCTGCCTAGATTTGGGAAAAAAATAATCTCTATTTCCTCCCCTTACTACTCATTGCTACTTGTCTAATGTAACTTTTCTTCTATATAAAGTATCTGAACAGCAAGCAACTTAACACAATGGCTGTAGGGATTTACATCCAGAGATGATAAAGCCCTGTGACAATGGGCTTGGGTTTACTTGGCCAATTGTGAGAAGGAAATGTGAACAAGGACTGGACTGTTTCCAGTTCACCCAAGTATAAGCATAATGCAGACTTCCTTATCAGCTACAACTTCAATTTTCACAGGCATCTGGATACTCAAGCAAGCCCTGGGGCCAATTAGCAAGAGCTGCACTCCACGCCTCGGAATAGCTCTTTGTTTCATAAATGTTACTTAGAAAACCACAAAATGCAACATGGTGATTCTTTCTCTTGACATGAGAATCATCACAATACATTTATATCTTCCTTGGAGGAAAAAAAAAAAAGTGTATACACAGCTCTGTTTTGTTCCTAATTTCTGGAGCTGCAGGAGATCATTACTTTATTTCAGTGGACTATTCCAACAACATTCTGTTACAGTCCTATAGAATTCAAAACAACGTGAAAAATCCTTATATACCCATGTAGATATGGGAGTGTTTTATGTAAGACTTTTTACATTTAAAGCTAAACAGTTATAAAGAAATCCAGTGCCATTTATTTGTACTTTCTTACTTGCATTACTTTCCAGCTTGGATAGTACCAATTAGATAGTTTATGCTTATTTCACATTGAATTTCACTCCAGGCTCCCTCTCTCTGCACCAGCATAGCTCTTGAGTGGTTGCAAATCCTGTAGGGAAGAAGTTTATTTCCTTGTTGAAGACAGAATTTCTTTTGGAATTTGTTTAAATTGCTGCTGCCTGCTGATGGATTCTGGGCTTTATCACAGACTCATTTGCACTGGAATTGGTTCCTTCAAACCCCTGGTCTGGCTTGGAAACCCTTACAATGCCAGAGAATTAAATCCTGTCCCCACTGAGTGCCACAAGTGAGGAATGACTAAAAGTAAAATTTTTTAATACAGTAACTGCAGTATGAGTCTGGTCTTACTGTGTTAGGCAAGAGCACAGGAATCCAGACTGGGGTGTTTCACACATGGAGAGTGACCTGGCTGGTCACCAGCTCAGCAACAGAAGGAACAAATGGGTGCTCACTTTTTAAAATGAATGCTTTCTCATCCTGTGTCTCATCCTTAACCCTTGATTTTGGGTAAAATCTGGGGATTCTCCTTAATTTTTTTCCTGGGCTTTCTATTCCTGGGGGCAGGGTAGCTCAGCAGTGCCCTTGCAGGGGACTGAAGGGGTGAGGGTGACCATCGGCAAATAATTTCATCTTTCTGTATTTTGGCTTCCCTACCCATCTATAGAAGTAATGACACTCTCACCCTTTGGAGGTTACTTTTGAGCTCTCAGAGTAAAAATAGTTATTCAAAGGCATTAATTGTTACACAACAGTATGTTGCACAAAAGAGGCTCACCTCTGGTTTGGAGATTTCAGATGCTTTTGCAACACAGTATTCCTGAAGGAAGTCCTTGCCTAACAGCCCTGGGAGTTTACTGCTTCTTCCTCCTTCCTTTATCTGATAGTTTTTACTTTCCATTTGTGTGGGCAACACCAGGGGCTGACAAGGTGGTTTCTCAGGCAGCCATAGACTTTGGTGGCTTGGGTCAGGAGCACAGCACCTCCTCCAGCTTGCGTACTACTGCCAGGAATACAAGGGGCAAGGCAATGTCCCTCTCTCAGGGCATGATTTTTCACCTGGGAGGTGGTTTGGAAGTAATTAATTGCAAATTAAGAGGGAGTCACAGGCCATGAGGGTCAGGAGAAGGGAAATTATTTAGGGGTGTAGGGAAGAAGAAGATTGACATGTTTTTCTAAAACCCTGATCAGCCTTTTTGCAGGACACATAGAAATAAACCTTTCCACAAGAAACTGTGATTAGGTAAACATATGGGAATGTCCTTACTGATAGTCATAAAAAAAGATGATGCAGACTCTGAAAGTTGTTTTCTGGCCTAATTTTAGGATAGTACATAGGTCAATGTATAATTTAAAGGACTTCAGTGGTGATACTTGTACTCTGAGAGCTCTGTGTGTGTTACGTAGCTGCTGGCTGGAGCCAGGGGCTCTGGAGTGAGTGCAGCTCTCTGGGCTGGTTTAGGTTGCTGAAGTGGTTTTAATTCTATTTTTGCTGCTTCTCTGGCACTTATACTTGCTTACAACTTTCTGAAAGTTCATGCACCACAACGAACTCTTCCAGTTGGTTTAATTTTGAAACTGATTTCATGCATGTGGGCTTGTTCAGTTCAGCCATTTTAAATCAGGAGTGGCCTTTATTTCCATGTGTTGGCTTTAAGTATTTCAGAAATACTTTCTAATCCATAGAGTTGTTTTCAGTAAGAGGTCAGCCTTGCAAGGATCCTCTCTCCTGAGACTTGTAAGGAATGTGTTTACCTTTTTTGTTTCACATTTCTTTGTTTTTGCCATTTTCTTAAAGTAGTCCTCAAAATATATAATGGATTGTTCATAATATGATACAGTGTGCTATGTTCCCAGTGTGTCTGAAGATTTAGATTTCTATTTAGGTAAGTGAAATAAATAACTGGACTTAATACTGCAAGTGAAGTGGGACACAGACAAGGGAACCATAAAATGAGCTTCTAAATGTGATGCATAAACTCAGTGTTTAAAATTCATCACCATTGCTGTTGCTGAAACGGAAAAATATTACAACTGAAAAATATACAAGGCTGAGAAGAGCCATGGAAAGCCTTGGATTAGTGGAGAGGAGTTGGTAGGACAGCATGTCTTTGCTGATGACAAGTGAAAGCAAGCAAGGCTCTCCTGGAGGTGTATTATTTATGTTGTTCCTGGTGATCCTCAGGCAGGAAAGGCTTTCCACAGAGTGCTGTGGCTGAGACTCACTCAGGAAACATTAAAATGCTTTTGAAAACCTGCAAAAAATTCTGCTCTTGATTTGTCAGTTGAATTTGTATGGTGGCTTTGTTGTCCCATGTGAGACTGTCTGTATCTCCTGACAGGCATTAGCAACACACATGCCCATACTGATGGACTGATGGACTGATATACCACACCAGGAAGGTGTCTGGCTGCTGTTAGAAGGTTAGTCCCTTGTCTCTTTTGCTTTACATCCTTCTTTGGTGGTATGGTTTCCTTAGAAGTGGTGAAAAGCATCTGTATCAATGCTGGTACTCCAAGTGATATGAAAATAAAAGAAGCTGGGGGGCTGCATTGTGCTGTGTCCTCAGGCCATCGTGCAGAAGATGTGGAGCTGCCATAGGGAGCAGAAAGGTAAATGTGGCTGGGGGCCACTCTGCCCAGGGAAGCCCTGTGAACAAGTCCCAGCATCACAGAAATGCCTTGCCCCCATTTCATTTGCCTGCTACAGCTTTCCTAAATCTCCTTCCCTGTGAAGTTCCTCTTGGCTGGTGGGGTGCTTTCCACCCAGCCAGGAGTGGAGGTGGATTCCCCTGATACACCCAAGGGAAAAGGGATGTTGTTGTGTGCTCTGTCTTTTCCTTATGGAAAAGCATGGGGGTGGAGCAGATGGGTGTAACTGCCTCAAAGGAAGGTAAGGACAAATGGAGAAACCAATACAGGGGTGGGAGAAGCCACCCTTACCAAGCATCATAAAGCTGTCTTTGACTGAGATACATCAAAGCAGAAAGCTCAAATATCTTCTGGTATTTCTTGTGATAGGAAGACCTCAGAAGAGTTTGGGGCAACCCAGAACAGACTTGTCCCCACTATCAGGGGGAACAGAGAAATGTTCCCATCTCTTGAATGAATGTCTTTGCAGTCTGTGAGTTATTTGTAGTGGTGTTATTGGCTCTGGTAATCAGTAACTAGCTGAAAATACGAGATAAAATAGAGTGTTTTACTGCACTTAAGCACGTGGGAGACATTTTAGATATTGGAAATAGTGTGGTCTAGTGCATATCGACCAATTCTGCTTGTGCCCTGTTTGCCATTTTTGCTGCAGGGTGTTCAGAAAGGGGTGAGGGAAAAGACTTGCTGCTGGGCTACACATGCATAGGTATTAGAGAAATACAACTTGTGCTTCAGCCCCCCTCTCTGTGCCCTGGTGCTTATCCACAGACAAATTGCAATCCCATTCTCTGTTAGCAAGCCCAGACATTATCTGCTTAGACTGTGAGCACCAGGAGAAAGGCCCCTGTGGCTTTCCTAGCTTAGAGGGAATCCAATCTCTGATCAGACTTTGGACTTTCTTGAAATGTGAATATTTCTAAAGGTTGCTGCTCCTGTGGATGCTGGGAGAAACATACAACCAAAGGAAGGGGAGAGCTTACACAGCCATCTGGTTCTGTGCTGTGAGCACTCCTAACAGGCAAGGTGCCTGACAACACATTTTTGTCAGTCCCTGTACATAATGGAGTGCCTCAAGCTCACTCTAAATGCCTGGGACAAAGTGTGTGTAGAAGAGTCTGATGATACCTACGTGACCTTCTGGCCAGATGAGCTATGTGCCACTCCTTAGTGTTGGGAAGCACAAAGGTTACTTCACTTGCCTTACTGCACCGTGACCGATCTGCCAACTGAGTTGCTGACAGGACAGGGTTTTCCAGGAGACCTCTTGCTCCTCAAGCATGCAAAGGACTTGTGAGAGTGTAAGTGTGGGAAAGGAAATTAGGCCTGGATGCTGGAGCCAACCTGATCCGTGCCTTGCTTGCAGTGGTGTCAAGTAGTTGTGACTTCATTATGGTCACCAGAGCGTTACCACTACAGAGCCAGGAAAGGGGAGAGGAGCCCCACGGATATGTTCCTGGGCTGCTGCTTGGTGGGACATCCAACAGCTCAGTGAGCTGTTGTCTTTCCTGCCAAGCATCCTGGGGCTTGACTTCATTTTCTAAGGAAGGTCCTAAGCAAGATCCTGATTCTGAAGCCCTCCTGCCCCCTGACTTGCTCCAAGTGAGTGGAGAAATCAGTAGTTTGTGTACTTGAACCTTATCACCAACACTTCAGCTATTGTCCACCACAGACAAGCTCTTGTCTTGTGTCAGGTGAAGGGCTAGCCTTTGCTCTCAGGTTACCTTTACTGTGAGCAGATCTGCAGTGCCTGATTTAATGAATGCCTGAGCAGAAGGAAAAGCCTGATGAATTACTCAAACCTGCAACATGATCTGTAAGGTTTTTTACCATGAACTATGTTTCTGCTACTGTAATCCTGGGGTTCCCCTTCAACTAGGGGAGGTGGTTTTGCTGTTCCCTCATCTCCCCTTTGAAAACAAACCTCATGGTCTGCAATACTGGTATTCCCACTGTATAGTGAAAACACATCCCCTGATGGGTTTAAAATAAACAAACATCTGTATAAAACAGCAGCACTCAGCAGAAATCGATAGAGATCAGTGCCCATGAACTTAGTACATTCAACCTCTCTGTGTTGCTGTTTGTCTGAATGTGCCTCCCATTGTACTGACGTGGCTGCCTGGTAGGTAGCAGGGGACGCATGGCTGAGTTTTCTTTATAGTTGCTTTCAAATATTTATCTGCAGGAGGATAATGGGAGAGCTGTGTTTCCTCTTGTCGTCAGAATTTCAAAAAGGATTTTAATCCCCTGTGTTCCTTCTGCTCACAGAGCTCTGATAAAAGTGTCTTGATCCTGCTGGCACAGGACCATCTCTCCATCTTTCCCTCTGCCCCCAACAGGGATGGCCTCTGCCTCCCCAGACTGAGAGCATACAAGGAAAGCATCTGTCTTTTAGAAACTTTGATGAATCTGCTTTTTTGGGCTATAGGCTACAATCAGTGAGATCTAATTTCTCCTCTTTTCTCCCTTCCTCCACTCTCCCTTTTAAGTGATGAGAAAATGAGTGAAGATGGAGGAAGTACAATTGTAACTCCAGTGCAAGATGTAGGTGTCCTGCACACCCTGGGACTGGACACCGATTTCGCTCTTGCCAGCATGGCCATTAATATCAGCATGTCTTAACATAGACCTGACTGCAGCTGCTGTTCTAAGTACTTTCAGCTTGTGAAGGGTCTCAGATGAATTGTTTAAAACTTGGATTAAAATCTTAAAATCTGGTGCAAGTCTGGCATACTGCTCAGTTTTAAGTCAGCACTGGGATTGCACCATTTACAACAGGGCTGTCCACAGGGACTGCCTTAATGTGCTGCCTGCTCGTTTAGCATTTAGTGCTCCCTGCTGCCTTTCCTTCTCTTCCTTTGCTGTAGCTCTGACTGGATATTAAGAGTTTTATTGTGTCTTTGGAACCAGGCAGCACAGTCGCAGCCACAGCATCATGGCCTTTGTGTTAATGATGGTGCCAGTCCCCTTTTCTTCAATGCATCCCATCCCTGCTCTAGGGAGGAATGTGGTGCTTCTCCCCTGAACCCAAACATTCAGTGAAATTCATCTTTTCTTCTCATTTGCTAACAGGACCCCTGTGAAGGAAGGGATCCCTCAGCTTCGGGTGGCAGCTCTGAACTCCGCACAGGAGAGTCCTTGCTGTCACCAGCTCCTGAGGCTTGAGGGTACAAAGCAGTGAGGAGGTCCCATGTGTTCCTCTGTCTTTCCAGGCCCAGTTATCAAATGTGTGTGTCACATTGACATTGTGGCTTACAGAGGTGAGGCACAGTCTGGTGACTGGAAGGGAAAAAAATTCCTCTCTAATGTAACTGAGAAGAGTAACCTTGGACTGCCAGCTGCAATCCAGTTTGAGGTACAATCCTGGTGTTAAGCTTTGCTCTATTAACTTCTTGACAGAATAGCTGTGTTGATAGATACCAAGATGGTATCTAAAGTCATGTTTAAGAAAGTATGGTTTGTTTTTTTCCAAAACAGGGCTCTTCATTAGTATGCACACACGTAGCCATGTGTCAGGGGAACACCTAATTCTTGCCAGATAAACATGTACACTGCTCCTCTCCACGTGGGAGGAGCAGCCACAGAACTGCATCATGCTGAGTCCTGCTGGGTGCTCGTCTGTCTCTCTGCAACCTACTTGGTATGCAAAGATACCTTTTCTGCAGTGAAAAGGTATTCACCCAGGTCCAGATCACTTTATTAGCATTGCAAAAAATGCTGATAATCTTCTTCTCAGTTTGATCTTCTGCTACATAAGTGATCCTAGCTGAGATAATTTGGAAAGGTGTGTTTATTGCATTGCACTTAGGAGATATGGATATGCCTGGCAGTTTCACAAACATGTCCTTGGTTAAAGTCTGTTGCTAAGCAATAGTTTAAGATAAGGAATGTGTACAAATCCCTCAGTACTCAATTTTTTGGACTTTAGGCATGCATAGGGGAGAGGTATAGCTCTGTTCTGCTTTTGTATGGAGCACCTAAAAGAAACTTTATAATTTGTTAGCCTTAAATTCTAAGGGTCTGCAGTATGTTCTTTCTCCTGCAGCCAGCTGCAGCACACAGCAAAATGATCAGGTCAGATGAGTAAACATCAGTAGTGCTCCTGTCTGTGCCTGTCTGAAATCAGAGGGAGGACAACTCCTTCTACCTATGCATTTATTTATGGTAGACTTTTGCACACAGATATGATGGAGAGCCTTCCACCTCTTATCCCTCTTTCTACTTCTGTGCATGACGCTCATGCCATCCTTGTAGCTGGGGGTCACCAGGGTAGTTACTTCTGTCACCTACTTTGCTTTGTGCCTATAAGCCAGGAAGTAACTTGGTAAGCAAAGCTGAATGGGGGTTCTGTGCTGCCCACATCTTATGGATTGTGTTGCAGACTTGGGTTGATTGAATCAAAAAATGCACTTGCTTCTGCAGTCTCCACCTTCCCACTAGCTTTAAGTCACCCAGATCCGCTCATGCCACCTGGGCTATATTCTCTGCTTTGTGGCCTGTCTTTGGTGAGTGTAAGAAAGGCTTAAGGACCTGAACCCCATCCCTGCATCTCAGCAGAAGACTCCTTGAAAGACTCTCTGTCTTCTGCTCTCCCTGTTTCTCCAGTGAGGGAAAAGCTGGTAGCTGCAGGAGCTTGGCAGCAGTGGTGGGCTTGAGCTGAACTGGCAGATGGGCTGCAAACAGTCATGAAGTATATGTGGCAGTGTGATGCATATTAAAGCATTCAGAGGGTAATGTTTCCCTGACTATATTCGTAGTAACGGGGAGGAGTGATCTTCCCACCTTAGCTGTAGGCACATTACAGTACCCACTGAAGAGGCTGTCAGGAGCTGGATGCAGTCTTGGCCTCCAGAAGACCTCAGAGCATGGCTTTGCCAGGGCCCTGTCCCTGCTCTGCAGAGACCATCCCGTGCCCCACCACTCTGCCCATGCTGTAAAGCCATGAGTAAGCACATGCTGTGTCTCCTGTTCCTTGCTCTCAGTGGCATGTATAAATACATGCCCAAGAAATGACTGTGTTCCCTGGGGAATACAGAAGGACCAGCCTGTCTAAAATGAGAGGAGAAAGTTTTATATCCATGCAGTTACTAACTCTTTATTTGGAAAAACAGAACTGTTTGTCTGGTGCTTCTTGGACCTTTGGCTTATATTAAAATGACCTTCGCACAAACCTTCTCCAGCTTCTTCCCAGAGGAGAAAGCAGCAGTTACAGTTTTCTTTCCATTAGCTCTTGCTTCAGAGCTGAGGCTTAAAATCTGCATCTGCAGCTGCCCTCTCTAATGAGGCCACAAATGAAGCCACTGCATTTTAGCTCAGCCCCTTAGTCTGCAGGGTGGGTCACTGCAAGGCCAGCTGGCAGGGGGGCTGGGGAGCCTTCCTGGAGTATGTCCTAAAGCAGGGGAAACATCTCCCTTCCCACCTGCTCTTTCCAAGTCTGAGAGCTCTGAAGATCTGGCCATGGGATCACCTTCTCTTCTCCTCCCACCCTATGTGCTGGCACAGGAGGTCTCTGTAGGAGGAAGAGATGCTCTTTTCCTTTAGCATATCTACATGGTTCCTTACCAACCTGCTGCCAGACACTGGCAACATCATTTTTGGCCTGTGGCCTTGCTTTACCGAGTTCCCTTTTACAGTGGTGGTTGAGTTTTGAAGACACCTCTGGAAACCACTTAGTCCTGTCCCCCTTTTCCAAACAGGGTCAGCCACAGTAGATTACTGTTCTGATGGGATTTTGACTGTTCTGAACGATGTGTGCTCCACAAACTGGCTGGGCAACCCATTCCTGTGCTTGCCCACCCTGACTGGTTTCATTTTTTTTAAGTTTGGTTTTTCTTTTTTTTTTGCTGCTATTTTGCTACAACCACCAGCACATTCTCATCTGAGGCAGGCCAGGAATTTCTGTCCTCGGGTACCTGCTCAGAGAAGAAAGGATTGGTTTCCTTTGTATGCTATTCCTGGGATGCTACATTTGTTCCCATGTCACCGTTACTCCCTTCACTTCCAAGGAGAAGGAAGCATCAGTATGCCCTCTTGGTTTCCAGTGGATTTAAGAGCCTGCTTACATTTTTGTTACAGGTATGTGAAGTCGTATGTGCAAAACCTAATTTTAAACACAAGGTCATTTATTTGGTATGTACTTTACAGCCTGGTGATGGTGTTCTGGACCACGTTTGTGCTTTGCTGCCAATGTGAATGAGGGTATCTTGAGACCCTGCCTTACCTTTCCTGCCAAGTTACTTCTAATCTGATAAGAATGCTATTATCATACAGGCTCTAAACCCCCAGAACACAGATGCCTGGCCTGCTGTTAACAAACATGGTGAGAGCTTTCCAGAGTATTCTCCTGGGAGGGTTTGATCATGGAAATTACTTTTGCTGTACCCAGTTCTACTAAATACATCTCCAATTTTCCTGTGGAAACATCAAATGTTATATGTTAAGGAGCCTGGAATAACAGCTGCTGCCACTCATGTTAACTGAGAGGAGCACAAGACACTAAAGTGTCTGGTTTCCCATCACTTACAGGATGGATAAAAGTATCTGTTGTACTGATGAGTCCATCAAATATGAATGATGCAGATAGAGTGGCTGTTTACACACAGTGATCTATTTTAGTTAAATTGAAAACACACACAGGGGAGTGTTTCAGTTTTGTGAACAGAAAACACTGGAAAGGTGTGTTTTTTGTGTTGTTGGGGTTTTTTTGTTTGGTTTTGTTTTGGTTTGTTTTTTTCCTTTGTTTTGTTTTGTTCCATCTTTTCCATTAGCTGGTGACAATTATCTCTCAGGGGTGCTCAGTCTGTGGCTGGGAGAGGATGAGCTCTCTTCTAGGACGGAGCTCCAAATATCATTAATCTCACAGAATTGAGGACGAGGTGCCTGTCTCCCTTTCTAATTTTACCTGAATACTCAACTCTTTTGTACTGTGTTCACATAAGCATTTACAAAACTGGTCTCTATGGAGGATGACAGCAATTGTTTTGCTTAATGTTTAATGGCTTCCTCTCCCTCTGGACTCCATGCCAGACTATATTGTAATGAACAAGCTCTGGAAGAATATTATAGCCTCACTTCATCTATTAGGACACTTTACATAGAACTTTATTTTGCACTACCATGAATTATATAAACACAAATTAAAGATACAAACACAGTAACTGCTCATAGGGATCATTGTCTGCAGCAAATTTGTTAGAAGAATGAATTGCTCTCTAGAAAATCACTTAACCTTTGTGGATTTCCTGGTACTGTGTTTATTCATGCCCTTGCTTTGTTTTGAAATAGTAACACAGATATTTGAAAACATGCTCCAGAAAATTAGTGTACAGCACTAAGGTTTCCTCTGGAAACTTATTATATGGAAAGCAAAAAGTGAGGTCTCATCCTGCTCTCTCTCATCCATGCATAAAAAAAAAGAGGGGGGCTTTGGTATACATGGGCAAATGTTGATTCCAAGTGGAAAGCTTCACTGAATAGCCTTTATCAGGATTTGCCCACAGGCTCAGTGGTTGACCTCTTGCTGTGGAAAATGTTAGAAAAACAATGCTTAACATGCACATGTTTCTGTCAGGAAGACTGCTAGCAGGAATACAACAGCTCCAGTAATTTTGCAAGCAGGAAAAACAGGATGCATCAGGAATAGCACACTCGGTACAGAGTCACCCCCACAGAACTGCACTGCCCACAGTACACGTGTGGAGACCTGCATCAACAGGGATTTTCAGTGGCACAGCATCTCTGAAGCTTTGTACAGTATTTTTGTGATAACAAAAGCTAGTTTTAGGGATTAGTCATTGAAAATTTCAAGTGACCTTGGTAACCTGACTTATGACTCGTTCTGTGGCCTGTCCTGTTTACTGGGAGAGCTGTGAGCTGGGTAACTTGAGGAGAAGCTGCTGCAGGTGTATGTCAGAGTGACTCACTTGCCATCCTGCTGCTGACTTCATGGACATACAGGACTGTGCAACGAAGGCAAAGGACAAATTTCATTCAGTAGGTGTGAAGTCTGTAGCTTTATTGCAGGCACTTACTAATGGAAATGAAAGCAGACAATGAAGTGTTACAGAGCAGACTGACATTCCTTGAATCTGTTGTGTTTGGGATTTGTGGGGTTTGATGCTGCTTCTGTGAGCACAGAGTTGCTTCTGCCTCTGCTGGAAAAATACGTGTCATTGCATGCATGCTACATCATGCTTGTGTCTTATATAGCTGTAATTCTAACCCTGCAGAGTAAGTTTCTAGAGAGCAAAGGTTATTGACTTCCACTGGTATGTACCAGGTGGTATTAACACAAACAGAATAAAACTTTGGCCTTGAGGGGAAAGCTTCAATGAAAAGCTGAAGTTAATAAGTTGGAATAATTAAATATATTATACAATATCTGAAGTTAATTGATAAGCAATATTAACATGACTGACACTGCAGCCTTTGCACTGGAACTGACTGGAAAGGCTGGAATCAGGGGATGGGGGCTCCTGAAAGTGAGTATGTTCCAGCTGACAGCATGATTTGGTCTTGAATTACCTAACTGTAGAGTATGTAGAAAATACCCAATTTTTTTTTTTTTTTTTTTTTTTTTTTTTTCTGCTTCTGCATATCAGCATCACCTACCATTTTATCCTTTTTATGCTGTGAATTTGGTAAGGAATAGCTGCTGGCTATTCCTTAGCAATAGTAAGGAGGTCTGGGGATGGAGGGTATTGCTGATACTGCCCGTAAAATAAGGAGAACCTCTGGAAGAGAGCAGCAGAGAGAGGAATCAATGTGGTAGAGGAAGATCTGAATTCCTGCGATGTTTGTGCTCCTGTCTCAATTCCACCTTTGAAAATGAAGCAGCTTCTAAGAAACTGCTAATTTAGTTTATGGATCAAAAGACTTCGGTCTGCTATGAATTATGTGAATGTTCTTATTTATTGCTGGAGGTTGTAACAGGTTAACCCCACATATTGGGATCCTGAGATTTCTCAGCAGCAATGGTTTCACACATGGGCTGAAGAACATAAGTGTCTAATCTGTAAAAACTCCTGATCCAAATGTTGTGCTTAACAAAACAAGTGAAGCACTTATTTCTGGTGGAGACTTACAAAAAAACCCCATACCATGTACCTATTTAGATTTTTTTCTCTTGTAAGAGGGAAGAAGATGGTACTGAAGTAGAGTATTAGTGGTATGATAGACTTTTCTGTACAATGAAAAGATGAATTTTCAAACTGTTCTTTCTAGTGAAATCAAAACAGCTCTGATTCTGAAAGAGATTTCATTGCCCTGGAGCTAAAATACAGTATATTGTAAGCTGAAACTAAAAAATAACTTTGTATATCTTATCAACATTATCTGATCACAAATGAGTATTTCCTAACTATCACAACAGAATTCAAGTCTTGAGAAGAAATGCTTCTGGGATACTGAGTATCTCTTTGTCTTTTAGGTTTTCCATACTGAAGTTACAGGACCTATTGTGTATGGAAGACCATTTCTATTTCCACTGTAGGCAGAAACACCATGGGATGATTGGAAGCACAGCTGTTCAGCTGGCATTTTGGCTTTCCTGATTGAGTTACAAACACAAGTAAAAATGTGCATATGGAGATTTGAAAAAATGGATGGATGGTCAAGTGCACTGATCACATGTTCAGAGATAAAAGCTGAACATGCTTTTCAGTGCTGTTAGTCTCTAATTCAGTAGTGAATGGTAAGCCATATAGGGTGAATCTTCTAACCCTTCTTTTGCAAAACATGCACGGTCCTTGTTTTTACAGATGTTTGGTGGGTTTTGTTTGGTTTTTGTTTTGGTTTTGGGGTTTTTTTTTCTCTTCCTTTTTTCTTTTTCTATAAGTTCTTCAGCATGCACACATTCTCATCTTCCACTTCACTCTCCCAAATGCAATCATTGCTGTGAGCTGATTGACCTAAGTGATCACCATGGTTTCCAATTCAATTCAGGTCCCCAAAGAGGACATTTAATTAAGAAGCTCTAATAGAATCCAGGAGAAAACTTCCAAGTCCCCAGTTTTAGGCTGTGAGCTACAGATCCCAGGGGTGTCCATGGCCGACTCCTACAGTACCCTGAGCTTGTACTTTTTAGGAAGGTCATATCCTATGCAGCAACCCGCATAAGCAAATCTTTCAGTTGCAGACATCCCAAGGAAAATTCCTAGGGATCACAAAAAGTTGAAAAGCTCTGTAGCAGGCTGTGGTTAAGCAGTGGGCAGTGTCTGAGAGTGCAATGAGTTGGAAGTGGGCACACAAAGCAATGTCTGTGTGTGAAGCTCCAATTGCAGTTGGTGTGAGGTCCTCAGCCCAGCCCATGGCCAGCTCAAGCACTGTTGCAGCAGCCCAGGAAACCTGCAGGTGCTGCAGCTGCAAGACTTCACTATCTGTGAAGTCTACCTGCAAAAGCACAACTTTTTTATGGTGGCAAGACCCAAAATATTTCAGAACTAATTTTTACCCACAGGCTTCAGTCACCATCACCTGAACTGTGGATGCGTACATGGGTGTGATTTCCAAAAGCACCTGGGATTAGTCTGTACTTACTGCAGTGGGCACAATCCCACCCTGTGTGTGCACATGTGCAGAGCAGGGTATGCTGATGTTTACTCAGCAGCTCATACTCATCTCCAGGAAATGACTTGAGCTTGCTGGGCTGTGGTGCCATGGTTGGCAATATTGAGGAGAAGGACTTAAGAACACTTTCACACCCAGAACTCTAGCATTAGCCATGTATGAGAACAGAAAGTCAGACTGGAAAACATTTTCAAGTAGGGTATTTGTTGAAAATAAAAGTTTCAGAAAATTGGAGCCACATATAAACCTGAGATAACTTTGCTGAATAGTTCTTAGCTGGAAGACAGAAAAGAAAATATAAATGTTCTGTATAGATTGTTTCAGGATTAAACATCTTCAATTTTTGTTTCAAAATGCTGTCCCTTCTGGCAATTCTCTGAAAACTTCTGGTCAAGCAGTATCTTGAAGATACTATTTGAGGACTCCTGTCAGACAATATTTTGTTCAATCGGAAGTTTTTCAAAGCTCTTTAGTTGAAAATCTCTGAGGTTCTACTTTGGAATGCAACTTGAAACTAATCGGTTTTTTTTCAGCTTATTGCTTTTTTGTTAGTTGGCTGAACAGAAAGTGCTTTGCAAGTACCCAAGCGGGGACAATGGAAAAGCAGAAGAAATTGGTAAGTGAAAGCTGTGATTGTGAAAAGTCATCCCCTTGACAAAGCAGCACTCCAAGGCCAGACCTGGGCCACCTGTACTTTCCTCGACCTTGTAGCTGCACCAATGCATATCTAATGTGGGTCACTCTCCTGATTTATAGAGGAAGTAATACATACTGCATTCATGTAACAAGTGAGTGGAAACTTCCCCTAGCTTCCACTCCACAGAAGAAACCTAATAAAAAAGAGGGTTAGGAGAACCATGCCATGCTGTGACTGGGGCATGGTGGTCATGGGTGGGAGGCAGACTGCAGAAAGGAACAAAACCCAAGTCATAGTAATTTAACCAGTTGTGCAAAAAGATTCCTCTCCCAGCTCAACTCCTGGCAAACATGGTTTTCCAATTGGTGAAAACTGGGGATTAAATGCCTCCCTCATTACCCTTTGAAAAACACTTCAGTATCCTCCAAGGAGATATAAGAGCAGCTTCATTATAACTGGGAAATGAATTGCTCACTCGCTGGATTTAGCAGCTTCCTGTTTTGGAAACCTGAGATACCATCTCAAATTTCTGTTTGTTGTCAGCCTAGAAAAAGAGACTCCAAGGCTGCAAAGCCTCTGGTGAAGCAGTGCCTCATTTGCTAATTGTCTCTGCCAGACAATGCTATTTACACTGAGCACAAAATCACCTCTAACCTCCACTGACCGGAAAATCGTTATATCCTTGAACTCCCATCCTCCTGAAACAGCACCCGGTACCCCAAACTCGGGCTGCATGTGCCTGCTTCTCTCACCACAAAACAAAATGCAGGAATACTTATTGCTGATTGATTTACAAACATCCCCTTTCCCAGATCTAATTATGGTATCACAGGCAACTGCATTATAAAGATGTCTGACTTGTCATGCAAAATGTAATGAATGCTTTGCTTCAGAGACCATGGGGAGGACATGAGCAGAGGACTGACCCCTGCAGCAGGCTGCCTGTGGAAGGAAAGGCTGTGCCCCAGGCTCTCAGGATGGACTGGGGTCTCTGGCTGTGGGGCGGGGTAGGGGCAGAATTAAGGTTCAGAATGCCTGTGTGGCAGCTGCTATGCATTTGCTCTTACCCTCACAGCCTATTTTTTTTCTTTTTTTGCTGGCTTCTGTCAGAAAAGCTGGTGAAACTGGGTTTGACTGTGTGAGAGCTTTTCAGGAAGGATAATATTTCCTATTTTACACTTTTTATTGATCTTTTGCTTTTTGAGGACACATTACAATGCTCGCCACTTTTGCTGGATAAAATTCTGATGTTCTGCCTTACTTGCTTTTCTTCCTCCATCAAGTTATCACAATGGCTACATCAGTTCTAAAAGGGATTAGATCTGAAAATGGCAGCTCTGTACATTCAGGGGAATGATCTGTAAGGATTTTTTCCTCCCTAATTCAACATTTCCTTGACTTGAAGCACTGCTAAATCCTTTGGATCTTGCTCTTCAGTTGGTGAACCTACAGACACATTTTTGGCTGTGAGATGTTGCTCTTTGTTTTGGAGACAACATAGCAGAGGAAAATGGCTCCTCAGCCACAGCTCAGTTAAGTGCAGTAATGATCCCCAGGTCTACTTTCTCTTAACATGGGTCTTTAAAAATCAGTAGACTATGTGTAATTTTTTTTCCTTGTTCCAGAGACTGGTTCAGGGACATCTGACTGGGATGTGACACCTCCCAAGGGATGTGGTTAAAGACAATGTCAACATTGCTACCTTGGTGACTCCAGAAAAACTTGACAGCCAGAGACTGTGGTGGAAGTGAGTATCTGGGCAGCAGGGACACTTCTCATCTCTTTCTTGGCTGTTTATGGGTCTGGACTTCACGCAAAGCAGGAATATACTGTATATATCTGAGCTGATTTTTCCCATTCTGCAGCAGAAGGACAGAAGAAGAGGTATGGATCAATTATTAAAAATTATATAAAGCTTAGATTAAATTATTAAAAATTATTAATTTATTCTTAATGACCTTTCAAAAGTATTAGCTCAAAATTACCACTGGAATATAACTTGGTTCTCTGCAAAAGAAATGATTCTGAATCGAGGATGCAGTGTACCCAAACTGGATGGAGCTCCCCTCCAAATTTCTTACTTCTTACTTGCTTCTTATTTAAGCAGAAAGGGAATATAAAACACCTTGACGATGTGGAGAGGCAACAGGCAATGTAACAGCATTAGGATGGAAGCAAAGACAAGGGGTGTCCCTCAAAGGGGACTGACCAACTAAATTCTCCAGTTTTTTTGGGCTTCAGTAGTAAGGCTCCAGTCTGGCTCCTTCTCAGAGAGGCTGTGGCAGCTTTCTCCCTCCCATTGACCCCACAGAAACCCCACACCACTGTATTGCTTTCTCCCTGGAAAGAGGGGGAAAAAGTCACTTAGTTGTTTGTTCACTTCAATTTCTAGTTTTGAAGACACTGTCCTGCCAGCTGAAGGACTTAATTCTGTTATTGCCACAGAGGAACCTCATTCTGCTTGAGCTATACTGAACACATTCATAAACTGAAGCAGCCACAGTTAAAAAAACACTCTTCAAAAACCCTGTCCTTAATCTGTTTTGTGTCTGAAACTAAGGGGCTGGAATTTTAAGAAGGCTATCTTTAAGCCTGGCCTAAAGATTAATGTGTAAATGTGAAGAATGCTCTGGAAGCTCCTGAATGAAGACATTTTGTTTCCATATCACCACAGGAGTAATTGTTTGAAGCAAACAGATGTTTAATTGCATAGTGGCCAAAATAGGGTGAGTCCCTAAACCCAACAGCATAGCATTTGTGTATTACCTTTATGCTAGAGTTTCTCACACTACCTTTGTTTTACTGGAGAAAGCACAAGAAAAGTATGATGCTCACTTAAATCTCCATAAATCCAGGCATCTGACGCTACATTACTCCTTTATTACAGTTAATACAACAAATGGTCATTTCATAATGCTTGAAATATCCATGGCATAAATATATTAAAAGTCCTGAAACGGGCAGGAAATGCGAGGAGCATTTTTTGTTTTCCACAGGGTCAATTTTATTCATCTGCTGAGAACATCTTAGAATGACAATAAAAAGTCAAGTTACACGGACAGGTGATTCCAACAGCCATATTCAAGTGGTGGGTAGGAGCAATTGTACAAGCACCTCTCTGCGCACTGGTTCTTACTTGCATCATCTGCCATGGTGTGGTGTCATGTCCCTTTCAGTATTTTTAGCTACAGGCTGGCACGTGTTTCTGCAGGGAAATGAGCTGGATCTTTTAGCATCCAGTTACCTGGGAACCTGCCTTGGTTTGCTGATGGCATGAACCAGTTCGTTAAAGGCAAAGTTGCAGGAACTTTGGGCAGTTGTTGGGTCACTGGTTATGTACCCTCCTGCCAAGATCACCAAAATAATGGCTGTTTCAGCTCCTCATTTCTAAGAGAATAACTTTTTATCTGACCATGCCCTGATATCCTGCAGCACTGAACAACTTCACAGACCATTGCCTGGAGTCAAAGAGTTGGTTAAGCCAGCACAAGCTGGGGATGCTGGTGAACAAGATGGTGCTGCTACCTCACAGGTGAGAGCCTGATGGTGCCTAACATCAGATGGACACTGCAGTGGTCCTTTTGGGCATAAAGCAGCCCTCCTTGCCAAATTTATGACATGCTGGAGGAGGGAGATATGTCTCAGCTACACATGCTCATTGCATAATTGTCAAATATGTCTGTAATACAATTCTGCCAGAGGCAATTGTGGCTGCAGCATGGGTGCTCTGGGAAGCCATCCTCTCCTAGACCAAATTGCCATTGCAGTTGGTTGGGCTGATGAGAAAATCATGGCAGTGAAATCTTTTCACTAAAAAGGTCTGTTTCCTACCCTACTGTCACTGAAATGAAATATAAAGTAGCCAAACTCTGTCTTCACCAGGCTCTCCAAAAATGCAACATTTTCCAGACAAAATAACTGTAATTCAAACTGGAGAAGTCAATGCTGTGCGTACTTTAGTACCCAGCCAGTGAATTTTAAAGTAAACACCCTCCAGGACTGTTCTTGATTTGGATTTATTAGTCATTAGCAAGAAAAGATAATTAGTACTTCTGAAGCACTGTGATAATCAGTAGCATGAACTGTTACCAGTAGAAATGGACTGGGGTACCTGTGCTGTGCAGGAATATGGCAGCTCTGCTGTACTCCCTGCACAGAGTCAGTACACTGGTGGAAATGCTCATCAACACCAGCAACTCCAGTGGAGCTAATGGCAGTCTCCATGGGGTAAGGCAGGGAGTGGAGGTTGTTCTCTCGTTTGCTGGGCTTCTCTTTCTGTTATCCTGGAGGCAGTCATTTTTGTTAACACAAAAACCTTCTTGTTGGTCAAAGGCAAGGGCAAACACTACTGCTTTACTGCGCAACAGAAAAATAGGAGCTAATTATTTTCCTTTTCTATGCACCCTGCCAATACAAACGAAAATAACCTTGTGACAAAGAGGAACCTGGGCATACCCGGATTCTTTAGGCAAGGATGCCTTTTTTCTCTTCCTCTTTATAAAGTAGTGAGACAACTTGGACTGAAGTCAGGGCTGAGAGCCCTCACTAAACTGGTATTTCACTTATTGTTCCCCAAATTTCCATTACTTATGATTATTTGTAAAAATCATACGAGGGATGAGATACAAATCTTATGTTCTTAAGTCTCAGACCTGAGCATTAAGCACAGCAGGTTCCCTGCTATACAAAGAAGTCTTACTGAGCTCAGGCAAGCAGATCAAAGTATCAAAGTTGCAATCTACATAAATACTAAAGTATCTAGGCTTATCCAAAATAGTTTTGTTTTTCTGTACCTGGAAGTATGAACAAAATACGTACTGAATATCAGAGGTAGGATGTAAGCCTGAGAAGGCTTCTGTTTTGCTGAGCACTAATAACAAATGTAGCTTGAGCATTTACCCTTGCCAGTACTTGCAAGCCTGAAGCAACCACTCTCTTTCTTGCACTGTACAGAGAATTTCAGTTTAATATAACACCTCTCCAGCTAATGGGTGCTTTAGACCCTCTGGGAAGTAAACAGGAAATCTCAGGATAAAGTCCATTTTCCATGCCAGGTACTTTGCCTTCAACTGATGCAGGGTCTGTGGTGGTGGTGTGCTGGTCGTGTGCGTTATTCCTGTTGATGCTGGTGGCATTTACTTGTGCATGTCTTCATTGCCAAATCTAAAGCACAGGCTCTCAGGACTGCAACTCCTATGCCAGTAACACAGGACAAATACTGGACCACCCTGGCAGCATCTGACTAGTTGATATACTCTAAGCATTTGTGCATGCCTGCACTTCTCCTAGGAAGATGTCTGCTGTGGCAAGTCTGATTATTACTGAGGTTCACCTGCTGCCAACAAATGTGGTGGGCTGGTGGCTGTGTACAAGATACATGTGCAGAAGTAAATGGGTCTGTGAGTATTTGCTTCTCAGCGGCTGCTGGGAAACAGGCACCCTCCTGCCAGGTCAAAGACCAGATATGTCACAGGCCTCTTAAAGCAGCTCCTCTGTCACAGAGATGGATGCACAGCTTGTACTCAAAACAGCTATCTGATAAACAGAAGTTGCTACAGCAGCACTTTACAAATATATGTTGCACAAGAAAGTGTCTGACTACAGTGCTTCTTATTGTCTGTGTCTTATACAGAAGGCTTGCTCCTACGCTGGGAACTGTGAGGGATAACAAATACCAGAATATAATTATCTACCTATCTATCTATCTATCTTATCTATCTATCTCTACTTAAGTCTTCTGTCAGATTGCATCTGACTGTGGAACTGGGTTTAAAACACCTGGGTAAAAATTTACATTTTATGTCAACAACAGCATTTCTCCCTCTCCTCCCTTTCCCACCTGCAGTGCAGAGCAAGCTGACTTCATAGCATCCCTCCCAGCAAAATGGGTCTCTGCTGCGTCTTTCTGTCTTCATGAAACTCATTTAATGCTGGTACTTTAACACCTACTCCTTCCTCTGCTGCTGGTGCTATTGCAAATGAGAAATGTGACCGGGTAGCACTGTCTCCTTGGAAACCTGTCTCTGGCCTAAAAAGCCCAGTTTGGTGCCTGTGTGGCACTGGGAAGCCAGAGATCTCATGGGCCAAGCGCCTTTCATGGCTGGGCTGCTTTCATTCCAGTTCCCTTGGTGAACAGAGGAATAAGCAGGATTTAACTATTGCACCAGCAGGATTTAATGGGGAAAAAAACGTATACATTGGGCTAGGAGTGCAACAGACTGCAGAGAGAAATCTGAGGGCTGTGTACTTCCCTTGGTGTGGGTGCCTTGAGGGAGGGCTGGGGCAGGAGCTCTGTGATGGTGAGGTCTGGGAATAGTGCAAGGAGCACAGTGCTCCATTAGCCTGCAGATTTCCAAATAAATGTAGAGTGCTGACTTCAAATCTGCTGCCAGAGCCTCAGGCTCTTTAAGAAATCACCCCCACTCACTTATTGCCTGAAGATATTATTATTTCTGGAATGAACTAGTTGCAGATCACAGTACTGGGGAGAATTATAGTACAAAGTGTGTTCTAGTGCAAACCCTCTTATAAAATAATCACAAATCTTCTTCAGACAGAAATGGGCACAGAGCGCCAACAATTTTTGTAGAAGAGTGTCTGCAGCTCATGTCAGCACCATCTTCATCTTGGGACTGGTCTGGATGGGGCTGGCCATGTGGCAGCATGGTACAGCTCTACCTCTCTGCCAAGGCCCTGGGGAGGTGAGGCACAGCTAAGGAGCAGCTTCTCTGGGGGTACATCAGCTGCATCCCCTGCCCCAGCCCTGCCAGCCACGAGGAGGCTGTCTGGATTAGGGGCTCCTCAGATGGCTCTGGAGATCACTCTTAGGTCTGATATGATACGCAAAACGATCCCACTCCACTGAAGGTTCAACTCCGTACCTCTAATATGAAATTACTATACACAATCCAATGACTTGATTATAAAAAAAAAAAAAAAAAAAAAAAAAAAGAAGCAATTCATATATACACATACCGGCTTCAGCACACTTTCCCTTAAAATACTACTGACATCTTTCATATCATGAAAAGATGGATATGAGACTGTTTAGTGCCAGGAATGCCAGTGCAGTAAAGCAGAGAGTTCAGTCACTATATGACAGTAAAAGTGATTTTCCTCACTAACAGTGGTAAAATAGCTGATTAATAAGAACAAAGGTCAGAGTTTCTAATTAGCTACTTCATGTAAGAACTTTCAATAAATAGGTAATTAGAGATACATATATGTTTTTAATACTAATTCAAGTGTGAACTGGTTTAGTCTTTGGTCTTTCTGCTTTTGTGAATCATACTGCAATAGCAGCATTTAAAAAAAAAAAAAAGGATATTTTTAATTCAAATTGGTTTAGGCAAACGCCACACTAAATATACTGAGCATATGCAGCATATAAGAGAAGAGAGGGAAAATGATTATCAGAATATGTGAAATAATTTACATGCATATACTGCATGTCTATGGGGTTTAATTGTCATTCCTTTCATGTTGGATCTGAGCTGAGGCAGCCACAGACAACTTGGTCAAGTTAGTTGGTGTGTCCACTCCTGTTTAGCGGAGCTCCAGGCTGCAGGGCCTGGCGTTTTTATCTTTTATGAAAATCAAAAGATACAAGTGCTTACAACAGCTGTACCCTAGCACAATTTATTCTACAGTCATCTTGAAGCAACAGTATGACATAAGCCTTGCTGTTAACTTGAACAGGAGGTGAGCCAGGCACCTGTGAAGATAAAGGCAATTTCTGCCTGTTGCAAATTCATCTACAGTTAGGCTCATCTCAGCCGAATGTGAAGACTTGAGCCCCATCCTGAAAATATTTTGTCCAGTTCCAAGGTACAATGGCACTTTTCTGTTGGGCTTTTATTTGTTTGGTTTTGCTGTCTGTTCACAGAATGAAGGTGCTTAGTTGCAGGGCGAATCTTCAGAGCTCCCTGGGTATGACAGTGAATGGGATGACAGGACTGCTGGATTCGAGGTCCAGAGCAGTGAGGAAGCATTCGACAGCAGCTTCGTTTTTTCCCTGAGCTTGCAAGACCTCTCCAAGGCTGTTCCAGGCCTTGTGACTGGTAGTCTGGATCTGGATGGCATCTCTGAGGACTTTCTGTGCCAGCTCCCTCCGCCCAAGTCTGCTTAGCACTAGACCCTGTGAACAAACAAGTGATGAGCAGTTAACAGCAGCACAAAACAGAGGAAGGAATGGAGCACCCCAAAATCTCAGCAAGCTGGATAGACAGAATAATGTAGACATGGGAGTCCTCCGAGGGGGATCTCCTCCTATTTCTGGAGAGAGTATTAATTAGCTGTTGAGCTCTGCTTTTTTTGATTGTGCTGACTAATTTAAAAATTGTGAAAACATTTTTTTTTAAAAAAGCAGAGATGGATTATGCTCTGAAAATGCTTCTGCTGCATGTTACCAGGGGAGTACATACTGATGTGATACCGAGAAAAGCTACAGGCCTTTTAAGCATCCCTCTCTCCTTGAGCATGTGCTTCCAGTACCAGGAAAAAAATACTCAGATTCAATTACAACAAATATTTAAATAACTCTTGCACATCCTGAACATGCAGCTGAGGCTGAGGTAAAGTGTCTCAGCTCCTACAGCTTGACCATAAAGACTTTTCCACTAGACAAATACTGCCCCACACCAGCCTTCTAGGAGCAGGCTGTATGCAAACGGCATGGGGCCCTCTGTCCTCCTGCTATTTGCACTCCAATGTCAAATCTAAAGTGGAATGGGGGAGGAGAAGGATGGAAGAATCTTGTTTAAAGAACTGTCCTTAGGGTAAGAAAAGACACAAGTGGGTGTAACCATCTGGAATGAACAGGAGAGGGAGGATCAAAGAAGTGATAGGAAGAACATGTTTTCCTATAGGGCTTGCATGGATATGTCTGAACCCACAAAGTATCTAATGAGCCAGTCTCCCTTTTAATTACACAGCAGTCAACCATACCAAGCCCAGATGGGCTCTGCAGGACACAGTACATTAATGGCATTTTTCTGTTTCCTCCTGAGCGTGCTGCACACACCAGGATGAACATCCCACCAATTTCATCCAGGTGTCACCTGAGGAAGAAGCAGCTTATTCATGTCACCTGCCAAGCTCCGAATGGCCTCTGCCTGCACTTACCTGTGGAAATGCCAGGAAGTGAGATGATTGCCTGATTTTGTGCTTTTCCTGGGACTATGTAGTCACAGGTGCATGTACATGCCTTACCTTCATCTTTAATGCGTTGAATAGCCATTAGTTGATATGAAAGGACATAGGAAACCTGAAATCTCTCACAACTAGAACCCAAGTAAATTTCTGATGAAAGAAAGGTGATGCTTTTGGAACTAGTGAAGATTTTACCTTTGTCTTGTTTGCTTTTCCAAAAGTGCCATTAGACACAAGGTGCATCATCACACCTAACGCTCTATAGCCAGTGATTAGTACTAATACCTACAGAAACATGTTACTCGGAGAGACAAATTAAGAAACACCCATTTAATTGAGTACTGGTGTTACTGTGAAAAGTTCCAATGCCTCTTTATTGCCCATAATCTTGACCTAAATAATCAGCTCAGTATCAAGTGTGATCGTCTAAATATGCAGTGGGCGTGTTTTTCTTTCTTTTCTTTTTTTCCCTCTCTGTTGGAAAATGGCAAGAAAATAGGGCCTAATCTTACCATCCCCTTGTGAGCAGGCACAGGTGTCACAGAGGTACCCCAATGGGAGAGGTTGGTTCCTCTGGAGGTAGCTGCCTGGAGACAACCACAGGCACGGAATGACAGACTGAAAGGAATGTGTCCAATTATAATTTGAGTCACCCGCTTGACAGGGATAATCAGGTACAGAAAGGGCAAGTAGTGTGGCCATGGCAAATCTGCTGCTGTGCCAAGAATAGACTGGAGCTATCTCAGCTCAAGTTTGTCCTCAACCACAAAACCACTCTTCCTAAAAACTCTTCCTGTTGCACTGACCAAGCAGAGATGATTGTGCTCTCTGGTGGCCAGGGACTCATCGCTGTTCTCACTCTGATGCTAAGTGGCATCAAGCCTCTCAAAGCTCCTGGAGGGCTGCTGGCCCCAGAGGCACAGAGGCCAGCAAGCCTGAGCAGCTGCTGCCTGTCATCCCTCTCCAACGAGGAGGGGAATTCCCTTTCCAGCTGACATCTCGCGCCTCTCAACAATGCTGCAGTGAAATCCACCTCGCAAAACCGCTTGTGCGGCACAGCTCCCCTGTCTGCCCCAGGACCCTTGTTGGTCAAGGACCTGGCACAGCTCTTCCCCTTACAGCTGCCCAGTGTGGAGATGCTGCATTTACTTTGCTTCTGCTTGAGGTGCCTGCAGCTGCTCAGCAGCATTGGGAGGAGGCTGTTTGCAAACCCCAGGCACCGCGTTCACCTGGGGAAGATGCTGAAGCTGATGCCTGCCAGTAAGCGCAGCACACATTAACATTTGTTGCTTGGTATTCACTGTGTTCAGGCATGCCAGTTTAGCTGAAAAACCATTTGTGAACCCTGAGAAAGGGTGATCTCAGGCACCCCAAAGCGAGGGCAGCTTGATGCTGCAGTATACTGCATGAGTGAAAAAGTTGCTGTATGTTTTCCAGGAGAAAGGCAAGAGCTTAGTTTAGGAAACTAAAGCAGGTAAAGCTTTATCCCTTCATCCTTTGCTCACACGTGTGACTGTTAGTGCCAAAGGCTGCCCAGGCCCATGGTCCTTCCCAGGTATGCCTACAGTCTTGCTTCCCTCTTGTCCTGACCAAGAAGAGACCCATGTTCCCATCTTGCCCATGCACACAGATTTCCACGTGGTGTGGGCAAAAATGCTGTGCTTCAGGCCTCAGCACAAGTGGAGGTCAGGGCATGCCCAACCTCCTCTTCGAGCCAGGCCTGCCAAAGTTCCCAAACCCTAGCACTGAGATCCACTCTGTCACCCAGAATGAGCTGTGACAGATGGTCACAGCCTTTCCAGAGAAGCTTAACTGAACCGGCAGAAATACGCTGCTGGATGTTTAAAGGACAGGTTGAGCATCATTAATTCTGTGTGCAGGAGAGTTTCTTGCTTTGGATTTCCTCTCTCCCCGCCCTGCTCCTTGCAAGCCACACACATTGTGTGAGAGCTGAAGGCTGCGCCATCCCCAAACCTCACAAAGCCGCAGCACTGAGCACTTCAGTTTTTTTGTTTCCCTGAGGTATTTGCACTTGAGAGCTTCTCCTTGCTACTGAATTTCTTATTTCCCCATGGAGTCTGCCTTGCTATAAACAATGCCTGCATGTTGTTGCTATGTAGGTCCAGCTGGAATCTGCCTACAGCACAAAAGAAAAAATAAAATACAATCCAGAAAGCCACCCACTGACAGACAATTTGTGTTTTTATCTGGAAGGTTATTTTTTTAAAAAAAGATTTTTCTAATGAAAGTGCAGTTCCTGAGTTTCTATGGAAACTCATCTGCTTAGTGTGCATGCATAATTTCATAAAGTCAGATCTCAGGAAGATGAGCAATTAGTATAAATACAAGCAGGAACGTGATTAAGGGTTTCATCCTCTTATTCATGGAGGGTGGGGCTAGGTTTTGGTGTCTTTCCTTGCTTTGTATTTGTGTTTTTGCCAATTTAAGACCAAAAGCAGTGTACAAGGTGGCCTCACTCCTCTGCCACCTCCTGGCTAGCACCAGCACTTCTGTTTTTTCTCGGGCTTTTTTTCCTCAAAGATGGTGAGTACCCATAAGTATGGTTGTCTTCTTCAGTGTTGCTGGTACTAAATCAGGATCAGTGAGGACAGGCTTATTTTTAAACTCACAGATAGCATCAATAGTAAAAAAGCCCAAACCAACCGGAAAGGTGTGTGGGAACAATTTTGCTTTTGAGCTCCTGTGGGCAGTATGTTGCTAGGGCTCTCACCAGGCCTGTGCTGTCCAGATGCTGGCATTTCATGTGCTGCTTGCATTAACATGGCTGTACAGGGCTTAGATGCTATCTCGCTCACTTAAGGAGGTCTGAGGGGAACTTGTGCAGATTAATTTAATTTTCTTCTTTAGGTCTGAAGACATACTTCAGATCCTGTAAACAGAGGCCGAGTAGTGAAGGTCGTGCTTTCAAGTCAGACTGGAAAGACAACACTTAAAGCCCTGGAAGAAATTAATTCGAGGTGCAGGGTTGTGGCACAGTCTACCAGTGCATGAAGGCAGAAGGAAGACAGCAAATTTGGTTTGCTGATGTAGGGTGCCTTACCCTGGCAGCTGGTATTCTGAATTTGTTGGTTTTAATATCAGGGGGCAGTGGGTGTGCATGGAAAGCTTTTTCAAAGGTATTTTTGACCTTGTCCACATGGAAAACAAACAAAACCTGAAACATTTCTATAGTGACATTGGGTTAGATGAGTCTGCCTTCAGTGATATGATACTTGGTAACTGATACTAGCCTGAGGCTATTTTTGTTTTAGAATAGGAGAGCCATATTTCAATTGAATTCAATGAACAAAAAAAGTGACTTGTTTACAATTTCTGTTAATAAAGAAAGGGAGCATAAACTGCACTTGAAGTCCTGCTTCAGAATGTCATGAAACTTCTGATCTGTGCCTTTATTTCCTTTCAGTATGACAAAACCTCCTTAAAGGTTGCTAGCTCATAAAAGTCCCAGAAAATTGTGCTGAAAAGATATGATGGAAGACTACAAAATAAGCCCCACATACAAGATGGGGTTTATTTTTAGTAATGTAAGTCAAAACTTCCTTTGCAAATGTTTAGTTCAAACACCTAATGAACAGCAGGGAGTTATCCCTGAGCCTTGGCATCCCTGTCTCCTTCCACTAGGGTGGCACACATCTACTTATTCTTTCCTTTGGGGCTTGCATTGGAAACATATGTCCAGAAAAATGCTTTATTTAATTCCTGGAAAGTTGGTTTTTGCTTTGTTTGCATGCTCATCTCACTCTTGGAGAATCTGCATAAGTGGACTAGACTCTATCCTTTACAAATTAATTTTAATAATTACTTTAAATTCAAGTACTCCCTTTCTTTGCATAAGGCTCAATTTCCAAACTGAGGTTGACTCTGATGCTTTTCGCAACTAAGCTGAGCATTTTCACCCATTATTGTTTAAATACCTTAGGAAGTTCCCAGAATAACTTGGACTTTGCCATTGGGCCTCTGTTAGTGCATTAGTTAATTAATTTCAAGGTAAATGGCGTACCCTTACTACCCTTACTGTCTACTCCAATGTTTAATATGGATATGTCACTAATGGTTAGTAGGAGGGTAATCAGCAGCTGGCAAGAACAGGGCTTGCTGCAGAAAAGTGCTTGTTCAAAAGTGTGCTTATTCAGCAGAACCCTACAAAAAGCCTTTCAAAATGCATTTGGCTATAACATTCATGTAACAGAAAAATCCGCACTGCTACAGGGCAACATACGCTTCTGTAATTATTTAGTAATCAGAGTAAGTTGTAAGCAAAATATGTTGCATAAACCATGAAATATCAGAGTCCTTCTGGAAAATGGCAAAGATTAACATTGGAAATCCTAGGCCTCCTAGAATAAAGACAGACATGTAGCTAGCCAATTGCTCTGTGATTCTTTCTCCTTACATTAATGACCTTTGCATTTCTGAGGAGCCAGGATATTTTTTTAAGCTGTAAGTAGTGAAGTGAGGTTTTGGTGTGCTGTGACTGAGCCACGCAGCATCTGGCAGTGTGTGGGGTAGCTAATCATCCATTCTGCTGATTCAGTCCAGGTTGTGGCAAGCCTGAGAGGTATATCTGAGCTTTGCTCTCTGAAAATACACTGTCAGAATGACATGGAACAGACAGGGTCTACTTGCCAAACACACTGAATTAGAGACTGTATCTTAATTTACTGCCGAATGAAGGGTGACTGGGATCCACTTCTGAAGGAAAGCTCACCTTTCAGTGCTTCTGCTGCCTCTTGTTCAAAGCAGCTTTTCCTTCTCTTCCTCCCCCTCCCACTCCTCTGTCAAAGCTGCTGCATCCTCTGTCAGTCAGTGACTCTGAAATGCTGCATTTGATAAAGCAGAGGAGGGGAAAGAGAGGGGAAGAGAGGGAAGGCAGGCAGGGCCACCACAAAATGCAGCATGTGGAAGGGAAAAACAAAGGAACAGCACTGGATGGAGGAGAGAGGGGAAGGAACTAGCGAGTGCTGGGAAAAGCAAAACCATGAATTTGCGTCATGATTTGTAGCACTTGTGCACTGCCTATGGGTTTCAGCTCAGTAGGTTCAACCTAGAGCTTTCAGCTTCTGTACTGCAGGCACCAAAGGCAGCCTAAGAACAGATAGCTATTTGTACTTCACTGCAGCATCTTCATGTGCTGCAGATGAGCATGAGGTTAGAGAGAAATGAGACTTCAAGAAGGTACCAGGAGACACCGACTACCTGAGTGCTGAGACAGAGATGTCTCAAGCCCATCAAAGACCGAAGCACATGGAGACACTTTACTAAACATACCAAGCTAGCTTCAGCAGAAAAAGAAGAAAGAGTAAAAGAAAAGAAGTGAAGACCTCAAGAGAGGGATATCCCCTTCCTTAGCTTGCCAATGTGCTTTTCAAGGTATTGTGTAACTGCAAAGGCACAGCCCCCCCCCCCCCCCGTGAAGCCAAGGCATGTCACCCCTGCAGAAGAGGAACACTGTCATGCTGCACGCTGCCCTCTACCCAAGCTTGCTGTCTCTATTTGAGTTCATCAAATGTTAGCAGGGATGTTTGTACCATGTTTGAAGCTTAAATGTGATAAAACATTTATTGAAATATAAAGCAAACTGTAAGGCAGCATTTCAAACCAGGAGGCTCTGCTCTTTTCATAGGGAGGCTAACACAAGCCTAAGGAGAATGAAGAGTTTTTCTGCCTTGTTGGATTGTTGTCACTTAAGCTTCATTCAAATTGTTTGTTTCATGCTGAATATTCTCCAGATAGTTCTTCGTTTGCTGAAACCTACATGGAGATGAAGCAGCAAGCACCAACACCTAACAGGATGTCTTCACCACATGTTTGAGACTTAATGCAGTACTTGCTTTGCACCCTCTTGTCCTAGGGAAAGCAAGATTTCTCCCAGCCCTGATCTTAGCAGTTGTCATAGTAATGTTGCAGTAGAGTGCACAGTAGCTTCAACTAAGGCTCAACCTCATGGTGTTGTCTGTTAAAACATACACCCAAACTAGTAATAAATATTAATTTAGAATACTTAATTTATAATTCAACATCCCAATTCTGTTATGCACTGTACCTGCTTCCTTGGCAGAAAGCCTTGTTGAAATTGATGAAATACAGTCTAGATATATCCAAGTACTTCAAAATATGTACAGAATCAAGACTGATCAGCATCAGCAATGAGATAAAAGGCATGCAACACATATGCAAGATGCTTAAGAGTGGCAGGTAACCTGCTGGCTAAAGTACTTCTGACTAGAAAGTGCTTCATTGGCTGCTAATGCATTTCACATTTAAAAATCTGCTCTTACTCAGGAATAATTCAGAGATCAGGGACAAGGTCAAGGGCCAAGCTTTGGGAGGCAGAAGCCCTGGTTTTAAATGCTGTCAGGCTGTGGAGGGTTGAGAACTTGCCTCTCTTGTGCCCAGGGGGTGCATGCTAACTTCTAGCAAGTATTTTTAAGAACATAGGGCAGCAGTTAAGCACCTCCATAAAAAAAATGCTCTCTATTTTGATAGCAAGCAGGTGCCTATGTTTGGTTGCACACAGTAAGATGTTGCTGCATACATCTGGTGAATGTTTAGGCTTAAGACTTGGACACCCAATTGATTTGAGTGAGCTGTGGCTGACGAACAGGGAATTTCTGTCTGCTTAAGATTCCTCTAGTGACAATGCTGGATCTTTCCTGAAATTTTAATGCATTGCAGAAAGAGGGGCTGATGTGCACGTTTCCCACACAAGTTATCTTCCCCTTCTCTGTACAGAGTAACTCTGGTCTGAACATATGAATCATGAACAGGTTCTCCTATACAACAGCTTCAGCTCTCCTGAGGGTCTCTTTGACATCAGGCCCACAGAGCTCATCACCAGAGCAAGCTCTGCATTTAGTACACCCTGAGGAAGGGTGTAGTGCAGCAAAGACACGGCTGGCAGGAGCACACAGCGTGCCAATGGAGATTACAGCAGATGTCTTCTGAAAGGAGAGCTGAGATATTTAAAAAATCTTAATTTGCTTAGTTTTCCACTACTGTCAGTCTCCGGGATAGCATGTTGTTAATGACATCCTCCACACAACTACAGCCGAAGCCTCAGAGTGCAGTATTGCAGCTGAGCAGCAAGCTAGCTGAGCTGCTGGGAAAGGCAGAGGGCTGGGCAGGGAAACCTTGCTGTGCCTCCAGCTTCTGCTCCGGTGCCTCTGAACATGGAGCATGTTTCTTTATCGTATCTTAACCTAAAATCTATCATAAATCATGAATCTCCATGCACAAAGGAATTTTGCTGAATTTCAGATAGCGTTTTCTGCTACATGCTCAAAAAAAAATGAGTGAAGAAACTCATTGAGAAGATAAATAATTAAAGGCTTTTGATAAATACTGCACAAAACATTAGTATAAATGGAAGCTCCAGTGACACTGCAGAGCTGTGATGTTTTAATGCTTTCCATTTGTTTGGCAAGAAGGGACTTATGCTTCCTTCTCTTGACTGTGTCTAGCTCAGCGTATTAGGGCAGCTTGCTGAAACCTGAAGTCCTGCTACTTCCCACCCCTCTATTTTTTTCAGCTGTGCCTTATGTACCAGAAGACAACACATTTTGTTACTGTGCTACTTTATATACTCTATTATACTATATAGTCACTCACTCTGTCTTTGCTGTGATAACAGGCAGTCTAAGTAGCCTGGAATTTAAACTAATTATAATTGTTTTCCTTGTTTGAGAAAAACAGTGTTTGAAGGCTGAAATATAAAGGGAATAGTCATTCCATCCCTTCTGCCTTCTGACAGTTCCTTGAGAACTTTCTGAAATATCATTTATGAGTTCAGCTGTAGACCAACTTGACTACTACAATTTCTAGGTGTTAATTTGATCTGAGAACAAAGCACAGCAAGAAAACAACACTGATAGCAGAGTTACAGTTGTATCTTGAGGGCTATGGATGAGAAACCACAACTAAAACTAGTAATCTGGAAGGTCAGGCTAGAGCTCAGTAGAGAGGCATGTACTGCAGGAAGAGCTCAATCCAAGGGCAATGTCTTTAGGCAAAATGCAAGTTTTATTTTTCAGAGACAGATGACCCACCCAAGAAACTCAAAATGTATCAGGTTCTTCTCTTGTGTTCTACACACTAGAGGTGGGATAAGAGAAGAGCTGGGGAGTTTTGTCTTTTAGGAATTTATTTTCGTTTCTGAAGTTATGTAAACAGCGCCTGAATAATGTGGTAATGAGCACCTCAGGGACAAAGAGAATAATTTACCACAACAAGCCACTGGCACAGATAAACAGGAGCTACAGATTCTCTGGAAACAGAGATAATCCATCTCTGTGAAGCAGAGCACCGTCCCTCTTGCTAATGGACTGAAGTCTCTGCACAGGGCAGTGGATCAGATTTGCTCCTTCAACCTACCCTGAACACCCCATCAGGTCAGTCTCTGCTAATGAGGGAAATGCACAATTCTCCTGGGAGAGGAAATGGCCACTCATAGTGGCTGAGGGATGGCTTCATGTCAAAGAATTGCTCATCACCCTCTTTGCGACGGCTCCACTTGTCTCTTCTGGATGGAGGAGGAAGCCTGGCAGCTGCTGAAGAAGAGAGCCAGCAACAAACCTACAAAACAACTCAGTCAGCTCCTAACTGCTGGTCAGGAGCCATCGTGCCCCTGCACAGCCAGGCATTTGCTCCATGTCTGGGTGACTGAAGCTGTCGGCTAACTGTGGATTTGCAGGGAGGATGGCAGTGGGTGGAGTGGGGGTTCTGCAGCAAACACAAACGAGGTGAGCAAAGTGGCTGCAATTCCCTGGAAGGCGAGTGAGTGAACGCACAAACTTATTAAAGTGATCATCCAAAACGTTCATTTCTCCTGTGGGAGACAGTGACTAGAGGCAGCCAAGTTCTCTCCCTCAAGCTCAGCCGCTTCAACACAAAAATTTGAGTTAAGAGGCTGCTCTAAGGATTGCTTTTCCCCAAGGAGAGCTTAGAGCGGTTATTTTGGGATATCTGAAGCACAGGAACATTCCTGGGATTCTGTAATAAGCCTCAGAGTTGGGAAAACAGAATCTGCTAACCAGTCATGGTTTGGAAGAAGGCTACAAATCATCTCCACAGGCCAGATGTTGCTTTACCATTGTCCTGCTTGGTGGAGCTGCAGAAGGTACATGCCAGACAGGCATAATATCCACTGGAAGAGCTTTCCTTAGGGTCAGATCAGAATTAGTTTTGATCACTTTCTCCTCCCCAGCCCCCACCCCACCTATCTGGGACTTGCAGAGTACCACTGCTGTACCCATGGTCAGAAAACAACTGTTCTGATTACACTTCGCATGACTGGGAATGCTTCCTACAACCACATCCTTACACACAACGAGGGTACAACCACTTGATAGGGAATTCCAGTAGACAGCACTGTCCTGTAGGAAGCTGCAGTGATGGTTCACCAGCAAGTGTTGCACTGCTGACGTGCCATTTTTGGGAGGAGGTATAACTAGCTATGTCACCCTGCAGAGCAGGCTGAAAATAGGATTGCTCTCACTGTGCCATGTGGCTCAGTGGTATGTCAGGACATGTATTTTTAGGAAATTCCTCCTTTGGGCAGAAAGGGTGAAGCACTTGGCCTGGTTTGCAAGGCTGCTGGCTTTGCCCAGATCTTTCATACTAGGGTGTGGGAGCATGTTAGCTACCACTCAGTCTGTGGATGTCTCTAGTGCCTGGATACAGTGCTAGTCTGAGTTATCTATTGATCAGGGTGGTTGTGGGAGGGTAAAAGAGGGGCTGGTCAGCTGCTGTGCTTTTTTCTTTGTTTCAGTCCATGAATGATTTCTCGCTCTCTTTCATGGTACTTTTTAGAGAGGGAACTAACCTTCAACAGAGCAGGGATGGAAAAGAAAGTCAGGAAGATCAGTGTCATGGGAAGAATATGTCTCTGAGGAGCAGCAATAAAAATGTACCTTGCAGAATGAATGTGCAAGGCTCAGAGGAGCTCAGAGGATAGCTCATGCAGAGAAGAAAGAGAGAGAAGGAAAAGCAGACAGCAAGCAGTGGATTTAAATAAGCTTCTGGAGAGGCAAAGAGGAGTCTGACTTGGTGAGGTACTTTTTGGGTGCAGCATAATGAAAAAATGCAGTACATCTCCATGCCTAGCCAGTTACTGACACATATATAGTGCTGTGACTTGCTGGACTCCGGGAAAAGGAAGGGGTAAGTCAGTGCTGGACTCAGAATCAAATATTCTCTAACAGACACTTGCCAGCTTCCCCTTTCCTCAGAACATCATTCCTATCAGGCAGCATGTGTTCATCTTCAGCATCTGGGTTGTGATTTCTTGGCAGCTGCACAAAATCTCTGCTATTAAATCCCACCTGCCAGTCCCATGTCTGCTCCCACAGACCTTTGCCTGTTAGCAAATGTTTCAAAATCACACTGTCAGGCACAGCACATCATTCTGCAATCCTACCGCCAGCAAAAGCCCTCAGCAAGGACTGCTCTTAACTTCAGTGGGCTGCAGGAGAGAAAGGCTAGAGGACAGACCTCTGGATTACAGGGAGAAATAATTCATTTAGGTCACGGTCTGTACTGAATTCTTTTCAGCACTAATGTAAACCAGCAATTTTACCCTGAATTAACTGAATAATATTATTTTGTCTGTGACATTTTAAGAGGTTTCTTTTTGAGATGAGTTCCACATTATGGCTGTGCAGTAAGAGAATTTGTGAGTTTTGTTCACCATAATCTGTTCTTCCCTTCTCTACAAATGCTTCCTTTCCCTTCTTCTGCTTCTTAGCAGTCCCAGATGAGCAATGCCACCAATGTGAGGTGTGCATACTGTGTTGCTTTACTGCTGCAACAGTTCATTAGTAAACACAATGCTGAAATACAGCTTTGCTCATCTAACCTGGATAAGAGATCTATCCACAGAAATAACTACAATTTTTAATTCTGTATGGGGAGAAAGGACTTAAACTTCTATTTAAGTCATCTGCTGCAATATTCACAATCTGACTTTCCCCAGTGTGAACCTAGGCAATAAGGCTGCACTTTTTGTTCAGAGTACAATATATCTTAGAGATGGTCTAAGCTACTTGATTATGGCATCTCTGAAACTGCTAACAAAAGAGACAATGATAGCTATTTTTTGATGCAGACATCTGTCAGCAGAGAAACAACTGCTAATTGTCATCAAGCAACCACACCAGACACTTCCATAGCAGTCATCTTTCTAGAAGTCAAGCATGAAAAAAAAATGTTACTCATCCAAGCACCAAGCATATTTGGTCCGGATCTGGATGCATTTCTGTAACTGTTTAAAAATCCAAAGTGATATGATGCTCTTTTATAGATAGATACTTGAGATCAAAATATGTAGCCAAAATACAGCAGTCAGTAATGGTTTTGTTGGCATGCGATTTAGGTAATTAGCTTTGTACTCTAATACTTGCATTTTAGTTTTAAAAGCAATGTAGGTGTACTGAGAAATGGTGCTGATATTCCCACATAAATATAAGTGCATGAGATTTGTAGAGAACTGGTTCAGCAGCAGAACTATCTCGTTGCACTTCACTGTTCAGAGAAGCCCTTGCACCTATGGAAACACCACAGGAGCTGTCAGTTTGGTAGGTACATGGTTCTACATGATCTCTGAACAATGTTCAAGCACTGGCTAAAACCATGTGCAGAGAGGAATAACTAAATCTCTTTTTATGAAAGGACTAACTCTAGACAGCCTGCCATCTATAGTAACAATATATGTCATTTCCTAAAGCATCTGTATACCTCCTTTTCAGGCATGGACTCATCATCCCACCACTTACTTGAAGAGAATGGAAAGGAAGAGTTGCAACCTCCCCAGAAGCAACTGGTAAGGGTGTGACTTCTAATGACTTGTAACCTGAATCTGGTTTCAACTGACTGAAAACTTCTGCAAGTATCTCTTGCTGAGATGGTACCAAAGCTGCCTGCACTACAGACCAGTTGTTTCACTGGTTAAAACATTTGGCATTAGTCTAATGATGGATACTGTATTTGGAGGAGGAAAAAAAATAATTTTCCTGAGAACTGCCAGAGGGAAAATATTGGGCCATCAGGATTGAGATTAAAATCTCTCTCTCATGATTTTCAGCAAATGTGAAAAACTCAACTGCTTAAATATAATGAACTGGATAACTCTTGCTATCACAGAAACATATAGGCAAGATACATTTTAGTGCAAACCAAAACAAAGAAACAAATCAACCAAAAAACAACAACAAAAATTTTTTTAAAAAAAATCACAAACATTGTGAAGTCTTTTAAATCCATATGGAATGAAGAGGACAGTAAGGAGCAGTACAACCTCTAGCACAGCATGCATTCTGAAGTCTAGCAAAGCCTTTTCACTTTAATGAGGTTGGCCTGCCTTCCATACTCTGCTAGGAAGAACGAGCATGGGTACATTAAATGAACCAGCCTGAGATGCCCAGGGAGGCAGCAATGTGGAAAAAATCCACTGTGTCACAGAATGACATGAGTCCAGTGCTCATCTCGGGATTCTGGAAATAGGGAGCAAGGGTGAGGAGTGAGAGAAGAGTCCTCAGTTGCTGTTGTGACAAGGCCCTATCAAAACACAGACTCCAGCAACAGCTCCTGATGGGGAAGATGCACCTGTAAAACATTTACATTTTCAGCAGCATGTTTCTAATTAAACTCAATTGGTTTGCATACCTGCTGGGAGTGACTGCTCTGAAACTCATCTTCCTCTCCTACTTAAGCAACGAGACGAGATGCAACAGCCTAGGCTATTGCATAGCAGTGTGCTCCTTTTGTGCATGGACAGTAATTGAGAAAATGGATGGCAACAACCATATTCTGTGTTTCCTGCTGTTCTAGGAGCACTTTCTTTGACCTTTTTTTTTCCTCCCAAGAGCATAAAACCGCTAGGGTTTTACAGCCCTTTTGTGACAGCGTGAAGGCTTTCTGAAGTTTCTCAACTGTAAGGCATCATGACTGATGTTGACAATAAACCCCTCAGTACTAGGGAAAGTACCTGTACAGATTAAGACTATGAGCAGATCGATGTGGAAAGGATGATTTTGAAGCATGCTATGGGTAGTAGTACAAGGCAGAACAGTCAGCTCTCACTTATCAAACACTTTTAACCTGTCTTATGAGCAGAGCCTGACTTGAATGCTATAAGAAAGGGTTTTATTGATACTCTACTATATTGTCTGAGGTATTTATGGTTTTGTTCAGAGAGGTCTAAGACAACCAAACCTTCAGAGAAAGCTGCTGAAATTGTGTGGACACTCAGCAGGACTTCTGGTTTGTGATTGCCATCCTAGGCTCCCTTTCTGTGTCTTTAAGGAGCCAGCACTTGTCAGTGAGATAGATACAAGCCATGCCTCAAAAGAATACTTGAATGTATTGGCCTTGCACTGCGACATTGCCCTGCTGTGAAATGAGAAAAATGCATTTACTGTGCTGTGGCAGCAGGTCAGCATCCCAAATGTTCTCCCCTCCAACAAGCTCACTGGGTCAGAATAATTCTGTTTTGGATTGTACAGGACAGTCTCCTGGGTAACACGCTTCACAGCAATGCTCGAGGGGAACACGCCCTTGAATGCAAGGCAGTCAATGAGATTTATAATTACCGTGTTTTATAACCTCCTTCACTCAGGCAAGAAAGGATACTGCTGAAGACATCTCAAACAAGAGAAAATGATAGATTTGCAGCCACATAAACAGTTGTTGTTAATATGATTTGAAACCTGGATGGCAGAAGGCACTCTTCTGCCCGCTGCGCTGTCTAGTGTAACTCAAAAAAAAAAGCACAGACAAGTTTGAAACTCAGCCAGCAGTGGGGTATAAAATACTGACCTCAGCTACCTTCTCACAGAGAAGGGGATATAAAATCCACTCTGTACCACCGAAATCTTCTGAGTGCATAAAGCAAGGTCTTGGCTCAAGGCCAGGCCCCAGCTGCCCCTGTAGTGATAATGACCGCTCTCCCTCAGGCTGCTGAGCATGGGCAGAATCCAGCTGCATTTTCACACACGCACACATCACAATTGTCTGAACACGGGGGTGTTAATGCTTCTGGGATGACAAACTGAGCCTATAGATGTCTCATCAAGAGCAAGGTCCATGTGAAATGTGTTTTATTTTCAGAAAAGCCTGGAGGTAAAAAAATAAAATCTCCTGGTACAGTTTATCTGATGCTTTGTTTTTGAGCGTCCTTGATGCATAACAGCATGCTATCATCTCTAAAGATTAAAAACAATCCCTTCTTATTGCTCTGATGGGCATTTTCAAAGAAATTTATGAACAGATGAAAACAAAGAAAAACAATGCCCAACAGCTCTACAGAGATCCTGGCCCTCTAGTTTCAGGTAGTCTGGAGACAATTTTAAACAACATGGACCTCTTAAATCCTCGGCTACAGCTCCAGCGAGGACATGTTGGCAAAATTTAAGTAGCTCTAGTGGGGTGAGGCTGGTTGAGGATTGTCAACATCATTCCATTTTGTAGTTTTTAGGCTATAGCTTAATTAGGATCTAGAGCTTATCATGTGCAATACTGAATTTTCATTATTTTTTTAAAACCAGAGCTTCAAGTTAAACAGTAACACCTTTGTTCAGGTTTCGTTCACATAAAAATTTAGAACAGCTATGTTCATTTCTGTGATGTGAAAGTCTGGGTTTTCTGATGGGCTAAGTCACCCTCCTATCATCACTGCAGGATTAGGGCCTAAAATGACAGAATTAAATGCAGTATAAGCTGAGAGAGCCTCAGGCACTGATAACAATTCAGCTCGCTTCAGCTAACATGTCTTTTGCTTTTAGCCACTTGGCTTTATTGTTCAGAAGATCTGGCCCAGTATGAGAATTAAGTTCCTCCCCCAGCCCACATTCTGTTTACAGCCTTTGCTGCTGGCTAGGTCTGATGGACAGCTGCAGGAGTTTCTTAAGGAAAAATCTCTGTGACACTGATGTACTTAGCAAAAATCTGAAAAGAGGATTTTTTTTTCTTTATCTTTACTCTTGATTAGGCACTAGCTTTGCTGAGACTGAAAAACACTCTGCAAAGGTATTGCTGAGAGTGTTTTTTTTACAGGCTGGGCAAACTCATTCACAAGATCACTTGCAAGGCAAAAGAAGCCCAGAACGATATAGCATGAAATGCTTGTACTAAACACATGATCTAAAGTATTGATTTAGTGTTGCTGGTGGCATGGAGGATAACAGGGATAATACTGAATGATCTGTTGCTGATAAACAGCCCCACAAGGTATTGCAATGCACAGGGAGAAAGCCTCAGCAGGTCATGTTAAAATTTTACCTGCTGCACAGTTTCATTCAATTTAAAAAAATATTTTTTATTTGTAAATTAACAAATTGTAAATTGCACTTGCTATGCACTGGCCACCTGCTTTACTGCTGTTGAAGTTTGTTTGTTTGGAAGTATGTGTGCTGGCTGGGTGTTAAAACTGCTCTCAAGTTTCTAGACAGTAATAAAAAAAAAAAACTAAAAAACCTCTCATGGCCCTCCCTCACTAACTCTTTAAGGTGTTAACACTATTTATCAGATCTTTGTCCTTGTTAACCTTGGCCATACCCTGTCCTTTGCTCTAAGGCCAGGGCTGCTGACCACAGCTTCTGGTATTTGGTTACTTGTGGTGTCAAAGCACCAGAAAAAGCACTTGAGAAGTACAATATCACAGAAAGCCAGTTGCTTTTCAGGCCACCTTTGACTCTTTTCCTTTGAATGGGGATTACTGGATGCACAGTGGCTTTTTTTGGGATAGTTACTTTCAACTCTTCCCTGGTTTACCTCTTGAAGTGATGATTTCCCAAGGATCTGGAGGAGCTGTGGATGCATCAGGTTCTTGAGCTGTGCACAGTAAGCGAGGGGCAGTAATATTCAAGCAAGGTTACTTAGGCTTGTCAAAGCTATATATAGCAGTGCTAGCCACCTGGGGAAGGGGGGTGGTTTCCACACCTTCACAGCTGCTTCCTTAACCCCCTTCCATGAGAACAACAAATGCTGCCTAATATCTCAAGCCTAGGTAGTGTTTTTCTTCCTTTCCCCAAGTACTAGGATATGCTGCCACAGATACAGAAAAGCCATCATAATTCCATTTAATTTGAAAGGTTTCACCTTTCACCATCAGCTCTGAGGTATCTGAGAAATGGAAGTATCTTATACAGCGAAAGGTCTCTCCCTTCTAGTAGAAGATGCAGAAAAGCAGTCCCTCTGGTTCTTCTCAAGATGTGACAGGCTTTATGACCACTGAGATGGAAAAAGTTTGTCTAGCTCAAAGTATGCAAAAATAGCAGAGCTGTACTTCCAACAAGGCTGCTCTTCTGTCCCTGTTTGATGCCAGCTTGTGAGAGTGAAACTGAGTAGTGCAGACTATCAAGAATTAATCCATTTACAGAATTTCAGTTGTACCAATTTGATTCTAAAGGATTTTTGCTACATGTATATAACATGACTTGTCATAGTAGCCTGGATTGACACTGCATTATGTGACTATTCTTTTTCCAGAGACTAACTACATTGATAAGAATACATAGTATGGCTGATCACACTAAAAATAAATTTATAAAAAAACAGCTGCTTTTTCATTAAAGGATCGCACCTATGCACTATTTCTACTTTGTGATGCTATTTTCTATGCTACTATTTTATATTTGCTGGTTTGGCAAAGCTGCTTTCAAACAATGGGTTACTTCCAAACCATTTCCTTTGATTGTTCTTTATTCACTATTCAAAGCAAGGTATTAATTCAAAATGGTACACACTTCCAGTCTGTCTCATTTGTTGTGTCAGCCAGCAAATAATATATAATAGAGAAATTCTCAGAAAATGCAAAATCTATGAGCTGAGAAGTATCCTAACTACTGGTGACCATGGTGATATTCAAAGAAAGATAATTCAAAGGTACAAAAATATGAAATAAGCACTTGTTTCAAATACTTGCACAATCATTTCTCATTAGCAAAATGCAGTTCTGAGCTTGTTTACCTATTTGTGGTATTCTAGGAACACCAGCAAGGAATCCTGAAGTGAGGGTTTATGCTCCTGATGCCTGGAAATCTCCAGAATTTGTGCATTTTATCAGTCTTTCTCTATGTATTTACTTTTGCTCTCAAGACAAGATACTTCAGGCAAACAAAATACCAGACAGTCCACAAACCCAGTGCTGAAGATACTGCAGGCAATTTTGCCTTAATGTGCATGAAATGTGTGCAGAATCTCTTACTCTCACTGAAGCCCCAAGGAGAACTTCTACCTGCTTGCACCTGCAAAATCCTGTCCTGAATATCCTCATGTACATAATAATCTCAGTTCAGAAAATATTTAAAAGCTGAGGGGTCTGGCTCTATGTTAATAAATCTACACACTTTCCTACCACATCAAGGTTTGAGCTTCACAATGCAGCATGGGGTCACATGTGACTTCAGAAATGCTTTACTGTGGCATTTGTTTATTTTGACCTAGCTTCATTTGACCTAGCTTTATTTTGTCAGTATTAGTCACTCCTGTGCTCTGCCCAGCCACAAGTGACAGCCTCAAAGATAATATATCACTGCCTGCCAATCTGGTACAAAAATGGTAACTAGAAGTTAAAAAATTCCAGACATTTTGTCTAGATGAAGAAAATAATACTGCTCTCTCATTAAAAAAAAACGCAAACCATACAATCTCATAGAAGTTACAACCTTGCTCACCATTAGCTGCTTCAGGGAACATTGCCCCAGGAAACATTTACAGAAGGATGAAGCTAACAGTTCTTGTTTAAAAAAAACCCCAATCTCAGCACTTCTTAGGAATTTCTTTTAAATGTAATTCATAGTCCATCCTTTGTACCAATTATGCTTAGCCAGGTTGGCATGCTAAGTGTAAATGTGCTTCAGCACATGTTCACGAGTGCTGTATTTCAGCCACATACTGCCTCTTTAGTGCTGGTTCATGTCACATTCAATGCAGGTCTTACAGTCTGCAATACACAGATTGGCTTGACAGGTTGTGGAGAAGAAGGTGGAATTGGTGCTTCTAACACAAGGAGAGACAGAGACCACAAGGATAAGTTTACTACTAAATGAAAAAGGTGTTTGGCATGCTAATAGATAGAGTAGCAGTTTTTCATGACCCCAAGGGTTAACAGCCTAAGATACAGAAGAGACAAAGCATGTGTAGTGGTTTCCCAGAAGCTCATCCAGCACTGCCCTCACTCAGCCTCCTGCTTTACTTGCTTCAGGATCATTTACTGCTTAGAAACGAGGCTTCACTCTTTCAAAAACTTAGAATCCTCTTGTCCTAGCCCGGATAGTTCTACAATGAAAATCTTCTTGAGCATCTGGCTCTTTGTTTTCTTACTCTGCTCCAGCCTGAGGCAAAGCCCACTTATCAAATGGCACTGGCAACCTCTCCCATTTCCAAAGCACCAGACTCCAACCAGAAGAGATTGCTCCAGGGATGCCAGAGATACTTCTTCCATCTAGGGTTTCATAATCAAATTTGAGCCTGTTAAAACAGCTAACACTGCAGTTCTTGTAGCTCTGAGGTACACAAGTGTGTGTATATACACACATACACATGCATTTACTACCCTGCTGTAGGCCAGGATACTTTCCAACAGCTTTCCTGTTTACAAACACTGAAAGCACAAAACCACAAGGTCACACTAGGGTCCCTCCTACCAAAGGTGTATTACTCCAGCAGATTTCTAATGACTAGTGATTTCCCAGCAGGCCTAACTTCTATCACATTTCTCTGCTTTTGCTCATGTTGCCTTAGGCAATACCATTCCTTACTGCCTACAGTGTGGAAAAAAATACTGAACAATGTCTAGTTTTCTGTACAAAGGGCCCTGTAGGTTACTGAGAAAGTCAGAATTGATAGAAAAATCTCAGCATAACTCAGAGATGGAAGGTCTATATTTCATTTAAACACTGACCAAACTTAAGGCTTTACTTATTTTGTGTGTAAAGTCCTCCTTGCTGTGATTCACCTCGTACATTCTTATGTGTGATTCACCTCTGGCCCTTAATGCTGCAGGTCTTGCTTGCCTTGCTGGAGCCTTAAGAGGAACTGCCTTTGCTGAACAGTGAGATCTTGCACATGGGATGGAATAACCCCATGCAACTGTGCGGGCTGGATGCCAGTCTGCAGAAGTTGCAGGCAGCAGAAGCAGCTCTGCAGAAAAGGATTTAGTAATATTGGTGGGCATCATCTGAGCAGGAATCAGCAGAGCTCCCATGCAGCATTGAAGGCTAACAGCATACTGTACTACTGCATTAGGTAATGCATCTCAGCAGACTAAAATCACTATTCCTTTCTATTTGCCATGGAGACAGGATCTGGAGTCTTACCTGTTTTGGGTTCCCCGGTTCCAGGAAGATGATGGCAAACTGAAGCAGGGCAGATGGAGGGCCACTGAGATGGCTGAGGGGAGAAACATTTATTCAACATTTCCCTCTGCATGCTGAGGAGGTATTGAATTGCCATCTTCAGGTACCTAATGAGTGATTTAAAAAAGGTGGGACTAGACTTTTCTGAGAGGTGCTCAGCTGCAACAGATTAAGGTGCAGGAAGGGAAATTATGCATAATTTGCTATTAAGAAAAATTTCTTCACATGGAGTGGTGCCACACCAGAATGTGGACCCTGAGAGGTGATGAAATACCAACCTTTGGAAATACTCAAAGCTCAGCTTGACATGACCCTGAGCAAGTTGCTCTGTATTTGAAGTTGGCTCTGCTGCAGGAGGTGGGACGAGATGACCTCCAGAGGAAAAGTCCTTTCTCACCTAAATTCTTTTATGATTCTAATGTGCCTCATGACATGTGCACTAAGATATTAAGCACACTTAATATATCATCACTGGTGTCAGGTATCATCAACACTTCCATCAGCTGGAACACTGCCGAGCTGACTCAAATACTGTACATCTTGTCTAAATGCAATTAAAAAACCACATGGCAGTTTCTGTGTATCTCAATTAGCTTTGTATCATGCATGTTGACATTCAAAATTAGCTGACATGGAGGTATGTTCCCCACTCAATTCAGAGCTTATATTGTGCTTACACTGGTTTGTTGTAAAACTTACTGAGGCTCACAAAGTAAGGGACTCCTTCAGAGTTACATTAACCACAATTTGAATTTTGGGAGAATCAAAGCAAAGCTCACACAGTACAAACTTAATGAATCAAACCCTAAAAGGCTGATGTTCTTGAATATAGTAGCAAACCTAAGACAGACCTGCCTCTTCATTTACTTCCCTGCTTGCAGGATGTAAGAGGAGCAGTGGGCAGTGAAGTCTCTCTCACACTGGCATCTATTATTGTAGTGCTAAGTGCTAGTCCTGGCAACCCTGTAATCCTGTTTGGGAAGCTCTCCATTTAGGTTCTTATTTTTGTTCAGTCAATGCTGACAAATAAAATCATAAACTAATAATCTCCACTGTAGAGCCTGCCACTACTGAAATGCTGCCATGTTCCAGTTGGTTTTATTTGCAGTCTCTTATGCTGGTGACAATCTTGGAAAGTGGATATAGCCCAGTAAGTGATGCAATCATAAACCTGATGTTTTTATAAGCCTACTCTTTGTAGTAAAATGAATGCCTGAACAGGTGAACACAAGCCATGAGAGAACTGGGCTAAATATAAGAATATCAGTGGAGTAATTTCTCTGGAATGAGTCCATGTAATTTCACCTCATTTCTTGCCTTAGGCCATGCACCAGATACTGCCTCATGTGACTCATTTGAAGAAGTATGTGATCTATACAGACACAGACACCTGCTTTTATTGCACAGTTTCCCTGTATCTTCAGAGGAAGAGCAGATAGACTCTCCACAAGGCAATGCAGAGCAGAAGCCCAGCAGAAGGGGCTCTGCATCAACCCTGGAGAAGTCCCTCTCTCTAGGCACCAGGTAGAGAGTGACCAACACATCTACTTAAGCCAAAAGCTGAGAAATAGGTCACATGTAAAATTCAATAAAATGGAATCGACACCTCCGACTCTCTGAAGCAAAGAAGTATAAAAGCCCATTGTTTTGTTTATTTCTTACAAAGCTGATGGCTATTAAGTAAAGCATGACAGAAAAATTTCTACCTACCCAACTTCCAAAAATACTACCATTGAGGACTAATTTAGGCAAACATTATATTTAACAATGCCAGTGAACTGCATGACTCCAAAGAGTAACCACTAAACAGAGATTCTCAAGCCTGTTTCTGATTAAGCAGTTCTCAGTTGGTATGCTGAGCCCAATGGCTGTTTCCAGTTCATGCCCTTCCTGATGGAGGAAAGGCTCAGCTAACTACACTGGTCATACATCCCACTGAAAGGTGATTATCTTGAAAAATCTCCTCTTGTTCTGTCACGAAGCCATGCAGAAGAGTTGCAAGTTCACTAAATTACATCTTGCAGACATGTATCCAAGGAGAATATATGGCATTTGGTGATATATGAAAACTATCATGTTATACCTTCAGACAGCTTATACAAGAATCTCTTCCTAAATTAACATTCTTGCCATCTGACTCTCATTAGCCTCACTCAACTGTTCCGTTAATCTTATTTTTCCTCCCAAGGGATTAACATTGATTTTTTTTTTTTTTTGTCTTGCACACACACAGGAAGCTCACACTGTTTCCTACAGGGTGGATTCATTCAATAAGGAACTACACTATTAAACCTGACAATGTTATTGTCAATAGAGCTGAGCTGCCACAATGCTGCTTAGCTTTAGGAGAATTCCATGTGACTCTCCTGAGTCCAGCTACATCCATCATCCCACTCCAGGATCCACACAAGCCACTTGACAACTCGTTAAAAATATATATAAAAATGGAGGTCAGGGCTGTGTTCTGGGAGCCCTACTAACATTCAAACTCCACCTGTAATTTAAAAAATAATGAAACTCAGAATTATTACAAAATGCTTCTGGGAACAGAAGTTCTTCAGCAGAAGAACTGAACAGCATTCACTGTTTGTTTCCACACATATTTGTATCCCCCCTTCCCAGTCTTTGTTTTGCTACCCTGACAAACTGAGCTCTCTTGTGCTCATCCCTGACCATCATAGGTGGTCTGGGATTTTTCCCTTGCTCTTTTTCTAGCTGTGGCTTCTCTCTCTTGAGAGAAAAACCATATGCAAAAGTCCTATGTCATATTAGCAGTATTAAACAGCAGCTCTTTAATAGACTGGAGCTTTATAGAGGCATGGAAGTACAAGAAGAAAGGAGCAAGAGGAGTATTTTCAAAAAAAATGCACAAGTAGATATCACAAAGAACAAACAGGAATTGTCTGTTAAGTTCCTGCCTCAGGAGTTGAATTTTCCAAAGTGCTGAGGAGTACATCTCAATTTCTTGGTCCTGGACTGTTTGTTCTGCTGTTTGCAGACACTGGAACAAGCTTCTGTTCACTTTCAGATTCTTTGTAGTGAATTTTACCTTTCTTGGATAAAGTAGCAAGTAAATAGCATTGAAATAGCCTTTTGGGGCAAATCAAGGTTGGGCTCATATCCCGAAGAAATCAGCAAGGCAGAGAGGGATGGAAATGGACAAAATAATTTGCTGAAGGGCTAATGGAATTTTAAAAAAAAAATGACTGTCTCTGAGTGGCAGATGCCTTACCTCAGTATTTTAAAGTAAGCAGCATTATATTCTTTTTGCTGTCTATTCTATCTTCCTTCCAATTCTTTCCTTCCCCTTCTCTCATGTACACCTATGGTTCTCCAAACGTACGGAAAAAATACAGTGCATTGAATAGAAAAAAAAAAAAAGTGAGGAAAAATTATTAATAGCATATAGGGATTTCCCCACATCAAGTGAAAACTTATGGGTTGGGCTAGATGGTTTATATGTTTTGTACAATCAGAGTAGTTCAAAAATATCCTGCTGGAGACCAGGACTTAGCAAACTCATCCTTCCAGTGTTTTCTTGCACATTCCTTATTAGGCAGACCTAAGAGAGTCCCAGAGTCTGTAGCTCTCCAAGCTGCATCACAGAAGACGTCACTCGTCTTCCTTTGGGTTGCTAGAATCTCCTGTTGCCTGTCACTATTACTTAATTAAGAAAGGAGAGAAAGAGAAAAAAAGGCACTTTGTTCAAGGTTATTCCATTTTTGGAAAGGCTTGTAATGGCTGTCTACTTGAATGCTTTTTCTACCTTTAGGTCTGTCATTTCTCTCTTAAAATTCCAAACCCCTTCTCACCCAAGGAAACTGCAGAACTGTACCAGCACAAAGATGTTCTGCTTGCAGTGAATTTGCCAAGCAGAAGGATACATTCACTGTCAGAGAAAGGAAGCACCCTCCCTCCCCACCTCCCCCACCGTGCAAAAAGCTATTTTTTGCAGGCCTTGTCACATCTTATCCCTGGGAAGAGAAGAGGGTTGTGCTAGAAAGTCCTCAGATTCACATTTGCTTCTGTTTACTCTGTCCTTCACAGCACTGCTGTAACAATTTATCAATACAATGGAGAGCAATGCACAACACACAGGCAAAGCAGACTCCTCTGATGAAAACAAACCCTTGTGAGAGGAAGAAATCCCACTCCCACCGCAATAATGTTTTCATCCCTACTTACATTTAGGGACATAAGGGTACTCAGAGCTGTAAAGCACATCCTTTGTGCTGAACAATTGCAGTATTCTGCCTGAAATAATTTGTGGTCCAGAAGCCCAAATGAACAATACAGCACCATAGGAATCAAGGCATATAATTAGAATAAATAAGATTTTGCGCTTACAGAGCGCCTGTCATCTGAAAGTATGCACAGATATTAATTAAGCCGCAGAAGCCCCCGATGAAGTAGATTAGTAGCTTCATCCCTGTTTTACAGAGGTTTAGAGTAAAGTGTGCCACATAATCACAGCTGAAAGCGGAGCAGAGCTGGCGGTTCAGGGGATGGGGGGAGCCAGGGCTCCACCTCCTCTCCAGCCCTCTCCACTGAATTGCCTTCAATGGAAAATCAGTTGCAGTTCTTTGCTATCTGGAAGAGGAAGGACCCACCCTCTGGCACAGCAGTAGCAAAGCCCGAGCCTGAAATGTTTTGATACAACCCGTGAAGCCGTGCTCAGCTTGGGAACAGTGACCAGGAGCTCGCTCGCCCCTCACATGGGTGCTTTGGGAACTCTGGAAACTCCAAGAGATCACCCCTGCGTCAGCAACCCCCAGAAACAGCCCTAATAACATGGCTTATGTCTCCTTGGGTGTCCTTTGGAGGACATGGCACACATAATATCTCAAGTACTTTAATTTGCACTGTTGGGTTTTATTTTCCTATTTCTATACATTTTATTTTATTACTGGTCAGAAGCCACCGTGACCTAGGATCACACAGACAAAATGTAATTAAAAACTACAGCCAAGGCATACATCAAAAACATTAAAAACCTTAAAACTTGAAGCAGGTTTTACATAGAGGTTTTACACAAATATCTGTGTACCACCTATAAATACTTAAAGGACTTATAAGTACACTCTTATATAGTTGAAGGATGGCTGTCAGGAGAATGAGGCCAGTCTTTTTCAGTGGTGCCCAGTGACAGAACAAGAGGCTATGGGCACAAACTTGAAGAAGTTCCATCTAAATATGAGGAGGAAATTCTTTACTTTGAGGGAAGCAGAGCACTGTAACAGGCTGCACTGAAAGGTGATGGAGTCTTTATCTCTGGAGACATTCAAAACCCTTCTGGACATCATCCTATGCAACCTACTCTAGGTGAACCTGCTCTAGCAAGGGGGTTGGGCTAGATGATCTCCAGAGGTCCCTTTCAACCCTAACATCCTGTGATTTAAAGTAACAAACTCAACGTATATATATATTTAAGAAACATATATATATATATATTTAAGAAACAAACCTTTTAAAATAGTCTCACTAGTAAAACATTTTTTTTGTGTGTGTCGAAGAACAGTTAGGAATTAATTTTGCTGTCACGTACTGAAATTCAAGTTCTTGTGACAAGAGTTTCTTAAAGATTTTCCTTAAGTGCTTCAGCAGTAGCTGTGAGAATGAAAAATATTCTCATTATCACAAAGCAGTACACCTGTCCACTTAATCAAAATTACCTATCCCCTTATCAACTTTGCCAAAACAAGAGCAGGAGAGCATCAAATGCAGCTAAGAACCATCACCAGAATACATAAAACCAGGTTGCTCTTTGTGTCTCCAAACAATTATCCACCTAGTTTTACTTAAGACAAATGCAGAGTTTTCCTAACTACAGGAAGATGCATTTCAATTGTGATGTTCACTTCTCTGTACACAAATACAAAAAAAAATAGAGTAAGAAATATTACTAGAACATGTTAACAGACCATGGCATACTTACCTACAAAATGACAAATTAACTTGATAGACTGTGTATATGCAGCATCTCCTTAGATGATAAATAACTCTGCTAATGTAAAAACTATGCTCTTTTGTTCCACATTTAAGCACAGTAAGCATACTGTCTTCACCTTTTAAGGTAAAAATGCTTTTAATTAGGGTCCTAGCTTCTTTAAAAGTCATACAGACCTTGGTATGATGAACCTATGATAATTTACCCATGCTGAGAATATGTCCCATGATTTGTATGATTGCTTTATGGCAGCATAAAAGAAATCCCCAAGGAAGTAACACATGTCATCCTTAAAAATATTAAGCAATCAAGCCATGGTTTTATTATGTGAATGGATGCCTTTGAAAACAAAGATGCATGCACCATACTGTGAGGTAAAATGAAATAAATGAACAGAAATAATTCATTTCCATGTTCTAATCAGTGGAAACTGTAGTCTTCAAATTATCCTGATACTACCAAATGTGATCCTGGAGACAATAAGTTGACTCTCCTACTAAAATGAACATGAAATTTCATCCTAAGTACACAATGAAGGCCAACTTAAGCAGTCCAAGACTATAAAGTGCCTTTTCTTTTTATTAAGCCCTTGCATCCAACTGAACTATTAAGAGCAGAAGATTTTAAACAAAGCATAATTTAGTTTTTAAATGCTTAAATCTAATAAAAAGCAATGTACATATCTTAGGCAAAAGGAATATTATCTATACATAAATGTGTTCTTGAGCAAGCTCTTCAGCTTCTAGCATTAGCAGCAGAGAGAACTTTGTGTTCCAGAAGCTAAATGGACATCACTGGCAAGCAAAATGAAGGATACATATCAAAGATTTAGAACTGCATGCTGGCTGTGTTGTATTCACAAACTGGGACACTGACATCTCTGTAAGGACTTGAGACAACATGGTTACATGGCTCACTATTATAAATCACAATCCATTCATTAGAGATGCTGATGGTTCAGAAAAAATCTAGTCCCTACAGGCATGAGGAGATGGAAACAGGGCTGCAGTAATGAGATCAGCTTAATGCAAACCATTTGGAATATAACATTGTATTTGTATGAAAATGCACATGGGCAATGACTGGATGAGTAGAAGGGACAAACTACAGGACAATAAGTTTTGTTTGGGTTTTTTTCTTTTTTTTAACCCTGAGTCTACAACACTGTATTTGAAGCTAAGCGAATTTTTCATAAGTGCATTATTTGCTCTAGCCTTCTCATCTTAAAAAAGAACTATAAGAAGTCCAGGGAGAGTCAACGGCAATAAGGAAAGGAATGGGACCGATTTGGTGATAGATATGTGTAAAATCATTAATGAGAGGGGGGATGAATAAGAATCAGTAGTACCAAAATAAGAACAACATGCATCAGTGTGCCTAACGGGAGCTGCATGAAGAACACACAAACTCTGGCAGTTCTTTTGTACTGCAGAAAGCAGATCTGTGGGTCTCCTTGCTGAAGAATACTCTGAAAGCTCAAAGCTAACCCAGACTCAAGACAAGCTTACAAAGGAAAAATCCACTGAGAATTACCAAGCAAGTAGAATCTACATCTACTTCAGGATGTCCCTAAGCTACGTCATAACCTTAGAAGTACCACATATGCTTGCCCCACTCCCATTCTTTCCTAAGCACTTCCTTACACTTCTGTTGGAGAGAAGACTGGTTGAACCTCTGCTCTGACCTGGCACAGTCATGCCAATGTTACATTCAGTATCTACTTGCAGAAAAAACAATCCTGGTCTTAGATTCAGGGAGATGACTATCTGGAAAGCAGCTCTGCAGAAAAGGGCCTAGTGGACAACAAGGTGGCCATGAGCTGGCCCAGTGCCCTTGGAGCAAAGGCAGACAGCCATTAGCAGGACTGTTGCCAGCAGGTCGAGAGAAGGGATCCTTCCCCTCTACTCAGTAGAGGTGAGGACATATTTGGAGTACCGTGTCCAGTTCTGGGCTCCCCCATACAAGAAGGATGTGGACACAAGGGAGAGAGTCCAATAAAGGGCCCCTGATATACTTAAGGGACTGGAGTGTTTGCGATACAAGGAGAAGCCAAGAGACCTGGGACTATTCAGTCTGCAGAACAGAAGTCTGAGGTGGGACCTTAGCAGTAAGGTTAAATATCTGATGGTAAAGTGTAAAGAGGATGGAGCCACACTCTTCTTCATGGGATCCACTGACTGGCTGGGCACAAATGGAAGGTACAGTACTATATGACTGTAAAGTCCTTGGTGTGGTTGCCAACATTATGCTTTGCAGTGCAGACAACAGTCACTCTGAGAAAAAGTAGAACTTTCATGACTGGCACAGCTGGTGCTACCTGCATATTCTATTCAACTTGATTCGTCAAGTCAAACACATTTTCAAATATATTTGAAACTCTTGTATTGAAACTTCAATGTATTATTCAAATACATTTTCACTAGATTATGTTTCTCCCCATTTATGTGGTCACAACAGAAGACAGAAATGAATTCTGAAGGCTGCATTTTCACCTTCAGTAAAACTCATCAGACAAAACCCAATACATATTTCACTTTGTTTCTCTATCAAATATAGGGGTAAGGCAGCGCACAAAGATACATGGCATTCTGGTAACAACTTCATCGTTCTTGCCCCAGCCTTCAAGAAAAGGGAGGAATCATTACAATCTTCCATTGCAATCAATAAGACTCAAGTACAAGTCAAGCAATTTTTTTTTCTTTGCTTTTATGGTATTATTTTTTTGTTGTTCTCACTAGATCTGGCACAGTGACAGCAATGAGAGTGCCCATTTCCTTCCCTTTTAAATACACAATTCTCTTTCTTCCTCCCAACTAAAATATGTTGAGAATTACTTGTAACTCAACAAAGTGCTATGGGAGATGCATACTGGGCAGGAGTCTTCTGAACATCTTAGTATAATTTTAGTTTATCTTGCAATATTAAATATGGAGCTTTAGGATTTAAATCCTACATGCTGCCACTGATACTCTCCTCCTCTGAATCAAAAGGGAGAATGGTATTGAATGCACTGTTGCTGGGAACTAGCAAATTTCAATGTCTTTTTCTAGTGACATACAGGTAGGTGGATTTATGTATCACTTTACAAGGAGGTGTCATCTGCCCCGGCTTATATTTTTTGACTTGGTTGGGCACATGTCAGTTATGCTATCACCATCCCAAAGCTGGGTATATCATGATGTTCTATAGTCAAATTTGGTACCTTCTGAAATGTGCTGTCAGAGATTAGCTTCTGGCATAGATGACAAGTCACAATGTAAGACAAGGGGATATGGGATAAGCTCTTTTCTGGACCAGTGATGGTACCTACTCAGTACAAACTCCATCAGCCCCCCTGGGAGGAAGAAGTGAGATATGATCTTTGCAACCAGGACCTGGAAGGAGCCTGGTAAAGGAAGAAGAAGAAAAGAATAGGGCTGTTCTAGTAAAGAAAGGCAGACAGAAATGAGTGAGACAGAACAAAGAGAAATGTGGAAAAAAAACCCTAGTGAGCCATATTTCCTAAAAAGAGCTGTGGCCTTCCAGTATGTACAGTTTTGGAGGGCCAAGCCAATCTAATTGTTACTGACAGCCAACACTTGTTCAATCAAAGGAGTAGCTCCACACCTCATAAGAAGTACTTTGGTACCTAAGTATGCTCCCAATAAACCTAAAACCTAACTCTATGTGTTTTTTCCAAATGAAAACAGAACTCCTCAACAAACGTACTTCTTTAGATTAGGTATTAGCCAGTAGTACTTTGTAAAGACCACTGGTGGAGTCTTAATACATGCTTAAGGATTCTGTGGCATCACTTAGAAACTGCGAGAGTCCTAGCAAGCATCAGCACAGCCATGTGGTATTTTCAATGTGCTTGTGGTTTGCTTAACACAGCCCCTGCTATGAAGCAGAGAATGCTCCCCACCTCACTACACAAACTCCAGACTGCAGTTCTGCTGTACAGTGCTGCTCTTCCATGTAGCAGTGAGCTTTATATGGAAAGCACACTGATTTGACAGCCATTGTAAACACCCTACAGTCAAAGAAAAACACAGCCATTTTCAGCTATGCAGAGAAAGTGCTTGTGTTTATTATGGTGGTGACTACCCTGTGTAAAAGTGAAGTTATTGACACCCGATGGGCTCATTCATTGCTAGGTCTGTGCCCTTCATTTAAAGCCAGCAACGCTCTTCAGGCTGTAATTTTCCAAGTATAGCTTTGACAACCCAGTTCTGAGAACTCAGGGGAAGAGACATGACTGCTTTGCTAATTGATGCTGATACACCAGGGAGAATCTGCACCGGCTACAGCACAGTTTTCCCTGAAAGTGGACTAGGTCAGTTGCATGGCAATTCACTAAGCCAAACAATAATTCTCATAACCAGATCCTCTTTCCCTAAATTATTACACATCCACAACAATATTACTACAGTGGGAAAACTATGTACTCAAATGTTTAGGGAGACAAGCACTGAACCAGCATGCATGAATTTAATTTCATCTGCTTGTGTATGTCTCTCACATAGTTTCAAGACACTTGGAACTACCTGATAATCTAGTTTGGCCTCTTGCATAACCCAAGGCATACATTTCCCTCTGGTAGGGGGGGCTGAACATACTGTGCTGAAGAACTTGTATTTTTAATGACAGTACAGCTAGTACTTGGCCAATACATACATTTCAGAAAGGTATTCAGTCTTCTTCAGATGGCCTCCAGGAGAAGCAGAATTCACCACTTGTTACATTATATCCTCAATTGCATACACCTAGCCTTACCTTCTCCATGGGGACATCATCTCAATCAGTACACAGGACACTTAGCTAAAAGCCATTCAGTATTTTATTTTTGCCCTTTTTATTTGATGCATAGCCCTAAAAGCCTTGTTTACTGTGCATTATTCCAGCTCTGTTCAGAAGGCAGAGTGATTAATTTCTTCAGAGGCTTTTCTATAGCGTTCATCAGATGCTTCTAACTTGTTACATGCAATTTCCTAGCTTTTGGAAAAGCACACAAAGGAATGCCATCATGTGGTATCCTGTAACTATTGCCATGATTCACATCAGCAAGGATAGATGAGATCTTTGGTACCTTAGCTAACAGGTGTAAAAGGCAGGCTGCCAGCAGGGCCACGCTAAAGGAGTTGAGGCACACGCTAAAGCAAGTGAAAACCACCAAGGCATAAAGATTCAAAATTTCAAGGAGACTGAAGGCTATGGAGCAAAAGTACTCTTATAGATTCATGCTCCTTTGTCACTCTTGTAAGACCAACCCCTTTAATTCATTGTTTCCAACATGCACACCCTTCAGCCCATGTCTCTCAGCCTGGTTCCTTAACCTGCTCGCATTCTTGTTATCTATCCAGTCTTAACCAGTCTCATTCTTCTTACCTATCCAGTCTTATCTAGTGTTACCAGTTGCATCGTATTTTATTTTCTATCTACCCTTATTTCTCTTTGCTATTGAGTTTACTGGTCCTCTTCCCTTAGTGCTGATGGACTGAGTCTCTGACCCCAGATTACCTCAGTCACTGTTGTTTTCCATCCTCCTAAATATACTTGGATCCCTTGACAAAAGATGATGGGCTTACTGGGGTTTGAGGAGAATGATCATTCACAGACTCCTCAGAGGTTTCAGAAATATGTATCTGTTAAGCATGTATGAAATGTGTTTTTTAAAGGGTATGCCTTGGATAGCCTAGGAAGGGTTTTCTTAGTCATGATAAAAAGCACATTACGTTACAAAGACAACTCATTCCTGACAAAACTTGGAGATACTAAAGCACAGTAAAGACTGTCACAGAGGTTTTTAAGGTCTCTTCTTCAGTTTAATTTTCAGAAACAGTTAAGCCATGCTGGGTGACATTTTCCTAACTGGGCCAGAGCAGATGTGCAGATGGAAATTTTTATTCCATCTGACTATAGTTTCAGAAAATTGCAAACAACTGAAATGGGAAGACACAGTATGTGGTCCTGCCCATAAAATAAGACAAAAATGAAAGCTCTAAGTATCATGTTGGCATCTAACTTGATGGCTGCTCTGCTATCAGTGACTTGTCTGAAATCATGACACTAACTGAGCAAAACCAGGATTCTATCTTGCCAGATATTTACAGACTGATTTTGTAAAGGCTATATCACAGCAACAAAGCAGTATTATTGCCTCATGTAAGTGTGATATGTTGCCATCTGTTTTGTAACCTTCTCCTAACACATGTACCAGCTATTCATTTTCTGGTTTTGCACCGACCACCTTATTACCAAATATCTTATCCCTTGCCTGTAGGTTCTACTATATTCTCTCAATTATAACTTCACTTTGTGTTTCAGCCCTTGTGCACTGATACTCCTTCAGTTTTGGAGTTGCCTGCAGACCTCAACAGGACCAAATTTATGCCAGGAAATACAAATCTGCTAGCAAAACCACAAAACAGTCACATGGATATAGAATTCCTGTAAAAATTAAATTAGTCAAGAAAGATTTCTAAAATCCCAGAGCAACCTAGTAAGGGCTACAGTTAACAAGACACATAACTGATGAAATATGATTAACTTCTGTGATTTCCTAAGATAAATGGGGTTTGGTTTTCCACAAAGCCCCTTGTGTTATTGATGTTATTATTGCTAAGCTGTTATTGCTAAATTGTTATTAGTACTAAGCTCTGGGCCCTCTGTTCATCACTGAGTTTGTTCTGGGGATGGTGAAGCAGATACAATACTTGCTGGATAAGAGTAGTACCAAAAACTCCAAGTTCGGAGCTGATCAGAAGTTTAAGATAAAAACAGATTAATTTTATCATAAACTCGTAGTTTATCTTGATTTGAGTAGACCCAAGACTCCAGCCCATGGTTTACAAACCTTGTATATATATATATTTTATACTTACTTAGTTCAGATCTTTCAAACATCAGTGTACTGCTTCTTTAAAATACATAACAGTTAGTAGGAAAAGCAGCAAAGACAAAGCAGTGAATCAACTTCCCAAACTATCAGCATTTGTCAATTAAAATATTTACTTTTGACACAAGTTTAATTAGTTTAAAACATTCAATCCAGTCTTAAAATAGAGGTTCGAGCTACCCAATTTATTCTTGGAACAGTCACTTGGTCTCAGGATTAGGAAGACAATGGCATCCAGAGCAAGCATGAGCCCTCTCCCCTCTTATTACAGTTAATCAGGAATATAAATACTATAATGGAGCTGAGCTCCTTCAAACTCACCAGGCTGTGCATAATTTCCACTCCAGCTGGATTCACTGTGAGCGCTTCATCATACAATTGCCTAGCCTCCTCCAAATTGCCTTTCATTTCTGCAAGCCTCCCACGCATGTACAGTACAGCATGAGATGTGGGGAAAAGACTAGCTGCCTCCTGGATACAAAAACCTGCTTCTTTGAGATGCTGTTGTTCCATGAAGAGTTCAGCTAAAGAAAAACCAACAACAAAACAAGAAACAAACAAACAAACAAAAAAACCAAACCAAACAAAAACAAAAAACAACACAACAAAACAAAACAAAAAACCCTACCATTAATCAAAATAAGTCAGAGACCTTTCTTCACATTAATTACATATCATCACTCTTAAGCATATAAAACATGAGGCCATGATCCAGCACAGTGCTTACTACTACAGGTAGTGCTTACTATCACAGGTGGAGTGGAGTCACTGGGTGCATTTTTTTAATGCTAAGGGCTCTATACAGATGTTCATGGACATCTTTAGGTGTTGTCCTGACAGCGGACAGCCTTGAGGATTCCTCAGTCAGGAATGTAAACAGTACTGAACTAAGCCCTAAGGAAGCAGGGCTGGTAGCCACTTGGAGCCATCATATGTATTTCTAAATAATCTGGGGGAAAAAAGAACAGAATAAGCCATCACTGTCTACTGAAAACTCTAAACATGTCAGAGTAATAGAATACATGTGACTGAGCTAGACATTAGATAACTTATTTTAAAAAAAGATGATTAAAAATATTTTTCTCTGCTTGTTTGTCTGGTTTATGAGATAGCTGTCTTTTAACTCCCCAGAGACTATTAAAATCAAAAGGCTTTTATTCTGGAGACTTACTTATATTTTGTATTCACACATTTACTTCCTCATAGATACTCTATGGAAGAATAAAAGAGAGCCCTTGCCTAGTCCTGCACTTTCTTCAACTACCACCAACTATCTTAGAGGTTTTCTTAGGAGAGAAAAAAAAGTAAAAGGAATACTGATGTACTTGACTGTTAATTTGTTGATCAAATCATTTCTCAGATTAAACAAATTCTATAACGTTGCTAAACTTTAACATTTCTCAGGATTCCAACTAGGTCATTGCTGGGCAAGATGATCATGTAGGTCCTTTCCTTTCCAGCTGAAATAGCCTATTCTAATTCTAGATTTATTCTGCATTAAATCCTTGTGAAGGATGTGAAAAGTGATACTCAGTTTTCACTGTTGCAGGTAACTGAAAACCTGGAAGTTTTCATATATATGTGTGTGTATATATATATATATATAAAGCCTGAAGTCTCTCTCTCTCTCTCTTTTAGCTGATAGTGCAGTAATGGTAATGCAGAAAGCATTAATAGGTTAAGAGTACAATTCAAAATTACTAATTCAGGTATCAGATTTAGATAAATATTTCTGAAAACAGATACAACCTTAAAAGCCCTGACTTTTAAAGGTAGTGAATATTCTAAGGAGGTCTCTGTGTAGGGGTAAATTAGACTGAAGGTTCCTCTTGAACAGGTCTGAAACTGGAGACGCAGATAACTGTGGGGCTTAGCAAGTGGATCATGGAGCTTGCCGAGCAGAGGTGAGCAGGAGACCTTCTCAAAGGTCCTGCTTGACCATGGAAAGGCTCCTCCTTAGCCTACCTAATTTTATGAGGCTGGACCACAAATAGCACTGCTATTGGAACACTGAAAATGATCATGTACAGAAATGACAGCATGGCTGAACAGCCTTCTGAAGCTGTCCATCTAGAAGAAGGGTGAGACATTGTCAAGAAGATTCTCAAATATTTTTTAGGCCTTCCAAGGTTGTGGTACAGATAAACATCATTCACCAAGGCTGTCAAACACTAGTTCCTTGGTAAGAGCTATACTCTTTGAGAGTGACTCATATACATCTCTCTATGGTTAATCGTTATAAGATCTCAGCATCCATCCCTTCCCTTGTCTCCAAGAGTCTAGAGCTATCTATAATAACATAGTAAGACCATGTACCTTGTCAAGTTGGGTATATGTGGAGTCTTATTCAAAAGTTTGTGGGAGGATAGTGTTTTACTTGCAATTCCCAAGGAACACAGCATTTTCCTGCCAAGTGCTGCACAGCAGATGATGCTGTGCATGTAGCAATAATGAGGATGAGGATGTGCAAAGTGAGGACTCGAAGCTTGACGATAAATGCTTCATTTGCAAAGTTAGCACAAACTTAGTGGCACAAAAGAAGGGGTGAAATCCTGGCACTGACTGAAGTCAGCAGAAGCTGTGGATACTGCCATATTAAAAGCTCTGTTAGCATAATGCGACCTGTTTCATTTCAGAAAAGAATTGGGAGCAAGGGGTTTTCGATGTGAAATCATGCACAGCTGGTGCTTCAGTGCATACAAAATGGAGAACACTTACTCTTTCTTTCAACAGTGCCTTCAGTAATAACAATTATTTAGGGGAAGTGCAGGAACACAGAATCTAAACAAGATCTACGAATTATGTTTCATGGTATGGTAATGTAGCATATTAAAGTTCAGTCCATTTCTTTGCAGGCTCAGTAGTCAATGAAAAATTATTTAATGGTGTGGGAGAACTAATTTGCATTTAAAAAGAATGTGAGAGGTGCCTTTGGGTTACCAAAAGAAGGAGGGTACCCACCCAGCTAAAAATAGACTTTAAGGGAAATCGTTTAGGCCTGCATTAAAATGTGTTTTATGTAAACTAATTTTTCACTTCTATTATATACCCATTTTATTCAGGGATTAACAAGATATGCTTATGCAACACAAAATAAAAACAGAGCTAGAGGCAGAAATCAAACCCAGAAACCAAGGACATGATCAGGATAGTAGTACTGCCTCTTCAATGGTACTGAAAGTACTGAAATACCTGCCTTTGCATTCCCTGGGTTAGTTTCCTGTCCACTGGATTATTCAGCATATCTCCTTTATCATTTCATCATGTTGTAAATAAACAGATCAGTGACCTTCATGAGGAGGTTCTGTTATAGAGATGTGGCACCCAATTCCACTTTGAAGAAGAGGGTATCTCCTCAGGTTGACAGACAGGTAGAGGAGATATGCAATTCTTATCCTGGGAAAGGTTCAGTGCTTCGGAAAAACCATTTATGCACCTCCAGCTACTGGGCTACATCGTTCTTTGTACTGACAGTCTGCAGCTTTGAAGAAAAGGCAGTATTTGTGAGCTTCCTTCCTCTCTCTCACTTAATACCATCTTCATAAAAACTTCTAAAAATTAGAGATGACCATCCTATCTATTAGCATCTGCAACCATGAATGTTTTATCTTCTCTATTAACATCTGTGCAGTAATGCTGCAAATTCTGAGAGGGAATTATTTATAGGGAATACGTCAGCGTTTTTACCTGTAGCTATGGGCTGAGACAGTGCACTGCATGTATTCATAAAGGCAGGATAAATTGTTCACATTCCTTTCATTCTCCAATTGAAGTTTGAGTCTTCATCCACTGTAACAATGAGCAGCTTCATCTGACTCCCAGATCCAGCCTAGCTTGATTAATTTCTTTCCCATATTCACATTATGCTTCCCATCTGTCCACTCTTGCAGTACCGTCCAGCCTGCTCTGCTGTTCTTCCCAACAAATGTCATCTCCTCTTGTGGCTATGGCTGCCTCTGTCTTGGCTTGCAACTAGAGTCCCACTTCCACACCAGTCTTAATGCTGGGCCCAGTCCCAGCAGCACACATCTTCACTCAGATTATCATGAACTCCTGATATGAGCTCCTAGTTGTTCCAGTTGTTTCTGCTAGCATTTAAGATCATCTATAGTGAAGTTCCTTAATCAAGTGAGAATAGCCAGAAGCATATCATCTACTCACTCTCCAAAGACCAGTAACAAAGTCACAAATTGAGAGCACTTTCCAGAACACTGACAAAGCTAGGTCTCCTGCAGCTGGGCTCATTTTTTCACCTCCATTCTTTGACAGAACTCTGTTAAAGAGCTCAATAGGAGTAACAACAGAACAATCTGGTCATGTCTGCATCACAGTACTAGTCTGAGGAAGAGTTCCCTGCCATCACCTTGAACACTAACTTAATTCCTTTACCTATGTGTTTCAAAGAAGTGTTAAGAGTGATTGTGCTTGTCACCACAGAAAGCAGCAACAGCTGTGATTCTAGCCAAAAAATAAAATGGATTTAAAATGTGTTTCTGTGATGTGAACTACTTAAGAGTCAAGATTTCATTCCTTGTGGAGCCCATTTGGTGTTATCCAAGACGCAGCTTTTAGACTCCCACAGGCAGACTGCATCCAACAACAGCTGGGTCTGTTGGATCTAAGGAACTTGGTCTGCTCTCGTCCACCCCAAAAATGCCACTGCACAGCAACAAGCACAGTGCAGCCAGATGACTGTCAGGATGGTATAGTGGGAGCAGCCCTTCACACTTTTAGAACGTGAGAGCACCTGCAAGGATGGGTAGGGAGATGATTTCTATTCCACATCATCTGTCATTAGGAGCTGTTAATTCTTGTTACTGCAGCAGCCCTTAGCCAGCTGGAAAGACTCACTCCCCTGGGACAGCTCTGCCTTCAGCAGTGAACACAAATCTATTGCCTTGATAAAGGGTTCCCCAATGCCTTTCTTTTCTGGAAGGTGGCAGTTTATTTGTTGCTTTATATTATGACACCGCCCTGAACAAAGCATCTCGAGAGTATGCCATCAGATTAGATGGAAGATTCCTCAAGCTGTATCCTGACTGCAATAATTTCATTTGATGCAAACCTTTGATACAGAATTGGAGAACACAAACTGCCACTTGTTCCCATTCACTTGAGCTTAGCAACTTGCTCTTTTGAATGAGGAAAAAGATTTACATCCTCAAAGACTGACTTTGCATGCAAACTGGTTGTTAACTGGAGCCCAGGGACCTGCTTTAAATTTCCATATTTACCACAAGCTACATTCTGTACTAAACGGTGCAGTCAAAACTTGAAATACTACAAAACAGCTTTCTTGATGTGAAGAAGGGCCCTGCTTGCTGGTGAGGAAACAGCTCTTTCCCAAATGGGGGAAGCAAGCCACCATCTTCTAGGCAATAAGGCCACCACTGATAAGGATGACAAAAATTCTTCTGTTGGAGAGGCACCTTTTGGGTTGTCTTGTACTCTCACAACATATACTACTGGCTGTCATCAAAAGAAGAGCTTCTAAGTCTTCACATTCCAGCTCCAGCAAATATAAATGACTATTTTCTATCACTGGCATGAATAAAAGTCCTGCTTCCTTCTCATGATTTTGTAAACTTTATAACTCACCCAAAAGTCACTGAGCAGCTGAGGAAATAACAGTATTTGGTACCCTCTACTATCCTCTGGGTACCACTGGTAGTGCAATAGGTTTGTCTTCCCAAAGGAGCTAAAGAATCTTAACAAAGAACATTTCTAGCTGCTGCCTGTATCCTTCAGAAATGAGTGATAACACACGTTTATGACTGCATTTTGAGAAATGGCATGTGCTCTTTGAAGACTGACCATGCCAACAAATTTAGTCCATGAAGTTTTACATCCTGCTTCAGCAATGAGAAATATCCAGAAGCCTCAGGAATGGGGGAAGCCTTCCAAAATACCCAGTACAGATATAAGGCCAAGACTTCTTGACTTTGAAAATTCATTGTTGACAGAAAATACAATAAATAAAGCTGGAGAGTGTAGATCAAAACCTAGTATCCACCTGAGGACACTCAGATGAAGATAAAAGGAGCATTTGGTGATCCTAACCCTGCACCAGAAAAGCCTAGGACAGAGCTTGCTAAACCAAGAGGCTTTGCAAAACCACTGCTGGCTTCTTAACTACACTTGTAACATTTCAAGACCAAACCAGCTCACTTCACCATTTCTGTCTCCAGTGTGAAGTGTACCTAATCCCTGCTAGTAAGCAAACACTGCAAGGCAACCATCTTTGCAGTATGCCTTTATTCTCCTCAGCAATAGCTGTGTAATAAAGGACTCCCTCCTGTTCTCCCCCCGCCAGTCTCTAGCTTTTCACACTGCTTTGTGTCACTGTAAAGAGCCACAAAAATCAGCAGTGCTTATGAAGTTCAAGAACTCAAGCACTGAATGGGGAAGTTCTAAATTTGAAATACTGTAATTTGAAAGCACTTACAAAAAAAACCAAACCAAAGCCCAAACCCCTAGAAACCTAAGAGAAAGAAAAAGATTAGAATTCCTTCAACCACCAGTGCTGCATCATGGGGCAGTATCTGATCCTAGCTACTCTGTCAATGTCAGTAAAGATGTCTCCCAAATCTGATAAACACTTTCAATTTCACAGCTAATATCTCGAGGGGGCTAAAAGCTTGGGGAAGGAAGAGCATTTAAATGCTCATGCAGGAGCTGTGCACACAGAAGCTGTGCTGGGTGGGCAGGAGGGGAGGGCAGGGCCATGTCCTTGGCTGCAGCCGGGCACCCCTTGTGCGGCTGTGCGGCTGCCGGCCAGCCAGGCTTGGAGAGTCCAGCCCGCTGGCCCCAGTGACACATTCTCGTGGAACAAAGCCCATCTCCTTCTAGCACAGCTTTTTTTTTTCCTTCCTTTCCCCCTCCACCCCCCTGCTCCAGGAATCAGCCCATATGGAATAAAATAAATAAATCCGAGTGTTTTGTGAAGGGCGGCAAAGTTCCTGCTGTACATAACTTGGAGGAGCAGATGTTTTTCCATTAGATCACTGTTCCTTGCTACACTGGCTGTCTTTACATTTCTTGTTTGTGGCATGTTCCTTGTAGCTTTTTTCCAGTACTGAAACAGCAGGTAGACCACTCCAGCCCCACTGCGCGTACATGGAATAGTTACCCTTGTCATTTTTCTTTAAATGCTCCTTTAAATTAGCCTTAGGTCTACCTGGTGAGATCCACAGACTGTGCTTAGCAGGCATTTAGCCAATCTTAGATCAAATTACCAGACCTACTTTTCTGTGAGTGGCCATATTTGGTAAAGTATTGGGTTAGTCAAGAAGCTAAATTGTCAGATATAAAGTACTAGTAAAGACAAACAAAGTGGACATTGTAGTTAAAAGTAAAGCTTAAAATAATATAGCAACAGGAACTAGAATATTAGAACTCTTATAAAAACTGGTGTGCAGCATTCTAAAATGCTCTGTATAAATAGAGCATATGACTATTACTGCCTGGAAATATAATCACACATATTTCAGATAAGAAATCACTCCAGTTACCCAAAGAGATTAAAACTATTAAAAGTATTTCTTTTCCGTACTGACACACTTTACTTTCCAGGTCAAAAGTGATCTTATAAACATGTCAAATGAAGGTAAATTTTGGTCATAAATTTGAACAATTTGAAGTACGTTTTCCTTAGCCAAACAACATGATTGTGTTTTCTAAACAGAAAAGAGGAGTACTGGCATGAGTTTAAAAATGAAATAAGGGCTAGAAATAAATTCTAGGTCAGATTATTTCTCTTGGTCACACAAGCAGTATTATCACCAGTAATAACTCCAGGATTTCCCTGGCAGCTCCTCCTGCAACAAGAGGTAGAAGGAGTTAACAAGCTTTACCAATGCTGTGGAAGTTCCCACTCTCCTCTCAAAGCTGAAATCAACCTCTCAATCACGAAAAGTAGAACAAAGAGGGAAAAAAAGGCACATAGGTTGCTTAAAGACCACCTCTCCTGGAGCTGCACCACAGCTGCATGTGCACTGCAGCACCCTTCCTGAGTACTCCCTGAAATGATCTGTTTCTCAGACTCAGGGCTGAGAATAATGTTTAGGCTTATTAATGTCAAAGCCTAATAAGACAACTCTCTCCTTTTAAGAAGCCATTATGTTCCAAGAGGACTGGGAAGAAGGGACCAGATAAGTTGTGTTGATCAGTCTTTGAACAGAAGACTTGCAGAACACTTGCAAACAGAGTATGTCTATTAATATTCCTCTAAGCACACCTGCCACAGGGAGTGGACAACCTCTCTAGGTTTTTTGAACAGCAGATCCTGTACTTTTCCAAAGCTAGCTGTGACTACCTGAAAAGGAAAAAAAGGAAGATATGGAAGCCTACTGAAGAAATGTGCTAAGTTGCCTGCTGCAGATGACTGTACCCCCAGAAAAGTTATAGATAAAACCTCCAAGTATATGCCCTCTAATATATGAGGCATTCTGATATGAGTATCTTCATCATTGGGACAAAATGCATGTACTAAATCAGAAAGCCCTTAGGAATGCAACAAGGACTCTCCAGCTCTGAGGGACTGAGGATGCTTCTGCACAAGGCAGGAACTCCTATTGCAGCTGCAGGGTACTACAGTAACAAGTCCTCTACATAAGCACTACCTGATAGCTACCACCTGCTCGCCCTGCCCCTGCAAGCATACCTGCTGTGCTGGCTTTGTGGCCTGGAAGAAAAGCCTGAGATAGCTGTGGGGTAGCTGTTTTTCATAGAATCATAGAATCGGCTGGGTTGGAAGGGACCTCTGAGATCATCAAGTCCAACCCTTGATCCACTACCACTGCGGTTACCAGACCATGGCACTGAGTGCCACATCCAGGCTCTTTTTAAATATCTCCAGGGACGGAGAATCCACTACTTCCCTGGGCAGCCCAGTCCAATATCTGATCACCCCCTCCATAAAGAAATTCTTTCTAATATCTAACCTAACCTCCCCTGGTACAACTTGAGACCATGCTCTCTTGTCTTGCTGATAGTTGCCTGGGAAAAAAGACCAACCCCCCCCTGGCTCCAGCCTCCTTTCAGGGAGTTGTAGAGAGCGATGAGGTCTCCCCTGAGCCTCCTCTTCTCCAGGCTGAACACCCCCAGCTCCCTCAGCCTCTCCTCACAGGACTTGTGCTGGAGTCCCTTCACCAGCCTGGTTGCCCTCCTTTGGACCTGCTCCAGGACCTCAATCTCCTTCCTGAACTGAGGGGCCCAGAACTGGACACAGGACTTGAGGTGTGGCCTCACTCTAACTGGATCAGTTGGTTGATGCCATTAGTTTTCATGCCTTGGGATATGAAGAAGCATGGGAACTGTAATGGGTGTAATGGAACCCAGACACAATTGCAGCCTGGTGCTCTAAATCCATACACACAGAGACATGGCCAGCTGTGTCCTGTTAGTGTCTGGAAAGGATGGATGCTTTGTTACCAATTTACTGCATTATGAGCTTAGGAAATTGTAATAGTTTTATCAAAAGATTTATGATTCACTCTAAAAAGGTTAAAGTGTTAACAACAACAAAAACAACAAAACACGAGTCCTTCCCCAAAGGCAGATTAACATTTTTTCCCTTTAGAGACAGGACACTGAGGTACAAAAAAGTTAGGCAACTTGCCCAGAGTCACAAGATGAGTCATTAACTGAAAAATGACAAGTCCAAGCTAAACCTGATAGAAATCTGCAGTATACTGGTGTGCCTCTATCAAGAATATGAAGGGACTCCAGATGCTGGCATCAGAATGTTAACACTCATCACCTGCTGCTTTCCCCAGCTGTTAATTTTGGGGTGAGCTGTAACACAAAAGCACTACCTCAGCTATTTTTAACCCCACGATTTTGTTTAATTTTTTTTTGGTGAAATATCCCTATTTAAGAAATTGTTAACTTCTTACAGTTATAAATGTAAATAGTAAATAGTAAAGATTCTAGTACAGAGGGGCAGCAATACTCTTTTGGAATATTCCACTCACCATGCCCACTCTAAGATCTGATCCACTTCAGAGAAGCCCTCCCCCCCAGTGTGCAGAGACTACCCCAAAATACCTGCATCTTTCCTCATTCCTCAGGATAACAGAATGAATTGACTTCCACACTGGTTTGAGAAGAGAATGGGCAGTACCTCACAAAGAGCTCATTAAACTGCATCCGTAACAATAACTGACTTCAATAACAAAATTACAAAGTAGTCACAGTAGGTATTTTCAGAATATAAATCCTGATTCAAGTCCAGTTAAAAGTAAGCATGAAACAAAGCAAAGATATAAAAAATTATAGAACAGGACAGAAAAATTACTTATTCTATTTGAGATAGGCACAGGATTTCCACTGAAAAGTAATCATAGCAATTTACAGTTAGGTCATAGCAAGCACTAGGTCTTTATTGCTTTTTTCTTTTCTCACAGCAGCAAAAATGTAAAGTGCCTAGAACTTGAAAACATTCACCTGACTTCTCATCAAAATAAACTCTGGGGTTTTTTTGCTCCCTGGCCCCCTTTCCCTGAAGCCTTACATGAGGAACATAAACTGAATAAAGCAAAATCCTGGCTAGTGATTTTGAAGCCCACACCATATCACTGAAATTTACACAAGACTTTAAGTGACCCCCTAATTAACTTAAAGCATGATACCTTCCATATGGTAATTTCTTTTGTTCCCTAGTAGTTTGTCAAATTGTAACAAAGAGAATGTCACACATTTTGTGTTAGCACTGAAGTCTGACTGGTAGGAAATGATCCATAAAAACATCTACAAAAATCTTTGCTGAGAAGTAGGGTGAGACTGCCAGGTTTTATGTGAGAAATGTCAACTGCACAAATTAGCTAAATGAGAATTTGAAAGGTTCTATGGCATGCAGAATAGCAAATTATCAGCAAGGTTCCAGTGGGCTCTGCTTTTTTTGTTGTTGCAAATGGTAGCAAAGACATCTAAGAATCAATCACAGCACTCAAGTGTAATTTCGCACAGACAACTGTGAGCCCAGTTGTAGAACAAAGAGTAAAATAGCACAGTCAGAACTCCTTTTATCAGTCCTAAAATGCAAATGGCAGAATGTGATGTGCAACTCTGTTCCTCATCAAGTGTCCTACATAAAGCCCTTTCACAAATTTGGACATTGCCTCTGGGTAGAGTTCCTTCACAATGTCCTCTTTTCCCTTTAATTCTCTGCTGTAGCAACTCTGCTTGATTGAATGTTTCAAACTGACATGCAACCTACAGTGCCTTTGGAGATATGAACAGCCAAAGGTAAAATGAGCAGATGACTCCCTCATTTTAATAACTTTCACTCTAACCTCTCCAAGATTGGAAAGTCCCCAGTCTACATAACATTTCATACATGACTTGCCCAGTCTTACCACAGGGAAGCGCATAGGTAAAGGAGAACGGAAATAATTGTCCCTACCAGTTGTTAATGAGCTAACTACCTTCTTCTTTTAAAGATATTTTAAAGATATTTTAATGATGACTGAAGCTTTCTGTGTGTTATGGAAAAATAGAAGTGAGCTGAAAAATCACACTACTCCAATATTTTTTTTTTTGTAATATTGAATCACATAAATGATATTTCAAAAAGCAGCTGGGATAGAGAGTCAGACTTTCTGATGGAATAAGGAGATTTTCAACTACTGATTTCAACTACTCTATTAATACTTTTGTCATCCCAGCCACCACCGGAGGGGAAAATAAATTCCAGGTGGTCCAGGTCTTACCAGCTTGTAGCCAAATTTGTTCAAGAGTTGTCCACAGCTGCATAGGTCCTTGCTTCATGGTGCTGCTCTGCATGGTTATTTCAGACATGGCCTGTTCCAATCTTGAGGCAGCAAGGGAAGAGGCTCGCTGTGATCCTATGGACGAAACAAACAAGAACAATAATGTATTTTATATTTCATTAGAATATTTCTTTTACTTATTAACACAACACTCACTGCATTGGTTTTATGTAATAAGAGCTCCACTGAAATCTGGTGTGACCATTTGGAGAACAGTGTTTTAAAAAAGGTTAGTTTACTGAAAAAAGCAACATTAAATTACCCAAAGGCTGCAGCTGAAGCAAGAGAAATAAGAGACACAGTAATTTGTATAGAGGTCTGCTTAGCATTCACTAAGGAAGCAACCATATTTTGCTCATTTGTAAAACAGATCTCTGCAATCAAGTATTTGCCACAAATAATTATTATTAACATATTTTATAATCACACTGTCACCAGACAATTACAAAATATGGCCCACTAATGTAAAATCTTAGTACAGCCTTACAGAGTAGCTTGTGCTCATTCACACAGCACACATGTCAAGTGACATCAATATTGTTTTACTGCTTTATAGGCAGTGTGGTTTTTCATTTAACCTTGGGGAGCAGAAAGCTCAGTACTTCGACTATATTAACCTTTAGTATGTGCTGCAACATTTATGCAAGAATGAAGTATTTGGCGCCCACATCTCTGAGAACAAAAAAATCACATCAAAAGCTGCTCCTGGGAAGAAAATATGGGTGGAGACCACGTTCTTCAGTACAACAAAGTAGGTTTATACTGGTGAGCCAACTTCTCAGAGGGGTACCAAAAGGATGGTAACAAAACAAGAAGTTACAATATGAGATTTCAGACATGTCTTTGTAAAGGTTTGGGAAATAAATACTTTAATATACATCAGTTTCATGTGACTTTAGATTGATAAGCTCTTTCTCTGGAGAGCTGCTGTGGCTGTGCACTGCACATGCACTGATTAGCATTACTTATCAATCTATCCTTACAGACTGACCTTGTAGACCACAAGATCCTAGAATTAAAATCCCACCCCTTCTGGTGCACCGAGGGAGCAGCAGAGCTCAGGCACAGGTACTTGAGGAGGGAATGGCTCTGGGCAAGGGAAAGGACAGAAAGGCAAAAAACCTGTCATGGGGCATTGGAATAAATTGGTTTCTCTGTGAGGGCCAGCATGCTTTTCCAGCTGAAGTGTGCTGAGGAGAGGGTTGCCACACCACACCTTCAAGCCCCAGCTCCTCTGACACCTGTGCTGCTCAGGGCAGGATACAGCCCACAGCTTTTCTCTCACCTGGGGAAGGGCTGCCTGCCACCCAGAGAGCACCCTGGCTGGGGAGAGGCACCCAGTGCAGCTCCAAGCCTGACACTGCTGTGGGAAATGTCTGTCCCATTATCTCACTGCTAACTAATGTCATTCATTTGAAAGCAAGAGAACTTCAAAACAGCCCTGCAGCACAGGCGCCTCCCACGGATCCTTGGAAAATGCAAATGTGCTCTTCCTAGATGCATTTCTTAAATTCCTACATATTTTCAAAAACATCCCTGAGCTAATGTTCCAAGAAATGACAGTGCAGTAATGTAGCGATTATGGCTTTAATGGTATGGTAAAAGCCATTCTGCTTTACACTGAGAATTTCTGATATTTAACAGTTTATTTACAGATCCATCTTCAGCCTGTTTCCCTGCATGGCATTCCTCCCCTTGCCCTGCCCACTCAGCACTCCTCTCCCCCCACACCTCCCTCCACCTAGGAGAAATTTTGCTGAAACTCTCCAGCATCCAAGTCAGACAAGTCATACCTTGCGTTCAACACAAAGAAAAGTACCAGGCACTTGTCCCCAAAATACCAGTTTCTTTGCAGTCCAACGGGAACAAGAGCCAGGTGAACAGCCAGTGCTGTTATTTGAAGCACTCTGAAGCTAGAACACGCCTCTTGCCTTCTAGATTGGAAAACGTGGAAAAAATTGCATGTTTTTTGGGGATTCTGCAGTCAGTCTAAGCAGATTCTTTTATTAGCATTCCTGTTAGTGTTAGCATTCCATTGTTAGTGGGCTTTGAATTTCACTATTATATTTCCCTGCCAAGACTGCCCTCTTTCCAAGAGGCTTTCTGGAGCTGTATCGTGCAAGCACCCATACATAACACTGGTCTGACTGCATTAGGGGGGCAGATGGGCTTGTGTTTTATTCACATCCTCACAAAGCTCAGAGAAATCCTCTTTTCCTTGCAAGGCAATCCAAGGAGACTATGTCACTGGAAAGGTACCTTTGCACACTTTGGAGAGGTCCACACGCTTCTGTGAGGCTAAACAGCCACTTAGGTTCTACTAAAGCATCCTTTCCTTACAAAGCAGGCTTTGCAGGAATATCAGTATGAGCTAGTTGCACAAGAAGGAACACAAGTTAGCTGCTTCTCTTCTTCTCTTCATTAGCTGGGTAGCTGCCAGGAGGGGAAAGCCTGCAGTATGAGGCCGATCTTGCCCAGTGCTGAGGGTTTAAATCTTCACAGCCATAAAAAGTTATTTAGCAATTTACAGCAGAGGCTCTTTTCATTTAATAGCCTCTGGCACTCCAGTCCTTTGATGTTTATTTTCTTTTCCATTTCAGCCTACACAAGGAAGCAAACCACACTAGGCAGAGACCAGTTCATCCCTTCCCATCCCTGCCCAGCCTAAGACACAAAGGCGGGTTCTTGTTCTAAACACAAACACAGCAGAGGGTAAGAAGCTCACCATCTTAGCCCCTAACCACATTGCTACATCTGTTCTTACCCATCTCTGCTGGACTGCTCACAGAAACACCCCTTAAAGCTCTGAGCAGCTCCCAACCTCAGGTAAGCAATATCTTGACCCTGGGGGTGAGCTAAAGACTACTGGACTCAGAAAAGAGTAGATCTCGAACAGATCATCTCCTGAGAGAGGAGGTAGCCATGTATCATACTGGTATCACTCTGACCTCAGGGTGGTGGTGGAAGCCAGAAAAACTTACACATTAAAAAAAAAAATCTCTGAATGTCTGCTTATAAAATATTTCTTCTTACAGAAATGTAGATCTTTATATGTAAAAAAACCCCAACAAAACACAAACCCTGTCTCACTGAAGTTTAATATCATGCCTCAAAATATATGCAAATGTTGCCATAAGAAGGTATCATATCAATTTGTTATTTTAGTGCAGTCTTTTTCTCTTTTAACAGCTTCACAAGACATAGTATAAATTTCACATTTTACAATAAAGCCTTCTACATACTTTGAAAAGACATCATAAAAATAAAAAACAATTATTTAGTCATGATGAACTCTGCATATAAGCCATGCAGAATGTATCTAAATAATTCTAAAGCACGGTTCTAGGGCTGTTATAAGACCACAAAGGACCAAGTTTAATATTTTGCATCTGGGAAAAAGCTACAATCAAAATAGAAATGTACCTCAGTAGATTTACCGGGCTTGTAAGAAACACAGAATTCCCCAGCCTAAATAACTTCAGGCAAGAGCATTACAAGATAAGACCAAATCAGAAAAAGAATGAAACAGCAAGGCAGCTGCCTGAGATCAGTGAATTTACTTAGGAACACTGTTTCAGTGAGGAGAAGATGAAGGAAATAAGGAGGAATTAATCTTCCTGGCAGCAAACCTAAAATTCTGGCACAGCAAATAATCTCTTTGTAGTCTGAGGGAGAGGCCAGTGTCAAACCTGGCCACAATAATCCCCCCCTTCAGTGACGAGGTCTGGAGATCTCAGAGCGCCTGTGCAGTACAGCGACGCTGCCGCAAGCTCCTGGGGGGTTTCACATGGAAACCAGAGCCTGTTCCAGAATGATGAAAAAAAAATCAGACCTCCTCCCTCTTTCAGAGCAGGCAGACACAGCTGCAGCTCTGGGGAGGCACAAGGGTGAGAGGGTCTAGAGCTGTACTCCCCAGTCTCATCTCCTGCTGTCGTCAAAGAGGCTCCCAAAGGGGACAATAGACCCAGCTGCCTCCTTTCTGCCGATGGAGAGCAGCAGCACCCACAGCCTGCAGAGCAGGGAGCCACAGACCCTCACTGGAAACAGCCAGAGCCAGTCCTGCACTAAGGAGGGTGCTGACATCTCAGCACCAGCCCCATCCTTGCGTTCACCATGGGTACAACTACATTAGCATGGAAACCTGGGCTCTCACAGTGGAGGAGGAATACATTTCTTGTCTAAAACTCGACTGCATTCAGTATAAATCACTTCATATTCATGAAAAGCTTGTGTAAAGCTTGCACTTGACATTAATTTGCTCTTTTTGGTAGCCAGTACCATGACTCACAGAACTTTCTGCTGAACTACGCCTGCTCCATTGCCTGCTGTCTGCTAAAACTGAGCTAAGAGCAGGCTGGAATAGGTGCCCAGCCCAGGTGCTTTCTGAGGAGATCACTGCACAGAGAACAAACGTGCCTGAGCTTCATGGTGACTGATGGAGGTGCTGCAGGTCTGCAGCAGAGGAGCATGTATGGAAAGCAGGAGTGAGGTCTTAGAAAGAAGCACATGGAAATAGTACAGGCTCTGCTGGTGGCAAGTTGGTCTCAGAATGTCAAAACATGCTGTGAAGCAGGTGTAGCCCAAATCTGGTCACACTCCTTTTCCACACAACTACAAAGAAAGGCAAGAGGTCTCCAGAAGAGCATGGGATGCACACCCAGAGTGCCCTGTATGCACCATGAAGCACCATTCAGATGGAGCTGAAGGGGATGGGCTCACGCCAGGCTCAGCCCCACAGTCCAGGCCCCATAAGCCACTCCCTGTTTTAGCAACAGAGTGGGAAGTGGATGGGCAACAGAAACACTGTGGCAAATAATATTTTTTTTTAATTATTGCTTTCTTAGTAATGCCTAGGGGCTGATGGATTCTTCAAACTGCCTACAGTGTTTTTCAAACAACTTTTATATATTCACTGAAATGAAAGTCCATTTTACTGCCCAGTATCAGGGATGATGGGATAGTTCACAAATATTCACAATCAAAGTGATGACTATTCTAAATGGTTTTGTATCAACAGGAAACTTTCATGCCATACCAACTCCCTTCTTCAGATAATTTTTTAATATGCCAAAGAGAAAGTATTGTCTTAATATATGCTTTTCATCTATCTGTGCTGCATTTAGCCTGTTCTCTTTAATTAAGCTGAAGGCTATAGAACACTGTCATATAATAAAAAAAAGGACCTAATAAAATACAGTCATCTCAGCAAAGGGCAATAAAAGGAAAACAGAATAAACAGATTAAAAATTACATAAATATGTGTATAGAATCAGTCAGATTACAATGTCACAAATACAGACCCTAAGGGTTTAACACAACAAAAAGAGTAGGTATGCTGAATAATGATTGAATGTTTATATATTCAAAACCTAACCTTGCAATGCCTTTAAGCACTGGTGAGTGTAAATGGGGATTAAACACACATAATTTGATACAAGTTATGTACTTCCAGCCACATATGCTGAGCACATGACTTCAGTTTTACCAGATCCAAATATTTAAGACTCAGACAAACCCTGATTCCTTCACCCTAAAACATGGGCTTGTTTAAGTGTTAGGGTCTTATAAAAATAGGCTTAATTCTTCTTGTCCAGTTTCTGAGTCTATGAGATTCACCTTTTTTTGCAAATGTTTCTCTACATATACAAGGGTAGGAAGTTGCTTCTTAAAAAAAAAAAAATCCAAACTAGAAGACAAGTTTCTTACATAATGTGATTTTGAGAGGGTTTTAAAGGAAGGACCAAATATCATGAAATTTATGATAAAATCAAAAGTCATCAGCACTTCCTGAAAACCTCCTTTCCCTTCCTGCCCAGATTAGCTTTGAAGTCTCAGTTATTTCCATCTGACTGTATCTGTTACTGGGAATGCATGTTTACCATTTAATAAATTGTCACAGAGTTTATGTACAAGCCCCAAACCAGTTCTAATAGGAACCGACACTCTCGCTTAGCATTCCAAAACCATAGTAATAGCTGGCTTGATCAGGACATCTTAAAAGGATTAAACTGTAGGGGGAGAAAGAAGAATGAAGAAGGAAAAAAAATAATTGTATAGTTCTTGCAGAATTATGGTGAACTCCCATTTAAAACCTTTCATGCTTATCCCAGAGAACTCTGTAAAATAAAGCATGAATCTGTATCATTGTTTTACGCATGGGGAAGCCAAGGAACAGAGAAACCAGGGACATGCTCTACAGAAGAGATGGCCCTGGAGACAGATCTGGATCTCCTGACCACCAGCCCAGCAACCCCCCCCCCAAAAATAAAAAACATTCCTCTCTCACAGAAGCATGTATTTAGGATTGGAAAGCACAAATATTGTTTCCTCACCAGAATCGGTATCATGAGCATCTGGGAGCGTGAGATGCAGTCCGTTGTGCTTTTTGATCACCGGAGTTTCAGTCACACTACTTCTTTTCTCAGAGCCACTGTAAAGAAACAGAACTGTGTTACCTGGCCACCTTCCAATGGAGGGACAAACTTTCCCTTGAAGTAGGCAATAGCCTCCATCTATCTCCACTGGAATGGAAAAGTCAAGTTCTCCAGTGCAGGCAATTAGCTTGTTGAATGTTTTGTTTTAATACCCACAGTCGGCTTCAGGACAGGAAGCTCAGAGTCACAGCAAGCAGTAAGGGCTCCAAGGGGTAGTACCATTATCCCTTTATCTGGCTGTTGGGGTCTTTGCAAACCACTGGATTAAAAACATGTTGATAAGTAGAAGCCAGCCCAGAGGAGGACAACCAGTAACCTCACATCCAGGAAGCACCACAATCCCTTGGGCTTGTCTGCAGAAGGATTTGTTCACAAGTCTGCTGTGCCAATCTTTTTGAAACAGACCAATTACCACCTTCCACCCAGGTGCTAATTTCTTCATTTCAAAGGGATTATTTTATCCTCTCCCACTTTTTTTTTTTTTTTTTTTTTTTTTCCTGTTCAAACAGAGGAGGACGATAAAAGCTACCACATAGAACTGCTTTATGAAAGGAAGACTATCCAGTCTGCTCTGCTACCAGACTCTCCTCGCAGCAAAGGTCTTCCAATGGGAAACTTAAAAAAAAACCCTACAACCTAACATGTGCCTAATGAAAATCACTTAATGCTGATCTCCTGAGCCTTCCTGTCACCACATAGTCTGCCATCCCCCCATCATCAGATGGTGATGATATCTACTCTCATCATCCATTAAGGGACAAAATATCAAAAGGAAAAGTGACTGCCCTGGCTACTTTTTCTGGCACACTTCCAAGCCTGCAGCTCAGCCTTTGGACAACATTCCTCCCAGGAAACAAGCTGTCACAGAGTCACAATTGCTGTGGATGCCCAGTTTTCCAGTCTGATAAGTCCTTGGGTAGGGATTACACAGGATTCCCTTAAATTTGCACAAGGCTGTCAGATGAGTTAGCGTGGGACTACTATTTGGTTTTAAACATTATTATTCTGTTATCACAGAAAATAACAGCAAAAGATAAACCAAGTCTTGTCCTGCCCAGCTAACAATCTAGGACTGAAAGCCACTTACTAATGTTCATCATAGGGGTAATCATTGTTACAACAGCTAAGAAATCCTTTACTGGGGCTTTGGGATCAAACATTATGGTTTCTATCAGTGGACCCTGAATTCTTGGGCATTTGATTGTTTGCACAAATCTCCAGCCTTGACTGGGCCTTCCCATCTTCCATGCTGGTTTCCACACTTATGCCAATATCCTACTTGCAATTATCATGTGGTGACAGATCAAGGGAAAAGTATATTCTCTTTCCTGCACCTCAGCCTTGATGACATCACCTCAGTTAAAAAAAAATGCCATCTCAATGCAGTCAACAACATGGCCTTTTAACTGGGAAACCTGACCGAAACCCCAGCCTGAAAACCAAGTGGACTGCATTGTGCAAAAGAGCCACTCCCAATGCCTTTATTTGTTACTATGGAAAAGGGCTGAAAATGATCTGCTCCTTTAAAGCTGCAGTACAAGGCCTTCAGCTGAGAAAGCATTTCCATGCACACAGAAGGGACAGTAGGCAGACGATTTGCCTTCTGCATACAACTACACTGGGAAGGCTGTCAGTTCCACTGCCCAGAGCTTTAAAAGGTAGTTGAGATAGTGGATACAACGGTCACAAGGTGCTGAAGGAAACATTTGACTGTGAGAGGTTGCAGAAGCATCAGTTTATCAGAAAAAAGGCGAGAGAGGACTTAGGTATGGCTTACAGAGCCTTGGGAGAAAATACTGGGCCCTGAAAGGCTCTTTATTCTAACAAAGTCATAGTAAGATTGCAAAGCCAGGAAACTTCGGCCAGACAAAAGCAACTAAATGTAACCAATGTGCAATTTAATTGTGTGGGCGATTAGCTACTGATTGAACTAGTATTCAGTGCAACAGTTCTCAACTTCGTGTAAATACAGGCTTCTCTTTCCCCAGAGGCCCCAAAAATATGTGTCCAAGTCTCACTGATAAGAATTCCCCCTAAGTTCCTTTGCAGGCCCAACCTGGAATATTTTACATATTTGTTAGCTGATACTGCTGCAATTTGCTTAATATAAGGTGTTTCCCCTGAGTCACTTAATCCAGTCTAAAACTGCAGATACCAAGTTCATTCTTGTTATCTTTCAAGCAGTATTTCCCAATAGAAAATACTTTACGAAATATATTTTTAAGAAAGCCAAAAAGTCTCACTGGGAATTGTAGTGAAATACACATTAGAGTTCCTCAAAGCAAAAGCAAAGCAATTTGTTTTGTTTAGGTTTCTATGGCTCAAGCTTTTTAAGAGCCTCTAAAGCTATCACGTCTTGGGTTTTTAAGTATAACAGCCAAAGCACAGCTTGGGATCCAAATGCAGTCCAAATGGCTGAATTCTTTATTTGTCTGTTTTCCAATGTACTCTCTTCAATCTCAGGCTTGAAGCCCTCCCCAAGCAAGTGTAAATCTTATTCAGCTGTAATTGTCCAGTGTGGATTTGATCAGCTTCATGAGGACTACTTCTCGTTATAAGGATTATTCATGTGAGAGGTACATGATTCCATCATTAGCTAAAGACTGAGCCCTAAAGAAATCAATGATTCCAGCCTGTAAGTGATCATTTCTCTGCTACTGTGTAAATACCTTGATTTTTGTGCTTAGTCTGCTGCTCATTAGCTAAACCAACATGGAATTACTAATAATCCTTCAAGGACAACTTGTATATAGATATGCACCATTCTGTACACATACTTCCTTGTGTTTATAAAGCTTATGTAAATACATACAGAAACTGGGGAACAATACAAGCTTCATGAGTCTGCTGTCCTGACTGTTGCCAACAAGCATGCTTGTCCTTCCCATCAAACATAACCTCTATGGACATTACAGGTGAGAGATAAGTACAGTATTGTGATAACAGTCCCAAGACTGTGGTATCATGACTTGGATAACATCCAAATGGTGTGTGAGAAGGAAGAAAACCCAAGCTGCTAACTCTCACACTTTCCAAACGTTTCCTTTTGGAGGGAACAAACAGGGAACCTAGCACTGTTTAAATGGAGATTTACTAGGAAAAGGGAAGGGAGAAAGATGCTACATCCTTCTCTGCTTTCCTTGCTCAGTTAGCACCAGGCTAAGCAACGGGCATACAAGCACATCATATGATAGAGTCCTGACTGTGTGCCTTTCCTTGGCTTAGTCAGTTCAGGACTGCCACCCCTACACATTCCTGGGTGCTGCCAGCTACTGCAGGCTGTGAACAATAGCTGATGGACACGCAACACTACTGGGGAAAAAAATAATCTGCCTTTCATTCTAGACATCTGAATATTCAGAGATGTTTGAATGTTCAGATCACAAAAGCCTACTTTAAACTGCTTCTTCAGTCTTAAAATCCTGAGGTTTTGTTTTGTTGGTTTTTGTGTGGCTTTTTTTAAATCATGACTGTTCAAATCCTGCTGTTTTTAAAAAACACAGCTAGCAATATTACTTCTGTTTCTTTTTAAACACTGCTGTTTATTATGCTTTTTGAAAATAACAAGTATTTAGACAACTAAAGAAGACAACTGCATCTGCACTATGAAATCTGAACTTGTTAAGAGTGGAGAAAGCCTACCTGTGCTGTAAAACATTATATACCATCTGCCACATCTGCAACATATGTCTGCAGGTCGCCAGCGCCTCTTCAGGTCCTTTATGTATCCATTCCAGTTTTAGTTTGGTGAAGAGTAAGCTGCAAGATGAAAAAGAGTAACTTCTGTTTTATTGGCATCTCATAATCGTGGAAAATCAGTATCACTCTAGCAAGATCCTGGCAGCCAGCATTTTTACTCGCTTTGTATGTGCAGCAATAAAAGAAAACAGTGTAGCACTAAGCATTTCATTTGGCTCAACTTTGATTCCCCACAAGGAGATGAGAGGATTAACAATATTCCTCAGCTGCAGTCAAATTTGCGTCACAAAGCTGGCAGGATGGTGTTAAAAGCAATGCATTGCAAAGCTAACAAGGTGAAACATACAATGAATCTCATTTTATTTGGGACAGCATTAAAAACACAATAAAAAGGAACTACCATAGTACACATGCCAGACTGTTTTCTTAGTCTGGCATCTTCCTATATCACTGGTTTATATAATAAGTTTCAGACAAAAACCCCAACATATTTTATATGCAGACAATTATGCAACGCTTCACAGGAAGGAAACGCTTTTTCTTAACACCAGCTGGCAATCATCTCATGCCCCAGGCAAGACAGCTGATAGCCCTTGTACATTCCTGTTCTAGGCAGTGTAACTGCTGCTACTATTCTTATACCTAGAGAACACGTACTTGCACAGACCACTGGAACGCAGCAGAATTAGGTCAAGCAGAGGTTAGAAGGCAGATTCGGTAAATGACACAACTACTGCCTGCTGCTGGCGTGCCTTGTAACACCATCCTGCACAACATTGATTTCATTTTCTTTTATCGCCAAAATTATTGATTTTATTTCTTGTTACTAATATAAATTTCCCTCTCTGCTTTAAATGTTTTCAAAAAGTCTGAGATCTACACATTTTGAGTTAGCTGGACATGGCTAGTAATTAATCAGCTGGATGCACATATACGTACAGGCGTACACGCAACATTAACAGCTGAATGCTAAAAATCCTAACACCAATATTGTGGTGTGGATGTGAGCTGCAGGGCCCTGGGGAATCCAAACAACTTCAGGAAAAGACAACAACAACTGCACAGATGATGTTGGAGAAGACTTTAAAGATGAATAAGAGATCCTTCACTTGCAATAACTGTAAATCTGCAGCCAAGACTACAAGTGCACATCTACAGTAATGTGCTAAAATGGCAGTCTCATTCTGCAACAGCAAACATAAGGGATTTTTTTGTGGAGAAGGAGAGGGAATCACCAATACGTAGTCCAGCTGCATCAATTGCTATACGGAAGTCTGCTCACGGACACTGCTATAGTTTGACTTCACAGGACATTCAGTGAAATTCTGTGAAATTCCCCAGGTACAAACTTAGGCTAGGCAAGGAAGATCAAGGTTCATAACCAAAGGAATTTGTCTCTGTCCTCCACTTTTTTTTTTCTTTTTTACTATGCCTACTATATGTTCATCTTTGATTTTCTTCTTACTGATATGAGCAGAACAAACACTGATAATAACATCTCCTGGTCTTGGAGATGCTGGCCCTATAACTGAAAGGAATTGCCCTTATTATGATTCAGGCAGTTTTCAAACAATGCAATGAAGAGGTTAAGCAATCCTTAGCATCCACATATGGAAGCACAATCAAGCATGAGCTAGGAGATAGGCTTGCTCCTGTTCACAGCATCAGCAAGATACTTAATGCAATCCTGTTTCTAGTTCTAGCCCTTTAACTCTAACACAAGACTAAAAAATGGGCTGAGGTTCTGAAAAAGGTTATGCAATTGATCTGAAGGCTGAAAAACATATTTCATCAGAAGCCGAAGACGCTCACTTTATTTGGTTTGACGAAGAATCAGCAAAGATTATTTTGTCCCAGCCTGCAAGCACCTACATGGAAAAATACCCAATTGTGAGCCCAATCTAAAAGAAAAGGTATCAGAAAATCCAAGGATTTTATGGAAGCTGAAACTTACCAAATGGAGGTTTTATAAGTAAATGCACACGCATATCTATCAAAGCAAATAATCTTTGCAGCAACTACATTGCATGCACATAAATCAGCAAGACAGCGTAACCTTTGGAAAGGAATGATAGTACACAAAGAGAAGCTATGGATTTGATGCATAGGCTTGTGAAGAGTGAGACTGCATCATCACAATCCTTCTGGCAACTACATTGTTATAAATATTATACTAGTCCAAGAAATTACCATATGGAACAATGCATGTTCTTTTATGCATATAAAATATTCTTTAGTCCACTACAAACTTTCAAAATCAAAGAACTTCTAAAGCACTGTTTGACCCTCAGTAAGAGAGGTGGTCTAGGAGCCTAAGGCCTAGAGAAGAAAATAGTCATTACATCCCTGAATAACGTCATGCATTTGAACACTGTAAGATACCACTCTTCATACAAATAGAATATAGGAAAGAAGAATCTATAAATAGTCAAACTACTACATAGGAGGGTTATATTAGGAGTACCTTCTCCTTTTCCCATTAGTAAGGATATAGATGGCTTATTTATCAGCAGGCAATGAAAATCATTACATAGTATATTTAAACATTTCAGTTAAACATTAAAAAGGTGAGCATCAAGTTCTCTCCATGTCTCTGCTGTTTATTGCTTACAGTGATTATATGTCAACTTCTTTGGATGAAAACGCAATGTTCTGTCTCAGGAGAGAGAATAACTAGAGAAGCACAGGAAAAAAGCAAATCTCTCACAAAACCATAATGAAGTCTCAGCAGAATATTATTGCCAGCTGTAAGGTATAGACACACAAAGGCTGAAAGAAATAAAAAAAATCACCCAACTTTAGCAACTCCCTCTGCAGTGCAACAGATCTTGGAGATACCAAGCACTGTCAGCTATTGTGGCAGTTCACCTTTGAAATAGTGCTTGCTGTTCATGTTACCATGTAATAATATAATGAAACAAACCAAAAGGCAAATGGGAACAATATAAGTGGCAGAAAGAACCCACTCTAGTTTACTTCTGGCAACAGAAGTAAAAAATGTGATTAAACATGATAATCAAGAGGTGGAAGTAAAATGAGGACTTTAGGCTGTATGCACTACATGGTTCTTGTATTTCTCAGCCTCTACTAAGTTTTGTAACAGCAAAAAAAGATACAAGAATAGGGAAAAATAAAGCAAAGTAGGTAACAGTATAACTTATCTCGAGCTTACAGTTCTATTACTGAGATAGCACTCTTGTTACAAACAAATGTAATGGGTAATGTGTCATACCAGTGTCCTGCCTGCAACAACTGAGGGACATAAATAAAAATGACATATGCTCAGATCTCACCTTATTATATTTTCTTAATATTATTTTACTGTACTTTTGTATGATGCTTGTAGTACTAAGCATAGCAGACTCTAAGAGATTCAACAGCTAAAAACAGACCCAAGATTATCAATACAGTCACTGGTAATTCTGTTAGCCTGTGAAAATGAAAACAGAGTGATTTGGGCTAAAGCAAACACATAAATCATTATTAAACATTGGAAAAGAGAGCAAACAATCCACAAATCATCCTTGTAATGTGCCTAATCTTTAGAGGCAGTAACAATGGAAAATAACCAGTGCTCACTCTTATACTGGACTCTGAACTCCCTCTCAGAAGAGGTTTTCTTTTATGCTATGGACAGCATGCAAATGCTACTGTTCCCTGATTTAACCTCAGGTTACTGTCATAAGTAAGCATATATACATAGTAACAATAATTCTGGAAAGTTAAAACCTGTATACAGTTGACTTTGTTGAGATACAAAGTTTTGAAAATTCAAAATTGGGTTTCTCAGGTACCAAATTTTGCTGGTATAAATGACATATCACTATAATATGTCACACATTGACAAAAAACTTGGGACTGGAATACTGGAAAGCCTATGAACACTGTCATCAGAAAGCAAGCTACTTTGGTTGATTTCAGGAATTGGTCAACATCAGTCTTCCTAACAGGTTTCAGCTGCTGATACTCATGGTGTCTCAAGGCCTGACCAAATACACCAACTTGGCCCTCACGAGTTTTGTAATCCTACATGGTTTTAAGCTAGTATTACCCATCAAGAAAAGAGGCAGTTCTTTACTAACAATCTAATTACTGAGGTTTAATAGTTAAAACTTATTATCAGAATGTTTCACATGTGCATATGGTATTCTATAAATGCTTGTAAAGACATCTGTGGAGGAAACTGTAAGTTGCTATGTTTAGTAATAACCTATTGACTACCTTATGGGAGCTCTAGGACTATATAAAGATTTATTAATCAGTTAATTATTTGGACTTTTAAAAGCTGCTTTAAAATAGAGTTTTTAGTATCAAATTTATGTGACACACATTTAGCATCACAATGGGATGTCTGTGTACTGAAAAGCAATAAATAATGCTAGTACTACAACAAACAACACCACATTCCACTCTAAATCAGAAACTAATTTGAGAATAAGGAGTATTATGCAGTCATTTATCTATATGTTTTGCCATTCACTGGCTGCTTATAACCCCTCAGTTTTTTCCAAGCTTGTCTGCAGCTGCTCAAAGATCTATGTGCCTTTGAGCTTTACCAGATCAGGGACATCATTCCCCAAAGTCTTTCATTATTGATCCAGATTTGCCTACCTACACACACAGCTGCTTGGTTATTTTGAATTCAAATGCAAACAAAACTAAACACCAAATACAGCATCAACATATCCCAATTCACAGAGACAATTATGTACCTCAGCATGAAGGTACTGAACTTCTGTAACTAGTATTTGTACTTTGTTTCTTTCTTTCATTAAATGACAAGATGCTTGTGTCAGTTTGTTTGTATCTTTACAGCTGTTTGCATGGAGACTGCAACCAGAATCCTAGTCATCTGAGCACAACAAATGCACTTTATCCAATGATTGACTGATGGAGTGTTGGAGCAGCATCCAAGTGCCACGGGGTGAGAAGAGCTGAGCTCACCCCTTTAGAACCCACCTTCCACTTCAGCTTCAGGAAAAAACACAGGAATATCATGATCTGGATGGGTAGACAGCCAAAGGATGCTTTCTGAGGAACTGGATGGAAGTCATGGATTCAAACCCTCAACACTTTGGTCACTGAACTCTTAAATTCATTACTTCTTCATTAAGATAATGGATACAAAAGCAAAATATAGGTGGATACAGGACAAACTGCTCTAACAGATCTGGCAAATGGATACAGAAAACAAGACGAATGATCAAAGTTTTGGTTAGCTTTTTATATAGAGAGATAGTAAATAAACTTCTCAGCCTGGAAAAGAGGCTGAGAGAAAAGTGACTTATAAAATAATGAAAAACATGAAGAATATTAGGAAATCATAGCAGTCTGAGTTGTTTCAATGAAAGAAGTAGGGAATATCCAATAAAGCAATAAAGCAGTAGATTTAAAATGAGCAAATGAAGCGCTTTTTCATACAAGGCAAAACTAATGTGAAAAATTCATTGCTACAGGATATTCTGGAGCAGACACATAAATAGGTTCAAAAAGTGATTAAATAAATTCATGGATGACAAGCCCACCGGGGCACTGAACACAATCTAATGCAACCTCTGGCTCTGAAAGCCTCTGAACCACTCAGCTGACAGAAGCAGGGATGACATACAAGGGGTAGGATCATCCTACTGCCACATTTCTACATGCTTTTCCCTGTGCATTCACCAGATGCTCTGATGAAGCCAGATGAGCCCTTAGTTTGATAAAAAATGACCACGCTTAAATTCTGATACAGCAGAAATAGGACTGCAGCCCATGTTCTTTTTATAGCCCAGATTCTCTGGTCTTGCTTTATCTGCCAGTATGAGAGGACAGTATATCTGGAACTGTAGTATCATCACAGCAAATTAGCTGCTCAGTTTATCAGTTGCTGAGTTTAGTTTCAGTGGTGGGTGAGTCATCTATACAAGCCAATTAGTTAATGTATACTCTTTCATCATAACCATTATGGTTTCATTAACCTTCCGAGAGTACCTGCTAAAACCCGAGCCACATTATAAACAAGAAAAAAAATTGGGAACCTACTTTTAATCTCCTGCATTTTTGTTGATAAAATCAACATCAAAGTTTCTGTCTTCTCAAATAACTCCGTGCTTCTTGCAGTCTCCTGACATTTAAGGGCACATTCTCTAGTTAAATTCATGCCAGCAGCGCTGACTGCAACCTCCTTTTATAACTTCATGCTGTGCCATGTTATCTATCACTTTCCCTGCAAAAATAAATTGATCATATACTTTTACAGACATACAGGTTTGGCTTTTTTTGATGGCTCCCTGCTCATTTACCCCCTAATAAAAAAAAAACAAACCACCAAACAAAACCAAACTAAAAACAAGTAGCCTGTTAGCATGTCCAAAAAACTGCTGACTTCATCTTCCCAGCCCAGGAAAACTAGCAGAGCTGCCATCTCTTTTACAGGAATGTCTTGCTCAGATCCCTAGTCTTGCATGACAATAGCAATTCCATTAATGTTTCTCCATGAACTTTGACTGCAACCACACAGGGCAAGAATAGCTTCCAGAGAGGTACATAATAGGCTATTTAAAAGTTTACATGATGAAGATGCAGTTTGCTAGACTTAGTATCATAACACTGGTCACTTAGTAAGCTCTTGCTTATAGAGTAGGAGAGGAACAGAGAAGAGGTGATCAGAAAATCTAGGATTACAGCCCAACCCTTCAGAGACTGCACAGTAAAACCAAAGGAGTGCCTACCAGCCTGGCTCAAGCTCTGAATGTTTTTCTCTCAGCCTCCTCCTGTAAGTTGGGACATGTTCTAGGTGGCAGAAGGGGCCTCCTGTCAGTTAGGTGAAGGTTCTCCCAATGGACTATGTTGTGTAAGTCTGCATGGAACCAAACATCACTTCCCGAGACAAATCTGTCTGCAGTCTGTCCAGCAACCTCATGCACCTATTTCAGCACTGAGATCCACCAGATTCACTTGTAATGCAGAGGGCAAATATGAGTAAACACTGATGTAGCCCGTGCAGAAACTGCCACTCACACTGGAAGGAGGTCTCATAACAAACCCCCCTTATTTGCTAAACCCAAGCATTGTTGTCACTTCAAGGAAAAAGAAGCTAAGTCAGTTTAAAGAAAAAACATGCTGATTTGCTGGGGGAAAAAAGAAAAAAAAAGCTGTAGAAATCTCCCTTGTTTTAACCTTTCTTCAGATTCAAGCCATACCTAGTCATATCCATGAGAAAGCACAAAAAAAACAGTGATCAGAATTACTGTCTCCTTTCCTTTTAGCCAGGTAATTAATTTTGAATTGCAGACTTGTGTTTTGCTTTTTGCTGAAAACGAAGGAAATAAGCTAATTGTCAGCAGAGCTGATAAAAACCTTTCTCTCACCATGTGTTACATAGAATTCTTTGGGTGATGCATGTGAACAGTTTCTATCTTTCCCTCACCCTGGTGAGCAACTGCAGCAAACTTATTTTGTACCATCAATCACAGATACATGCATTTCAGTCCATATGTCACCTGAATAAAGATGCAATAATTTTCACAATTCTAAGTTTACAGTGAAACCTGGAAAAAAAAGTTTCCGGTTTTGCTATGAAGTGTGTTTGCATCAGGTTTTTAAAGGTAAATTCCCTCTGTAAGGACAGTGCATTAGACTTTTTCTTGCAACATTTCAGAAGATGCTAAAAAATGAGGTTCAATTTGAAAGTGTTTTGTGAACTGTTTGTTCTCTGACAGGCTCTGACTACACGGAGTACTCCCTATTGCACTCGACACTCTGCATGCACATTTGAAAATTGGGACAAGGTCTCAAGGTTGGAAGTTAGAGTTCTATCTCCTATTTAACTTCAATCATGAATTTGGTGGGTGTTAAGTGCACAGCTACTCCAGAAGATCTGAGCTTTGGTACTTTAATTCAAGTGACTCTGTGGTGCAGTATCTCATTTGTGGGTGGAAGAAGACACCTACATGGCAATGTGCAATTTCAGGGGCATACTGGAAACCATGGTCCACCATCTTTTGGTCATGGTGGCAGTGTGACCAATATCCCACAGGTTGGGCTGGAGACATGGGAGAGCTGTGCTCTGGTTCTTGCTCTGGCATGAATTCTTGGCCAGTCTTGGGCAAGTCATTTCAGCTCCCTATGCTTCAGTTCTTGCAAGTGTAGAGCAGATAACAGGAATGACCTTTGCAAAGCATTCAGAGAACTAGATTCTTCATCATCTCCTTCCCCATATCCTTTACATTTAATCTCTTAATACTGATGCTTTCAACTTCAGAGTTAGTTGTTGACAGGAAAGAAAGCAGGTTGAGTTACTCTGTAACTGACATCACTTTTAAAACATTTTCTCATCTGTTGGGCCTGATTCTTCAAAATTTCATCAGATGTGCCCCTGGGTAAATCCAGCCAGCCCTGATTAAATAGGAATTCATTTGGAAGGGCAGAGCTGTCACAAACGTGCTGTCACAAAATAACTCTTGATTTACAGAAACAGAAAAGGAAACCAGGCCTATGATATCTAATTGCTAAGCTGAGATCCTGCCAGACAAGAAAAGAAGCAGTAACAGGACAAAGTCGAAGTACTTAATATGCTGCAAATACTTTATATCCCCAAAGACTGCAGACTTATCCTTCTAAGATGTTGTGTTTTTGAAAAGAGCTTTTAGGGCATGCAGCTTAAGCAGCTTTTAGAGGGAAGGATACGAGGACTCTGTCTAATAAAGTACCATTCAGGATCAACCTCCAAGTCACCTCAATTTGCAATGAAGAACACACCTTGTGTCTGGAAAGGTATGTCAGAATCCTGATTCACGTATTTAAAATAGAGTGAAATACTTCCTAATTAACCTAGTGTCAAAGTAATAAAAAGTGATAGCATACTCATATTATGGCTATATAAATTATGCAACAAAATAAAGTAAAGCAGATCCCCCCCACAGGATTAATAAAACATTTCCACCCAACGTGACACATTTATGAAATCTTGTGTGTTACCAATACATGGAGCCAACAGTCTGAAATTGCATCCCACCCCCACTGTATTAGTAAATTAGAACCACACAAAATTTATCTTTGCTCTAAAAAAAATAGGCTTAGTGTAAAATAAGCCCTTTTTCAAAATGCATTACCCAATGTTGTTAAATAGACTTCTCTCTTTCATTTTATTTTGGGCAATGTATGTTATGCCACTTTGGCAATACTCCAGCAAAGCACTTATAAAAGGTCTTCATCTTTTAAGCATGTGAGTAGTCCTGCTGAAGTCAACAGAAAGTTAATTGTTCATCTCCTAAAAACTAAGTGTGTGCTTAAGAACCCTCACAGATAGAGTTCTTCGTGTGGAGAAAGATTACAAGAGTCCCTCCTAACTGCTTAACTTTGCAGAGGGCAAAGCGTAAACGTGAGTAATACAAGAAGGAACAGAGTCTGCCAAGACACAGAGCTCACAGTCTGACTGTCTCAGTAGATGTGAAGGAGATGGAAATCAATCTGCCAAACACCAATGAATTTAAGTACAGGACACTGGTTCTAAAGCGTGTGGGGCATGTTTCAACTTTCATTCTGGCTGATACAATCTATCTATATAGTTATGACCGTTCATCGCTTTCTGTAAAAGTAGTTGTTTAGTAGGATACAAAGGAGTAGGTGTCTATGCCAGCCTGAAAAAGTTGGGAAAATACATGCTTAAAAGGTGAAAGAAGTGACAGAAGACAGAACAAAACTCCTTCATTTCAGAAAAAAACCCTACATAACCTAGAAAAACCTTGTGTTGTTGTAAGTAGGTAGAAAACTTCACCAGCTTCCCCAAAGAAAATCCTAGAGGCAGAAATTAATATTTTGCTACCAGATGGAATCATATTTGTCTAAGTCTGCAAAGCAAAACCATGATGTAATTGCAGTCTATGTTAGCACCAGCCGAACACAGTGTAGTAACGGCAGCAGAAAGACGCAGGAGCGTGACCTTTAATGCAGACTTAGCAATCAGCACACAGCCATGGGTCCGCACTTCAACAGCGAGATGTGCTGAAGATCATGCTACTGCAGTTCCACAGATTCACAGAATGGTAGGGGTTGGAAGGGACCTCTGGAGATGATAGAGTTCAACCCCCCTGCCATTTAATTCACTCAGTCCTTCAAGGGCACGATGAAGTTAACCTAGCAAAACCTGCACTTACCATTTGGCCCGACACTGACTTACAAAAATCCGACAGAAAAAACTGTACTCGTGGTAGTGTTGGGTTCACCAGAGGCAGTGTTTTTTGAGATGCACTGAAGTTCTTTATAGAGAAGCTCCTTTATCCTGTACAAACCTAATCGCAGGGTCAGGATTGTAGCAATGACAGCACTTTTTGCCATGTTACCCTCCCACACTGTATGGGTTCCCACACAGCTGAACTGATAGCTCTCCTGAACCATTATTCTGAGACAAAAATCAAATTTGGAATGTAATAGTGAGCAGCTCTGTGTGTTTCTAGTCATACTGAAAAGAAGTCACCATGATTTAAATATATGCTGGAAACAGTGCAACTGACCGTATTTTTAAATAAATCCAGCTTCTTCAATATACATAAACTCTTCTCGGAGTTAAAGTTTGTGTGCAGCCACTTACTCATTTAGATTTAACCTAAATATCCTTTGTTTTCTTAGCACAAATACCTAAATTGTTAACATAAAACAATTTCTTTGATTTTCTCCCTAAAAATTTCTGAACTATATACACCGACCCAAGGATACCGCCAGTTCCACAGCTTGAATATGTGACAACTACTTCAGCACAAGGTTTTCCTAGCAGAGAGCTGTGCCCAGTTCTCTGAACACTTATTTCACTTAGTTCAGGATCTTGAAAAGCTGTATTTTAAAGGTGAAGCTTTATTTCTTGTGAATTTCTGGAAGTGATAGCTTCACTGTTGTATGTATGACTCCAACAGGTGTACCTTAGGCTGTACAAATAAGCTGAGTCACTGCTCATAAACAACAAAGAAAAATCAGGCATTTCTGACAGGTTAAGAGACTGCTAACAAGCTTCAACTGGAACTGCCAAGAAAAATTTAAAACTTCAAGTAAAATGTGAGAAATAGCTGCATAGTTAAATAAACATGAAAATAAAGATAATCCATGGCAGATTGATCCTAGAATCAGATTAATGGATTTTTTTTCCTGCCATATCTATTCAATATCACCTCAATATGACAGCACTTCCAGATGTACTAAGAAAAGATGACACATTATTACAGACTCCAAACACTGCATGTCTGATTAAAGAAGATCCTTTGGGAAAACATACATAGTTAATACATTTTAAATGTTCAAAACCAGAAGTATGTGGCCTTCCAATAATAGCCCGAAAACCCACCTCAGTGTAAAACTGCAAATACAATTTAAATGCTGGAGAGAATAAAACAGGCTTGACTGTTGAAAAACAGTCCAATCTCATTCATACAGTACAGTGCAGGTGACAGGATTAGTGGTTTTCAATTTACTTTTTGGTTCTTCACCCACAGATTACTGGAAGGCGTTTTGTTTTTTGTTTTTTTTTATTTGAAAGTCTGTTACTTAGCAACCACTGACCTTTACATATTTTTAATGCCACAGTGCTTTATAAAACTGAGCTCTGTTACAAAACTTTGAGCTAACAGCTGCAACGAAACAGGTAAAAGGAACTAAACAGTCAGGGCCAGGCAATCAGCTGAAGGGAATCAACTCTGTCCAACTGAAATGAATGGATTATTGTCTTTTTAAACTAGCCGGGTTTCTGGCACTCAAGCTTCAAGTCAGAAAAGTTCAGGCAAGTCTTCGACTCACTAAAAATGAACATGCACCAGATAAACATGGAAATGGAGTGCAAGGTCATTACAGTTTGATCATCTTGTACCAACTGACTTCCTACTTTATCCCCTTAAGTAAAGCATTCATTGGCAGAACTCTAGCCTGCAAATTAAAAAAGAAAAAGAGTCACTTGAAACATTCCCAGTGACTCACCAAAAAAACCAAACCAAAAAGAAGAAATGAACAGAAGCAATGACAAATAGCAAGCTCCAGCCTTTCAAAGGGAAAAGCTTTGTACTTTTCCTTCTCCTTTGCAGAAAGGAAGAAACTCTTTATGTGGAAAAGCCTGGCATCTGAGGGGCTCCCAGTTGTGTGGGGCTGCCAGCACTGACCCCACCTCTACATCTCCACCAAGGAGGGGGACAGAAAGCAGCTGGACTGAACTCCTTCACATCCTCTCCTGCTGACAGGACACAATGAAATCCCTGTGTTTATTCTGGTAGAGCTCTCTGCAGAATAAGAGATCAGAGCACACTGGATAAATCAGAAGTGTGTATTTATAATCTCTGCTTTCTGATAAGTTAGCAACATGTACCAGTTTTTCCTCGAAATAAGTCTGAAGGGGAGGAACAGATGTCAAACTGAAAGTATAATATCGCAACTGTCGTGTGTTATACCATTAGGCATGAAAAACATTTTGTGTTGATGTACGTCTCTACTTCCCCTCTTAAAAGGCCACTGTGCAAGACAGATTCAATTGAGAGTGCACAATATGATTTCTATTTCCTTTCCTTTCTAAACCAGTATAACTAAAACACAGATCATCACAGAAACAGAATGCTTTGGGTTGGAAGTGACCTTAAAGATCACCTGGTTCCAAACTGCCGCTATGGGCAGGGACACCTCCTGCTAGACCAGGTTGCTCAAACCCTCACTGCCAGAGAGGAGGTAGCCACAACTTCTCTGGGCAACCTGGGCCAGTGACCTGAGCTATACCTACATATGATGCATGGCATGTGCAACATTGCAGGAGCTGCTACACAGCCCTCCTGGTTATGTTCATAGTGTTTCTTCCAGTTCCAGCCACATTAAAGGCTTTGTATTTGCATTATTACGTCCACACCTTTCCTGAAGTACCTTGCTGAAAGGATATCCAAAATCACTGAGCAAAACTCCTTACTCCAAAGCAACTGAAAGCACTCTCTGCTGACCTGATTGGTAGTCTTCCCTCCGGAAGGCTTAACAGCCTGTCATTATCTATGTGATATATCCTACCATAATTAATTCCCCCGGGGAACGACATACAGAACAAGCATGGTTCAAAAACACAGAGTGTACCTGAAATTTGACATTTTAAAATCAGATTCCTAGCATCAAGATACATCCAAGGAAGAGCTAACATTTTTATTTTCCTCAACTGTAGATACATGGCATAAACTAAATCCTGTCATAAAGAGAGTGGCTTAAAAACTGGTGAAATATACAGATAAAAATCAAGTGTTCTTTCTTCTTGAACAGATTTGATTTAATTCATTAGAAATACAGAAGGTGTTTAAAATTACTATGTGCCATTTAATATAAGATGAAGTAATAGCCTCCTTCAGCCTTAGTGGAAAAGATTCAGAGCTGTAATCCTTTTTCAAATAATTATCCTGTTCATCAGGCTTCAGCACAAGATGACTCCAAGCAGCAGAGAAATGGAGAGACTGGCTATAAAAGCCACAGTATATACACATACCAAGCTGAATGGTGATGAGAGCACTTTGCAGCCATTTGCAAAGCCAAAGGCCTGAATCATGCCAAAACTAGAACCATGAGGGAAGGGCAAGAACATGTGAAAGTATCAGGTTCATCTACTACATAAAAGGGTCTTTGGAGAAAAAAAGTAGGGAGGGTGGGTAGGGATGGTGACTACATAAGCTAGCTTCTCAAAACTACAGCAGTGAATTAAAGCTTTCACCCACATGATATGTGGTTTTGACTTAGCCATGAGCTGCTCTTTGTGGCTACCCAACAAAATGACCTTGTAAGAGAAGGGAAAGTTAGTGGCTGACATAGCTTAGCACTACCCCACCCAAAGAGCCACATATGAATATTCCATTTGTGTAATTCCAGGACAAATATATGCTTATTCAGTATACCTAAAGGGTTTGCTACACAGTCCTCAAGGAAATCCTGCATCAGCTTACACCAATTATTTTTTCCAATGGATAAAATCCAACATGGCAACTAAAGAGTCCTGCAAATTATGACCTTGAGGTCTGTTCCTGTACAGAGTATTTGGGACAGTGGTCAACAAACTTCTTGGGCATTTTTTCCTGGAGGCCCTAGAGAAGTTAGGAAAGCATGACATGTGAGTTGCAGTGCACTTTTAGCATGAATGAGACAGAGAACGAATTAATTTGGAGAAACATGAGCTCCACTGGAAGCTGACAGATTCCTTAATGCATCAGATTTGTGATTGCTTATGGCATGACTGATTTCTTTTCCCCAGAGCGACTTTTTCTTGCACTTTTTGCCTCACTTATAATGAGGTTCTACAGAGCTATGTTTGGCAGGTTTTATATAGATACTGGCTTTTCCATTTATTTTTTCCCCAATCCTCTTCTCTTCCCAATCTATGCCAAAATCACAGCTCTATCTGTGAAGTCTCTGCAGGTATAAATTTATGTTTCAGGTTATACAGTCAGTCATATATTTCAGTCAGTCTCAATACAGAATTTCTAGTGTGATTCTAGTTACTCACAGTTTAATTTTTCCACTGAAGACTCTAAATAATAATGTAAAGTGCTTAATCTATTTAAATCTTCTCCAGTAGCCCCAGCATTTCAGAGTGGTATCTTTTCTGAGCAATTTGCTGTTTGCAATGGATACAAATTCTGACATTTATATTCTGGATTACAACCAATGGACTACTGAAGCCTCAAGTACAAAGCCATCATCTTTGCCAAGCAACTGCACAACAACTGTAGTGCATATAGCAAGTCTGCAAAAGAAATCATCTAGACACTACTGTTGTTGTAGAACACATCATCTACTTAGTTTTCTCTCTAATACATTTCTGTGGGAGTTCTCCCAGCAAAGACTATCCCAGCTACTGCATTAAACCACTCCCTGGAAGCTGTGTGTTCCCACTTGCTAAACCACCTAATCATATGGATGAGGTTGCCTGGCTTGGCTTGGTACAGCTCTGCAACTACAGTGAACCCCTCCATCCCCACTTAAGACTACCATGCTTCAGTGTGGGCAGGATCTGCAGCAGCAGGCAGGAGAAGCTCAGTCCTCCTTGCCTGAACTGTGTAATTGCAAGGCTCCCTGTGTGACTGAGCAAGCACAGCGAGGTCACTGGGACTCATCCCTCCCTCTCCGCTCCCATGGGTTGTGCCTCACGACACATCTGTGTGATAAATATTTCTTTTGCTGCCATAAATAAAAATTAAACTGCAACTTACCTTGTCAAATGAGTCATTCTGTGGTTTATTACTGCTGCTCAGGAAGCAGACCTAAATTACACGAGGGAGAAAAATACTTTGACTGCTCTAAGTTGGTGTCTCCATTTGGGTCCTCAGACCATTTTTCTTAAGCTTTAGATCACATTCCAGTCCCAAAGCACCTATGACTACTCTTTATGAGCATGATGGACTGCCAGAAGAAGGAAGTGACAACTTTAGGGGTAGGGATTACAGCTGCATCTCAGGCCTCTGCATCCGTGTAACTGAGCTATGCTGGCTGCTGTATTGCAATCAGCAATACAGCTGATTTTTGAACAATACTACCATCCTACAGGGAATTGTGATTTACAGTTTTGGGAATTTTGTTCTAGCAAATTCAAGGGAAGAACCTGTCCAATCCACAACAATTAATTTGTGTTATCCATTATCACTGTATCTAAAATACAGATTTTGCAATCACAAATCACAAGCACAGTTATGCAGGAACATACAGAAATTATTGTATTCTTAGAGCTGCTACACGTCAACACAGAGTTAAATGCTCTTGGGATAATGACACTGATTTGATATAGAATGGAGCCTGAAACTTACTGTCTACATTAACTTATCCAATTATTAATTTATTAAACAAAATGAAAGGCAAAACTTGAGTTTTTCATTAATAATCCTACCCAGAACTGTGCAGCAAAGATGGAAAACCCAGACAGCTCTACTAATTTTAGAACATTTCTATTACAGGAATTAGTGCGGTAGCTGATTTAGGGGGAATAAAAAAATACCTTTCTAGCCATCACATGAAGAGATAAATTCAGTTCTATCTGGCCACCTTTCTTTAACACTAAGTTGTTTTTATTTGGGTCTTTAAGATGTCCCATCCCATGTCTTGCTAGAATCATTAATTCATTTTAAATTATACGTAGACTCCAAGTTTCAATTAACTGAAGATACTAAGGAGCCAAAGTCACATTTTTACACCAACATGGGTGTTGGTCCTATGATATGGTAAAACCCCAGCTGTGGCCTCTACATTCTGCCTCTCCATAACCATCTTGCCAGCTTCAAGTAGGCAGATTATGCTTCCTAATTTCTCAGCCTAAAATTTGATAAATGCTGTTGTTACTCCCTGATGGAAGAACTGTTCATCTCTTCCCCAGACACAGCTGCATTTCACTGGTGTACAAAGGGATTACAAAATGTTTCATGCATCACAGGGCTGCTGTGAATTTCAGACAGAATATCACTGCAAGGATGCTGGGGCTGAAATGGTTAGCTGCAGCTATACACCACCTGAGAAACATACTTTTGCAAAAGAACAACTTTTAACTTCCTGTACACAGATGTACAAACAGAATCTTACTATGCAAAAGAGGTGAATTACTAGATTTTGTGATTTTCAGGAACAGCTGCATGAAATTACATAAAAGGATTTTCTCCCATTCCTCAAGTCCAAAGAATAGATCTTGGCTTCCTCTCACTCTGTTTTCCTTTCTATTTTCCACACCTCCACTTCCTTACCAGGTGCTCCAAATATTGTGAAACCAAATGGCTAAAGAATTAGTAGGCGTGAGAAGCTGCTGCTTGAAAAAGGCAATGTATTAAATGGGAGAACTACTCTAGTAGAGTAGTGCATTTAGTTTTATTGGAGGGTCATAATGTGAGCTTATGTCTTATCCATTTGAACAGAAAGTTACTGAATTTTAGAAAAGACAATTATTCACAGACAATAGAAAATACGATCAGGGATCTCTTTAAAAACTTGTGCTTTTGGGGTTTATGAAGCCATGATAAGGAAACTTGCATGTAGACTGTCTAAATGCAGTCACAGCAGTGGGAAGACAGAACCAGTCCCTCAGTACTGGGTTTTTTGCTTACTTCAGCAATTGCCATGCTTCCTTTTAAAAATGTCTTCCGGCTCCTCATTAAACATCAATTTGGTGACAGAAAAGCTCTCCACTGAAGCTTTACAACACCTTTTTAATAATGGAATAATAATTCTTTCTGCTGTTATTAGCCAGGCTGTCACCTTTAGGTTGGAATTTCTGTGAAGCCCTAAAACAAGTGTAAATCCCTGGTTTCCAAGGGAGGCCAATTCCTGCGGGCCATGCCAGGACCCCAGCCTTTACTGCACCTCCAACTTGTGCAGATTTGGTTAAGCTATGCTGATTACCATTTGCAGCATCCCTCATTACCTTTCCTAACTCTTTCTGCTATGACTTGTTACACATGCAAATAAGCATGTAAGACAGAGAAACAAATGGTATGTACTTAGAAGCCACAAACTGTCTCTTCCCAAGTGGTATATAACATTCTACAGATTTGCATTCTCTGCCCCTACCCCCTCCCCCCCCCCCCCATTGCAATCTGTCTCTGTTCCCTCCTGCCAGACCTTCTCCCTGACCCCTCTGGGAGTCCTCATGACAGTGCTGCTGCCATGTCCCCGTGTGTCATTCCCTCTGCACATGTCCTCGCCCTCCCGCTTGCGGCTGCCAACCCTGGCACAGCTCAGCTCAGCTCAGCTCTGCCTGCCCCCTCCAGCCTCCCCTCGGACAGCTGCTTTTGGGAAACTTGCAGCAACTTAATTATCTCCAGGACTTCTAACACGCTGTCAAAACTTGTTTCAAATCAGCCAGTATTTTCAAAAGCGCTCAAGGTATAAAAAGGCCCAACGGCATAATCCCCATTTCTTTAGGAAAGCAAGTTAAAAAAGGAATATAATTAGAACATTTCCATTTGAAGGCAAAGAGAGCAAGTCCCCTCCATAGGTTTTAGGCAAAAAACCCTCAAACCCAGCCCATACCAAAAGAAAACAAATTTAAATTTCTAAATAGCCTTGAAAACAGTAGCAGCTATTAAAATAGCATTTCACACAAAACTGATAAATAACCATATTTCAGGGGCTGGATCAGAGACTGATGTCCTGCTCATTGGAAATACTCCCTCGCAATCTGCAAACTTTGTTTTGTTACTATAGTTACTCTCACTGCAAGTGGCCCTGACTAAGGCATGAGGTATTTGTTATATAAAACCTCAACACAACTGCAGCCTTAAACTTCATAAACTACCAGCTCTCTGCACAGTCTCCTGCATACAAATTCTCTTCCAAGACCAAACTCTAAATGCTTTCACATTCATTAGGACATACTCTTGAGCAACAAATTAATGGTACTATTTAAGCGCTGAAAACATCATCAACATTGTTCACAATACATACTAAAAATGTGAAGGAATTCAGATGGACTGGACTGCATTGAGCAAGATGAACAACAACTCAGCAACTTCCTCCCCAGCCAGTTACACTTTAAGCATCGACTGTCATGTACAAGAGAAACTGGCAACCAAGTTTATTAATAAAATTTGCTGAGAGGCTGCTGAATTTGATGGGAAAAAACTGTGTGTGGCCAGTTAGAAGAGCACCAGGTAGAAAACACATATGCTGCATCATTGTGACTTTTTATTACACTTTTATCAGCTTGGTTTGATAAAGTTTAACATTTTCAAGAAAAAATAAATATCCTCTCTTCCTTTAGTCTTTAATGTATTCTGGTTTCACATATTTTTTTTTCTTTATTCTTCCAGGGGATATTTTCAGCCAGACAAACTGTTATTATGCATCATCTTGGAAAAGTGGCTTATGAGGTCCCAGTGAAAACAGGTTGATGCCAGGACCTCACTTTTTAAGGCAATCAGCTGATGGGGACACTCCAGTACTACATGCCAGTCTGATTCAGGACGTTTGCACCATTCTCAGCTGTATTTTTTCCACAGCTTGGGTAAGGTGAAACAATGTGGCTTTCCTTCTATTCAGCTTGAAATCTAGACATCGACATTTTTCTTAAGAGGCCAAACATAACCTGTTCACAAGTGGAGATAAGCACTCACAAGTGACAAGATCAGAACATTTATCCACTTGTACTCTCATTTTCCTGCAGTACGCATCGCTGGAGTCAGGGCCAAGCCAATGACTGGGAATTTTTCTACTAAGGTGCTGGTAGAGTGCTATTTAGTTAACTCCTGAAATGGCAGATGTAGCCATTTATGCTACACATCTTAAGCCTTAAGCAATTTAAGCACTAAAGAAGACTCAAAGGGTTTATTTCCTTTCTGTTCCTTCCCTCAGCGCTGGCACTCTGTACTATTCTTAGTGTGCAGAAATCAGTGGTGTTAATTTTGGAGTTCACACATCAGAGGAAGCGTTTTGAATTTATTAATTAATTTGTGAGAACCTGTATGTGGCTTTGTCCTTAATGATACAGCAACACTTTTTTTTTTTTTTTTTTTTTTTTTTTTTTCCTAGCTGTGACATTATTTGCAATTACTTGTCTTGCGGCTTATTACAGCCTCAGAAGTGCTGAGGAGCAGATCTGCCCTACCCTGCAAGAAACATGATTTCCTTAAGGTGCTGTTTGGATACAGAATTGCTCCATCGGTTTTTCTCTGTAATAACAGTTCTTGCAGTGACACCTAAAACCACAATTTCTGTCTCTCCAACATTTTGCAGCTAATCCCAGACTACTGCCCCAGCCTATACAGGCAGACAATGAGAATTCCCTACTGGAATACATTTGTGAATGCTGCTTCTAGCTTCTCATGGCACTGCAGCTTTACACTCTACTGATGCTTACTCTGTGTTAAAAGTAGAAATAAATTATTGCTCAGCTATGGTACTGCATTCATCCAGAATTCCCAGATTCAGAGTGCATATTGCTATACATGGTAAAATGAAAGACCAGATCTTACAAGAGCAGGGTCCAATTAGATGTGATCAGAAGTGGCTATCACTTTATCTAAAATACAGATTTTGCATAAGAAGTTTGATCTAGGCAGAAAAATGAGCAGTCTACATACTTTGTGTACTGCCATTGAAAAAAAACCTAATTCAAGGATTAGGCATGTTCTGAGCTGGTAAGGCATCTGATGAAGTTACTTCGTTCTTTTAAGACCACTTTGACCTCTGTAATATCAAAAATCTGTACTAAAATTTTCTACATGCTTTCTAATGCTACTATCACAGCTAAGGAGCAGAATAAAATACCTCTGAAGCAGCTTATTTATATACTGTCATTCACATCATCATCATAGGCTTTAAACAATAAACTAACATTGCAGAAGCTTAACATACTACGTACCCAAAAAATTTAACTGAGAGGGTCAGCCTTAATTCAGGCTAGCTTGGCTCTCTTCCTTTCTATATGTATCAGTCAAACTTTTTTTAAGGCAACAAAGGTTTGACTTAGATGTGGTTTGCTTCTGCAAATTTTTATTTTTATAAAATTGTAAGAAATGTAATGAGGCTTAGCTCAAAACCACTCCTAGCTATGTGGGACAAAAACTCAGAAATACACAGTTCCTGGAGCAGCACAGAGAGAAGTAAAATAGCACCAAGAACCAGAGGCTTTCAGATGTGTGTTTTCCTGTCCTGTAAAAGCACAGATAGTGCACACAGACAGACAGACATCATTACCCTACAGGATGTCTTTTGCTCTTCCTCACAGACATTTTGCACAGGACTATGCCTCTGCTAAGCAATTCCTTGACATTTGGCCAGGGAAGCAGCAGGCAATTGCTGGTTGCCACCGAGAAAGAAGCAACACAGTCCCAGAGCACTGGTAGAGTGTACTGCAATCCCTACTGTATCTGAAAAAATAATCTGGTGTGAAGCCTTCAAAGAGTTAATTTTTTAAATTATTCTTTTATTTTAAATGAACTTGAGAATTAAACCCTCCTCAGGTGGCATTTCCAAACTGACAAGGTTCAGCCTCTTAAGATGTGACATTGTTTCTACTCCTTGCAACAAAGGAGACTCCATATGCTTTAATACAAGAGCAATAAACAAGAACACATACCATGCAGTTTAGTTTCAGAAGAACATTTTTGATCGAAACATAGCTTAGCATATGTATCCTGACTCATATATGCAATTGTAGAAAAAGCCTGAATTCACACAAGCACCATGGGTGCAAAAAAATTCCTCCAAAGTAACAAACTCTCAATACTATCATGCACAGCTCTGAAAAAGTCTTTCTGTGCAACAGAGCTATGGAGATGGCTCAGAGAGGCAGAGGAGGTCTCTGTGCTCTTCCCCTCAGAAGCCATTTCTTCTGGAGGTGTAGGAAAAGCACAGACTAAAGCAATTCCAGCTGTAATAAAAAATCCCCCAAGTGAGATCAGTTCAGCTGGCTGGCAGTGACATGAACCACTCCAAATGAACACGGGCCCCATACTGCTTACCAGTGGCTTCCTGAGGTGCATTTTACTGCTTGTTTTGTTTTAACCTGGCAGGTGGGACATCTAAACCCTGGGGACTGCTCTGTGCATCAGCAAGCACTTGGTTTGTGCAGGCCAGGAAAATCTCTGACCTTTTCTACTCTCATAGTCTTCTGTCTGCAACCTACTACAATTTACTACCAATGCTTTACCCTGCTGTAAGTCACTGCAGCTTGACATATTCAGGCTGGCCAGTGCCCAGCTGTAGAGCAGCCCACAGGGTCCACAAGACTGAAGGGTGCAGAGTGCAAACATCTGGGCAGTTTGCCCACACAGATCCATGTCTCTCTGGAGATTGTCAGCAGCAGCCCAAGGAGCTGGGCTGATGCTGGCCCAGCCACGTGCCCTGCCAGGAGCAGTTCCATCTGTGTGGACATACCCCTTGTAACTGGTGCTTCCTTGTATCTACCAGCTGCTTCTTGCTCCTGGTGAGGACAGTCTAGCAGCTGTGTCTATTAGTTCTGAAGCCTTATTTGGCAGGGACACAGCCCATGCTGTGCACCTGGGTGTGAGGAGATGCCACACATTCCTCTCTTCAAGTGCCATCCTGCAAGGCTTCACAGCAGCCTCTCCAAACACTCCCACTGCAATGGCCTGGGGAGGGCTGGAGAAGACTCTAATGGTGAACCTCATGCGTGTATATCACATCCCTTTGTTTCCTGTTCAGTTATGTCGTTCCTGCTTGCCTATTTTTGTCACTTAAATATTAGTGAAATGTATTAGCCCAAGAAGAATCAGATACAATACTGTTTGCGGCAATGCACAGGGCAGGACATGTAGCTCCCTGCTCCACTCAGTAGCACAGTTCCTTGCAGCTCCCTTACTCATCTTGTGGAAGGGTCAACTGGACATCCCTCCTCTTGGTTACATGGACTGCAGTGGCACGCAACAGTCTCATCTAGGTTCAGAGCCCTGCTGTGCTACATACATAACAAACACCAGAAAAGCATTAAGAAAACACAAAAACTACAGAGTAGTGTCAAATTATTGCAAGTGCTCATACAGCAGGTGCAAACGGGCAGATTACAGTGAAAAAAAAATATGTCCAGGAGTCTTTTTGCTATGAATTTCAGTGCAACTGCTTGCTTGTATGATCTTCATTTGAGGTTCTACTTATCAGTCTCCTGATATTTCTCCAGCTGATAGAGATGTAAGGAGTTGAGGCCACTGCATTCAGTTTTTTAGCCTTTTTCTTGAGTATTCATCATATTTATCTGAAACACAAGTTGGCTTGACTTAACTGCAACTTCTTGGAAAGTCATTTACTGTGCTGAAATGCACTAGTAAATGCACTAGAATTTACTAGACATAGTAACAGAATCATAAAACGGTTTGGGATCTTAAACATCATCTGGTTCCAAACCCCCTGCATAGGCAGGGACACTTTCCTCTAGACCAGGCTGCTCACAGCCTCATCCAACCTGACCTTGAACATTGTCAGGGAAGGGGCAGACACAACTCCCGTGCGCAACCTGTCCTTGAGTCTGACTACCCTCGCAAGAAATAATTTCTTCCTGATGTCTAATACAAAGCTACCCTCTTTCAGTTTAAAGCCATTCCCCCTTGTCTTGTTGCTACACACCCTTGAAAAGTCCCTTCCTTGCTTTCCTGTAGGCCCCCTTCAGATACTGGAGGGCTGCTAATAAGGTCTCCCCAGAGCCACCTTTTCTCCAGGCTGAACAACCCCAGTTCTCTCAGCCTGTTTCTACAGGAGAGGTGCTCCAGCCCCCTGATCATCTTGGTGGCCCTGCTTTGGACTCTCTTCAACAGCTGCATGTCCTTACAGTGTTGGGCACAGTACTCCAGCTGGGGGTCTCACAGGAGCAGAGTAGAGGGGGAGAAATCACCTCCCACAGCCTGCTGAATTATGCTTCTTTTGATGCAGCCCAGGATATGGCTGGCTTTCTGGGCTGCAAGTGCACATTCCAAAATCCATGCTGCTCTGTATTTCAGGACCTGTGTTTTGCAGAAATTATTAACCTACAGTAATTATCAGCTGATGTTGATCAATAAATACACTGCCAATCAAAAAATGAGACTTTTGGTCATCTGTGCATTTGAGGCTTTTTAGAAGTTTCAGAAAAAACAGGAATACATTATAAGAGGAAAAAATCCAACATATCTTTCTCTACTTCACTGGTAATCAGCATCTGAGAGCCTCAGGAAACAATTCCAGATTATCAGATCTGTATGTTTGACAGCAGACTTTCCATAGCCTTCACCCTCATTAGATGTACAGGGATGAAAAGCAGCCAAGCAGGACTTATATTTATCCATATAAGAGAGCCTTGAAGGAATTCAGTTCAAGAAGGTTCCAAAATGTTACCCTTCAGAAACTGATGCCTGAAGCTTCTAATAAAGATGACTCCCTGTGCAGCCCCCCTGTATATTGGACTAACTCACTGATATGGTAGATACATACCATGCACTGAAGTGAGCCAAAAGGAACCCAAAAGCACCATTTCTCCAAGCAGGTGAGAAAATGCTGGTAGTCAATTGGGTAAGATAAATGTAGAAGAATACAGAATTAACATTATGCTGTTTTAAAAAAAGCAGATGTACTGAATGGTCAGAATTTATTAAGGCCTCATCCATCAAAGGGCCACAAATTTTAAAGATCAACAAGTAACTTAGCCAGTTATTACTACGACAGTGTGGCTTGCAGGTTTCATTTTCCTCTGGCTTATCAGTTGTCACTAAGCCTTAAATATCATGTCAAAAACTAGCAGCCCCAACAAACACACAGCAAGAATCTACAGAAAAATCTGCAAAATCTGAGCTTGAAGTCTCAAACACAGATTTACTGGCATTCCCTTACAACCTTTAGCTTTTACAAAAATTAGTTGCTTTGAAGTACAGACAAATGTGAGTGGTAACTATTGCATCCCATATTATCCACACTATTCCTACATTTTGGAATTTACTCCTAAATTTCTGAGGTGAAGCCTGTGCATTTGCAGAGCTAACTCTCCAATGGCAAAGCCAGCATCTATAAGCACTACTACTCACTATAAAGTTCTGAAGTGAGTGGAGGCAGTAGCTATTTACTTGAGTGGTAGAAAAAAAAAATTATGAAAAAAAGCTTATTTTTCATCCATCAGAAAGGCTCAAGCCGTTGCCACCAAGGTTGAAAACCAGTGTGGCTTCTTCCTCTTTTCATACCATACAAAAAATGTAGTGTGCAGTAGGTTTCCTCATTAAGCTCTGTTTAACTTCTTTTATTCATATTCTGAACCCTGTGCTATGAGGGAATGGAATTCTCTCTAGGTACCTGTAAATCCATCCATATAACTTTAAGACAAAGTGATATGTACACTAACACAAATCCATTCCTGGCATGAACAGGCATGAGCCAGCTAGAGGGATCCTTCTTCCTGCTGCATTAAATGGCAGATAGGAGGCTATCATGCTCAGCTGCTGAATTTTTGTCTTGGATCAGACTGTGATCCTTTCAAAGGGGTACATAAACCTGTTTAAACCTGCCAAAATGGGCATCTAGTCTTGGATACCATAACTCAAGAATTCATTCTGTTTCCTCATCACCCAGGGGAAAAAAAAAAAAAAAAAAAAAAAAAAGAAAGAGCCAGGTAAAAATATGGAAATGAATTCAAACAAGGAAAAAATCCCTTAGTTTTTAAAGCTTTCTCTTCATATATTTAGTATACAAATATTCAATATCATTACCAATTCCACAGAGTGTAGCCCTGATTATTGCAATATAACACTAGGGTTTTTTAGGTTACTTTTATTGCAACAAGGGATCATAACATTCCAACAAAAGCAAGCATTCATGGCTACTATGGAAAAAAGCAGCTTAACTCTTCTAACTCCACATAACACAACTTTTTTGTTTAAGTGAATCCCAGAAGCCTGATATACGTTTTGTATTTTTCAGTACAGTACTGTCATATCATCTAAGTGCAGACTTTCAGTTATTTTTTATCACTTTGTATAATTTTCTGGGGCATCAATACAAAGATAAAAACATTTGTGAGTCACTCTCACCACCCAAGATGTGAACAAACCAGTACAAAAAGTCAACTTACAAAAGCTCCACCCTTAAAAGTTTTGAGTATCCTATTTATAAAAGCTGTCTAGCATAACCAGGTGCTACAGACAAAACTTTAATTTATACCAGCTTTAGATCCTCAGACCATGCACCTTTGAGGAATCAGCAAACAAAACCATATTCTGAGAACTTTAACAAGCTGTTCTATCACTGCTTGCTCACGTGATGTACCAGGCTTCTTTGCCTCTTGCCAATGATACAAACAGGCTGATGAGATTCTCTAAAGCCATCTTTCTAAAGGTAAGTGAGGTCACCACCACTTTTGTAAGTAAAGTGGTAAAACCATACCACAGCATACACAATCGTACTACCTGGGGGTGAGCTGGGAGGGACAAGGATGGACAACAATCTTGACACAAGAATTGTAGTATACACTATGCAGAACAAAAACATTTGCAAATCATCCACTGAGAGATAACTGACTCCTTATTCCCTACAAAGATCATAAGAAAAGAAGGCAGTTCTGCCTTATGGCTGCCAACAATATTGTAGTTTTCCACTGGTGTCCATAATGACATTGCTCAAACACAGCATGAGCTGTTTATTTCAACATACAAGAAATAGCCTGAGAAGTAATGGAAAAAAAATTCAGAGTGGAAATGCCAGTTTAATCATACATGAGTGAGAGCAGTTTTACATTGTGGGTGGTTTGGTTTTGGGGGTTTTTTGCTTGTTTTTTGTGCCAAGTGAAAGCACCTGGTAATGGCATTGCTTTTATACCCCAGAATAGCTCTCCCCTCCCTCCAGTAAGTCTGCACCAGACAATGACAAATAAATCTTGCCAGACAATTACTTCACAGATTCTTAATGAAATCAGTGGTGAAGTCAAGAACATTTGCTGTCAGTAACCCACTTCTAATCTAGGAGAGGACGTTGTATTTTGAGGTCTGGTTTGTTAAAACAACACCAAGATGCACAATTGCCCATGTGAAATTTACTTCCTTTTTTATTGATGGTCTCCATGATAAACATTTAATATTTCTTGGCCATCTGAAACTTTTTTGTACTACATTTACAGTAATTACTTTTGTGACAGCAAGTATCCACAAAAGCAGCTGTGTTTGACAGCCATGTTGCTCTGAAACACAAACCCACCTGCTTTTTTGCATCTTTATGTGTGAAATAGCTGTGCTTTGAAAAGGTTTTCTGTTATTTCCCTATAAAACTACTCTTGATACTCAGAAAGCAACAGAACAGTGACTTATAGTCTAGGAAGAAATACAAGCATTTATTCAGAGAGGTACAACTCTATGCCAGATGCAGAACTGCTACAAATATAAAGATGTGATCATTAAATAAAACATTTGCTGTCACATTCAGCAGCAGTTATAAGTTGTTCCATGTTATACCAGACGAATATATTGTTCTAACTTACTGGGCTGTCCAGGAGACAAAAAAAAAACCAAGCTGGCAAACAACAGAATCAGCTTTGATAAGCTGTCTGGGAGCAATTAGAAAGCAATAGAATATCCATAAAATTGATGTCCTATTTCTAGCCTCAGGCTAGGTACTGAGATCTTTAGGTACTGAGATCTTAATTTTTTTCCAGTGCTGGGAGATAACCAATTAGAGCTAAAAGATAATCAGAAGCAAAAACAGTCTCTGGAAGACCAAGCAAGTCAGGAAGACAAAGTGAATTTTACATGAGCAAAATGGGAAGGAGGGAATATTACCAGCTGAAGATAAAGAACTATCAGCCATGCTCTGTGATGGGTTCTGCAGATTGCCAGATCTGCAGGACTTCTCCATGGAACATTTTCTGGCATGTGAATACAGGCTTTAAAAAGGGAAATACTTTCTTTCAAAATAAACAATGCATTATTTTAAGATCACTTATGGGGCAAGAGGGTGCTCGCTAATATTTTTTTCTTTCAGGTAAAAGATCCTAAGACAAGCCAGGGGAGTAATCACAGACAGTCTCAGGTAGAGCACTGTCTAAAAGGCTGGCCTTTAACTTGGAAAAAACAAAGGAATCCGTCTTAGTAAGGGCTTATGATCAACATTCCTGACCTGGAGGGAGTCTTCTCTCTCAAATGTGATGGAAACAGTACTTTGAAATATACACCAAAATCAGCTATTGGTACTTCCATTAAACTTAATTTAAAAGCGTTCCAATTTTGACAGGATGTGAAAACATTGAGTTTTATCCTGTGCAGCTTGCCTCCACAGGAGTCATCAATTTTTCAGGTGATACCTCCCATGTAAAGGTTGCTATTATTTCTAACATTTGTAGTTATAACATGGCAGTGTATTTCTTCTGGTTCACTTCATTGTGCAGTATGTCCAACACAGCTAGCTCTTATTCTTCCTCTATTCAGTCTTCCTCTGTCATTGTCTGAAAGTATGTCCAAGCATTAAATTCAGGCACTTACTGACTAATGTTATGCATTTGTTACTCTATGCCACTTTTCAAGTAGCAGTGATCTTCCTATGTTCATTTTTCTGAATAAATCGTGCTTTTACGTATGCACCATACTGACCACTGAAAAATGAAGTAAATGGTTTAAGCTTAAACAGTCCAACAGAGAGCACTTCTAGACACATTTAGGTCAGGATTATGGCAATTATGCCAAAGGATGCTGTATTGTAGCTGAGCAACACACTGTATTTTTTCCTATTTCTTCAATCACTAACCACATATGTGACATCCTGAATGTTTCCTTCTTTAAAATATAAAATGAAATAATGTAATATGAAAATAAAACAAGCAGGAACAAACTCATCTTTAATTATATACAGCCAGAGACTGACAAAACAGTATGAGATGTCTGTAGGATGCATTAAGGACTCTGTAGATGGCAAAACCCATAAGCATTACTTAGATGTATGTCTTAAGCAAAAGAGAGTAATACATAAAAAATTATGGTTTTAGCTGGCCCAACCTACAGTCATCTCATACTATTTTGCTGGTCTCTGAATGTACGCAATTCACAGCCAGCTTCTGAAAAGAGTTGTTGTTAGGAAGGGAGCCCCCAGGCACCACATTACACAGTTGCCTGGTATGTATCAATGTATACTGGGAAAAATAATTAACACTTTAAAATAGAGGTTTAAAATAATGCAGCTGAACTTGCCTATTATAGTTACACAAAGTACTGTTAGTCTGCTTGTTCCCCCCCATTAGATTGCTGTTCTTTTTCTTCAGAAATGCTTTTAAAAAATTTTAAATTTTTTTTTTTTTTTGATCTTGCAACTCTGATAGTCTTTATCCTTTCCCTCACTTATCCCTCACTTTCCCTCACTTATCCTATCCCTCACTGGTTTAGACTCTAAACCAGTCTCTTGCTGACTGGTTTAGAGAAAGACTCACGTTGAGACAGAGTAGTCACAGCAGTAAAGGCAAGAAGCAAGCCCCTTCTCCTAAATCCCTGTGTACCTTTGAATGAGTCTCACCACCAACTCTCTACCATGCATGCATGGAGGGAAGAAGGGCTCTTCCAAGAACACACCCTCTAGCAAGTTGGTGTCTAGGAATAAGCATGAACTTTTGGCATTTATTATGCAGTATCAATTGCATCTGACAGAAACAACCTGCTACTCCTTGCAAGGTCCTTTCACACATGAAAACTGTCACTAATAGAAGCATAGGAGGTAATATTCTTTCCTTCTAGAAAGTAGAGAACATAAAGGAATCTACTCAGCAGCCCTCCATGCAACTTTGCACACCACATTTTCTTTGGTTCGCCCTCCCCTGAAACAGAAATTATTAGTAAATGATGGAAGACAGATCCAGCACTTGATGAACCAAGTTGGTTCATCTGACACGGCAAACACTCTGTTCTGCACATAACAGTTTCTTCTTCCTTTTCTACCTCTGTCTTATGTATCTGTGAGTGTTTGCAGTCCTCAATGAACTCTGACTGTATCACCTGACCTTTGACTGTATGTGAACCTTGCCTGTACATGTTGTTTTTTTTTTACTGTGCGTCTTGCTTTCAAGCCACAATTTAGCAGTCACTGGAGCATTTCCTGTTTTAATCATACCCATGTTCACACTCGGAAGAGATGTTGACACTGTTTTAAGATATTTTACATTAGTAATTTTCATTTAATTTTCAAACATGCACACTGACAGTCTTAGCTTCACAGCTATCCAGGAAGTACAAAAACAACGCAGCATAACTACTTTAAATGGAAATATGCAGAGCTCAATGAAAAGCATTGGATACTGATATAGCACCTTAGTTCTATAAGGTCCTAAAGCATTCAAGCTCACATTTAGATAGCCTCAGTCTCACTTGTGATCTTCCTTTGTTCTGGTTTAGACAATGTCCCACTCAGCTGATGGACTACAGCTCTGGAGGTTGCTCCTTCTGTCAACTGAGAAAGCAAGCTGTCTAAAGGCAATGCTGCATGAGTTTGACACATCAGCTAATACAGACAATTCTGAATGGAAGCTGATGTTCCAGCAATGAAACAAGATTTTCTGCAGTCTGGCTGAGAAACTCAGTTAGTAAGCAATCACCAAAAAATACTGCAGTAGCTTTAATTCTTGCACAGAACAGATAAATTCATTGTTTTGAAAGGTCATCACAGTAAAGTGCAAGGAATGTAATTTATTCCCCTTGGATGGATGAAGAACTGAGTCAAATACAGAACAGTGGAAACCTCTGGCTCCAAGAAGTCTGTGCAAGTTCAAACGTGCTTTTAGGCAGACAAACCATACCTCAGCTATACATTATTACAGATTGTGATTTTCAAATGGTCTTTTTTCCCCCATCTGTGCTATTGCAGCAAATTGTGTCATGAACATCAAAAAATTGTCAATACATGAAGAATTTGTTTCTCTTTAACCAGAAATTTCATCAAACAGAAAAATATTGTGCTAGAGAACGATATCATTATAGTTGTCTCACATTCATTTCTCCATGTGTAAAGTAACACACGAAAAAGCACAGGGACATGTGTGGGAGAAAACACCTGGAGTACAGGAAGTCAAGTACTTGGAAAGCAAAGAGGTACTGGGGTTAGTTTTAAAAACTGAAAGACCATAAAGACAGAAAACCAAAATAGTAACTTGAGTCTCATATTTTAGCTTCACAGGTCACCTAGGAGGGCAGTAACACACCAGTAGCACAGCTGATTTAACAGGCTCCTTGTGTGCAACTCTGAACAACAGAACTAGTGAGCAGATCATTCCTGACTGGATCTACTGCATCAGGCAGTAACTCTTACCTAAAGCTCTCTGGGTATTCAACAATAGCCATGTTGATGACATCCAGTGCATGCTGATAGTGCTTCTGAGCTGAAAAGAGGAGGGCCAGCAGATGAAGTGAATTCATGTCATCTTTGCACAGTTGCAGTCCTTCTTGAAGATGTTCTATAGCATCAGAAATCTAGGAGAAGATGGGGTAGAAATAAAAAGATAACACATTTTCTCCATTGGTCCTACAATATATCTCAAAGGAAAGAACAAATACAGTCTTTGGAAATTCTGAAGAAATCCTGCTTAGGCACCTAATGAGAAAGCGTTCTACTATCTGAACAGAATGACAAAATTAACTGACTGCACTGCTTGAAAAAACCCACACATTCTAGAGGAAAGGAGTCTGCAGAATTTCTAAATCACTGCTTATAAAGAGGACCAGCAGACCTGATCCAATCAATCCCTTCTTATTGTGGCATGGTGCTTCTGTGCTGTACACAGATCCACTACAGAGACACAGTTCTCAGCTCCGTTTTTTAGGATGGGTGGCTGACTCTTCACCTGGGTCAGAGCATTATACATCTCTGTCGTATTTTGTCTTTTGTGATGTACAAGGCCTTTCACAAAAGAACAATCAAGAACAGAAAAATTGAGTTTGAATGTTCAGAGGTAAAGTCAGGATTCAAAATGCTGTCAGAAAAAAAAAAAAATCTTTGCAAGCAGCAGTATAAGGAGTAGTCCTAACACTGTCAGCAACAGCATGGCATAAGAATCAAGTCTCACTTGGCAGAAAACATCTATAATGAATGCTAGTGTATCATATGCTCTTCATGATCCAATATCCTATTTTAGGCTATCAGTTCAGAAGAGAACTTAGTAGACTTTCTTTCCTTTGGCTACCAATAAGTTTTATACTGAGGATTTTTTTTAGATTCTCTGGTGTCTGAAATTACTGTTACTTAAATTATTTCAGATCTGTGTTTGACTCTGAAAGCCTGCAGCAAATAAACCAGAAAAATGCAGAATTTTTTTTCTCATATATACCTTCCTATGTTTCACTTTTAAGGGATGGATAACATAGTTCCTTCTTTTCTAAAAAAGCTTCCCACCTACCAAAGGTCTGTAGATGTTCTCCTGCCTTGGCATGCCACCAGGGTAAAATTCTTACTGCTTCCACAGATCACTCAGGAAAACAGGTCTCTCCTAATTAAGGAAAGCAACTGCCTGCAGTTACAACAGAGGTGGATAATTAACTAGATCCCAGGCATATTTCTGGGAATATGGTACATATCCTGTGCATGGGACAACTTCATCCTAATATCCAAGTGACACTGCATTCCTACTGAGCACATGCAAGCCAAAGTCTTTAGCTACTCCATTACTGTTAACTCCATGCAAGTCTGGAAGATCAGTACGAGTGCTCCACAGACATAACCCCAACTGGCATCTGGCCCACAGCTTCAAAACTGTTCAATGTCCTGGCCTAGATTCAGGTTGGGATATATGACAGAGTGCTTAGCTTGAATGCATAACTGCTGGTCAGTGAAGCTACTTTAACCATATGTGTTATTATAGCCTACTGCAAAAGTAAACATTTTGGCTTAAATCACCAATGTTCCCCCAGCAGCTTAGCAGGACATGCTTTCTTACAGTGTAAAAACACTGGCAATGACAAGTGAACTTAGAAAGACAACAGGCATGAGACCATGGTGGGCCCAAATCTGCCTGTCCAGAAAGTTCTTCAGTACTCATACCAGAGGTATACTAATTTGACTTGATAAAACAAAGCTGCTATCAAAAGTCTTCTTGCACTCAAGACTGAAAACACCCCTTATTTTTTCTATTCCTCTGTCTCAGACCAGTAGTTGTAAAGAAATTACAATTTTGGAAGGAAAGAAGCTCATTAGTAATAAAAAGAAAATCTGTGAACCAAACAACTCGAGAGGGCTTTAAGCAAACTATTCCAGCAGACCATCCTTTGAACTAAGTGATCTCCAGAGGTCTCCTCCAAACTCAACTATTTTATGACTCTATTCAAAGACTTTGGAGGGTGATCCTTATTTTCTAATATGAATCAGAAAACAATACTTGCAAACTACTGTCTTTACTGAGAGGCCTCAAATTTTAAGGATACTTGACCTTCCTTGAATGTGAACATGCAAACTAAGTCATTCAGACTTTGCTATTTGTGAGCAAATATCCAACCATCACACAACTGCAAGTTCATAGCTGTAACAGATGCCAGCTATCAAGAAAGCTCTCTGACTCTGTTGGAATAAAACAATACAGAAAAGTAATTTTGGTTGCTCCTGTCCCATATTGTTGAAATCGATGTAAACTAAAACATAGTTTTATGTTCTATAGCACAGGGCTTGCAACAGCTACATCTCATTTCAGCACTTCCCTCTTGTACCATCAGAGTCACAGGCAACGGCTGGTTCTGGAAGTTAATCATGCTTCCCTGACAACTGATTGTTTAATTTGAGCTCCAAAAGGTTTCTTAGTGCTGTAACACCATCAGAAGCCTACACAGACTGCTGCATAATTAGAAACAGAGGACAAAACACAGTAAGAAAAAATACCCTTTAATAATACAAAGGGACTGTTCCTTTAAGGGAAGCAGTATACAAAACAACAACCTGCGACAGACAACAAAACGCAAAATAAAATTTTAGAACAATAAAGGCAAAATATTTGGCAGCAGTCAACACAAACTTGTTTAAAAAGCAGAGATCATCAATCTATTGACAGATGCCACAGCTTATTTATTTAAGTAGCTATGTAATAAGAGAAAGATGGAAGAAACCAGGCCAGATGGCACCCTGAAACTTCAGGGCTGTATCAGAGGCAGGCTGCCAGTTTAAATTCCCTACAAGTGCTGTGCTTAAAAGTAATCTTATTTCAGTGTGACAGCAGGTCCAAGTCGGGCCTGCAATTACAAGATGCTACCTTTTCCCTGATTCATCTTTCTGTTAATAAATAATCGCGTGTTCTGCATGGCACACAGGTTTATTCAGATCACAATGATGAGGAAGCAAAGATAACTGCAGTAACCCAGAAACCACATCTTGCAGCACTACAAAAATAATGCCACAATATGGATTATTTAGGCTGCCTCTTATATAACAGGATTTATTTCAATAATGCTGCATGCTTCCTCAAAAGAAATGCTGGAATATTACAATTGGAGGTATAAAAAGGAAAACAGTATGAGTGTTAAAAAAAATTCTCAGCAATACAATGCACTTGCATATTTAAAATAATAAATGAAACAGGATCTCATTAGAGAAGTTTTCAGGCCTTATAATTTCACTTCTGTTGTGAGTTACAATTAACCTTTAAAACTATCCCCTCCACCTCTTTTTATAGTATGGGGATTATAGAAAGAAGAAAGATTTACTAACAGGCAAGAGCTTCCATTGAAAACAGTCCACCAGAACTTCAGAAAAGCAGACGTGCATATATCTGTGAGATAGATTATTACTTAATTCTTACTACAATCTTGTTGCAATCACTGGAAAAAAAAATCAAGGCCAGGACCTCGACAGAAAAGCAGTATACTGCTGTTCAGCACAGGTGTCACTATCTGGTCTGGAAGAAACACAGACCATACCTAGCTACATCCTGCAGTCACAGAGAGAAGTATCTCTCCATTTTTGCTAGAAGAGAGCTCCCTTCCTGGGGCAAAGAAAAGTCAGCAGCTTTGCATTCTGGAAACCAGAATAAAAACTGGAGAAATCTGCTGAAGTATTTTCTCTGGTGTCTTAACTAATGTTTATCTTATTTCTCCATCCAGACACTTTGGAAGGCAGTAGGTGTTTTTTTGGGTTTTGCACTTGAAACGTCAGGTCTGTTGGCAGCCCACAGATGAAACTGGTTAGTGAGACCTTTAATTCTCAGCTCCTGACCCCTGGCTGTCTTCCCTTCCTATTTTATGCAAATAAAGGTCAAATTAAATCAAGTATTAAAATGGCACAGGCCCCACATCCCCTTGTGTTGCTTTTATGTATTCAATACTGATTTACATTGGCATTCAAGGTCAAAAACAACACCACCACCAGAAACAAGAAGAGAACCAGCACTTAAATTAACAGGAGCACTGATTTGCTAGAGTCATTTCCATAGAAACTGGCCTGCTAAAAAACTAGGCAAGGCATTAAAACCAGTGAGCTTTATAATGTTCATTCTACCTTGTTTTTGCTGATCCAAATGCTGTTACCACAGAAACAAGAGAAGCAGCTGAAGCAGCCGCCAGGAGCTGGGAGTTAGAAGTCTCATTTGTTGATCAGCTCAGCCTGCTGTCAGCCAGGAGCTGCAAGTGGAGATCACCACTGACTTTGGCCTTGTGGCACTTCAAGTCTGGGAGAAAACCACCTTGAAATCCTCCTTACAGAAAAGGGCATTCTACCCTGAGTTTTGTTGAAAAATCCACTGTAAAACACTGGGGCTGACTCAGAGCCTCCAGGAGGTACTGCACTCCTCCCAGTGACTCTGGTGGTCAATAAGACACAGAGCCACACACACAAACACGAAGCAGATCACCATCTTTTATTTTGTTTGCTGGTCATTTTCAACTGCCAGCTCTGTGAAAATCTTTTATAACTATTGCTCCTTTTGTCATGTCCTCATTGTGTGTCAGAAGGAAGTTTATGCTTTTGCATTTTCCCCTCTCTGTTGCTCAGTGCTGACAGAGACAAGTGCTATTGCACATGTTGTACAGAGCCTTCCAAGGAAGGTAAATTGCTCCAACTTTGCTTGGCATTCTACCAGTCAGTTGCCTCTCTTGCTTTGTTCCATGAAAATGCTCTCTTATCTATGCAAGCTGATACCCAGGTTTTTCAGTGTTGGTTAAGGTTACCTCATTTATTGACCTTGACTAGGGAAACAAAAAGAACTGAGAATATCATTCAGCTATTATAATATAACCTACTGTGTAGGAATGCCTGATTTGTTGGTAGTATAGCACCTACCTGATGAAAGCCCTGACTGTGATGTTCAATAGTTAATGCAATCTATCAAAAAAAGGTATCATTTATCTTACAATTAATCAGAAAGATAATATATTAGATACTTTAAATAATTAAGGATATTAAAAATGCATTACCAAATGTTTATCATTAAGTAAACTGGCAAAAGAAGAGCAGGATATTTTACAGCAGTCTAAAAATAAAGATGGCTCAGGTATCTCCTCTCTCTCCAAGCATGCGTTAAAGATTTATATCTCACTACATGGAGAAGAGCAGGAGCAGCATCGCAGGGGTCAGGCTGACACCAAATAAACACACTTAGATCACACACCTGTGGTAGCAGGGGCAACTAGACAAACACCAAGGATGAAAATACAAAGGTGAGGTAGACAAAAAAGAAAGTGAGCATGAGGACAAGAGACTGAATGGAAAGAACAGGAGGGAAGGGAAACGATGAAATGAGATACCTGGTTACATGCTCTTTAACAACACTGTGAAGACAGACTACAACTGGAGAAAAAGAAAGGGTAATGAGTTCCATTGCAGCGGACCAACTTTCACAACTTTGTTGTGAAAACAACAAAGAACCAATAACCACAAAAATCTTGATTTTATTTTTAAGGATAGCAGTTGAAAAGCTGCAATGCTTTTACTCATGGCAAGAAGCAGAAGAGGCAGGAGATCAGACAAGCTCCCTAAAAGGCAAAAGCTGTGAGAGAAAGAAGGGTAGCTGGATATTTTTTAATGAAAGACCCTGAGCAAACAGCATCATAAAGCAGCCAGTACACAGATGAGAAAGTTAAAGAAGCCATTTTAATTATCCTTTCTTATTGCAGGCTTCCTCACAATACACTGCTCTCATTATGAAAGGGTTACAAAAGCGGCATTATTAGGAGTGGGCTGTCTAGGAACAATTAGTTTAACTTAATGAACAAACAGCTCCCCTAACTAGCTCAGGAAAGCAAGAAGGATCCAACTGTTTGATTCCTCAAGGAGAGAAAACTGCAGCAAGAAGAAAGTCTGTCAAAGAAGGAAACTATGGTGATGATGAAATTTCTGATCTAGCTTAAAAAGCTTTTAAAAATAGGGCCTGTTCCAATAAAGGCTTTGGCTTTTAAGCAGAAAGGACAGAGAAATAAAAAATATCCCAGTTATGAAGAGAAGGGACAGAAAAATAAAGCACAGCCCAAATGTTTTTCCTGTAAGGCCGTGCAGTGTATTTTCTGATCAGCTTATTTTTTATGAGTTAACACCTGCAGCAGCACTCAAATGCCAACTAATCCCACTCACTGCAGAGCTCCAGCACCCATCAAAGCCTCACGCTGAATGTGCCCAAGTATGGAATAAAGCAATCCCCAGTGCAGACAGCATGCAGGCTGGCATGATACAGAACCAGCAGTAACAAGAGAGCCTCTGGAGTGTCCTGCAGCAGGACACAGCATGATACCCAGGGAACAGGAATAAGTACACCTCGTTTGCCCCACTTGGACAAAGTTGCTCCAAGAGGGAACAGCACTGCTTACCAGTCAGAGCTGAATGCATGCCCTAGGGAAGGTTGTCTCATGTGCTCTAGGATTACTATTTTAAAATAGTAACTAAAGAATATCTTACACGAACATATTATGATTGATATCAAATACAATGTAGGAAGGAATGGACTCTGTTTAGCAAGGCTGGGTCTTGTTCAATTGGACTTTCTCCCACCCCTCTCATCACTCAGTGGTTGTCAATTATTGCACATACCTGTCTGACAAGAGCCAGCTGCAGTGAGAGGTAGAGTATGATTTGGTGATCTTCTGGGGCCAAGTCACGTGCTCTTTTACAACGACCACACAATACAAAAAAAAAAAGTAAGCATTAGGTTGTGCTTTGCAGAACTGCTTTGCCATAAGACACACACAAGCACAGAACAAAACCCAGTCCAGTAATGGGGGACCACACTGAAACTAGACAAAAAGCACATCAGTGGTGGCCTGGCTAAGCCAGGCTCACAGGATCAAGTGTGAGAAACACAACTGCCAGGACGTTACACAAGCTACATGCTCTTTTATTAAATGCGACTTAATGTTTTGAAACTTTGATAACTGATATGGGGAAAACAGCTCAAAGCTCATGACAAATCCATTAAAAATTTATTTTAAGTCATTCAGGTGAGGGAGATAGTCATCCAGTTTGTTCCTATACTGCCACTTTTCAAGCCATAGGGGAGAGTGAGGCTAGCACTCTAAAACTCATTGTTACTGCTATTATTGCAACTATGAGGATGTGTAGAATTAAAGATCAGGAGCCCATGATGTGAGCTGCTGCTCAAGCACACAAAACATCCTGCACCCTGCAGCATCTAGTCTAATCATTGGCAGTGGATTCCTAATTTGGAAAGGGAAGAGAGTGACAGAGGAATAAAGATATGACTGCAGGAGCTGAGCCTAGAACAAAGCCCTTATTTCTCAGGCTTGGACCTCCTCAATATAACCTTTTAGTCCACAGCAGGCACCAGTGTGCCTCCAGTGATCCCTTGGCTGGTGAATGCTGCAGTGTCTCTAGAAACAGATGTGGAGGCTCTTCACACAGGCTTGGGTATGGTAAGGAACAGGGATGGACAACCAGGACAGAACTGTCCCGCTCAGACTATGCTAAACATGAAACTGCAGACTGAGCTTTCTAGCATGTGGAGAAACCATTAACCAAGCCAATGTGAAAACAGAGTTTTGGGGATCTAACCTAGGAGCAACACAGGACACAGGCTCAAGCTACATCAGCAGCCCAGGGACCAGTGGATTATCCCCTCACAGATCCACAGAGCTCACTCATAGCTCTGCTAGGAATCACTTCACATGGGAGAGATGGGGAAGAGGAAGGTCTCTGAGAGCCAACTGCTGCTCCTGACCTCTTTCTGGGCTGTGTTCCAGGACACCAAGGAGGACTGCACCTGCTTTGCCCTGCCCAAATCAAGCATGATTAACATCTTTATAAGAGGGAAACGACAGACTAACAAGGATGGTGGCTAAAAACCCTGCCAAAACTATTCATTTTCTAATAACAAACAAACTGGCAAAAATCAAAGAATTACTTCAGGAAACAAACCACAAACCATTCTAATGGCAACCACTTTTCAAACACTTTCTTGGCCTGTGAGCAAGAAGCTGTTGGAGTTGACTTTTATACCTACACAACTCCAGAACTAATTAATTTAACATGGATGGGAGGTGTCTTGTAACTCTGCAAGTCAAGGATTCTGAAGCAAGGCCAAAGGCCTTAAGATGCAATTAGTACAGGAAAGTCAGTAATTTCTCCCACAAATAAATAAATAAACAAACACAAACACAATCCACCCCCCAGCAACAAAACCAAAAAAGCCCCTAACCAAACAAGACTCCACAAGATAGAACCCAGCTCTACCTTAAGCTGGTGAACAGGGTGAGCCACCTCTTTAGCAAGCAGCTCCCATGAAACCTTCAGAAGCCTCTCCCAACAATAAATAACAGTAAAGTTCACGTGGGAGTATGGGAGAAGAGATTGATGGTGGTCTTGGAAATATAAAAAGGGTTGTTACTTTACTGTTCAGTTTCCTCAAAAGGTATTAGAAAAATATTTGATCCAAGCTTCCAGTTGAAAAGGTCACTTACAAAGATTGCTACAGGCCAAACCACAGCCTGAGAGCACATACATGTACTTTAAAAACAGGTGAAAAACAATGACAAGGAAAAGAAAGAAAAACTCAAACATTTAGGAAGACACTACTAACCAGCTCATTGTCACAGCATCCCTGTTGGCTGAACTTTGAGTACCTGATGTTTGGCTAGAAGCTTGTCTGCTTCCTAGCTAGAGTTATGATACCATGAAAACAAGACACAGACAGTGGGAAAGGTTGAAGGATAAAAATAAATGCAGCTTAAAAGCACTGCAGCATTTCACTGCTCTGAAATGACATCAAAATTGAGCAGCAGTGAAAATATTAAATTGGACTTCAGGAACTAGTGTGACTTTAAGTATACTCTTCATCTAAAAAGTGCCTGAGTAAATTGGTTTTTGAAATTTTATCTTTCAGATCTCTATAGAGTTAATATCCTAAACTACATTTGTGGTTTTCTCTTTACTACATGCTCTGGCAACCACTGGAAAACCTGTGCAAGACAAACATGATGGGCACTTCCTTTCTCAGCATCAGAAAAACAGCTAAGATGCAGTAAGATATTCAACTTGCTACATCTGTATTTTGAGATACCAGAGATCTCAAATTTTTTTTCAGCTTTGTAAGGTGTTCATGACTACATCAAACCTAGAATTAGATAGTTCAGCCCAAGGCTTAGACCAAATAAGCTTCCATTAATTTGCCATCCAACAATTTAGTCATGTCAAATTTACAAGTCAAATATTAAGTGCTCAAACACCACCTAGCATATTTTGGATGGTGCAACTTAGCTGTAAGAGAGTCAGGAAGTTCACACCTCCCTTATCTACCATAAAAGAACTGACAAAAATTATTTTTAACCCAAGCAGTTTTGCTAGAGGTAACCATAGCTGCAGTGAAGTTAAATTCACAGATACTTTCAGGGCAGAACCACTGGATCAGACTACCCCAGAAAATACAGTGGTGAAGAACTAATGAGTGGTTAATACTCTATACTACTAATTCCATAGCTCCTTTTTCATACAACAGGTCATGTAGGACATGTAATTATCCCCTCCCTGTTAAGTGCACTTATGCCAGGTCACCCCATAGCAGCCAAGAGTCTGATGGTGAAGGTACTTTCCCACCATGAGGGAAACAGGAGTTAAAGCCCATTTCACACTGGAATGGAGACAAACCCTGGGTGCCTGCTGCCTTCATGTGAGGAAGCTGTATCCTCTAGCAGAGTAGATTACACTGCAGCTAATCTGGGGCTATTTCTGTTCAATGGAAGAACATTGGATACTTGGATATTCAACCAAATTATCATTGCTTTTAACCACAACAGACTACTGCTGAACTGTTTTTAAACTACGAGGCAAGAAAGCATTACGCAGAAGAAAAAAAAAACATTAAAACATACAATTTTCTGAATTCATCCGAAGAAATACACAGTGAAAGAATCTGCAAGCTTTCTACTCACCTCTCCAAAGTCTGAAGTGCTTTCTTGTTTAATTCATCCTGAGTGCCCTTCAAAGTAGCTGTAAGACAAGATACAATGCCATTTAGGAGTTGAAATCAATGTTTCAGATTAAATAGATAGTTACACATGCACAGAGTATTTCAAATGAGGTGCAGAAGTACTGTGGCTGGCACATGTGTCTGTGGCTGGAAAACATGCCCTTTTGTTTTTTAAAGAACAGCACAAAACCAGGATTTTAACCTAAAGTCTCAATCTCATTTTTATTAAACTCTTCTGATTCTGTTTTCTGAAATGCTGAAGTATTTTTTATTTACCTATGCCGCTAGAGGGGTCTGGGAGGAGAAGGGGACTACCCTACCTAGATTCTAAGAACATAAGTTCTCTGCCAGGCTGGTGTATATGCTAAAAGCAGTAACTAGCAACATACTCTGACTCAGATACAGACTGTCTCCATCATGATCTTCATGTAGGAGGGTGCTGCAGGTTGAACACTTGGAGCCAAATTTACAGCTCTATGACGAATCCCCTGGCAACACACCACCTCTCTTGAGATCACAATAGACTTTCGGGCTACTTCAGGTGTGGCATTAGCCACTAATATCCTCCTTGGTGCCTTTAATTGCTTGACTAAATGATCCAGCCCACTGCACTCACTTCTAAATTTGTGAATTCATAGTCAAAATGATAAAGGGAGAATAAACAAGTTCTTGTTATGCCACGGTACCATAAGGTACCATTATCATCAAGAGCAAGGGGAATAGAGGAAGAGCTTAGAGAAGCATGGCTGCCCCAGATTCAAAATACCTGGGGAGCTAGAGATAATTTTCAGAAGTACACTGGCTATCTTGTTCTGGTTCTTAGTTTTCAGATTTTACATAGCAGTTTTTTTCTTGTTCTGCCTGTCCTGAATTTGAGAGCTACTGATAAACATCACAAAGAAGTCTTGAGTAGTTAATCCAGCAGCAAACATCCAACTATGAAAAAATTTGACTTAATACATGAAGTCAGTGTAAGCTTCAGAATAGAAAGTTAACAAGTAGTATATACTTAAGCAACAAATCCTGATAAAAATCAATATTCTTAGCAGTTACTGAGAGAAAAGAGTTGTGTTCTTCTACAAGACATAAAAAGGTAATCAGTTTCTTTGGATTCTGGGACATACTAGTGAGTAAAACTTTGAAAGTAATTTATTACAGATTTATTACCAAAGTGGTAAATAGTGATTAGACCTTTTTTATTCCTCCATCTTCCAGCAGCTCTTCAAAACAACAGGTGCATCTGGGAGGAACAGGAATCTTCAGTATTCCCCAAGCCACACAGATAAAAAATTGCTTATGTCACAAAATCTACTCTATGCAGTAAATAACTAAGGAAAAAAAATCAGCTTCAAGAATAATTTTGATGACAGGAGCTTTCAAGCAAAATGCAGCATTTATTAGAAGTAGCTGGAAATACTCTGGATGTTTTAAATCAAATATTCATCATGGCTGAATAGTGGAAAAAGGTAACAGGAAGAAAACTTACAGAAAAAAATAAAAGAACCAAGATCACTGCAAGCATAAAAAAGCTGCAGGAGACAATGGAAAAGATTTGATCGTAGCTATAAACATTCATCCACAAAAAAAAAATCAGATTCTGTTTCTCATGAAAAATAGAAGACTCCGTAAGTAAGTTATAAAACAGTTCTATAGCCACATAATGAGTAAGACTGAAGACAATTTACTCTTTACCTCCAAAATAAACATCAAATGTAAAAGCAAGGGTAACTTTTAGCTTCTACCTGGTAAGACATTTGACTGGTGTTCAGTTCACAGTCTGAAAAAGAGTGCAAAATGCATCGTGGAAATGAATTAAGTACTCTACGAGTCAGCTTTCTTCTCTGCACTACTGGGAAACAATGAGTCCCACCTCCCAAAACATGAACTTCATCTTCAGCTACAACTAAATTGGAAATCTGATTGTCTGTCCTTAGATTTATGTCTGACGTGGATGAACACATTGGAATTTGTATTTGGCAATACTGAGGACTGATGCTACAAGTCAAATGTGCCATTTACAGGGCCTTTCCAGATAAAGGAAGTAAGTAAGAAAAGAAACCAGTCAAAAGTAATTTTAGGGAGGGAGGGATAAAACGATGCCTGTCCAACAGGTCAGGGGAGGTGACTTCTCCCCACCTGCTCCATTCTCATAAGACCTCACCTGGAGTACTGTGTCTAGTTCTGGGTGTCCCAGCACCCCCAGTAAAAGACAAGACATGGAAATGTTGGAGTGGGTCCAGAGAACAGACATGAAGATGGTTAGAAGGACAGAACATCTCTCCAACAGAGAAAGGCTAAAGAACCTCAGGTCTGCAGAACAGAAGGCTTTGGGAGAGCTTATTGTGGCCTTTAAATATGTAAGGAGGACTTCTAAGAAAGATGGAAAGATGTTTTCTTACCAGCACCTATAGAAACAGGGCAAAGGGTAATAGTTTTGAACTAAGAGAGAGAAGATTTAGATTAGAAATAAGGAAGAAATTCCTTACTATGAGGCTGGCAAGACACTGGGACAAGCTGTCTAGAGAAGTTGTGGATGCCCTAACCCATAGAAATGTTCAAAGAAGTCACTGTTAATGCAACCAACTTGAAAAGCTCTCACTACAGACAAAGAAAAGCTTGAACTAGGGAGACTGAATTAGGTGGGTCTGACTAAAAGTTGTGCTCCACTCTCCAAGGCTGACAGCACTAACAGATTTTTCAGCTGCTACCCAACTTTATCCACTGCAAGAATGTCTGCTACAGTACTACCAACTAAAATGCAGTCTGACCTCTTACTGTAAGACACAGTACTTTTGCTAATGCCACCTTGAGTCCAAGATTTATTTTCTAAAGAACTTTGTGTTTTGAAAGGATCTGAAGCCTTACCAAAATTCAACAGAATCTTCAGCAACATTTTGGTACCTCAATCTGCAGCTCTAAAATCACATTTGAAAACAGAGAAAGGCAAGGCCTGTGTTCGTAAGTAGGTGCAGAGTAGTAGGTATGAATGCATGGGGTGCCACTTCCTAGAAACCACTTTCCATACTAAGGATAACAAATAGATTGTACTGGGCTGACACAGAAAATTTCTGAAAACAGTCTCTAGGATCTTGTATAGCTTTAGGCACAGTTCAAACAAAATCTAGGCAATATACCCTAAAAAACTTGGTTGTTAAGCAGAATTCAATGCTTAATGAACTTTAAGAAAAAAATTTAAAATACAAGGTAAAGTTCAGACTAGGAAGTACATATGTTTCCTCGACATGAATTTCCTAGGGAACTATTCTGAGTCAGAGAAATTGAGAACTGATGGGGACTACAGTGCCTCTTAGACTCCATGCTGGAAAGCAATTCTCAGCTGATCAGATATGGCTGGCTACAAGATACACCTACTTGCAGTACTGAAGAGTACAAGCCACTTCCTCATACACATGCCTTGCAGAATTCTGGTGTAACTTGTATCATACTTTCATGATATCCTGAAATCATTTTAGCTTTGTTTCAGGCTCATTTGCTGGCAGAAGTTGGTTTGTTTATATGGGACTCATCTGACAGAAAAGCCATTGCTTGTACAGCCAGACTCATTAAGAAACACACTAGTTCAGCCATTATTCAAATAAATTATGTTAGAAAGCCTTTTACCTATGTTAGAAGCTGTAGAAGAAACAAAGACTTCCCACCTGTCAGCTTGATGAAGGTCAGAGCTAAAACTCTCTCAAACATTGGGACTTCAAGCCCTTCTGGCTGCAGAGCACCAAATCTGCAGGAGCCCATTGTCCAGTCATTCAAACCCAAGCAAGCAGTGTTAAAAAAAAAGTACTTCTGACACTCAGTGCTCTGTATCTAGTCAACACCCACACATACTAGTGAGGTAGATATTTTTATCCTGTTTACTTCTAAGCAGAGAAAGAAACAACATCACAGAGAGTTGAGAATCTCTGTAGGGAATCAGTATCATGCCAGGAACTGTACTCGGGCATTTCTGATTCCAGTTCTTGGATTCTTTTACTTTATATGATTATGAGTGGGTGACAAGGATAGCGAAGTAGATGGAAAGTTTGACTTTTTGTTATGTAAATAAGCAAAATAAATGTATTACAAATACCCAAGTAAAGCACACCTATCATTGTTGTCTACAACCAGAGTATCTCATAGGTAATTATTTGCATTTTTTTCCTTTACCTCAAACCTTCACTCTCACTACCACAGAAGACAGTTCTCTGTGCAACTGAACAGGCCACATTTATCTAGCAATCTGATTGCTTCCCATGCCCAGTCATCACTAAAAGCAGAGTTTCTAATGAATTTCCCTTTCTTGCACTGAAGGGTTTGAACAGATGCTTTCTGTACAACATACTTGACAAACAGGATAACTCACCATCAGTAGCTTGAAGACTGTATGTCAGGCCCAGTGCCAGGTAAGCCTTTGCTAGGAACTCTCCAGCATCCTCACCCAGGTCTATCACCATTTTAGCAAAGTATTCTCCTTCTTTCAGCTGCAAAAGAAGTAGGTTGAGATTTACAGGCATTTTCTCTGAGCTTGCTTCAAAAAGATTATCCCATTAAACTTACCTGTAAGTGATCTGAAAGCCATTCATACAGGGACATTCATACAATGATCACAGTGAACAGTTGTAGAAAGAAGGACACAGGTCAGATTAGCAGACCTTGGTGCACATGGCACAGTTTTGAGAGAAGTTTTGGCTTTGTTTTAAGCATCCGTCCAAACTATTTCCAGATGGTAAAGATTAATGAAGGGCACTATCTTATTTTCGTAATTCCCTTCAGGTTCACTTCAATCATGCAATCTAAAACATTGTATTTTGAAAACTTTGTAAATTTAAGTTGGACCAAATGACTGCTTATACACTATCCTAGAAACACACTGAAAGGCCTGACAAGTTTCTGCCTTCAGAGGGAAGCCATTTAGATTTGCTGTACTTTTTTTTTTTAATTTTAGTAAATTTCACTTTGTTTTAAAATCTTACAAAGGTAAAACAAGAAAGCACTTCACTGCAAGCTGAGTTCAGCACTGCTTGGAGTTCTGCTGCCACAAGAAACATTTATTACATTAGAATGGACTTTCTGGAGTTGTTTGGCTTTGAGGAAATCAATTTTTGTTTGAAACCCAACTGTTTTAGAGGCAAGTACTACAGATGTAACCAAAATGCACACCCTGAATGCTCAGCTTTGTAAGACTTCACACCTCATAGTTCCTTAATGTCTAAAAGGAGCCACCCATAATGAACTGGAATCAAAGTATACCAGCAGACCAGAAGTTGCCCTTCTGCAGTCATATGTTAATATGCTACCTATGAACACAATCACCCTGACATGAGATACTGTCCTGCCCATGGGCCTCCTAGTTACAACACTTGAAGACATTCAGGTTACAAATCAAACTCTTTCCTAAAAGCACTATGAAAGCATTACAGTCTTGGTGATGGCCTAATCAACTATGAATCTGGTAACTCCTAAATGAAACAGGAATACACCCTTGGGGCATACTTGGGGCTGCTGGCTAAATTGCAAGGACTATCTTTAATGTCATAATTAAAAGTCTACTGAAAACACTGGAAATAATTCTGCTGACTTCAATGGTGCTCAAATGACACCTTTAAATTCTGGTCACATCAGAAAGACTGAGGTTTGTTCCAAGAGATTTCTTAATCCTGCCAGTAGCCCTACTAACTTCCCTGCCACATACTGAAGCATGTTCTGGACCAGAGCCTAGGACAATGGAAGAAAAGGTCCCATGACTTGCCACATAGGAGAAAAAAAAAAAAAAAAAAAAAAAAAAAAAGGAAAACAAAAACAAAACAAACCACAGCCCAACAACAACAAAAAACTCTTCCCCCAAAACAATAACTGAATTCTTCAACTCTCAGGAACTTTTATGTAAGACATGAAAGCTCTCCAGCCAGAAAATTATGCACCTCTTTTGCCACCACGAACAGCTATATTGCCACTTTCTTTCTTCATTGTTCCTCCTCTTCTCCCCACACACACTTTTGTCCAAGAAGTCTCTATTAGATGAAGAAAAAAGCTATACAAGGAATTCTAATGACAAGTGAACAAGAGTAAGGGTGGGTAGAGTGTATGAAAAAAGAGTAAATGAAAGGTTTGGAGTTGAAATGGCAACATTTACAATCAGAGAGATTTTGCTCCATTGTTTCTCTGAATGGTCACCTGATGGTGTTTCCAGCCTCTGACTGATGGCCTATGCTGCATAAATCAGCAGCACACCATTCAGCTTTCTTGCCTGTCAGTTATTCAGGGCCACCTGTGAGTTTCAGATTAATCTATTGCATGAATAATTAAAACCATAACTTTTCAGAAGGGCTGAAAGAGCACCTCTAGCACAAATGTTCTTGTAAACGTATTCATACTAACACTAATGGCACTTTGACCAGCCACAAAGATTCTCATGAATGCAAACCTGGGTCATCTGAAGGCTCTTTTGAAAATGAGTAGCCTTGCAAACTCCATCACAGCTGCTTCTGTTCACGAGTGCATTTACCTTTCCTTCTTTGCAGCACTCAGAGTTGTCCCCTAACAGCCCTGCTGTGGCTGCCATCTGTCCCCTCTTCTCCCATTCTCCTACTCTTCAATCATGCAGGGCAAGTAGGAAAAGCCAAACCTTTCACTCCCATTACCCACTGTGAGGTTTCAACTCTCCCATGCAAATTGTCCTTGCTGGACTGCAGTCTGGAAGAGAACTCCCTCTCCATACATCTGAGTGAGGGACCATAGCAAGCTGGAGCTATGATCTGTCAGTAAAGGGGTTCCTTAAACACATCAGATGTCTCCACTCTGTGCTGTAGCAATGGGAAAGTCCCACTGGATACAACTATTCCCAGCTGCAGCTCCTGCATGCTGCCCACATGACCTGAAGCAGCAGGAGCTGTTCCCCCTACTTCCACCCCCTGCCTGATGGGTATATTAAGTCCCCACCCTGTGGGACTTCTAGAAGCTGTGAGCTCGAGGTAAACAGAAGTGAGCTAAGTGTCAGAAAACTTAGGAGGAGAATGAAGATGTCCGTTCCTATTCTTACTGCATGGCAAGAGGCCAGCTTCAGTATGAAGGGAACCTATATGGTTCATTCCATTCAGAGGAGAACTCCAATCCTAAGGTGACACAATATTGGAATGAAGGGCAAAGAATGTGGAGCAAAACTTCTTGTTTCAACTTACAGGCTCTTGCTATAAGCTCTAAGGCACAGGATCCAACATGTCTTCCCCCACAGCATGGCACAACATCACTGCACATCACACTGCTGTCACCTTGTCACCAGCAGTGCCAACAGTACCTCCCAACACCAAAGTCTCAAAGACACAAAGATAAACTTCCAATCTGGCCCTTTTGTTCCTACATTCTTCTGCATACTTTACACTGAAGAGGTGGTGAAGAGAAGGGCAGCACCCCAGACTGCAAGGAGAGGTTCCTTGCCTCCAACACCTGCATCAAAAAAAGGTTTTGGAGTGTGCTTAAGCCAAGCCAGGGGACATACTGACAAGGGAGTGGGGAACAGCAGGTGCTGTCCCCTGGCCTACTGCCACCCAGCTTCTTTTTAGAAAAGCTGAAGCCCTGCCCCACTGAATCAACACCCTCCAGGACTGTAGACATGGGAGCTGCAGTTCTCACTAGCACCAATTTAGAACAATGGAGGACCAGCAAATTGATGAGGTACAGCAAGATGGAAATGGCACCTTACGGAACAGAAAAGGAGGCGTGCACAAGGGAGGAGGCAGGAAACACATGAAGTGACACTGCACTTAGGACAGCAGACAAGGTTAGTGAAGCAGGGGATACTTAAGTGATACTTAAGCACATAAGAGGCCCATATTCTATGAAAACAGTATCTAATTACACATGCTATTGAAAAGTTGGATGGACATGTTTAATTATTTTTGTTATACTGGGTTGTAGTTATAAAGACTAACACAAAAAGGCTAAGCAATAAATATTGGGAAAAGAGACTGAGAAGAGGAAAAATGTGTAGGGAGAAAGTGGCCAATAAGGCACAGTAAAATGGAAATGTTTGGTTTCACAGCTGCTTGTAGTATTCAAAATTAATCATGTTACATGTATCAGCATAAAAAAACCCTTTGCTTTCTATTGTTGGTCTAGTCATCTTTTTCTGCATGCATCACCAGTACTAAGCCCACCAACTTAACACTGCATGTAAGCTCAGCCCTAGGACACAGGAATATTTGGGCCTTTCCTCCACCATAGAAAGAGTGGTTTGTTCACAGGGACATGTATAGAAAGCAAAATTCTCGGTAATTTTTTCTTACCCTTGGGACTGCTCCAATAATAGCAGCTGTAATATAAGCATAAATATCTTAAAAGATGGAAGAAGTCTCTGGTAGCTCCTTACCATTCACTGCTTTTGCAGTAGTCTCTTGACCTAGTGATGTCAGTCCTCTGGACTGTCCACTCAGCAGACAGAATTACTTGAATAATAGGACTAGATTTGATCTTTCAATAGTATTCATACTGCAGTAAGACCTAAGGATTTCCATGCGACTCCAGGGCTCCTACACAACTGGCTACAAGCACATGTACAGCATTTATTATCTATAGTGACAGGGTCAACAACTGACAGGAGAGAGAAGCCCTGTTGGATTAAGTGGTCTGTGAAAGCAATGAATGATAAGCTGTTACCTCAGAAGCATGCAGCTTTAAATCTGCATCCTGCAAACCCTGCCCTGATGTATTGACCCCCTGGTATGTCTTACTTTTTATGACTCTGTGCATGGTCTGGCCTGGCCTGACCCCACTCTCTTCTCCCTTCCCCTGACTAATGGCATGATCTCTGTCTTCCAGCAAAGTGCTGGAACAGAGCACTTCATTATCAACACCAGGATCAGTGAGTTAAAGGAAATGAGGCAAATTTCTGGGAGGCACAGAACCACCTTGCACTGCAGCTTTTGCCGTGGAGTCAAGTCCCTCCAAAAGCTCATAGTGGCTCATCAATACCGGCATCATTTGGTTCTGCACAAGTTTAACACAACAGCACTACTTCTGTCATATTACCTGCAGGGCTATGAAAATAGTAAGAACACTGCTCATGCCTTCCCACTCTCTGTCAGACCAGAATCCTTGGAGATTCAAGCTTATTCCAGGACTACAATCCATTTGTCTCTATGTGTATTTACAAAGTTTTCAATGTGCCTCCCTTGAAATCAATAGAATAAAAGGCACAAGAAAGCATTGTAATAACCCTAAATGCCTTTAAATAAAGCTCCTAGAACAGAGAAGTTCAGCATTTAACACTTGCCCGTAGGCAAAAGTTTTGATTTTAGTATTTTCACAACATCTGCCATAACAGGGTCCTGGAGAACCTAGACTGGTAGTGAAATTAACTGTATTGTACTACTAAAATATAAAAACAAAAACTCATGCTGCAACTCAAAGTCCCTGCCAAAACAGGCAAGTGAACATTCAGCTGAGGCTGCGCCAGGGAAAGCTTAGTGAAAGAGGAAATTGCAGCAAGCCTTTTAGTATGTGGAACTCTGAATTTATAGTTGACTCGGGCAGGACAACCTCAGCATGGATATATTCCACTGTAAGCTACATCAACTTTCCTATGAAAATTTAACATGTTTCTCTGAACTTCAACAGTCAAAACTTCATAGTGCATTTTAGAAAGCTAAAAGATATCTTTGTACAGATACATGCTTTTTTGTTCACTTGCTAGAATCAGTCACGTGAGAGTTCAGTAGTGTTGTTCTGAAACCCTGGCAAACTGGGAGGCAGGGCAGCAATATGCCTCAAAAATAATTCTGAGCTCACTCTGAAGACATTTAAAACACACATGTTACGGACTAGATACAGTACAAAACTTTCAGCTTCACTGAAAACTTCTGTATCTCATGAGCTTTATTAAGTAAATGTCCAACTGTAACCTGTCCAGACAAGTGTGGTCTTTATAGATGCACCAGTTTTGGAGTTTTTCTGGTCCTGAAAGACAACTGGCATAAGCTTTACAATTAATGAAATACTGATTCAGTGTTCACATTGCCATTTTTTTTTAATTTGTGACAACTTCTAATTCTGAAAAAGGTAACCAAAATATTGCTTGTGTCACTCAGTTTTTTACTGCAGGCCAAATCTTGAAAGCTAGTGTTTTATGGGGCAGATCATCTGCTGATGTAGGCCAGCATGGTGCCAGTAATGTTCCAGTGGAGTAGTGCCACCTTACATCAGCTAATAATCAGGTCAGACTATCCCAACATAAACTGAGGGCATTTAATTCTTTTCCACATCAAGCTCTGTAATATATTGACTTGTATGGCACAGTATGAACCTATGCATGTTTTTATGTTGATTTGTTCTGCATTAAGAGCTTATTTCACAGATGAAATCTGAGCATTCTCAAAGTTGTAAATCACTATGGTACAGTTCAATTAATTTTTCTGCTTTCCCTCGTTCTTACCATGAGCTGAGACACCATGTACAACCCCAGTAAAATAAGTTAAATGACCGCTAGGTTAATCAAGAATGAAAATGTTCTGTGCTCCTGTGACATTCTGAAATTATCCAGCTGCATAAGTGTTGGTCGCTTTTTTTATTGTTAGTAACTAAAGTAAGACTACAGTACTTGTTCTGCTGCTGCTTGTTCATGGACAATAAACAAACTGAATACAATACTGAACCAAAAGCACAGAGTAGACAGATGCAGGACATATACATTAGCTATTTTCATTTGGATATATGGTGATCTGATTTCACCCTTTTCCTGCCTAGCTAGCAATCAAGTACATAGATATATTTCCTAATTGAGAAACTAATAGTATTTTGTATGTCCTGAAAAGCAAGGTATGTTTGAGTATTTGTAACTGTTAATATTTGTCTATTTGACTGTTCCCATGCCATGTCTATCCTCCCTCCTATTTATACTGGCATTGATCAGTTTGTTCATTTCCAGTTTAAATGACTCAATTCTGATTTGATTGCCATGTAATTTAAATGCTAATAATTACTGTAAGGATGACATTTAGAAAAACAGCTCTGCTAAGCAGGAAGGTCTTTATTAGGCATAGGAGTTTGCCAGTAATATCAGAAGCATCCCTTTGACTATGAGATGTGGGAACCTATAATTTCAGTTCTTTTAAAAGATTCTCCAATTTCCTTGTGACTCCCCTTAATTAAAACTTTTGAATCATCATCAAGTTTGGTATCAGGGTAGAGCATAGGTCATTGTGTGAAAGGACAAGAGGAAAGGAATATTTTTCATTTGGTTTTAGTTTATAAGGCTGCACTCTAGATAACTGCAGTAAAATTACCTTCTTGTGAAATCAGGTCTGTATTTCACACTGCACCCCAGTTCTGAGCCCAAGTCTGACTGAAAAACACAGAAGTGTTTCACACAATGAAAAAGAAGTAGATAGAGGAAAAATGCTTCTTACTTCACAGTAGTCACAACCAGCTCATTTTCCCCTTTGTTCTCTATATTTAAGACTGCTGCTTTAGCAGCACTACTGTGTATGAGAAAACTGGAAATGCTGGACTGCCTGAGGACAGAGTTGTGACTGAATTACAGTCTCACCTTTTTAAAGTGTCTCTGTGACAAAGTATTCTTTATATGCTAGGCATGTTAGCAGATCCAGAGATGCTGGAAAAGCAACAATGAGAAGGACAAATCCTGACTCTGCCCATTTCCTGCCACAACAGCATCTGGGCTCATGATTTCACATACAATTCCTTATCCATCACAGTCAGCAGACTTTAATGGCACCATCTGGAATTCAGTCCTCAATAGTGAGAGCTGCATAAACATCAGGGAAGTACATGAAAGAAAAGAGATGCTATGCCACTTATTTTCTCAAAGTACAAAAATCTTGTCCTTTCACCTCAACACACATCAGTGTTTGGTAGAGTGCCTCTTCACTGCTCCTGTTAAACAAAAACATCCCAGGTTTCTTGACTTTAGCAGTCTCACAAGATGCATCCACTGCATTTCAATTTCTTCTGAAGGCTATGGTATGGCAGAGGTCATGATTAGCAAGTATCAACAGATCACAGCCTCCCTGGAGTCACTATTTGTGTTTAGAAGTGATCAAAGTCAGTCAAAGCATATCTGAATGGACCATTCTGCTATTTGTCTTGCTGCCTTTTCTCAGGATCATGAATTTCACTACTTCATAATAAGGATGCTCCCAAACTTCACATTTCCAACCAATTCTTGATTATTTTTAAGTATCAGATCTAATAGAGCATCTTCCCTCATTTGGTGTCTTGGCTCCACAGTGCCTGCCCCTTGCTGGATGCACGTTGACTGAGCAGGAAGATTAAAAGGCTTATCGGCAATATAGAGATTCCAAGTTTGCCTCCTATACTAAAATTCAGGCCCCTAGACAAAAACTAGCCTGACCTCACATTTAACAGATCTGTTCTGCTAGGTTTTAATATTTGCCTTCTGGAAATCACTGTGGGAGCAGAATTGCCAGGGAGAACTCTTACCGACTTTCAGATCCCCACTATGGCTCCAAGAGAAGGAAGGAATTTAGCCCATGAAATTCCTCTAGATTCAGAGCCTGCAGAGTACAAGTTATCAATATCTCTCCTCATGTTTTAGACTGATGACAAGTTGACCTTGCTTTGAAAACTTTAGAGATACTAATAAACGTTCAACACAGTTGTATTGCCTGGCTTTTACATTAACATCTCTAAGTACAAAAAAACCCCTTATTTGCTTTATTAAAAAATAACAACATTCACTGTGAACTTTATTTTATACCACTGAATAACTTCTGACCCCCAGATTTTAGATACTGACCTAAGGACGCAAGAAGGTTCAGTTGCTCTGTATAGAGAACAGAGGTAGGTTGGGCAGCTCTGCAAGGATTCCCTTAAGACATTCAGACCTGTAAGACTATTGGCTGTTATCAGTCTAGATCAAGATACTTCCCGGTTTTTGATGACTCACGTGTAGTTTAACAATTATGCTTTGAACAGTATAGTTCATTCAAAACATACCTAACCAGATCTGGAAGTGGTGTAAACTGATACATCTCAATTAAGTTCAGCTGAATGCCAACTTTAACCAGATCGTGACGTAGATGACTGGGGAGGCAGTGGGAAGGAGAACACAATAGCAAATCTACAACTTTTAACCCAAATTCTGGGCAGATTCTTCCAGCATTTTCTTTCATGCTTTCTTGCATCTTCGTTTTACTTATATTAGCAATTATAGCCCTTCACTGCCTGCAGGGACACCTCGTGGTGAGGACAGGTGAAAACAGCAGGCAATTAATTAAACCAAGCAGCAAAAGACTGACAGATGTTTCTGCTCCTTGGGATAATCATCATTTCACAGGCACAGACTTCCACTCCCACTCTGCTTCTGGGGCACACATTAACACATTCAGAAAACAAAACACTGACACATCAACCTCAAGAACAAAGGACTTAGCTGTCCAGCAAACCTGAACTGCTTAGCATTCTACTTATTAATGACAACTTTTGTCTTCTAGAGTGGCCGTTTCAACTTGACTCTCACTTGAAGAAGCAGTCCCCAGGATGGCTGAGCTTTCCACCCTCCTTTGTTTAATGTGCCAGCGAACTGCATTTCAGTGACTCACCACAAAATTTCTTGCTGGGATTTCTTTTTTTTCTTTTTCTTTTTTTTCTTTTTTATAGGCATGCATGTGTGTATGATTTTTAACAGGGAATTCCTTTCTCCACACTGCAACTACACTGTGGCACTGTCACTGCAGCACTTGATCCATTACACCTTTATATAACAAGAACTGCTTGCTTACCCAGTGCAGGGACCCAATGCAGACCTTGGCAGCCAGTAGAGGAATGGTGGGATCTGCAGGTCGCAGTTTAGCACACTCCTTGAGCACTGACACAGCATATGCTGACTGGAGGAAGAGGAGGGGGAAAGAGAAGACAGAAATAAAAAAGGCTGATTAGACAATGTTATTACAGAGTCTAAACAATATATTTCAAGATATTTCAGTGAAACATACAAAGAAATGCTAGGAAATAAAGAATAACATATCAGCAAGAAGTCAGCAACTTTATTCCCACCTCCACACACACAGACACACACGTGCACACATATGCACGCAAACACGCTCTTCCCACGCTTGGAGGAAATGTGCCAAAGAACCTGCCTTGGCTCTGCACTTTACAAGATACAGTTTTCCTCAGCTGTTAACACAGAGGTAATTTAAACTCTGCCCTCCCAGTTCACAAGAATTTGGCTATAGTTTTCCTTGCATACAATCATAAAGAGCTTATCCTGCCATATGTTAACATTTTAGGCCGAGTCTGCTCAGAGGGACGTTTATGCAGCTGAAGTAATCTGCTCTAGATTTTTTTCTGTCTTTTGCAGTTTCAGAATATGCAAAAATGCAACTGTGATGCCACCATGCAAAGGACAGAGCAGGCAACTGCAGACCAATACACTGTTCAGCTGGTGGTCTGCACAGCATGTATTAGAAAGAAACCCCATAAAACTCTTGCTGTCTTTCTGGTGTTAGTTTACCATTAATGAACAATAATTGTTAAGATTAGCAGTTACATAGCCCTTTTGATTCAACATACTCTACAGACATCTAGTTTTACAGCACATAGTCAAGGTTGCCACATTTGAGAAGTTCTAAAGGGGAATGAAGAAAACCCTGGTCTCTGATGCTGGTGAGGAGGTTTCGTCAGCTTATGATGAGGTGACAGAGATTGCCTTATGACAGTCTTCTAGCCACCCCAGCTGGACCACAGCTTCTTTCACATTTCCAACTCTCCCCACTACTCACCCCTGATCCCTCCAAATTCTCTCATCTTTGAACTCAGGGTAAAGAATTTCTCCTTACATGCTCCATTCCTCCCAAACTCTTCCACAAAGTCCTAAGAGACACACAGGCCTCTGCCACGCAGTGTTTCTTCTCAGAAGCACAGTAAATAGTCATGGCCTTTCTGAATTACAAGAGAGCAGCAACAGAATCTTGCAGAATCCAACTAACTGCTATTCCTATCAGGTCCTGGCCATCTCCTCCTGACCCTGAGCCCCAGGGGCTCTCTCCCACCAGAGCTCTGACCATCACTGCCTGGGTCTGATGCCTGCTCTGATCCCCTGCAGCCCGGCACTGCAGCTTCATGCTCCCGTCGGCCACCAGCACTTTTCCTCCCCTCACGCCACACCAAAGTGCCTGCCACCTCCCTTCACCACAGAACTGAAGGTCCACTTCTTGCTGTGGGATTCAGAAGCCTGCATAGGAATCTCCTTAGATGGAAGCCTGAGAAAAGGGAAACACAAATGTATAGCAGCCTCGCCCATCCCTAGGCAAAAATAGGTTTTGAACCAAAGACATAGTCCACAGCAGCAGAGAGCAAACCTTTTGGCTTGAAATGCTTGGGTGCCTGCTGCATGATCTGAAGAGAACAGCACGCCCGATGTTCTCCAGGCTTCTCCTACCTACCTACAGCATCAGGTATCATCAATAAAAGGAAGTTTCACAATTCCAGATGCACAATTTGCCTAAAGCAAATTGACAGGAAGCTGAACATGAGCCAGCAGTGTGCGCAGGTGGCCAAGAAGGCCAATGGCATCCTGGCCTGGATCAGGAACAGCATGGCCAGCAGGTCCAAGGAAGTGATTCTGCCCCTGTACTCAGTGCTGGTGAGGCCACACCTCGAGTCCTGTGTCCAGTTCTGGGCCCCTCAGTTCAGGAAGGAGATTGAGGTCCTGGAGCAGGTCCAAAGGAGGGCAACCAGGCTGGTGAAGGGACTCCAGCACAAGTCCTGTGAGGAGAGGCTGAGGGAGCTGGGGGTGTTCAGCCTGGAGAAGAGGAGGCTCAGGGGAGACCTCATCGCTCTCTACAACTCCCTGAAAGGAGAGTATAGCCAGGTAGGGGTTGGCCTTTTTTCCCAGGCAACTATCAGCAAGACAAGAGGGCATGGTCTCAAGTCGTACCAGGGGAAGTTTAGGTTAGATATTAGAAAGAATTTCTTTACGGAGAGGGTGATTGGAATGGGCTGCCCAGGGAAGTAGTGGATTCCCTGTCCCTAGAGATATTTAAAGAAAGACTGGATGTGGCACTCAGTGCCATGGTCTGGTAACCACAGCGGTAGTGGATCAAGGGTTGGAGTTGATGATCTCAGAGGACCCTTCTAACCCAGCCGATTCTATGATTCTATGAAAGCCAGAGCGAAGCTTGTTTCAGAGCAAAGATGGGAATGAATAAACTTTGCCGTAGAAGCTTAAGACATTACCTCACCCTCTCAGAAACAAAGACCTGAGTAATTCAACCCTGAGGTACAGGAAGAAACATATCATTTTGCTCTGCTGTCACAAGGTAACTAACATCCTGCAGAATGAACCTCCATGACATTTATTTGCTCAGAAGTAGCATGGTAGCTTTTAATGACATCTCAATACTCTCTCTCGCAGAACACTACCGGTGCTGCAGGCAGCTGGTATTCTCAGTAGCACTGCTGGACCTATTGGAAATGCAATCATAACCCTTTAAGGGTCCTAGTCTGGCACATCATCTTACTGTCTTCCTACCTATATTCTAGCCCCACAAGTGTTTCCAGACAAGAGAAATCCAAAGGATAGAGGGTCCAACATGCACCTTGCTGGTTGGTCTATCTTCATCTGAACCCTTTCCCTTCCCCCTCAGCCCTTGTCACCTCACCATGCAAAAGTGAACCAAAGAGGCCAGGTATGGAAGACTGTACTCTGTCCAATGCCAACAGTTTCAGAAACAGATACAAACCAAACCTGGTGGTGGTCTCTCAGTTCCCCGTTGGCAGTGCAACTGCAGGGAAAGCCTGGCAGCTGCTGACAGCCATCCCGTGGGCCAGCGACACCAGCACCAGCACGAACCAGAGCAGTGAGAGACCTGTCCTAATTTGAGCCACAACTGTAGGACCTCCCAAGGTCTATATACACCAGAAGTGATACAGTCTGGCTCCTTGCCAGTCCCTCATGAATGCTGCTCCCTTCCTGCCCACAGCATGTCCATGGAGGCTGTCCCTTGGGACACAAGCCAACCCTGCAGCCTTGTCTAGCCTCAGACTGCAGAGCTCTGTTCACATCTGTCCCGAATCTGTTCAGAAAGCAATTGCAAAACAATGACTACTGAATACCAAAGCAGAAAATCACACCCTGTGTCTATGCTCAAACAACTCACATGTGGAGCCACTTTATCACAGGCACTCAGGAGCTGAGAGTTTCCACACAGCTTCTAAAACATTCATGAAGTTATGTCATTTTAAAGAAATTTATAAAATTTACAAACATATGGAGCAGAAGAGGTTTTAGAAACAGAGTGCCCCTAGTTGAATTTTAAAAATTCAAGACCGATATAATTTCACCTTAAAAATTTTACTCAGCAGAAATTATATATAGATAATGAAAATGTTACCAAGGAATGATGGTAAGAAAGAATATCCCACTCCCACACTGACCTTACTTAAGGGAGACCGGTGTGACATATAACAACAGGCATTATAACAATATTAATTACAGACCTTAGTATACAGGGAACACATATAATCCATTCAATTTTGAATACAAATGTCATTGGTTTGTAAAAATATTTAATATGAAACAGTGTTTGTGTAATCTTGAAATAATCTGATAATTAAAATGTACATATTCTTTCACTTAGCATGGGTGGACCAGGCAGCCAAGGGCACTGTTTGTGACATTCACTCCAGGGTAATAATAATTAGATTTATTGGTGGGGCATGTTTTGAGAAGAGAAGAGCTTGAACTCCAAGTGAGTGCATGCTTCCTACTCATAATTCTGAGCTTCAGATGGGTTCACATAAAAACTGAAGCCAGGGTTTAAGTTATTTCTGTTTAGCTTGCTAATTGCTGGATTATAACGACTGTACTGGAACCAGATCTCAAGGATTTCACGAAAACTAGGGATTTGCCTCTGCGTCTCATTTGGCCTCTCTCTGGGAAAAAGGCTTTTAAGTCAAACAAACCTGTTAAACAGACATGGTTTAAAGAAATGGCAAGCCTGCCAACAGATGGCTCACGGGGGATTTAACTTTGTTTATGTGAGGTCTAACACAGGAGTTCTCAGCCTTGGGATCCTCTTCAGGTTTAAAGAGATTCATGACCATCCTCCCTTTGTTATGACCAACGAAGCACAAAGTTCAAATCACGTTATGAAGTGAAAACACTGTATTAATGGGAATGATGTCCAGCCATCCAAAAGAAAAGGTGACCTGTGTAATGGACTAAAAAACTTCAGAGTTGGGGATATCCATCCTTCACATACCAACAAATTTGTGATTTTGCAATGGATATACTGTATACAATATTTTTCTTATGCTGAGATCACAAGTCTGCTCCATAATAGTTTACAAAAAGAAAATTAGGCATGGCAGTTTCTGACAGGTAGCAAGCAATACTGACAAATGGCTGCTTTCAATACAGACTTCTGAAATAACTCTATGTATCACATCCAACATGGGAAGGGGGACACCTCTCAATCTGCAGCAAGAAATCACAAGGATGCTATGTGGAAGGAGAAAGATGGAGAGGACATTTCTCCCAAAATAGTTACATCATCCATGGTTTTGAACCCAATAAGGGAGGAAAATGTAGAAAAACTTCTACCCAAATGCAAAAGGCAGCTATCCATTTACTAACTGTATAATGAAGTATGCAAGTATAATCTAAAAGATGCTTGCACATGAGCAGTGCAGAACTGAGAACCATCTACAGTTCATTATCTTTCTTTCTTTTCTGAAAGTTTCATGAGATCTTGCCATCAGTTACCGTAAATGCACAGATGCTGCCCAAATCCTGGTTTTCCTAGCTCACACACCATTTTCGTTCTTCCCCCTCCTCTTGTCTCCCACCATACCACAGCAACAAATGGACAGAGATTAATTTCACATTTAGAAGATAAAGAAACCACAAATATAAGTAAAAGGAAGAAGAATTTCCAGACAGTAAATCATGCCAGGCAGACTTCACAAAACATAAACAGTTGCTCTTGCAAAGGTTACAAAACCGCTCCTACTTATTTGCTTCTTTGGTAATACTTTTCAGCCAGTGAGGAAAATGTTCCTCAATCTAGTGGTGTTTTTAGTAGATAGCCTCATTCTTAATTATCCTGCTAGTTTAATAGAGATGAATCTCCACAATTAGTACTGCTGTATTTCTAGCATCATCCTGTCTGATTTTAAAAACTGCACTGTCTCAAAGGCGGGACATCTTTCATCATTATGCAAGACAGTACTCCCTGCATCTTGGGATTCAAAGCCATCTAGCTATAAGTGACCTTGAAACAACACAGGAAGATGATGTAAGGTGAGCCAGCAAGTGAACACTCTGAAATTAGCTGTTTTGTTGTTAGCTTTCCACTGAATTTCTAGATTTCTGCAAATCCCCCAGCACAAATGTTATTCCCTTAAGAGATTTACTTCTCTCTACAAAAAGTCCAATTCTCCTCCTTTTTTTTTACCCTGTGTTTAGCAAATTAGAGCACTGGAATTAAGAAGCTAGAATATATAATTTTTTAAAGTACCTCTTAAACTCTAAGATCTATAAGCATAAATTTGTCCTTGCTAATGTGACAAACACTCCACTTCACTTCACACTTTATGTCAAGCAAAGAGATTTAAGCCTGAAGTCAATTATATAGCCCACTTGCCCACCTAGGTATTCTGCTTGATAGTCAGGCATCTTCTGAAATTTCCATTTTTTGTACTATCTACACCATACAGGCACACTCCCTTCTAATCTTTCTTTTGCACCAAAGGAAACCAAACTATTAAATATTCCCTGATAGATGACCTTTGTAACAGGATCTTTAACCAATGAATGTTCAATATTTTAACTTTCATTCCCCAGCAATGCTATTTAAGGAGCCATCCGAAGCTTCTGTTGCTCCCAAGGTTCCTGCCTGCAATGCAAAAAGAGATGTACTTTTTTTTTTTTAATGCCAGTTGCCTAGCAACCAGCCTAAGCTTTTGCAAGGAAACCAACAGAAGGAACAGCCTAAATCATAAAATTCTTCTGCTGTTGCTGCAGAATTATGTATCAAATATATTTATAACTTTCTTTCTAACCTTCTGGAAAGCTGTATGTTGGCAGCACAAGCATGGCTTGAAGCTCCTTGAAGCTGTTAGAGACATCTGCTTTTGCTATACTGTTTAAATAAGGGGAAGTAGGCATGGTTTTGAGTGCAATGCAGATATGAGCAGCTCAGACATGAGCTTGTCATTATTTGGCTATGACCAGTACATATCAGCAACTTGCAAAGGGCTTCAAAATCATAATTCATGTCTGTTTAAGACTGGTTTCAAAACCCTAAAAATGCTGCCAGCACAAGCCCTGGGCAGGGCTGCAGTATCTCCAACTGCTGGGCAGCCAAGAAGAGCAACAGTGACACTGCAAGATCAGTTCTGGAAAGAGCCGAGAGTCCCCCAGAAAAACAGCTGAATGACAGATTCCAAGAAGGATGTGATTATGTCCCTTTGTGTCACAACAGATACATCCTGAAGCTTTCTGTTATTAAGAAAACCATTCCGCTAGGTAAACATGTTTCTTCATCTTCGTCTTAAAGATGAACAAACTTAAGGGTTAAGAACAATACAGAGCATTTTGTGTAGTTGAAAGCAGCTTCATCTGCCTGGTTTTGCAAAGTACTATGCTTGGAGCTTAAATTCCCAGCCTGTTTTTCCCTAGTATGTCCTCAGTTGTGGCTAGCAGGGGCTGAGGGAAGACTCAGCTTCAATGCAGTTGTTTCTAAAGTCATGCAATTGCTGTCCTGAAGGCAAGCACGGGGCTGCTGGGTGTTCTGTCAACAATGGGTAAGAGAGGATGGACAGGTGCATGCCAGGCACTCCAAGAATACATGACCACCATCAGCAAAACCAGCACAAGGCCTGCTGAGTGTAGCCCTTGCATATAGATAGCTGCTTCCACTTATCTATATAACTGGACTCTCAGAGAGGCTCTTCTCCACATTCAATTGCTCGAGCTCAGTCTTTATGCACGCTTTACTGCACTTCATCCCCAAAATGAGTATAAGGGTTAAGGGATAAGAGCAGATTATCCTCTCCTAGCAGAGGATCCAGACCTCCTATAGCTCAGGCTCCTCAACCCGCCTGAGACTGATTCAGTCCCCAGCCCTTCTCTCAAGAGACACAAATCCATAAGGTTTTAGTTCAAAAACCAAGTTGTGTTGTGGGTTTTGGGTTTGGTGGTTTTTTTTGACAGAAACATTAAATATGAGCATGAAAATGGTTTTATACACTGTAGACACTAATAATAATAAATACCCATTGGACATGTCAGATCAATGTGAGACTGCTGTGAGCTGAATGGCTAAATCAGGGTAGTTGGCACTTTAAGAATAAGTAGACTCAGCATTCACAGAATAATTTAACAGCTATTCTTGAAGAATCCCTCCCTCATGACCCTTCAGAAAATGGCACATCATTTTCACTAAATACAAATCTTGTCTCCTTGTCTGTAGGTAGAAGAGAGGCCTTAACATTCCCTCATGTTGTTCAAGGCACATATCTTATCAGTTTATCTTTCCCTTCAGCGGTATGACAGGTAAAAAAGATAATCGTGATGCAGATCTATAAGTCTTTCTGAAGCACTACCTATTTAAGCTAGAACCCAATCCCAACATGCACTTCTGACTCTCTACTCCCAGAGAGCTCCAGTATGACCAGGTCCTGTGTAAGGCTGTTAGGTGTGGAGAGGGAGAGAAATCTGAACAGGGGAACATGTAAGTGATCCAACTGGTACGAGGCCAGGGAAATTCTTAGAAGCACACAAGGATCCTATTTTATATCCCTTGTGCATGTAATAGATCATCTAGATACTGTAACTCTAACTTCAGATACGTCAGTAGAGCCACCTCAATCCACAGGGGGTGCTGTGGTTACCTCCACAACCTCCAGTGGCAACGGTTTAGCCGAAAAGCAGCAGCAGCAAACAAGTCTGCCCCAAATAGCTGTCTGTCTCTTCATTACTGTGAAGACTCTGAAGTCTTCACTGTGAGAGTTTGGTCCTTTCTTCCTTCCTCCATTCTTATGAATGCAGGTCACTACTTTTTAAAAAATCTTGAGATAAGCAGATGCAACCTACTGCACTCGTTATACTCTGGCAGCAGGACACTGGCTCATCTCACTGCCTGAGGACTCTGCCAGATGGCATCCAGCTATCATACCACTTGGCCACCCAGATTCCAGACTGTCTGTGCATAGCAACAGAGCCAGGGAGCCATGCCCACTCAGCCCCTGGCTGTTGTATTCTCACATTATAAAGGTTATTACCAGCAGAAGTAACTTAAAACAGCTGTGAAGATTTCATCCCATTTTCTAGCACCAGTTCAGGAGAACAGGGATGATGCATTGCCCTGGTTTAAAAGTTTCTCTTGCCTATCCAGAATTGTATTTGGTGACACAGGACATCTCTCATTATTACTACTACTACTTTCTTCAGCAGGCACATCTTTGCCAAAATTTCATATAAAATTGCCTATAAAAGTCTTTTGAATTTCATGCTGGATTTTCATACAATCATAGAATGGTTTGGGTTGGAAGGGACCTTAAACATCATATAGTTCCAACTCCCTTTCATGGGCAAGGACAACATCCTCTAGACCAGGTTGCTCAAAGTCCCATCCAAGCTGGCCTTGAACACTGCCAGGGCAGAGGCAGCCAGAGCATCCCTGGGCAACTTGTGCCCATGGCTCACCACCCTCACAGTAAAGAATTTCTTCCTAAGGTCTAGCCTAAATCTATCCTCTTCCAGTTTTAAAGCACTACCCCTTTTTCTATTGCTACATCCCTGGTAAAAAGTCCCTCCTCAGCTTTCCTGTAGGCCCCCTTCAGGTACTGGAAGGCCACTATAAGACCTCCCCAGAACCTTCTCTTCGCCAGGGTGAACAAACCCAACTTTCTCAGCCTGTCCTTGCAGGAGAGGTGTTCTAGCCCTCTGATCATCTTTGTGGACCTCCTCTGGACTTGCACCAACAGCTTCATGCATCTCCTGACTTGGGTAGCTCAAAAACTGTACACAAAGTTTAATTCTTTAAACAAACATGCTCCTTTTGTTCAGTGCACATACAACCCCAAGAACAGGGGATGTAGACCACACCGTCTTACTCCCTATGCACATTGTTGAGGAGCACAGCAAAGAGAAATGGTCATCACTCCATTATTTTCACCATTTCAGTGGATAGAAGACAGGAAGATTATGCTTCTCTGAGCTTTTTCATTCACTGTTTTATGAAGCCCTAAGGCCTTGCTTGCTCTGTAAGTATTTACTGAAGTGATGTGCCTATTTTTCTTAAGACACATGCTTTATAAATAATGTATAAACTCAAGCATTTATCTGGTAATGAGCCTAGGTGGCTGGCTTGACATTCAGAATGATCACTTGTGAAAAATAGCAGTCACCATTTGAAAACTTTTTGGCTGGCAGTGGAAGAAAATAGTTTGAATTTCAACTTGATTGACTTAACCCAAAGGTGATGAATATAAAAATCAAAGTAACGCTAATCAAATGCAGTATAAAATTTAAAAAAAAAAAAAAAATTAAAAAAAGGGGGGGGGAGGGACACAGGATTAGATTTTAAAGCACTTTCGACAGTTTGCAAATTATAAAAACCTCTTTTAAAAAAAAAAAACAACTCTTTTTTTAAAAAAATGTTTCCAACCAATGTTTGGACCAATGTTTCCAACATTTATAGGTTGATAGAGCTGTTCCCATTGTACCCAAGATTTATGAGCGTGACTTGCAGTACTGCAGGATAAGTAATGCTTGATTTCATTACCAAGAAATAAGATCAGGAATTGGCTGTGACTGAGGCAGGTGAAAACAGATCTTTACCTATAAAGCTCAAGTGTACTCAGCATTCTGCAGTCTAGACAGACTGCATGGTTTTCTCATCAGTTCTTTCTGCTACATTGGAGCACTTACTTTTAAATGAACTCTGTCCTGCTATCAAGCTGAGTAGCAGTATAAAAATGTATGCCCCATCTCCATTAGCAAGATGATGCATTGCAGAGTATACGACAGGAATCCTGAGGGAATGCTTTGGGATTAGAAGTGAAACACTGCACAGATGGGATTGTTGGATAAGGGAATTCCCTTCGCCCCATACAGGGCTCAGAACATTTAGAGCTTTTACATCAATAGGCAAGATCAAGCCATTTTACATTGTAAATATTTAAGTACTGGCAAAAAGACATGACATACTTGAAAATCTCAAAAGATAGAACATTTACAGAGAAACAGATACTGGTGTTGATCTCTTTTCCTTTGAAGTACCAAACATTCAGTAACTTTGAGGGAAGCGGAAGAGGTATTCAAACATACAAAGAGAAGTTAAAGGTGAGGCCCTGTTTCTCTCCTCCATACTAACCTAAGATTGAACCAGTGTCCCTCTGGATACACACACACTCTCGACCACCAGCAGTTAAAAATTTAGATTTGCTCTCTGACAAATAACAAGAACTACAGCATTGTCAGTTGTTGAGAAATAGATTACACAACCTGTAAAGCAAAAAAAGCTCCAAGACAAGTCCTGAGAAACTTTATGGAAAGATACAGTGCCTTCCCACCACAGCTTATCTAGTCATTGTTGTCCAAAGCATCAAGAGATCAAGTATCAGAGGATTTGCAAAAGCACAGAGGGCAGCAACGTGCTAACTTGAGCTGAATGCCAAGGGGAGCTGGACCTGACTTGTAAACTCTCCCACCTGACATAAGCCAGTGGAAGGTATTAGCACCATGGCACCAAGCTCATTGTTTAAGTATTCCACCAGTAGCTTCAGTCTGCTCTTTACTTGACTGAGTCTCGCTATCATTTTAATACTTGGAATTAGATTTTGAAATGCTTGTATGGAACTCATATAGGAATCCCTGAGCCTCTTTCTCACTAAACATCTCAACTCCCTGCTGAGCTAATGTGCTTTGTTGAATTTTTGACATCCTCTTTTGATTATAACAGATTTTGTGGATTTGAGAGAGAAATGTGGAGTTCCAGAACAGAGTTAGCAAGGTCCCACCAAGTACACCCCCAGTGCTTCCCAGTGAGGTCACTGCTAACTGAAATTTGCCTGTGGTGTTCCACAGATCCCCAGTGATGCAAGCACCACTCAACCACTACAGGCAATCTTTTTTCCAGTGTATCACTGTCATTTTTTTGTCTCTTAATGGGAGACAAGAACTTCTGTTGCTTCAACTGGAAGCCATCACATCTTTTCCTATCCAGCACAGACAATATTAATTCCTAAGAGTTTCGGAAGACTTGTTTCTCTCTTGGACTTTTCTCTCCCCTTTAAGATACCAAAAATTCAGTTCTTTCAATCTTTTCACAGTCTATGCTATATCCTTACCCATCCTCCGTGCTCATTACTGGGCTGTCTTGTTGGTCCCCCATTTTCTGTAGGTAAAATGCATAGCAACAGACAGACTTCTAAGAGGTAATCATAGAATTGAAGGAATCCCTTCAGACATCTTCCAAACTTTGCTGTCACTTATACACCACAAGAGGACATCTTTGCAAAAGCATGCCACTCCATATTTATCTCCAATTTGCACTGTTTCCAAGTCAGCTTATAGCCATAAAAAGTCCAGCAGTAAGCCAGCATTTGGCAGATGACTGCCAGCTGATGGCTTCTGCCAATTTCCTCATAGATTCTCCTACTCTCCATGGACACAGAATATAGGGTCATATTAAATGGTCTGCCACCACACAGCAATAATTTGCTCACACTTTGTCAAAGTGTAGGTAGGGACCCTAAAAATTAACAGGCTAAGTTGTGTGCCATCCACATTTCCTGCAAGAAAATTACTCTTTTAACAATAATTTAAAAAAGCTCCCACTTCCTCTGCCTATCTGTTGTATCCAGACTTTAGCAACTTCAGTGGTTAACTGGCAATTTTGACAAATATTATACTAATGTTAAAAAACTTCTGCTGAAAAACACATGTCCATGCAAACCTTGTCACATAATTTCTTTTTCTACAATACCTTTTTCATAAAGTGCTTAAAAAATATTAAACCTTGCAAGCTGTGAAAACCTTGTGAAAAAACTAACATTTCCTTGATTGGATGGAAAAAACACAGCTAAAAGAGCGGTTAAGTCAACTGCCCAAAGACAGTGAGCTGATGACAGGTTTAGATATCAGTATCTTATGCTGAGCACATCTATGTAGAACCTGCAGAGAATGGACAGCTGTATAATACTTTTCAATCCAAAGCTATGTACAAAATCTGTTTTCTTCTGGATAATGGGAAGCAAACACTACATGGAAAGAACAGTACTAAATACCAAATGCACATACCCAAACACAAAGTGCAATCAAAGTCTAAAAGGAGAGCACTGTCCTTCCATGTAGCTGTTGGATGGCACCTGCCCCCACAAAACACATGACTGTGCACATACAAACAAGTAAGCTAGATACATCCTGCCAGAGGAAAACACACCCTTTTTAAGCCCTTTAGTTTCAACCTTACCTTTCCACAAGCCACCATGGAGAGGGCGAACTGGTACCAGAGATGAAATTCACCAAATGCAAACTTCATGGCTCTCTCCAAGCACTGAGAAATAAATATTTGGAATAATGTCAGATTATTTTTTTTTAATCACTTCTGTCAAGACTGCTGTTTGTCTTAGTAATCAAATCAGGGGAGACAACCTGTTAGGGTCCAGGGCACAGTATTCCACCAGTATTAAGTATTCCACCAGTAGCTTCAGTCTGCTCTTTACATGACTGAGTCTCGCTATCATTTTAATACTTGGAATTAGATTTTGAAATGCTTGTGATTTATTTATTGTTTATTTATTTATTTGTTTATTAAAATAATGACATTATTTTGCTCTTTTCAGTTAATGAGGTTTGCTAGCATATACCATCACTTCATATGAGAACCACTGTGTTCAAGTGCCTACATACAAATTATTTTAATGTCTCAAACAATTCTCTGTGTGTTTCTGGCCTGTGCAGCCACAGGTCTGTAGCTGTTTCCACTACCTGCCAGCTCATGTGCTTTATTTTCACCTTCCCCAACAAGTCACTGCAAAGAGAGGTTTTGCTAGCAGGCTTCAAGTGGAAGTTTGAGCAGAAGCCAGGTGGAGGTACCTCGGAAAGCATGACATACTGCCCTCTTCTGCCCAGCGTGATACTGAGGAGGTCGTAGACTGCAGAAGCATCCCTGAGGCTGACAGCTCGGTCAACCTGCTGCTCTGGGGCTCGGCTGATCACTGCATCCCGGTTTGCCTGTGCACAGACACAAATGGAACATCAGAGCCCAAAAGAGAAAGACAGAACCGATTTTTTCATAGAAAATTCCAACCGTCATCCGTGGCGTCGTGTTTTAAATCACCTTGAGGTTTGTTTTTTTAAACTCATCCAGACATGAGGAGGATGTTTCCAGAGTTACTTTTCCATCCAAATGAAGCAAACTCAAGAAGAGAACTGAACATACAGAAAGGAAACGCTAGGAATACCTCATCTGTATTCGTTTCTGAGAATAAGAGCATTGTAAAACAGACCCATCAGATTCAATTTCCTCAATCATTAGAAATTCAAGGCCATCCTTCCGCCACATTTTTTATTATTTCAATTGCCGGGAACTTTGGTAACTGTTTCCATGGTTGGCATTTTATCCTTGTGTGTGCGTTTGATTTCCTCCCAATAGAATGTGTTTTTCTTGTTGTTTTCTTCTACTCATTTTTTATTTAATTTGAGCAGGTTGCCTTAGTAATCAGATTTGCCTGACATCAATTTAATGCAATTAGAGGTGTGGGCAACACATCAAGTATTTTTTTAAAAAATACCTTATAAGTGTTGATTTTGCATAATCTATCAGTACATTGCTCAGCCTAGACCAAAACAAAACCTTACTTTTGACAGAAAATAATCAGTCTAGCCATTTGCAAGGATGTCCCAAAATACCATATGCCACAGACTCAGATTTACATCACGATCCCAGCCTATCTAATTTCTGAGGACAAAAAAGGAGATTTCAGTCCCAGAATAAATCGAATAGTCCCTCTGTTTTCTGAATGCAGAGGATTTCATCCAGACTGCCAGACCTTTGAGAGAGGTAGTGCTGTATGCCATTGAGCACTAACACTGACTGACAGCACAGATAAACTGCCCTGGGCTCCTCAGCTAAAAGAGGTACAACATCAGATGTTCAGGTCTACATATCTAAAAGATCAGAAAAATTAAAAGATTGCCAGCAGTTTCACCTGGGGCAAAGACAGATAAAATGTTCCCTCCCTGAAGCACAAAGATTACAAAATCTATTCTATAATACTCATTACTATTATGTTACATCTATTTCTTTCTAATTGCAGAGAGATTCTTTTTTTTTTCCTAAAAAGGTTAAATATGGGAGGTGTAATAAAAATTTCCAGAATAAGCAGCCCTTAAAGCCCACATGTATTTCACCATGATTAAGCTGCAGCTGGTTCATCATGATATTATCTGTGTAATGCCCCAGTTCCAAGCTCTCTTCATCACAGCCTCAAGCCAAGACTGCAAACACAATTACTGACAACTAACACAATCACAACCAAGGGCTAAATGGCAACTGCAGTTAAAGGCAAACTGACAGATCAGACTCAGTCTAGTGTTTGCACAAATAAACTTACACCAACTCTTATAGCCACAAATGTATTTTTCTTTTTTGTTTTACTACAAAAGATGTAACTGCTGATTAAAAAACAGTTCAGTACAATAGGTCACATGATGGAATGAAAAACTTCAAAGATAAAATCCTTCAAACTGACTACAGAAGCATAGCTTTTCCACCTTTATTAGCAGAATTAAACAAGAATAAAATGATAAATAGATGTTCATGTTGTTTGGATTTAACTCAAGACTGCTACTTTCGAAGGAAAAAGGGAGGTAAAAGCATATACAGAATGATTCTGAGACTGCTGCTTCAGATAGTTAAAGTCAAAGCATACACAGAATGATTCTTATTGACAAGTGAATCCTCCTACATACATACAATAACACTAACTTTTTTTTTTTTTTTTTTTGCATTGGTTACATTGTTATGACAATTGTTTGTAGAAAATAGCTACTGAGATAGCACTCCCATGCTCTGTAATCTCATCAGCAGCCTCCCATTAGAGTCACCCAAAAAAGCATCAGACTATAGCTATCCATCTAATACCAAATAAGCTGTGATTTTCAATTTGATGCATTGAAACAGATAGAAAATTAATCAGAACTGGTGAGTGCCCATAACATTTGCCAATAGATACTGGTGCTAGAGGGAAGAACATGCCCAAATCCTGCAACAAGCAGGAACATGAGACATATTATAAGGCTGCAACTGCAGTCATACTGAACATATCGTACTTTAACAAAAGCAGACAGAAGTTAAAAACAACATATGCATGACTGATATTCTTTCCAAGGTCATAAACCTGCTTATTCTGTTCAGGCTCTTAAATCTCAAAGCCCTAGGTGCAGGCAATCTATCATTCTCTGTACTTGCATGCATAAAAGTTGTCATTGAGAAAATTCATCATCACTTCAATTCTGTCTTTTTTTTAGTATTAAACCTATTTCCAATTGCTAATCAAGCAGCTCCCATATATATATGAGAGCTGTATGTATATAAAAGGTGCAAATATCATAGCACTGAACACTAGCAAGAACATGGAGTGTCTCTAATGCAGTAACAAAAAGCATCATGCCAAGGCTCAATGTATCATTTAATACTATAGTCACATACAGAAGAGTGGAGAACGAAATGTGAATCACTTTTAAAAGTCACTCAAATAAATTGTCCTACCTCTCACAGAAGCAAGGGTGCTGTCAACCCAGAGAATTTTTTAATCTTTGCATTTGTTTATATTTTTGTAAACTTCAGGCTGTCAGTGAGGAATCCTGACAAGCCACTGGTTAAGTACAGGTGCAAAACAGTTGTAGAGTTACTGCACCACAACACACACCAATTCTGCTGCATGGAAAACATTACTTACTGAAACTAAGACAGGGAGATACTTCATTTTGCACTTGAGACCAGATAAATTCTAAGCTATTTAGACCAACATTTTTTTCAATACCTGTGGTTTCTGTTGTTTCAGACTAGTAATTTTCCTGAACACAAATGGAAAAAGCGTTATTTGTAGAACACTGATCTCGTGTCCCAGTAACATAAGCAGAAATTCCCAATCTGTCCTACTGCATTACTTCCTCCTCCTCCACTATAAGCATCAGTAAAACATAGCTTCAAATACATTTTCAACACCCCCAGCATGACTGTTCCCTTTAAGCTGTTCCTATTGTCACAAAGACAGGCCTCACAGCACACAAGCAGGATGGAGAGAGATGGTGAGTCACAGCATTAAAAGAAGAAAATCTCTGTTCAAGGCTGTTATGTGGGATGGAGAAGGTCACTAATGATACCAACAGGAGGTTCACCATCGAGAGCTAGAGTTACTAGCATTATATAGAGCAAAAATATACAGACAATTCTGCTTCATTCAAGGTACTCTCAGGTAATGGAGCAACCCCTAGATGCGCAGGAGGCTCAGACATGACACCAATCCTATTTTGGGAGAGAAGGCACATCCTGTAGCCAGCTCAGACAGAGCAACACACGGGACAGCAAGCACCTTCAGCCAGGGACACAGCCCATCTGCAGGCCACACACCTCCAAAAGGCTCCAGCACGGCTGGTAGCCCTATGCTGACCCAGCCATGCTGATGTCTCTGTATCATGCCTAGAGCCCAGCTCTGTTTGCACCAACATCTGTCACAAGACCAGATGGGGTTCAGCAAGCCTTTTAGGTCTGGCTCCAAAGGGCAGTAATACAACAGCATGGGACATTCAGAGCCCTGCTGGCTCTGACAGCAAGGAAGAGATCTGCTTTTCTTTGGGTCTGCAGTTTAAGTAACAATCCTGAGCTAAAGGCAGCTTCTGTTGTATTTGTATCACCACAAATACTGGATTTGTATCCACAAACAAAATATACTTGCCTGCAAATTAGACAAGGCACCTATACAGGGAGAATTTGCTGTATATTAATGAACCCGATAACTACATATTATTTATGGCATGTTTATTACACATAGAATGGAAGAGAGGCACAGCAAATCCAAACAGCCATTACTTCAGCAGTTACTACACACACTTACACTGAAGAAAATTAAATTTTACCACAGTCCAAAGACGTGCTTCCTAATTAAACATCAAGCAATCACATGGATTACAATAGAGCATATTCCATGTAGCAGCCCCTTCTCACAGCAATTAGCTATGAAGTATCCTTTAATTGCCCACTATGAAACATGGCTCCCCCTGCTTTTTTTCAAAAAAAGAAAAAGAAAGCAATTAAAATCTTTAATGAGTGGCTGCTGCCTGCCCCCTAATTCATGTGCATTCTAATGTTCAACTTGTGTCTTTTCATAATAGACATAATTGTCAGATCCACTGCAACCCATCTATACAGAACAGCAGTGTGTTTTACACAGTGTACTGTAATAATGTAATTGGTATGATTCAATACTAGCATTAAGAGAGAAAAACAAATGCTACGTGTGCAAGATTGACAACAAGCTTTTGAAATCATGCAATTGATGCCTTTAGTGCTAAGGGCTGGAAAATATTTAGCTCATATCCTTTGGATCCCCATCCTGGCTGTTTTGTCTGTACTGCCAACAAAAGGAATGAATTCTGTGCAACGGCAAGAACCCATGAGTGTGGAAGAGGCTACTGACTTTTCACCTAAGTTACTGATGATCTCTACACAGTACTTGAAGATTCCCCTCACTAAGATCTACCAAAAAAAAACAACAAAAAACCAAAAAACCAAACATATTCGGAGATGACTGCAAAGCTGCTGTGAAATGGGGAAGCAGGTAGAACAGGGTGGGAATACCATACTCCAGCCACTGCCAAAATTGATCTTCAAGAGATACCACAACTTGCTAACTTCCTGCCTTGTGAATCGTGTGGCATTTGTCTCGTTCCTGGTAGGCAGCAGGTCACAAGTCACTGGTACTCAATTCAGATGTCTCAGCAAAATAATCCACTGTTAATGATGATCCAGTATGACCATATCGATATACCTCATTTCTCATCAAGTATATTTTAATGTCTTGTACTTTAGAAGTACTAATTCTAGAAACGTCACTGAAAGCAAGACAGACACATAGCCCAACAGCCCAACAATCCTACACAAGAGAGAGGGAAAAGCATTAAGTTTGTTTATGGATACTGCTTTGGGTAGCAAAGCCACATTTGCTATCAGTAATCTGCACTTAGAAACCTGTCTATCAAGAACTTGCATCCCCCATGCAAGTTCAGAAACAAGCCTGCAGAAGCAGCTGTGTATCCTGACACCTTAGATCTGTTTATTGAAGTAATTAACAGAGGTGGCATACTTCACCTTAGAGACATCCTGCAATCCACCTTTGCAGGTTCAAAACACACACATTTGCTTTGCTGACCAGTTAAAGAGACAATTAGGTTTGCTATTTTCAGTGCATGGTGTGATTTGGCAGGAACCAACAGAGCAGGCATCCTGTCTCCAGTTGCCTCTTTCAGCTGCCACAGTCCAATAGCCTTCAAGAAAATACTTACGATGGTCATCCAGCTGTTGTGTCATCACCACCTGGTGTCATTCCAAAGGAAAAGAAAAAAAATTCTACAAAAGCAACCAGAGATTCTTCTCCTTTGCCAATCTGTTTTTTGGACAGCATTATTTTATAAAGCTAGCAACTGTAGAGTTAACTGGTTTTAATTATTTATGTGCTTGAGAATATAAAGGTTTAATATTATTCTGTTAAAGGCAAGATCACAGCCATGAGTTTGCTCTCACCCATAAAAAGAACAAGACAAGTCCCAGAACCTTACTTCCCCTCTCACCATCTGTTCTGTGCTCTCCGAGGTCAAGTCGCCTTTAGGGATTCAAATCTGAGAGAAGATGAGGATGACATTTCTAATCTTTGTTACACAGGCACAGAATTTATTAGTTTTGGATACACGAAGCTTCATTTGCAGTATGAGTGAACACAGAGCCAAAAAAAATAGTCCATGTTACCTGGTATGTTTGGGAGCCTGCACCAACCAGAATCCCCAGTTGTAGAAGCCAGCCTTGCCAAGGGCTGAATGAAAGGATTTTAGATTGTACACTGGACCTCAGATTCAGGAAGGCCAGGTTTCTAAGGACAAAGAATTTTTATTTTTCTTTTCTACTTTCTTTTTTTTAACCTCAAAAGTAAACACAAAAAGTAACAGAAAGTGTTCCATTTCTGGCTGACTTTAAGGGGCAGAGCAGTCAACTCAGAATACTCCTGAGAATAGTTATTTAAGTAAACAAAACTGCAGCTAAGGGCTAGTCCTACCAAACATCCCCTGCCTACACCCTGCAGCATAAAGCACCAGAGTCCCTGATGGCAGAACCTGTGCCATTCCAAATGGTTGCCTAATGTAGAAAAACCACACTGCAGCAAGTCACAGTGGGCCCTTGGTTCTCCCCACAAACACAGCACCACTGGTTTTGATGGGTTAAATGCAATTAGAAAGAGGGCTAGTGGTTTAAAGACAGGCCAGTCCATTTTTTCCAACATGTGATAGGAACACATCATTATACCACAGACTGAGCTTGCAAAGGCTGTCACCAGCTGGATGTCTCCTTGGTCTGAAGGAGAGCATTTTCCTCCTCTCACAAATGCAGCACATCCATATCGTAACTCAGGCAGTGCCTAAGGAATTAGAATTCATCCAGGAGACCACAAACCCCCTAAAGACAGCCCTGACTGTGGTAATCTTTAGGCTGCCTGATTTGTTTCACAAGATTCCTTCATTAGAACTCCACAGCCAACCATTGTGACTAAGTAACAGCTGGCACAGAGGAGGAGCATTTGCCAAACTCAACAACCAGGATGCTTTTCATTGTTTACTGAGATGCCTTAGCTTATGCAAATAGGTCCCATTTTCAAAAGGACAGAAAGAATACAGAAGGGAACTCAAGAGACTGCCATAAGGAAAAAGGTCCCAACCTTTCACTGTGTTAGTATTCACACAGAAGCATCTTTAAAGCTATGAAAGAGGCTATCATGTTATTTGGTCATTTGAAAAACTTCTACATACTTAGACACAGAGGCAAAGTGAGTAAAATACTACAGGAACCTTCAGGGTCCCCTTTAGAAGATACTCTTCACTTCATCCCACCAGAACATGCAAAGTGGCACCCTGCCAATGCAAGGTAAAGGGCTAAGAAGAAAAGCTGGGGCAGCATCACAAGCCAGAACCCAGCACTACCAAGAACCAGAGATTCACTGGAATGTAGTGTCTGGTTCACAACATCTTAAAGGTGATTTTTTTTCATCCTTTCTCCCTTACAGGAACAGTTCTTCTACCCCCATAACATCTGGGGAAAAGTGTGGATTTTGGTGAAGTAGGTGTTAGCTTCACTTTAGGAAGGCAAGACAAACAGAAAAATTGTGAATTTCAGCAGCAAACTACCTAGCACTGATCTACTTTCATGTATGGCTCTCTTTTTCATCTAATTAATCACTTATTTACTTTGAGGTTTTCTGGTGATTCATGCTTCTCCCCAATACATCTTTGTTCTATGTCCCCTCCACATTGCTGACTACTCTTCTGTCCCTTCTCCTCCCAATTTTGTCTCTCTCAAGCTCATTTTGGAGAGACAAAAGTCAGGAACAAGCTTGTGGAGCAGCTGCTTACCTTTATGGTTCTGCAAAACCATAATAATAGCATGGTTGCTCTTTTGTCTCCTTAAAAATCAGACAGGAAAAGTATGAAAACTGGAACCAGGCAAACTGGTGAGTTTTGCTCTGATAGAGCAATGCAAGTGTCAGAGAAGCTGGAGATCTCCCAGCAAGCCACACTAATTGTATATGTATACTTCTGTTTCATTTTAAGGGATAAATACTGAAAGCACTCCTAACCAAGCCAAAATCCAGGAACACCAACTATGTTACTTACTGGACGACAGAAACATATTATTATCATTTTCCACTGACACTGACAAGGAAAATATGTTTTATCCAGTTTGTAAAATTATATCATTAGCGAAACCTCAACTGGAAATCTGCTTCTTGTTAACTCATTTTCCATGAGCTTCTGCAAGTTTTAAAAAACAGAGTAAAAATACTTCAAACAACAAACCTGTATATGAAAAAACTCACTAGCCTGCAACAGCTGTCATGGAAAAGATGTCTCATGTCATAAGTAAATAAAATTTCCCTGTCTGAGTCCCATAACAGTAAAATGACAGGAAAATATTTATGGATTGCAAACATACTTAAGAATAGTTTGGTCCCTGTGTTCCTTCAATTAAGAAGCACAATCCTGTGGTTCCTAAGTGTATTTCTATACACCACTGTGTTTCTGTACACTTGTCCTGTATTTTTGGTAAAATAACTAAGTCATGGCAAGTCTATCACTTATGCAAGAGGAAGGTTCAATTGTTCTATTTCCCCGCAAAATGGAAAGACAGTTATGGTTCCTGCAGTGCTCTACTACAGGATCTTTGATTATTTAAGTGCTTTGACCAAAACACAGTGTATCTGCTTCCAGAAAGTTCCTATATATAGAAGACAGCACTTAAGCAAACATAAAGCATAGTTATTAAGCCTTGAAGACAGCACAACAGACCAGTTCCTACCAACAGCATTTTCACACTGCTTCATCCATAACTCACTCATAGGACCAGTTTGCCATTTTATGCACTATTGGAATCAACAGGGAAAACTTCCATTCACCTCAGCAGAAGGAGACTACAGAGTTTAAGGTAGCACAAATCCTTCCTGACTGGAAGCTCAAATGCAGGAAAGGCTGAAGCAGTAGCAGCAGTTGCTACTCCAATCCTCTGATCTTCCTCCTGCTTGCATCAGCCCCAACAAACCATGCTGGTAAGAACTCTTCTGATTTTAATAGATGTGCATGTGGTGTTCTACTAATGCTCATTCCTGGAGCCTCCACCTCCAATTATGAAAATCCCTTCTAACTGTGGAAAAGCCCTTGAAAACACAAAGTAGATACACTGTTGAGGTTCACTTTAGAAAGCCCTAGGAAAACAAAATATATTAAGATGTTCTGCCTCTCCATTTTTCCCCCAGATTTTTAAATCCACAAATGTGAAATTGCCATGTTCTGAAGAAGTCTGCAGGAAAGGGGAAGGACTTAAGCCAGAAGAATCAAATAAAAGTTGAAGGAAAAAAACCCCAACATGTTTCCACACTGCATCTTTTCAATTTGTCTGAAAGCTATTTAGAAGTTCTTAAGATGGTCATTGATGCTCCAAGGTTTTCAAGTCTCGCTTTGTGCTACAAGTGACCATGCAGTACTTAAGGCAAAGTACCTTTCCTTACACATTTTCAGAAAACAATCCACACACATTCTCTGTACATTTGCATCTTCTCAGAACACAAAAATTATCAAAGATTAGCATACAGTTTTCCATACATCTGCTTTTCTCCACCTTCTCCCCTTCCTCTTCAAGGGATTTAGTTTTTTAAGCATCTGATGTTATAAATAGAAGAAAATCTAGTTATTTCACTATAGTTCATTATGGATGTTTCTCCATGTGACAAAACTCCCTGAATCATAAACATCAAAAATTGACAAAGATCACTCAGGACTGAAACAGCCAAAATACTATTCCTGCAGACTAAAGAATGTAAGCAGGACATTGTAACCTGCAAATGCCGAACAGTGAGTACCAACATCATCCCTGGCTTTAGGCAAGGCTCCATTCCTCTCATTCTAGATCCATAAATTCACACAGCTGTTTTGAATGGAAATATCTGTCTGCTGAGAATGTATCTGGATGTCTGAACCTGCAGGCAGCTATGGTGAATGCAGTCACTCCCTCTTGACAATTCCTAAAACACTTCACTGATGTTCTATTTAATAAAAGAGGTGTTGCTAATAAAGGAATGAACAGCATTTCCCATTCAACAGCTGAATCCTTGCATCTGTTTATCTAGGGAAGATTCTGTAAACAAAACCAACCAGAAGACCTGACATGGAAACATAGGAAAAACATACTCCTTTGTGCTATTAGAATTACAAACTCATTTTTGGCTTACCATGGATTCACTGATTAGGAGGAGGAGAAGAGCCTCTTCTACGTTGTCTTGTGGGCAGTACGCACTGAAAGACAGAACACATTTTTCTGACGAAGGTCAAGAATTATCCTGTCAGCCTCTTTCTCATTTCACAAGAGGAACAGTAACTTGAAACATATCATGCATAATTCATTTGCTAGGCAATACCTCATTTTGCAGGTTCATACAATTAAAAGCTCTGCAAAATATCCTAGATGAGCTATACTGAACCATAAGTAGATTATTTCCATTTCATAGTAAAGATGGCTATTTGGTTGGATTATCTTTCTTCCTAGGAAAAGAAAAATATATCAAACACCCAGGGTTTAATGCTTTATTTTTTCAGCAGGCCTTTTTATGGGAAGAACATACAAAACTACTACATGAATCAGTGATGTAATTAGCAGGGCCAAAGACTGTTCAAACATTCTCCTTCCTCCTGAAGGAAGGATAAACTGAAATAAAAAAAAAAAATAAAAAAAAGAGTTCTTACTTCTCTTCTGTGTACAGCTCAGGCCTCCGACAAAGAATATTGCTAACATAAGACTGATCTTCCTTGTTCATGAACTCAGGAAGCGGATCAGATAAAGGGCTCCAGTAACAGTCTTCACTGAGGGAATGGAGAAGTAGCTGAGCCAGCTGTTTGGCTGCAGTCTAGAGATCAGCAGGAAAAGACACATGAGTGAAGCCTTCTTCAACACAAAAGATTCACCTATCCCCATGTTTAATCTTGGGAAGGAGATGTACCAACAACATGACAATACCACTTTTGAGAAAGCTCAAGGAGGTAAAACAGCTGCTAAAAAGTCTCCTGCAGTGGCATTTTTTCCCTCCTCTGAAAAGGCCACTATTCTGCCTTTACATGGTCTTGTACACTGTTGGAAAAATGTCCCAGAAAGGCCTGACAGCAAGGAACACTTTGGTGAGTGAAGAGAACTGACTGCCACATGGATTGCTGAGACAGTCTTACCAATGTTACTATACTAGAGTTTGATTGCACTCCACTGCATTTTCAGTCTCAGGATTTTGTATGCAAGTCTCAGCCCAGAGGCTACTTTTGTATTAGGTTTAAGAGATCAATCCTTTATCTGTTAATATTGCTCTTTTATAGCTTCACCTTGGTACTGCTTCTCTCTTTTTGTTGCAGTACTGGAGGGAGTACAGAAGAGAAGTTTATGTTGAGACAGCAACATCACACTCACATTCTTGACCACTGAGTGGCCAAAGATCCATAAATACTTGCTTTCTGGTTCACAAAAGGAGGCAAGTTAAGATGACTTCACAAAATTCTCTTTGGCACTTGACCTTGTCCTCCATCCAATAAACACCTGATTTTTTGTACTGTAAATAAATGAACATGCAAGCAAGCTACATAAAACTGGGTGCATCTTCTGTGAACTGTAAGGAGCACAGCACTCTTAAGAACAGAGGAAGGCTGAAACATCAATTGGACCAATGAAATACTGAGGTTCAAGTTCCTGTTTCCAGATTCAGGAAAATAATTTTTGATGCAAGGTTCTTTATTTTCATCCACCTCACCACATATGAATTCATTAAATTAGTTCTAAAATACAAACACAGTAGCATGTGGTGTTTCTTTAACACCAGAAAGGGAGGTTCCATAAATGTATCTAACAACTGGCAAAGTGATCTGAATGAACGATGATGCCTCAAAGAAATCTCATCACATGTAACTCCCTGGAAACCCCAAGACCTTCCATGCACTCCTACTGACAAGTTACAGAAAGCCTTCTAACTAGGCTTTTCTATGTATTTTATAGCAAGCAACCATGAGCAAAATGGCCTAGGGTCTTGCAACATTAGCCAGTATAATTTTATTGTCTCAGTGTGTAATTATTTAGTCAGTTTTACCCTGAGGAGCCAACTCTCTTATATTTTTTTCCTACATTCTTAAAGGGGAGGGGAAAATAATATACCAGCAATAGAAAGATCTCTGTGTAGGAGCACAATTTGTGATAAGTCTTTCAAAAGGCAAGCACCAAATACATTTGTGTTTTTCTATTTTAACATACAGTACAGTAGATGTGTAAATTAGTTTCACTCTTGTTTTGAATAAGGCAAAACAAACCAGAACAGGCCAAGACTCTGATTTATGTTATTACAGCCTTTGGCTAAAAAAAGCATCATTATGCTCAAAGAACACAGTGATCCCACAAATAAGGAAAAAAAAATATGTGGTTCACTTTCATGCTTCAAAAACTTGTTTAATTAAGCATGTTCCTCCCTTTGCCCTCTTGACAGCTTTTTAAAAATAAGTAAGAAAATTAAAATGCAACCTCAAGTAAAATGGAAATCCCAGGAAAAACTATTGGATAAACACCTTCAGATTTCCCTTAGGGATAAATCGCCCATGGGTGTTGTACAGCCCTCCCCAGTTGCACAGAGACAGGAGCATTTGAGTGCCACATTCTGTCATGTTCTAAGAGCAGCAGATGGTTAGACTCACTTTAGCAAAATGATAAAACAGGCAAACAAGAAAAATCCCCTGAACCCTGATCTCAATCTGGAAAAGAACATAACCATTTCAGTATGATTATTTAAGTCACCTATTCTAATTCCCTCCACAAACTTCCACATGCATCTGTATTTTCAATTAGGCATATACCGGTGATCCCAATGCAACAAGATCAGTTTCCAGACCAGAAGTTCCAAAATACAGAGGTGAGGCAAAAAAACATCCAGGCTACCCTCCCTCTTGCACTTTCATTTTAGCTCTACATTTGCATACGAGCTAGACACACACTCAGTCCATCCATTGGAATCTGGCACTCCCCATCTTCAAAACTCTATGCAAACCCATGCACTCTTCCCTTGCTGAACTTTGCTGCAATCAAACAAAACACAACGCTGAAGTAAGCACAAAGCAGGCTTAGATGCATCAATGCTTTTAGTGATGCAAAATTTTTATTGATGTTCTCAAGACTTTGCTACTCCCCATGCTGTTGACCTTGTCACCTCCCAAATAACTTAAAAGGGAAAATAGAGAAGAACCTGTTAAAAGTCTAAGAACTTAAGCTGGCACATAAATAACTTGCTCCATGATTTCTTTCACAGAAGCACTTAGGATAACAGGATGCAGAATGACAACACCAAGGCTAAAAAAACCAGCCAAACAAAAAATTTAAAATCAGTCTGTACTGTACTGCTTTGAAGGGTTTTATAGGAAGAATGCTCAAGCCCTTGAGTCTCAAAAAGCACTGCTTGTTGCATTTGAGCCAGAAGTACTTAGTGCTTCTACATCCAAATGCAAAAAGGTGTGCACGCACACACTGAAAGTAAGACACTATCACCTCAGGACAGCACTCTCAAGCTAAATACATCCGTGTTTCATCAGGGATACAAAATGCACTGAAAAAAAAAAACAACAAAAAACAAAAAACAAAAAACCCAAACCCCAAACAAACAAAACCCCAAGCAAAATAAACAAACAAAAAAACCCAAAGCCAAACAAACAAAAAAACCCAGCCCAAAACAACCCACTTGGCCAGGTCTGAAGATGCCCAGGTCTGAAGGCTCAGAGTTCTTTGAATTAAGTGCATCACTTGACACATCACTTCCAAAAGCTGAGGTAGTAGGTGTGGGGAGGGGAAGCAATGATCAATCAAGTGAGTACAAATACATTTTTTGTCCTAACTGCACTGGTTAATAAAAAGAGAGAATTCCTGTGTAGCAGGAATTACCCCACATTCCCATCTCCCATTCCCCTTACCATTTTGAAGGTCTGAGTAGCTTTTGTTTCCACAGTCCGTAGTATTTCCCGCAGACACCTCATTCCTTTCACAATATTTCTATGGGGAAACAAAAACAAAACAAAACAAAACACCAACCACACAAAACAACCACATTATAAAAAAAAACAAACAAGAAAAAAGAAAAAACCCAGAACATTAGAGAAAAAAAAACTTTATGATGCACCAAAGCTTGGCAATGAAGTTGACATTCAAAAAAACCCATGAAACAATCACTAACACTGAGTATGCAGCAGCGAGACACAGACAGGACAGTGGCACTGAGTCAGGCAGTGACTGTAGCATGCCTAGTCCAGATAGCTTCCTAGGAGAAGATCACATTCACATTTGATGAACAGAGGGGACATTTGGAAGCCTTTCATGTCTCATATTTATGAAGCAGATGCTTCTTCTTAAAAGCATCTACATCTTCTCTTCATACACACAGATTGTACTTGTTTGAATTAGATTGAGCTTACGTGATGCTTTTAACTGACGATTCATTTGAGGTGGTGCTTAAACACCTTGTGTCTGATGGTCCAGACACATGATGAAATTACAGTGGTTTAAGAAGTTTATTTCCAGGCAGCTAGGTTGCAGTGACTGTCTGCAAGCACAGCTTAACCTGCAATAAAGGAAGGTTAGGCTCCAGAAAAAAACAAACAAACACATTAGTGTACCTACACCATAAACAATTGAAGCAGACCAGTTGCCAAACAGTATCTTAACTGCTTGTGTGAGCAGTTAGAGAGATGCAGAGAGGAAAGATTAACCACTTGGACATACTAGTTAACATACTTTCAGCCTACAAGCTCTTCAAGGCTAAGGACATGCCCCCACCACCACAGCACCTACAAGTTCAGCTCTCTTTCATTGCAGGGTGGAAGCTACCCAAAGAAATACAAGCTATAATAAAAAGAGCAATGCTGTACTGAAATAAAGACAACTAGATAAGTTGGTACTGGTACATTAACTGCCACAGCATCTTATTTCAGGACAATTTTCTGTGCAGAGGAAACATAAATTAAAAAAAAAAAAAAAAAAAGCCATGCACCATAACAACCTTTCTGTCAATCTGACTACATTTTGAAGGTAAGCGGTACAGACTGCGCTTGTGCCCTATTTGATACACTGCAAACTGTCTGTGGTCCTTGCAAATATTTGAAGAAACAAAACTTCCCTCAATCAATACTAATCTCAGAATTTTAAATTTGGAGGTAATCTGTAGATTACCCAGCTGTGGGCAATCTACAGAGTAGCAAAAAATTAAGGTAGAAGCAAAAACACTGGAGACTTGTCCTTGTGGAGAAAGTCAGATGCTGTCATTTTTCTTCCTTCCAATGTCTGAGGGTCTAGGAAAGTATATATCCTCAAAGATGAAGTTCTGGACCTTAAACTGAGGAAAGCAATAAAGCACTTGGTGATATTTATGCATGTGATTAATCACATCTAATCCAACAGAACTATTTAAATGGTATTTATTATCAGATAGCCAAAATCAATAAATTCTTCCATCTAAACAAAAAGGACTCGACCAACTGCTCTCCTTAGTTACCGAAAACTACTGGTACTACCTGTGTTTCACTGGTCTCCTAAAGAGGCTGGACAGAAGAGTCACATAATAATTTTAGATTTCTTGTTAGGACAATGGTATATGACTATATAAAATCTCAATGAAATAACTTAACTAGCATCAGAAAGAGTAGTGAGCACTTGCAAAACAGATTAGCTCCACATTGGGCACATGTGTGTCTAGCTCTCACCTAGAGTTTTGTTCCCAGAGAACTGGAGCACCATTTCAGTTCCACTTTTAGACAAGGTCATTAACCAAGTCAAGAATCATGGCAGAAACCCCTTGGTCTGAGGGGAAGGTGAGAGAAAAGGGAGGGAATATTGACAAATTGAAGTGAATGAAAGAATAAAGAGCAAATTGCTTCCTGCCTGCAAGCAGTCAGGATTGAAACCATGAACCACATGGCAAATGCATAGGATACCTTCAACAGAAGGCAGAAGTGCCAAATGGGCATTATGGGAAGAGCACACAGCACTCACCACCTCTCAGGCAAGCACTTGTGTGGTCAGGATCTCTCAGGGAGTATCTGCTTCACACTGAGCTCTCAACTCTGAAACATGCAAAGCATCTGACAACAATGCCAGTTCTACAGTTTGGTTTGGCAGCTTTTATGTTTTGAACTTTATCAACATTACTAACAGGAGACACATCACACCTGCCAGCAGTCTGCAAACACACCTCACTATAGGAGTTTGTCTTTCCACTCTACTGTTCCAAGCCAGGAGGCCACCTGAGCACACATTTCATTTTAAACATACAAACTGCTCTACTCATAATGATAAGGAACTTACTGTTCAATTAATAGATGTCCTGCATACACTAAACATGCACTTGAAGTTGTTTTGTTTTTTTTTTTACTTAGAATTTGAAGAAGTTAACAAAAGAAAATAATGTATATGAACAGAAATACATGCACATCAATAAGTGGATGTGGATGAAAACATCAACCCTCTGGCAATGCATGGTGAATCCATTTGCTCTAGATCAGAACCTAAGCAATCTTGAACCGCTGCAGGACTTGGATAGAAGACTATTTGGAAATACCAGGTACTGTTGCCTGAAGCCATGGCACCATATGTGAACATCAGATCATGAAAATAAAAATGTGTTGGAAGAGTCCACAGGCCCCTATTGCACTGCTGAGATGCCAGAAAAAGAAATGAGGAAGAACAGGGAGGAAAAAACACATGGTCATTAATGTGCTTTGGGTTTAGCCACAGAAGCAGCAAGAGAGGCATTTAGAAAACATGATTAAATGCAGTTTAGAATTCAATTATAGCTAATTTAATAAAGGGGAACACAGAAAATCATGGGCACAAACTGTGACAAAGAGCACCTTGAGTCCAGCCAGTCCAGCCTGGCATGAAAATCTATTTTGTTTATACAAGTGCTCTGTTAATACAGAATAAATAATTACCAGTCCATATGTGATATGTGATCTTACATATCACATTTATGTAGTATTGCCTGGTTAACACTACACAAAATTTTAAGATACAAAAAATAAAGACATTTTTTCCTATGAAAATTGCTGGGAAAAATATTGATAATGAGACAGAGTTGACTATAGATACATAGGCCTGCAAAATCAGTTCCCCAACAACATGAGCACCAGAAGATCACATTCTCCTCCCCACTCATCATCTGTTCAAATAGTTAGCCACTAGCAGATGGAAGAGACCACCCCGAGATGACTACATGGCAGTGTGCACCTCTCCAGGGGAAAGTGGTACCCAAAACACACAAACAGTGGTAACACCATTGCCTCTGCCTAGTTCCTTCTACATCTTTGCATCATGTCCAGGTTTCTTAAAATTCATATTCTTTTAAAATAGCTGTTCATGCATAGGCACAAAATACACCTGAAGTAAGCCTCAGCTTCTCAGATTCCTTTGAATTAAGATACAAGACAAATAATCACAACAAAGCACAGAGTTTCCTAATTTCAGTCTAACAGAAGGCTAACACCTTAAAAATCCTCAATACATAACAAAAGCTTAGCAGTTACCTAGATCCATCAAGTACGCAATTACTCACAAACTGCCAGTTGCAATGTCCTGGATAAGGTGCTAGATTGTGAGGACTGAAGATGGGATAAATGACAAAAAAAGCCAATGAACAGCCAGGCATTAAATTCTGTTATAAAACAATACATACATGAGGCTCCTCTTTCAAAGTGACCTTGCAACAGAAGCATAGAAAATTTCAAAAAGGGAATTGAGGACTCGAGAAAACTGACAAGAGAAGGGAATAGAAAGTATTATGTAAGCTTTCTCTACTAGAGATTTTTATCAGGTCTTTCCAAAGTAATTTAGATCCTAACTTGAGGGACCACAAGAAGATACTATTTCTAGTAAGTGCTGAATAGTTATTTTTCAGAAATTTCTCTAAGTGTCCCCAAAGCCAAGCACATCCTCTCTAAAGGCTCTTGATTTCATTTTTCTTGTCTGTGGAACTCCACATACATACTTCAAGTGCCATTAGGAAAGAAGCATACATATAATCATTACTTCACAAAGGTAAAGCCTGTTTGCCCTAAGAAAATACTTAGTGCATCTTGACCAAAGGCCCTGTAACAGAGTAATGTAGCATCAACTCTTCAATACTCTGAAAGAAAAGACAGTAAGAAATAAGCCTAATCTTTAAGCATCCATATTAAAAAACAAACAAAAAAACAAACCCAAAAATCCAAACAAACAAAACCACAAAACAAAACCACAAACAACAAAAACTAAAAAAAAACCCCAACCTAAACAACACAATACCAAACAATACCAAACCAAATAAAAACTGAAAACTAGCACAGTTACTAACATGAAAGACAACTGGCTGCCTTCTATAGTCCAGCAGCATCTGCCTACATTCAGCATCCACAGCACCAATGTTGTTCACTGGAAGAATACAGAAAGCTTTCTTGGGATGCAGCAGGGCAAACAATTGCAGGAAATGCATCTTCAGCAACACAGTATTTTAAGTAAACATCTTATTAAAAGCACCTGGGACTTGCACAGCTGCAATACTTGCTGGTCCTTACAGCCAGTAGCTCAACATCTGAAAGGGAGACCAGGAATTTGGTTTATTCTGGTGCCTTCTTTACACTGCACACTGCAGGAGAAAAGGGCATCCCTGACCATACTCTGAGAGCAGCAGGCCTGGTCCTGCCAGCAGGAACAAAAGCATGACAACACCACACATAGCCCTCGGTTTTTCTGCCTGGCAAGACAAGAATAAAGCACTTGCTATTTCTTTTGTGTTTACTTGCTGCTGGGGAAGAACATTCCACCTGACTAGACCTAGCCCCCTGCCAGCTTAAGCATTCATCATCCAAAGCTTATTTCCTACCTGAACACACAGGAAACAATAAGGAGAAAAAAATGTTCCTTTGAGCTGTTCAACATCAGGTGGACAGATTTGTTATACATATGAAGCACCCGAAAAACCTTCTTCCCACTTCCCTCCTCTTTTCTTAATATATCACAGTGCTGCTTATGCCCTCTCGTGGCAGAAACCTCACATTAATACCAGCTGGGGGGCAGAGACAAACTGTGGGAGTCCTACCAGGCTCCCTTCCTCCCCACCGAACCTTTCATTTTCCCGGCAGCTGTCTCTCACTTGCACTGGAGGAGGTGAAAAGCGTGTGGGGCTCTGCTCCTGTCCCAGCCACAGGAGAATCTGACTGACCAGGATGCTCTTTCATCAGGAGACAGCTACTGCAAACATTTTGCTGCTACTGCATCTATTCAGCTTATAATCAAAGTACTGCTTAATTCAGACATGTATTTTGATTCCAATTTGGTTTCCTGTAGGGGTTTCTTTGTGGTGCTCTCTTTTGGTTTTAGTTTCTTTTTTTGGTTGTTTTTTTTTTTAAGGGTTATTAAAATAATGGGAACGGAGCAAGCAGGGCTGACAGTAACAGCTAGAACAACCTCCTGGATATATTGAACTGATGAAGATTGAGTTTAAAATGTTGATGAATAAAATGAACACATGAGTTTGGTAGTTAAAAGGTGCCTAGAGGACATAAGTGCCATATGTTCTAAGAGATTTTATTTTATTACGTAGCTAATAACCTTTCTGACAAGACCTGAGCTTTTTGTTCACCATGAGAATGGCAAAAGGCTAGCAAAGCACAGGCTGTGTCACAGCTGGTCAACCACCACCTCACCCAGGAAAACCACATACCTGTCCCCTACTGCCAAAGTGATACTGGAACTATGCCTTGGACTTGTCAGTCCAGTTTTTCTTTAGGAATAAACGTGTATTCACCTGAGTAAAGGGGTCATTTCATGGCCTTTGTGCATTTGTAAGCCTTTGGGTTGCACTTTGGCCACAACAGCCCCACCAGTGCTGCAGGCTTGGGGAGGAGTGGATGGAGAACCCAGCAGAAGAACCTGGGGGTGCTGGTGGACATCTGTCTGAACATGAGCCAACAGTGTGGCCAGGCTGCCAAGAAGGCAAATGGCATCCTGACCTGTTTCATCAACAGTGTGACTAGTAGGGCCAGGGAGGAGATTTTTATCTTGTACTCAGCCTTGGTGAGGTCACACCTCAAGTACTGTGTGCAATTTTGGGTACACAGTAGAGGAGAGACATCAGGGTGTTGGAGAGGGTGCAGAGAAGGGTATCTAGGCTGATCAGGGGTCTGGAGAATGGTCTTACAAAGAGAAACTGAAGGACTCTTCAGCTTGGAAAAGAGGAAGTTGAGAGGAGACTTTATTGCTCTCTACAACTACCTGAAAGGAGGCTGTAGTGAGGCAGGTGTTGGCCTCTTCTCTCTAGTGACCAGTGATAGGACAAGGGGTCTTGGATTAAAGTTGCACCAAGGGAGGTTCTGATTAGATATGAGGAAAAATTTCTTCACTGGTGAAGCATTGGAACAGGTTGACTCAGTGACCTTGAAGGTCCTTTCCAGCCAAGATGATTCGATGATTCTCTTAATCTAAGACTTACCTGAAGTCACCTCTCATGCACAGACTTACAAGTCCAGTTTCACAGTTCATGCAGGCTTTCAATGAAAGAATAGGGAACATATAGGCTATTCACAGTTGCAATTAAAGTCACTCTTGAGGAAAAAAACAACCTAGCAAGAAAGCTCTAAACAAGAAGCAACTCCTCCTCCGGAGTCAAAAAAGGTAAAGATTTTATACAAAAGAGTTCAAACTGATGCTGTATTTTTTCTAGTTTTATTCCTTTCAGTATCTAATTTTTTCCAGAGGAGGAGAGGAGGAGAGGAGGAGAGGAGGAGAGGAGGAGAGGAGGAGAGGAGGAGAGGAGGAGAGGAGGAGAGGAGGAGAGGAGGAGAGGAGGAGAGGAGGAGAGGAGGAGAGGAGGAGAGGAGGAGAGGAGGAGAGGAGGAGAGGAGGAGAGGAGGAGAGGAGGAGAGGAGGAGAGGAGGAGAGGAGGAGAAAAAAAGAAAAGCTGAAATTAAATGGTTTGCTTTAAAAAGTTTATAAAATTTTGACCAGTAAACAAGTGTCTGATTCCTTGAGAATAAATGGCATAGTATGGTGCAAGAATAGGACTAGGAAGGACAGATTCTTACAAGTACTGTTAACACATAGTGAAGAGAAACTCTCCCTACATGGCAGCATCTCCATCAGCTAAACAGAGATGATGTTTTAAAGCCACACCCTGTTTTAGGGGAGAGTATACCTCCACTGATGCCTTTGGAACTGAGCATTTACAATGTCTTTTTTATTATTCTAGAGAAGGTTTTCCTCACAAGAAATTAATTGCTGACTTGCAGATACCAACTCCTCTTTGCCTTTCCAAGGTTCACTGGGACCTGTAGTTACAGAGGTAAAATACCCTGGAGCAGCACTGTTGCTGCATGTATTCTCTCTAGTAAAACCACTCAGATCTGGGGGTTTGATTGGGATGTTTAAGACCTTATGTAAACAAACAAACAAACAAGTGAAAGGAACTACCCTAAAGACTTCACTAAACCAGGCCCTGTGGCTGAAAAGCTCACAGCATTCTCTCTTGATGGTCAGACTCCCCTTATCTCTAAGATGAGCCAAGACAACACAATTGTTCCAAACAACCCCACTTGTGGGTCTGGAAAACCAAGGCTTGGGGCTCTTCAAGAGACAAAGAGAGACAAATAGGAGGGAGGAAAGGACTTGAGGTCAGCCAACAGAAAAAAAGTCACAACAGAAGACATATAAAGAAATAAGCTTTCAGCTGTTTTGAGACCAAATATGCAACATTATCTATTTTTATTAACATGAGCTTCCACCTACCCCTTCTTTAAATGAGTCACGTAGGCACTCTGTAAAGCTGCTTCCAGGAAGTAGGAAAGTTCAAACTCAGAATAAGTCACGTTGCTGCCTTTGAGACTCCTTGAATGTGTGTTGCTTAAGGTCTGTGGGGGGAGGAAAGAAACATCTGGGATTACAGAGAACTGTCTGAATTATTCTCTGGCTCATGAGGATCTGGAGTCTCCAAAAATAAAATGTTAGCTTCTGCCATCAGATTCCTCCTCATACTACTAAGTAGTATTTAAATGCATAAGTACTAAGCTCATTTTTCTTGCTTTAATGCAGTTAAAACCAAAAGTGGGAACGGACACAAAGCTTTGTTGCCAAGAACAGAAATATCTGGTCAGAAGGTCAGAAGTCATTAAGCTGCAGAAGAATAGGTAACATGCATTGTCATTGATGTGATGCTGATGTCCAGCATCATGGGTGGAAATGGAAGAGCACAGAAGCACATGGCATGCCTTGTTAAACTCAGGTAGGGAAACAGAGACCACTAAACACATGTCCAGCAAATTAGTAGCACATACCATACTTCAGTGGAGGATACACAGTAGTCATGCTCAGCATCCTAGCTAACCACTGACTAAGCAGTTACTTGCTAATAATGATCTAGGTTTGTCCAACTTCATTTAGAGAAGGTGAAATGCTGTCATTTAAACTGCTATGGACTGGCCAAAAAATGCTACTTTCAGCTAGTTAAGATCTCAATATCATAGAATCATAGAATAGGCTGGGTTGGAAGGGACCTCAGAGATCATCGAGTCCAACCCTTGATCAATTACCATCACAGTCACTAGACCACGGCACTGAGTGCCATATCGAGTCTCTTTTTAAATATCCCCAGGGACGAAGAGTCCACCACCTCCCCAGGCAGCCCGTTCCAATGTCTGATCACCCTTTCTGTGAAAAAATTCTTTCTTATATCCAGTCTGAACTTACCCCGGCACAATTTAAGACCATGCCCTCTTGTCTTACTGAGAGTTGCCTGGGAAAAGAGACCAACCCCCGCCTGGCTCCATCCTCCTTTCAGGTAGTTGTAGAGGGCAATGAGGTCTCCCCTGAGCCTCCTCTTCTCCAGGCTGAACAGCCCCAGCTCCCTCAGCCTCTCCTCGTAGGATCTGTGTTCGAGTCCCTTCACCAGCTTGGTTGCCCTCCTCTGGACCTGTTCGAGGACCTCAATATCCTTCTTGAACTGAGGGGCCCAGAACTGAACACAGTACTCGAGGTGTGGCCTCACCAGGGCTGAGTACAGGGGCAGAATCACCTCCTTGGACCTGCTGGTGACACTGTTTCTGATACAGGCCAGGATGCCATTGGCCTTCTTGGCCACCTGGGCACACTGCTGGCTCATGTTCAGCTTCCTGTCAATCCAGACTCCCAGGTCCCTTTCTGCCTGGCTGCTCTCCAACCACTCTGTCCCCAGTCTGTAGCGCTGCATGGGGTTGCTGTGGCCAAAGTGCAGGACCCGGCACTTGGCCTTGTTGAAGCTCATCCCATTGGAATCAGCCCATCTCTCCAGTCTGTCTAGGTCTCTCTGCAGAATCCTCCTGCCTTCCAGCTGATCAACACTTCTCCCCAGCTTGGTGTCATCAGCAAACTTGCTGATGATGGACTCAATCCCCTCATCCAAGTCATCGATGAAGATATTGAACAGGACTGGGCCCAGCACTGATCCCTGGGGGACTCCGCTCGTGACCGGCCGCCAACCGGACGCAGCCCCATTCAGCACCACTCTCTGGGCCCGACCCTCCAGCCAATTCTTAACCCAGTGCAGAGTAGGCTTGTCCAAGCTGTGGGCAGCCAGCTTTCTCAGGAGGATGCTGTGGGAGACTGTGTCGAAAGCCTTGCTGAAGTCCAGATAGACCACATCCACAGCCTTCCCCTCATCCACCAGGCGGGTCACCTGATCATAAAAGGAGATCAGGTTGGTCAGACAGGACCTGCCCTTCCTAAACCCGTGCTGGCTGGGTCTGATCCCCTGTCCATCCTGCAGGTGCTGTGTGATTGCTCCCAGGACGATCTGTTCCATAACCCTGCCAGGCACCGAGGTCAGGCTGACAGGCCTGTAGTTTCCCGGGTCTTCCTTCCGGCCCTTCTTGTGGATTGGCGTGACATTCGCCAACTTCCAGTCATTTGGGATGTCCCCGGTGAGCCAGGACTTCTGGTAGATGATAGAGAGAGGCTTGGCGAGCTCTTCTGCCAACTCTCTCATCACCCTTGGATGGAGTTCATCCGGTCCCATAGACTTGTGGGGATCCAAGCAGCCCAGTAGATCACTGACAGTTTCCTTCTGGATTGCAGGGGGGGTGTTTAGATTCTTATCTCCTATAGGCTCCAGAAGCCAGCTGTCCTCAGGATTGCCCGTTTTACTGTTAAAAACTGAGGCAAAGAAGGCGTTAAATACCTCAGCCTTTTCTTCATCTTTGACAATTACATTCCCGTCCATGTCCATTAAAGAATGAATGTTTTCCTTGCCCCTCCTTTTGCCACTGATGTATCTGTAGAAGGACTTCTTGTTATCCTTCACAGAGGTGGCGAGATTTAGTTCAAGTTGTGCCTTTGTGTCTCTAATTTTTTTCCTACATAACTTAACTGTATTCCTGAATTCCTCTTGAGTAGATAGCCCTTTTTTCCATAACCGGTAGGCCCTCTTCTTGATCCTAATTTCCTTCAAAGTCTCTCTGTTGAGCCAGAGTGGTCGTCTTCCCCGCCGGCTCGCCTTTCGGCACACCGGGACAGCCTGTTCCTGAGCTTTCAAAACTTGCTCTTTGAAGAATGTCCATCCCTCCTGGACTCCTTTGTTTTCAAGGGCTGTTTCCCAGGGTATGCTCTGGACTAGTCTTCTGAACAGGCCAAAATCTGCCCTCCGGAAATCTAATGTAGAGGTTTTATTGACAGCCCTCCTTGCATCCCTGATTATTGAGAACTCTATTATTTCGTGATCACTAAGTCCCAGACGCCCACCGACCACCACATCCCTCACCAGCCCCTCTCTGTTTGTAAAGAGTAGGTCAAGTGGGGCTCCATCCCTGGTAGGCTCATTTACCAGCTGCATCAGGAAATTATCCTCAATACACTCTAGGAATCTCCTAGACTGCCTCCTCTCTGCTGTGTGAAATTCCCAGCAGATGTCCGGCAGGTTAAAGTCACCCACGAGAATAAGGGACGACGATTTTGAGACATGTGCCAGCTGCTTGTAGAAGAGTTCATCACCCTCATCCTCCTGGTTGGGTGGTCTGTAACAGACTCCCATCACAGTATCAGCCTTGTTGGCCTTTCCCCTGATTCTGACCCACAGGCACTCCACCTTATTATCACCTACTTCAATTTCTATGGAGTCAAGAGAGTCTCTAACATACAGGGCTACCCCTCCACCTCTCCTACCCTGTCTGTCCTTTCTGAAGAGCCTGTAGCCACCCATTGCAGCACTCCAGTCATGGGAGTCATCCCACCACGTTTCCGTGATAGCGACTACATCATATCTTTCCTGCTGCACGGTGGCTTCCAGCTCCTCCTGTTTGTTGCCCATGCTGCGTGCATTGGTGTACATGCACTTCAGCTGGGCTGCTGGTTTGTCCCTTAACTTGCACTGTCCACCCTTGGGCTCCTTTCCGTAGAATCTTGTTTCAACCCCTTCCCCCTTCGAGCCTAGTTTAAAGCCCTCCTTATTAGACCTGCCAGCTTGTGGGCTAGAGTCCTTTTTCCCCTATTAGATAGTTGCAGTCCACCTGGTACGCTGAAATTCATCCCATAGTCAAAAAACCCAAAGTTCTTCCGGTGGCACCAATCCCTTAGCCACCTATTGATGAGGTATGTTTTCCTGCTCCTCTCCTCATTCATCTGCTCTACTGCTGGGACTGAGGCGAACACCACCTGTGCTCCTGATCCACCAACTAATCGACCCAGGGCCTTGAAGTCCTTTTTAATCGCCCTGGTACTTCTTCCATTGATGTCGTCACTGCCAGCCTGGACTACCAGCAGTGGGTAATAGTCTGAGGGTTGAATTAGTTGAGGGAGTCTCTTAGTAATATCTCTCACCCGGGCGCCAGGAAGGCAGCAGACCTCTCTGTGGGATGGGTCAGGTCGACATATAGGGCCCTCAGTTCCCCTCAGAAGGGAGTCACCAACTACGACTACCCTTCTTCTTTTCTTTGTGGGTGACGTTTTAATCTGACTGCTAGACAGGGGGCGAACGGGAGACCTTCTGGACAGATCGTCGTCTTGTCCGTCCTCTTGTCTGTCCTCCTCTTGATTCCCTGGGTCTAGGGCCTCATATCTGTTCTCTATGGGCACCTGGGGGGATGGTGGGGGTTGGGGGAGAATTCTTTTGCCTTTCCGGTGGGGGACCTGTTTCCATTCTCCCCTATCCACCTGGTCTGCATCGGCTGCCTGACAGGAGGAGGGGCAGGGCTTCACCGTATCCTGTTGCACTTCTATTGCAGTCGAGAGGGTGCGACTCCACCAGTCAATTTCCCTTTCGCTGTCTCTAATACTTCTCAGTCTCTCCACCTCCTCCTTGAGCTCAGCCACCATGCTCAGCAAGTCATTGACCTGCTCGCATCTCAGACAGACGTTATCTTCGCTGTCCGCCGGTGCTAAGATGAGGCTTAAACACTCTGCACAGCCAGAGACTGTATATACACTGCTGTATATCACACTATAAATATGGAAAACATCTTAGCCTCCTTCATGCTGGTACTTGCTATGCAAAGTTTGTAGTCTCTCTTTAGTAAGACCTAAATTTGAGATACTTACTGAAGTATTCACTGCTTTACCACAGGCAAAACTGGTTTTCTCATTCTCAGAGGAAACAGGCAGAAACCAGATAAACTACTGTTTTGCAACTGCTTGTATAGAGGCACCTCACTCCTTCAGACTAGTTCTCGTACACTTCAGGAGTATTACTTGGGATTTCCCCACTATGTTTGCTGTCAAAATCTTGGAAATTCCACCCAGGCCACCAAGTACTGCCATAAGCACATTTCTTCTTACCTTTTCAAGCTCCTGCAAGTACACCTGGGCAATGACACACGCTGTCTCAAAACAAGCTAAGACTTCCTCCTCCCGTTCACACAGTCGAGCACGTGAGGCAGTTGAGTTGGTTGAGTGCTCCAGTGACAGACCTGCAAAATAGCAACACCTTCTTTAGCTGGAGCCCACCAACAGCAGCACGGCTGTGTTATTCGTTCATTTACCAACTGAAAGGAAATTTTATCCATATGTGGGTTTCCTTCTTGTTTTAGAGGATTTCAGGAAAAGGCCCACAGGAAAATGTAACTCGTACACATGCAAGGCATTTTTTGTCATGCTGCTCTAACACACAGTGCCACTGCACATTTCTACAGTGCTTTTCAAATATTTTATGAAGAAAAGACATACAATCCCTCTCGTAGGGGTAGGAATAAGCAAGCAAGAAATTATGGCCTGTACTTCCAAAAACAGCTATAGATTTTGGGGGCTTCAACTCCAAGTATTGTTTCAGAAATACCCTGGCACTGGATTTGAGAATTTCTGAGTGTACACTGTGCCAAGTGAAGTTTTCAATAGGCAGCGGTTTCGAGAGGGAAAAAAATCCCAAACAAACAAACAAACTGGAAAATGACACCAAAACAAAGTTGGAAAATCTGAGGACTCTCTTGGAAAATTTGAGCACATGCAAATTGCACATGGACACACACAGCAAGCTCTTGGCAAGGCACAAGAGACTCTTAACCACACGATCATCCTCTTTCCCTAAGAAACAAAAAAACTGTGTTTTGTACTACACAAAGTATTTCCTGTATCATTATCCAACCCCTCTTACAAACAAAAAATGGTGTTAATTGGAGACTTGCAGCTACTGTCCCTAGATTAAAATATTTTACTATTAGATCCTTGTCTGGCATCACACTATAACATCACTTATATCTCTAAATCTGTTAGAAGAAGTCACATATCTATATACCAGTTTTACAGTAGCCAGTGTAGGATTTTATGACACATCAGATCTCCACAATATACCACTGCTTGGAAATTCTGGTCTTCTACACTAAACCCAACTGCACAGATGCCCAGTAGTCCAACACAGGTTGCACAAAGTTCAGCACATACTTCCCAGTATTTTTTACATAAAATAGCTCCCTAATGCTAATGAAGAATGTGTAAGATGTAACACAAAATCTTAGTGTTTCTGACACAAATCCACAGAGGTGACAAAAGAAGAAAGACTTTGCTGTCTAGACAGCCTCTCCAGGGAAGCTATTTAGACTGCTGCAGCATGCAGCTGAGGATTCTGCTTCACCTGAGGAGCTGCCATGCACACCAGGAGCCACGTTTTCCTGGGCCCCCACAATCCCAGGAGGCACAACACCTCAGCACAGCTCACTTCAGGAGTCTGACAACAAACTGTTGTGAGGTGGCAATGGGGAGCCAGGTTTCCCCATGTTGAATGATGCGGTACAAGTGCTCATGCTGGAGGAGTCTGAGGTTCCTAGGCAGTCTTAGCTTTGTTTAGTTTTTATACTCAATGTTTCTGGTTTGTCCCCTGGGTTACTAAGCTAGGAGTTTCTCCATCTCATGTCTTACTTTTAAGCCAAAACTGAGCAGTTAGGTCAGTGGGCTGGAAGAGAAGACACCCCACTGGTACGAGCTCAGGAGGTGGCTCCCCAGTCTCCCAAGCCAGACATGGTGAGCAACACGTACCGTGGAGGAACTGATGTTAGTTGTGGTACCTTCACCCTTCACCTTTGAAAATCCTGACCAGAGTAGAGCAAGGGGAGTGGATTTCAAATTGACAAGTGTGTGGGGAACAGGGATAATTTTGCTGCTTTTAACCAGTGCTCATTATGCTCTCTCTACTAACATACACCTTGTATAGCATCCAATATGCAACAGATTTTGTCTTCCAGTCCACCTATGAAGTCTTTGGCTTTATATCACGGGCTGGTTTTATATTATTTCAGATCCTTTCTTTCCTAAACCTGGTGCTATGTAATGAATGGGAAACGAAGATATTAACTATGCAGAAGAAAAAAACATTTGGTACTGAAGCTAAACAATAATCAGCCTACAAATATTCTTAGATCTGTCTCTGTTTTATCTACCTCTGAATTTCTAGTCATTCCCCTAAATTAAAAATAAAGTTTAAGAAGTGTTACTTTTCAGAGTCACCAACCCCTTGAGTGCAAAGTAAGGCTGACAGCCCTGAAAGAAATCCTGTACAATCCACTGACATTTATAAATATGCAGGATCTAATCCGCCTGCAAGAGCCATCCTAGCACAGTCTGTATGAGGATGGTTATTCACGAGAGATGTCACACAGAGAAACCAGGCTGACAAAAATCTATTTACATACATGTTACAGCCCACTGTGAAGAGCTACAGCCTCTAAGCACTGATGTCAGGGAGGAAAGCAAGCAGCCCTTTGCCAGCACCAGGTACTGACAAGAAATGCACCCATCCATGTGGTAAGGAAGACAGAGCTGGGGCCAACGTGAGCCAGAGGAATGAACGTCACCACAAACATCTCTTGCCACAGGAAATACAGAGCAATACTGTATTAAAAAAAGGTATTTGCACACATTCTTCTTCTTATAAAGGGCAAGAAGGAAAAATGACCCACATGATCTGGTGTTAGTCATGTTTTTTTCTGCTAATACCATATGCACCAACCCCATGTCACTAGACTATAACTTCTACAGAAGCTGAACAGGGCTATTCTTCCCTACCACAGAAATGCACTGAAAAGAAAAATGAGAGCAAGCAAACTGCAAACCCAGCAGACTAAATGAAGAACAGTAGAATAACAAAAAAGTTCCCTCCTTTTGTAGCCACCAATTCAGTTCTCACAGTGCCCACCAACTACAGATTTGCTCAAGGTGCAGTTGGACAAGACTATTTACAAGCCAGTAGTACTGAGAGCACAAAATTCCATTAATTCTTCTCCATCTGTCCTTTACCAGCACAGAAAAACTCAGCACACAACTTATATTTTAAATTCAACTCAGTTCCCAAAAAGTGTCAGAAAGCCAAGAAAGTGCATGCTACTTCCACAATGGATTTGCAAGAAAAGTGTAGCTCTTGCTAAGACAGAATTAGCTTCTGAACAAAGCATGAAGCCATATGCTTTCTTGGTAGCAGGTTAGGGCAGAGGGACTTGGGCATTTTTTATAACCAGTTATGGCAAGATAATACCAACTTATCTACAATAAGTTTTATCTCGTATGAATTGAGTGACCAAATTTAAATAGATGCATATATATATGCCATAAGATTATTTTTTCATATAGTAAAGATACAGATTTCTAAGAAGAGTATGGGCTGCGATTAAGATTTAAAGAGAGGCATGCTTCCAGATTATTCTTTTTAACATAACATACTCTTTCTACCCATTTCAGAGACCATATCTTTCAACGTATAGAAACACTGCTTTTCCTTGTTGCATAAAGATAGGGAGAACTAAAGGAGGCGGATGGAAGCCTTGTGTTTCATCTCTGCCTCTTGATGTCTCTATAATCTTCGCCCCTTCTCTCCTTTGAAAGTTAATCTGCACTTACATCAGGAAAAAACCCAAACCCCTAAGGTTTGTAAGAGGTATTACTGAACTAATTTCTTCCTAGAGCCTCCCACTCAGGCTTGTCCAGGCACACCTGAAATACCATGTTCAGTTCTGGTTCCCGTTACACAAAAAAAATGCAGACAGGCTTGAGAGGGTTAGGAGAAGGGCCACAAAGATGATCAAAGCACTGGGATGCCTGCTGAGTGAGGAAAATCTGAGAGAACTGGGTTTGTTCAGCCCAGAGAAAAAAGACTTAAGGGAAACCTTATTGCCATGTTCCAGTACTTGAAGAAGATAAGAGACTCTCTTTTTACAAGAAGTCACATGGAAAAGACAAGGGGAAATGGGTGCAAGTTACTTATGGGGAGATCCTAACTAGACATCAAAAGAAAAGTTTTCACTATGAGAACAGTCATACATTGGAATAATCACTCCAGAGAAGTGGTGGGTTCCCCAATAATGGACACTTTTAAGACTCAGCTTGACAAGATACTTGGCTATCTCATCTAAACTGCGTTTCTACTCAAAAATGCCGAACCAAATGATTCTTACGGTCCCGTTCAATCTGGCATTCTATAATTCTATGATAAATGCACTGCTCATTTATGAAAACCCAAAAGGGGATATTTCATTAAGGTTTATTTCCACTTTCACCTCTCTCAGGCCTTTTCAAAGGTAGACAATGTGTCATGTGGCTCCAACGCCCTGAAGTGATGTTATTACCCGAATTGGAACGGACATGGACATTGCAGATTCTCAGCAATATAAACGAAACTAAAATTCATGCTGGAAGGGATCTTGGGAGGTTCACAGTCCAACTTTCCACTCAAAGTGGGGCCAATTCAGGGTGTTATCCCACCTGGCCTTGAAAGCCTCAAAGCACAGATGGAGACTGCACAACTGCTAGGGAGAAGGCTAAGGCAGCCTTCTTCTTTTCCTCCAGTTCCTAAACTAGATGACCAAATCAGCGAGGTTAGGCTTAAGTTAGATATTAGGAAAAAATTCTTTACAGAGAGGGTGATCAGGCATTGGAATGGGCTGCCCAGGGAGATGGTGGATTCTCCACCCCTGGAGGTTTTTAAGAAGAGATTGGATGTGGCACTCAATGTCATGGTCTGGTAACCACAGTGGTAGTGGATCAAGGGTTCGACTTGATGATCTCAGAGATCCCTTCCAACCTGGATGATTCTGTTATTCTGTGAATATACCAATCAACTTATAAGTTCTTCTCCTTTTCCTTTTTACACAAACTTCCAGTCTCGTGTATTGGGATGAATTTACAAAACTGGGAAATGGTGGATTCACTGGTGCAAGAATTCAGGAGAGGCAGCAGCAGCACATTACTTTCACCAGCACTGTGAGCATGCAGCTGCTAAATGCCACAGCCTAGAAGCACCAGAGCTACCTGGCACTCTAAGGAAGCAACCAAAGAAATACAAGAGCGCACAGAGGGTGTAGCCTACCTGTTGTTTTGTGTCCAGATGCTGCACTTGTGTTGAACAGAGCTATGGGAACTAAAGCAAAAGACAGCTTAGGGTGGCACTCACAGCCTTGCCAACAGCTTCAGCCCAAGTCTGCAGAGCAAGGTTACAGCACCTGTGCTTCTGTGCCACATGGAGAGGCCATCCTGGATAGAAGCCTAAGCTGAGGGAATGCAATAGCCTTACTCTAGCTATATAGGAACAGAAAGAATTTATCTTGAGGTAAGCTGGGTGTGAATGCATTGCATGGCGACTCCTGCAAGGAAACTGGTTTTGTGTGTGTCCTTGCCCCATGGTGCACACCAGGTCACTCTGGGTAGCTCTCCCCGAGGGGAGGGTGCACTATATTTCTAACATGCTGCCTTCAGTCCAGTTCAGAAGTGTGGCTCTAGAAAACCAGTTAGCATTGGAACAAAGCTATTTTTAAGACTAGTTCTTCAAGCATATACACATGCATGATGGCTAGTCAAAGTTCAGCAGAACAGTAACCACTTTTCCAAGGTACAACCAAACCACTTTACAGACAGTAATGCAACCAGCCTGTCCCCCTGCCTAAGGTTTGAACATAACAGCATGGCCCTCAATGAAACTATTACCATCCAGCATCTTGAAAAACAAAACATCATGAACTTCAACAAGCCAGTGAAGCAGTTGGGATTAGGTTGGCATAGACAAGACCCAGAGCTATGCATTATTTCTGCCACAACTAACATCAGTTTAAATAATTCACATCATGAGTCTTGACACTCATCTCCTAAGCAATCAAGCTACAATTTTTCAGCAGGATTTATTTGCATTGCAAATAGAAGAGGGGCCATTGGTTTTGAATACATTCATTCACACTGCACCTCATAAAAGGTGGGGAGGAAACATTTCATTTTGCAAGAAAGACACATAAACGTCTTTCACTATTGCTTCCTACAAAGCAGGATTATTGCTACACAACAGCACAACATATTCACAGCAATCTGTTATAGTCTTGGGGTACTTTTTATGTAAAGACAGAATGGCACAAAATTCCAGTAGCCCTAAATAAAATTATCTGAAGACACCAGCTGGCTATTCTTAGGCTTTATGGCAGATCTTTCAATCATGGTTTTAACCTGTAATACAGTGGTCTACAATTTTTTTTTTTAATCATACACCCTTGATTAAAAAAAATAATTATTGAGCATGCACACCCAAGGTATTCATATAATTATATACACACACTGTATTACAGTGTACTGCAATACAGTATTTATTATGTTTTTATTTTTTTCAAATACCTGGTAGGTAGCATAGTACTGACAGCCACCTGTCATCACAGAAAAGGTCAGCAAATTCAGAACACAACTTTTGGTAAAAGAAAAAAGGCATAACTCATCTTTAAGTCTGACAACTTTTTAAAGGACTCTCCCACAAGATAACCAGTGAGTTTTGGTGTGGCACAGAAGATTTTTCATGGTCATTCTCAATCTTATTACAAAGTATTGTAAAGACTGTATTTAAAAGTCTTGTGTTTATAAAGCTCAGCCCACTGACATCCCATAGAACTCTGTGTATTTCTGGGACCCACTTTGCTGCTAAGTAGTTCTTGGTGTATTTCATTATTGAACCACAATCTAGCCAACTACTTAAGTTAAGACATGTTAGAAATATTCATACTCTTATGCAACTGTACAGCAAACATCCTACACCAGGTATTTTGTCCTAATACTTGTTTCTTCAAGTCATTGGCAATGTCTTCTATGTAGTTTTCAAAGTAATGAATTTTAGTTTGTTGCCATATAGTATTCGCTTATGATTTCAGCCATTTTGCCACTGCAGGTAGAACAAGCGTTTGTCCAATGATGTGTAGATTTAAATCTTTTGTTGTCATGCAAGAAATCCCAAAAGAGGCAGCTAAAATTTATCATTAAGTTTAATGACAATTTTTAGACTACTGAATGGACTTCCATTATCGCTGATTAGACTGTCATTGTTTTTACCTCATGCTCAGAATAGCGCTATTTTCTTACTGTTCACTTGTGCTTCTGTTATTAACATTACCTGGAATACATATTTTCTTTGAGGAAATATAAGTTACTTCTCTACCATGAGGGTTAAGAAGTTAAAACTAGATAATATAACACATAAATCCACTTAACCAGACACACATAAACTGCAGTACACGGGAAGTGAGTGAACAAGTGACAGTGCCCCTGTGAGCCTCTCAGCACTGTGAGCACCCACTCTTCTACAAGACAGAAGAGCATCTGTGGGATGCATGTGACATGGGACCCCCTGATGTACAGACTGAGTGAGGCCACCACTGTCAATCCAATGCATCACTAAAGCTTAATTTTAATTAATTTTATTTTAACTTTTTCTCTTGCACCCCAGTGGTTCACCTTGCACACCCTCTGAGGCACACAAACTACATTATGTGAAACCACTGCTTTAACGTATTAATCATCCTGGTACAATATGCCACCTCCATTGCATGACATATCTGATAGCAGTTAAGGAGACACCTCTGCTGGTGTCTCAGCAATGCACTGGGGCACAGCAAGGACAGAGGAGAGCAGCAATCTCTTACAGTGCCACATCTAAAGGACTTCGTCAACATCATCCAAATTCATAAAATTTTTACAGCATGCTACAAGAATTACATTATTTCTTTGGTCTAAATACAAAAGCAGCAGAAAATGAAGAGCAACTGAAAAGTGGATGGGACACATGGGAAAGAAATGGTATTGTTGACCAAGTACTGGTATTTATTCAGCTTGAGCTCATCTGCACCACTACCAGTCAACATCAGCAGTGAGAAAGTTATAGAATCATAGAATTGGCTGGGTTAGAAGGGACCTCTGAGATCATCAAGTCCAACCCTTGATCCACTACCGCTGCAGTTACCAGACCATGGCACTGAGTGCCACATCCAGTCTCTTTTTAAATATCTCCATGGATGGAGAATCCAATACTTCCCTGGGCAGCCCATTCCAATGTCTGATCACCCTCTCCGTAAAAAAAATTCTTTCTAATATCCAACCTAAACCTCCCCTGTTACAACTTGAGACCATGCCCTCTTGTCTTGCTGATAGTTGTTTGGGAAAAAAGACCAAACCCTACCTGGCTCCAGCCTCCTTTCAGGGAGTTGTAGAGAGCAATGAGGTCTCCCCTGAGCCTCCTCTTCTCCAGGCTGAACACCCCCAGCTCCCTCAGCCTCTCCTCACAGGACTTGTGCTGGAGTCCCTTCACCAGCCTGGTTGCCCTCCTTTGGACCTGCTCCAGGACCTCAATCTCCTTCCTGAACTGAGGGGCCCAGAACTGGACACAGGACTCGAGGTGTGGCCTCACCAGGGCTGAGTAAAGGGGCAGAATCACTTCCCTGGACCTGCTGGCCATGCTGTTCCTGATCCAGGCCAGGATGCCATTGGCCTTCTTGGCCACCTGGGCACACTGCTGGCTCCTGTTCAGCTTCCTGTCAATCCAGACTCCCAGGTCCCTCTCTGCCTGGCTGCTCTCAGCCACTCTGTGCCCAGCCTGGAGCTCCCCATGGGGTTGTTGTGGCCAAAGTGCAGGACCCGGCACTTGGCCGTGTTGAACCTCATCCCATTGGAATCAGCCCAACTCTCCAGTCTGTCCAGGTCCCTCTGCAGAGCCCTCCTGCCTTCCAGCTGACTGACACTTCCCCCCAGCTTAGTGTCATCTGCAAATTTGCTGATGATGGACTCAATCCCCTCATCTAAATCTTCAATGAAGATATTAAACAGAACTGGGCCCAACACTGATACCTGGGGGACACCACTGGTGACCGGCCGCCAACTGGATCAGCACCGTTCAGCACCACTCTCTGGGCCTGGCCCTCCAGCCAGTTCCTAACCCAGCACAGAGTGCCCCTGTCCAAGCTGTGGGCTGACAGCTTTTTCAGGAGATGGTGTCAAAGGCCTTGCTGAAGTCCAGGTAGACCACATCCACAGCCTTCCCCTCATCCACCAGGTGGGTCACCCGATCATAAAAGGAGATCAGGTTGGTCAGACAGGACCTGCCCTTCCTGAACCCGTGCTGGCTGGGTCTGATCCCTTGTCCATCCTGTAGGTGTGGTGTGATTGCACTGAGGATGATCTGCTCCATGACCTTGCCAGGCACTGAGGTCAGGCTGATGGGCCTGTAGTTTCCCGGGTCCTCCTTCTGTCCCTTTTTGTGGCTTGGCGTGACATTCACCAACTTCCAATCATCTGGGATGTCCCCAGTGAGCCAAGACTGTTGGTAGATGATAGAGAGAGGCTTGGCGAGCTCTTCTGCCAGCTCCCTCATCACCCTTGGGTGGATCCCATCTCGTCCCATAGACTTGTGGGGATCCAAGAAGCTCAGTAAGTCACTGACTGTTTCCACCTGGATTACAGGGGGGCTGTTCAGATTCTTGTCTCTTTCTACATGCTCCAGAAGCCAGATGTTCTCAGGACAACCTGTCTTACTGTTGAAAACTGAGGCAAAGAAGGTGTTAAATACCTCAGCCTTTTCTTCATCTTTGACAACTATATTCCCACCCATGTCCAGTAAATAATGGAGGTTCTCCTTGCCCCTCCTTTTGCTATTGATGTATCTGTTAGAAGGACTCTTTGTTATCCGTCACAGAGGTGGCGAGATTCAGTTCAAGTTTTGCCTTTGTCTCTCTGATTTTTCTCTCTACACAACTAACGATCTTCCTAAATTGCTCCTGAGTAGTTAGCCCTTTTTTCCATAATCGGTAGGCTCTCTTGTTTACCCTAATTTCTTTCAAAGTCTGCTTGTTCAGCCAGACTGGTCATCTTCCCCGCCAGCTCGCCTTTCGGCACACTGGGACAGCCTGCTCCTGTGCTTTCAAAACTTGCTTCTTGAAGTACATCCATCCCTTCTGGACCCCTCTGGTTTCAAGGGCTGTTTCCCAGAGTACACCCTTAACAAATCTTCTGAATAGGTCAAAATTTGCCCTCCGGAAGTCCAACATAGAGGTTTTATTAACGGGCCTCCTTGCATCCCTGAGTATTGAAAACTCTATTATTTCATGATCACTGTGTCCCAGACATCCACCACATCTCTCACCCGCCCCTCTCTGTTTGTGAACAGGAGGTCTAGCGGGGCTCCATCCTTGGTAGGCTCATTTACCAGCTAGAGCAGGAAATTATCCTCTATACACTCTAGTAATCTCCTAGACTGCCTCCTCTCTGCTGTGTGGAGTTCCTAGCAGTTGTCTGACAGGTTAAAGTCACCCATGAGAACAAGGGCTGACAATTTTGAAACATCCACCAGCTGCTTGTAGAATAATTCATCATCCTTATCATCCTGATTGCATGGTCTGTAACAGACTCCCACTATCTTCCAGCTGCAGTCACAGTCAGAGAATGAGACCACCTCACCACCTTCTGTGTACTTTTGGAGCAGGAGGGAGGAAAGTTGAGGGAGGAAAGTTGAGGGGAGGAGATAAGGAGGTTGGGCATTGGGGAGGTGGTAATTCAGAATTTCCTATACTGATTCATAACAAGCACTCGAGTAAATTCTACTTAATGTCTGTTAGAACAGACATAGACTGCAAGGTCTAACAGGCCATGTTCAAAGACATTCAGAGCTTACTCCAGGGTAAACCAGCAAATGGAAATCTTCCCATAGTGACTGGACACATGGGACACTATACAACACAGCCCCAAGCATGGGAACAGCATCATAGCCATCTAAAAGCTACCTTAGGCTTTTAAATAATCATCTCTATTTAACAGCAGAGAAGAGCTCATGGAGGGCTCAGCAAAGCCAGCTTCTCCAGCTGCCATGGGAAGCCTAAGTGCAGCAAGAACACCAGGGCTGGATGTGGCAACTCTCATATCCAAGCTGAAGAGCAGTAGCACTGATGCACACAATTCACCAATATGCAGCCCCTTCAGTGTCACCACTGTCACAACATAAGTAAAACTCCAAACTCTTAAATTTCTATTCTGAAAACCAAAATAAGACATACTAACACCAGGCTCTTTTATCAAGACATATCTACAAACAGAGGCCTTTGCCTCTAAGACAGCTACTCTGATGCCAACATGAATAAACAGCATGCTTCCTGTCTTGCTGGCAGAACTCTGAACACCAGCACTTTGAAGTCTATACCAGGTATAGAACAAAGACTTTCTCTTATGTGGATTAACATTTAAAAGATGCAATTTTTGTCAAGCACAAGTGAAAACAAGCTTTGCCAAAAAATATCAGATACTGAGTTTTTAATACTCAGGAATCATACATCCTTGTGTCTGGGACTCTTTCCTAACAGTCAGGCAAGAACACTATTTTTATTATTCAGGCTCTGTTTACAGCAGCACACATCACTGTGGATCTTAATTCTCAGAAATATTTTTTTCAGTCACAAGTGAAGGATTCCAATGTAAAGGAATTTGTGTTTTGCCCCTTGCACACTTTTTTTTTTTTTAAAGTAAAAAAATTAAAAATGAAAATGCAAACAAAAGAACTCTTTTTTTTCCACTGCGGTCACAGCAGCCACTGAAAATATTGAAAGTAACCTCACAGGGTAGCTCCCAATAGAGGAAACAGCAGTTAAGGACTAGAAGAAGAATAATGCAAGCCAGTATACACTCTTAAAAGCTTAGTTAAAACTTATAGTTAACATAGTTTCATATTTCCAAGTGTCAGTCATCCTCATGAAGCCCATTACAACCCAAGAGAACTTCCTTTGAAAAAAAAAAAAACAAGCAGCAAAGTGTTAGATAAATTTTTCCACAACATTCACCAGAATCTATGCTTTTCTTAACTTTGTCCCCAGTATAGTTCTGGCTCTTTATATGAACAAACTTTCCTACAAGGAATTCTGGAGTTTTCTCCTGAGCTATACAAGGAATTTAAGCACAACAGCTATCAGTGTCCCTTCCCAGGGGGGCAGGTTCCAGACAGAAGGGAACTGGGGCCCCACACAAGTCAGCACACTTAAAATTAACAACTCTCCTGGTCTACACAGGATGACTAGCGTAGAGAAGGTTTAGACTCCCATGAAATTTTGCTTAAGATTTTTCCCTGCCCCTTACAGCCCACTGCCCATTTCTGACAAATTGGTACATGACAGCACGTTGCCCCTGTGACAGTCAGAAGTAGCAGGAAGCAGTAGGATGAGCTGGGTTATATCTTTTCTTACTTCCTACATCCAGATACAGATGTTTTCTTTGTAGTCATGTGGCCACTGAGCAATAGTACAGAAATGGATCATCTTTATCTTGACATCTTTAATTACAATATACTTTTACTTTGTCCCATCAGTACCCCAAGAGGACATCAAGAAAATTACTTATTTGAACATTAAAAAAATGTTATCAAACTTCTACTAAGCCATTTCCTACACTTGGCTCAAGTTGACGAGAAGAGATGTTCTTACATAGTAAGATCCACACACACACATTATCTCTTTTTTGGTATTACAGCAATTTTTTTTTTAGAGACTTTCAATAACTCTTGAAGATCAGCCTGTGGAAAAAAAAAATCCAAGAACAAGAGTATGCATAACCACAGGGAGGAGTTCTTGGCACCAAAAAGCAGAACAGTATTCCAAAGTCTCATCTGGAAAAAGGAGAATGCACCTCGCAAAACATGATGCCTTTAGAAATGAAGAGCAGGCTCAGAAAGTGCACATACATGCTGTTAACAGGTTTGTAATTCATGACCTGATTTATCAGTGCTTCCTGCAAAAAGTCAGAAGAGTAAATTTACTTGCAAAAGGAGATTATGAAATAAATTATGATCTTGAAAAGCTACATAATATTTCCAAATTGACTTTATCTGTATTTGAAATTGTTCCAACTACTACTACTCAAAATCATTATCTGTATTCCAGAACACTCAATAGTTGGTATTGCCATTTAACAATTCAAAAACTAAATAGAAAACAAGCATAGCTCAGAGGTCACTGGAAATTCTGTTTTCAGAGGGACTCTCTTTAAAAGTAAGGTTGCTTAAATTTAAGTCCGTAAAACACAACAATCCATTAACATTATTTGAATGAAATATATCCTTACACTATGGGAGGTAGGGAGATAGGAGGTGGAAAACTGGAGAAGTTACTGGCTTAGAATCTGAAATAAATCTGAAATAAGAGTTTACTGATAAAGTACTGAAATGAAGACAAAAAAACCTTTGTTGTACAGCCAAGAACCCTTTCAGTTCTCTCCACAAATTTATTTCAATTGTTAACTTTAAAAACCTGATAAAGGACCATAACTTTGACTAAATAGAACCAAATAGAACACCTTATTTTTTTCCATTATAATCTATGAATTAAAAGAATGGACATGACAAGAAATTTACAGGTTTTAACATTTATCTGAAATACTGAATTAAAACACTTGGACATGACAAGAAATTTACAGGTTTTAACATTTATCTGAAATACTGAATTAAAACACTGTCTGTAGAAAGTAAATTTCATTTAACTAAGTGGTTAAACAAATTCTTTAAAGAGAGGAGAAAAAAGCAGATTTAGCAGAACTTAGCTTTGCAATAAAGTTACCTTTAACGGTACATTTAATTCTAATCTCCAAATATATGATGTTGGATACCCATTTCACCTAGGAAACTAATCATCCCATATTAGAAAAATGAATGACACGCAAGAAAATGTCAAAATTGAAGACATCAATGAAGGGTATGAACAAGTGTGAGATTTATCCTCTGATGAGATAGAATGAACAATTTTAACATCAGACTAATGTTTACTACATATTTTAAATAGCTCTGCAAACGAAATAAATCAATTAAGTGGTACAAGCAGAAAGGAAGTTTGAAATAGATTAATCAAATTCAGTTGGTCAATTTAAAAACATGATTAAGACCGAGAGGGTGGTTTTAAAACCAGCTGAGTAAAAAAGTCAGTTTTTTTGTTTATTATCTCTGTGTGATACCACCATTTTTCTTTCAGGACACTACCATAACCTCCAAACAAGCCCCAGTATTACAGACCCAAGACAAAGCCTTCACATGGGGAGAAAGCAGAACAATATACTTCCAAGAGAAGAATATTATCACCGAGGTTTTAAAAAGTACAGTCATAAGAAAAAAACTCTTAAGACAACAGTTTGTCCTAAAAATGAAAAGCTGGACTGAACCCAGAACGCTGTATGCAGGCTGTTTAACATTATCAACCTCAAGATAAACCTCACGTGGTGGATTCAAGGATTTGCTGTCAGCAACAGCATTCACAGCTCTTAGGAGGGCTCTGAAGACCAGTGGCTCAATCCAGCAGTGTTTCAGGACCTCAGTTTTACAAGTGTCACACTATAGATCTTTGACATCTTTAAATTACTTAAATGGGATCAAAAATAAAATAAAGATTGCTCCAAGCCACTGAGCTAACAAAATCTCATTTCCTTGTAGGTGTGACTTGTGGTTGGCCTCCTTACAACAAAACACTGACTGTGATCAAGGCTTCTTCCTGACACAGTACCACCTTATTCTCTTCTAGAGAGATTTTGCTAAGGTCTGACAGGGCCAAGCTCACACTGCAGCCTTTTGATAAAACAGATCTCTTTTCTAAGAGTTTTTTGTATGTTTGTTTTGCTTTTTTAAATATAAAAAAGCAGTTGGAAAGAAATTATACATGGTAGTCATCTCATCCATTTTTAGATACCAACAAACAAGTTAGAATCCACAACCTGCTCTCACCACCACCAATGAGGAGGCTGTATTGTACAGCAGCACACACTTCATCTATCAGATGCCATTTGAAGAGATGATGAATTGCCACAAAACTGCCAACTTATGACTGTACAGAGAGTTCAGACTGGAGCTGCACAAATTAAACCCATCCTGAGCTAAAAACAGCCAATAACACCACAAAAATTACCACAGAAAGAACTGGGAGAAAAGGAGACAGAGAGGTTGTGAGACTGTTAAAGCTTTAACTCCAGATAAAGTCCAGTACCTGGTGTGACAGCATGTCTGATGGACAGAGAAAGCTCCCCTGCATGGGGCTGACCCACCTTGCAGCAGCTCTGATACCACACATCCACTCTCCTTGAGCTAGCACATCAAGAAAGGCTGAGCAACAAACATTGCAACACAGGAGTCTTTCTACAAACTTGGAATTTACATAAGCTGAAGCCCTAGCTAGAGCTATGCTTTGTTTTGTAAAAGGTTAGGTTGTGACCTACCTGGCCACCAAGAAGATTTATCCTCTGGGAGCAGTCACATCTCTGCAGGGTTTCTGCAGCAAGCACAGCCAGGGGGAAGAGACCAATGGGCTCTGGCACTTAATGTTGTTGTGAAGCATTTTTTGCTTGTTTGCTTTGAATGGACAACTCTAAGCAATTTAAGCTACAACATCTCCCAAGTGAGAGCAAAATTAGCAAATGAAGCAAAATGCCAGTAAGTTTGCTTACTCAGTTCTGATTTTTGCAATAGACAGAACTGCTTGCATCAGATATTATCTGCAGTGCTATGATTAACTTCATGGTGGATGGCGAGGAAGGAGACAAGTACAGACCAATCACCTATTCACTAACTGTAAGAGGTTAAAATGAGTCATCATGGGGAAAAAAAAACAAACACCCCCCCACCCCATCCCCAAAAAAACAAAAAAACCCCCCACACACTCAAAAAAAACCCACCAAAAAAAACCCCACCAAAAAACTATTGCTAGAGCTCTACTCAGAGTGCACAAAGAACTTCTCACAACACAGGGATTTAGAAACCAGGCAAAGAGAAGCAGTTAGTTGAGAAACTGGAAGAGTCCTTCTCTCTCTGCAGTTTCTTCTGTGACTTGCCAACTGCTCAAGTCCCTACTTTCAAAAATAATTTCAATGCTTACTGCTTGATACTCCCTGTGAGTGGAAGTAGACTGTACAAGGCAAGCAACAAACTTTTTCCCTGTTCAACTTCAGCAGTCCAACCATAAGGGAGGAAATCCTACCCTAATACAAACTTACTACGTGCTAGGGATCTTCAGAGGAAGATCCTAGAGATTTAGCTCAATGTCCAATTTCAGTATTGTGGAGCACAAAAGATGCTCTAAAAACACCAAGCTCAGTTTTGCTGGTTCACGTTTTATTTCTACTAATGACTGTATCTATGAAGCTCCTCTCACTGTATTCCATATCTTTCTCATTATATTTTGGCTTGTTTCTAACAAGCCAAAGGGTATTGGCACAAGTAAAAGGGGAACTGTGAGTGCCTGTGATTTGACTTCTCTTTATTCCATGACCCTTCCAGCATAATACTGAGTGCTTGAGAATTTATACCATCATTCTGCATATAGGCACAACACACTAGTTCTATCTACACAAAAAAACAGTTGGTTTCAGGTTCATACTAAGAAGAAACACAAAGTTTCTGGTGTTTAACTAATGCTGGATAAACAGATACACTGTCAAACCAACTATTTTCTCCCATTACAGAAAATGAGAGTATGAAATTAAGCAGGGAACTCAAGTTCTGCCTTGAAACAAAAACAAGACTGAAGCTTTTCCAGACTGTTGCCTAAACAATCCCTGTAAAAATTTTATTACCAGCAATGTTCAAGAGGGTCTTTTAAACAAGGTTTCAGCTTACAGAGGATAACAGTTATTCAACCAAAAGCAATAATATAGTATGGGTCAGCTGAAACTGCAGAGTTAACAAATGGAAAAGGGGACTAAGAAAAGTCTTTAGCATAATGTCTAAATGAATTTTAAACATTTAAGCTCCATGCTGTCACCTACCCTGCAGAGCTAGCCTGGACTGACATATTTTAAAATGAAAATTGAAATCCACACTGCTATTGCCACAATTACCTGTACAAATTTCTAACATTTAAGGGCTTATTTCTTTGAGACTGGAAGGTCGAGCACCTGTCATGGAGCAACAATGATCGTAACAGTGAGGACACTCTCCAAACTCAGCTGGACAAGCTCCACCCTGATGGACTTTTCTCTGTCAGAAACTTCAGTAGAATACTGAGTGATTTACTACACCCTTGGTATCTTGGCTAATCTGAAAATTATCATAATGGAGGATAAGAACACTGAACAGTAAAAGCACAGAGGCTGCTCTGCAATAGCAGGACCTCCTTACAGTTTACACACAAACACAGAGACCACACAACATTATCTTCCCTGCTAAACCATATGGGGAAAAAAAGAGATGGCCTGATCCTCTGAGGCAAACACCTCCACACCCCAGAATCTTTACCCACAAGTAGTCAACACCATAGAAGAGGCTATACACAGTGTCATTCCATCAGTGTCCATGCATATTTTATCATTACATTCACACCTCATCAAGGGCCTTATCCGGCTCCCAGTGAGGACAGTGCATCTCCTCCAGACCCTGGAGTGCACCGATAGCTGCTCTCAAATACACTGCTATGAATGCACTCTGAGTTACTCACTCCTTTGTGCCATGCAAGTGTTAGCGTGAGTTACAAGTAAATTAGTCCTGCTCCACAAATACTTGTTAACGAAGCATATTCAACCACTGCCACAGAAAACAAAATCAAAGCAAGCAAAGCTGTACAAACAGGGTTTCAAAAAGGCAGAATAACTGGATGAGATCATGATTTTGGGTTGATTTGGTTTCACTCTTACATACCAGTTGAAGGTATCTGATCATCAGAGTTCTCATTCACCTAATTAGCTGGTGGACATGCTGAAAAGAGTAGAAAGCAGTAGATAGGTAGCGGTACTTGAGCAACATTTATAAAGGAACTGAAAGCAAATGAAGGAGAAGATTACTGATCTTTTTTCCCCTCAAAGTCAGATATTGACTAGGGTCTTCCTTTCCCCCACTCAAAAAAAAGAAATGCAATTTCACTACCCATAGAGGCAGTTTTTATTAGGATCTCTCAAACAGTGCAACATCTGTAAAATTACAAGGGGAAGGAGAGATTCCTGCTTGTACAAAGGTCTGATACTGTGAGACATGCATTGCAAAAATATACTGCCTGCTTTGAAAGCACATATTCTCTTAGTCCAGAGTTTAAAACTTGGAAACATCATCCTTGCTTACTCCACAGAAATCATTAAAATTTACAAGAAGATTAACTCTAAGAGAAAGCAGTAGCCCCCCATTTAGCTGAGTGTTTGATTTATATTTTCCCAAAATGGATACTCAAGCTCAAGTGTGATGCTTACAGCCAACAGATTTCCAATTTCAAGCTTCACTTTACAAACCAGGCAAGTTTAAAAACCATGGACTAGGAATCTATAATGCCTTAAGTTTAAACTACACAGACCATGGCCAGTGAGATTTTCTAAAGCATAGAACAGTGCCCTAACTCTACTCCAATCAAATCACTTGAAGAAATACCTTCAACTTCAACCTAAACACAGCATACTTCAAATATGCATACATGGTCTTTTACCTTTAATAACGAAGGCTTCAGTTATCAAACGCAGCATGTACAGGGGGTCATTTTTGGTTGAGAGTTCATCAATTCCTGCCCTTGCATACATACTGATGGCATCTCTGTAGGATCCCTCCACATAATGAAGCTTTCCTAGGATCAGCATAGCCTCTGTCATAAATTTAGGCTGAAATAAAGTGGGGAAAGGAAAAGAATGTTTACATGGTAAAATAGCAGCCAGCAAGAACGGAGTACTTCAGAACAAACTAAGCAGATACATAACAATTTCCTCTCAACATTGTTAGCTCCACAGGCCAAAGTAGGAAGGATTTAAGTGTCTAGAGGTCTTAGGGCTATGCTCATGAGAGCAGCAGGCAATAGATGTAACACAACTACTTTGGAGATCAGTTTGCAAATACACAGCTTGCAATCCCCCTTTTTAGTTTCAGCTGACACACTCTATTGATTCACCAGCCACAGATCACTTAAGAGCCTGGCATTGTCAAAACTACTTACATGCACACCAAGAAAATTCCCTGCTTTTAAGCTAAGCAGAAACTTTCATATTTTAGCCAAATGCTCCCCTTCCTTTTGTACATTTAATTAAAGAGAAAACTCAAATAAATTCATAACTTATTAAAGAATTTTCAGGCAACAGTAGAAAAACAGAAGGCATGCCTGCTGTTTCTAAGATTTGAATGTTCCCTTAAATATTTAAAACACCCATACCAGTCCTTATAAAAAAACAAAAAACCCCACAAAAACCCAAAGAAAAACCTACACAAACAACATCAGTAAAGTACACCCCTCCAAACCCTTATTATGCTTGCCAAAGCAGGAAAAGGTACCTAAGCTTTTTGATTCATTTTTTAACACATGCAGTCAATACAGGGACAGTGCTGTATGAGTAGCCAAGCCACCACTAACTAAGAAATAGTAATGGCAATTCATGCACGCAACCTTAACACCAAGACCTGTAAGAATTCAGTGGTTCAGCTGTTTCTGGGGCTAAACTATAAAGAAAAAGGGTTGTGTGGACTCTCCTTTCTTTCCTCCCTCCATCTGACTGTTCTAAATACCCCAGCTTTCATGAATTAAGAACAAGGAACTTCCCTGGAAAATCCACTGCAGCTTGCTCCCTGGAAATAAACATGAAAAAACTATAACACTCACTCACAAGCTAACTAGACTAGAAGTTCAGGCCAAAAAGTAATACAGGTCTAGAACAGACTGCTGTAATTGATCATCTTATTAAACCCAGTTATGCAACGGTGTGTCCAAGGACACCAACACAGCATCACTCATCGAGGCAGAGTCTTAAAACACTCCTACAGCTCTGCAGCCAAGTTGATAGGCAGCTACCAACCACACACCCAGACCACAAAATAAAATAAAAGCAGAGCTTTACGTAACTTCTCTTACAGAGGCTAAAAGCAGTGCAAGACTGTAATCCTGGACTTACGCCACATCTGGTTCCAAACCCCCATGCCATGGGCAGGGACACCTCCCATCATACCGGGCTGCTCAAAGTCCTATCCAGCCTGGCCTTGAACACTGTCAGGGACAGGGCAGCCACAACCTCTCTGGGCAACCTGTTCCAGTGTCTCACCACTCTCACAGCAAAGAATTTCTTCCTAATATCAAATCTAAAGCTACTCTGCCATTTGGAAACTGTTCCCCCTCATCATAACACTACACAACCTTGTAGAAAGTCCTCCCTAGGTTTCGTGTAGGCCTCCTTCAGGTACTGGAAGGCCACTTACAACATCTCCCCAGAGCCTTCTTTTCCCTAGGATGAACAACCCCAACTCTCAGCCTTTCTTCACAGGAGGTGCTCCAACATGATTATCTTTGTGGCCCTCCTCTGGACTCACACCAACAGGTCCATGTCCTTCCTGTGTTGGGGACCCCAGAACTTGGTACTCCAGGTGGGGTCTCATGAGAGCAGATTAGATAGGAAGAATCACCTCCCCCAACCTGTTTGCCACACTTCTTTCAATGCATCCCAGGATATGGTTGGCCTTCTGGGCTGCAAGTGCATGCAGTATATATACTTGTAGCACATAACTGTTTGGCCTATGAAAAAAGTGTCCCAACAAAAGATAGTGCAAAGGGGCACTGAATTACCAGTCTATTAATAATAATCAACAGTCCAGTTCTGTACATAAAGGAACATGAAGGTGCAACACCAACAGCTGGTATCAGACTAATAACCATATGAAACACACATCCATTTGGCAGAAATTACAATGACAGAGCTCACTTACTCGGATTTTTCCTCTGCTTAAGATATTCGTGATATATTGTTTAGCCTCACTCAGTTTTGGATCACTCTTCTCTGACAGTGGAATGGAGTCCTTCAGTTTGGCAAAGTTTTCCTTCAAACATTTTTCTAGCAGAGCCTCTGCAAGCAGCATATTCCTGTAGTCCTCTGAAAGCATGTACCAAACAACAAGAAACATTGCTTAGTGCCATCCTCTTGATAAACAGCATTACAAAACCAAAACATCACAGCTTTGAGACACACAAACAGTAATTCAAATGAGGGGGAAAGGAAGAAACAGCAGACAGAAAAAAAGTTTCATTAACTTCTAGCTTCACTGGAAACAGTAAGTTTATTATGAAAAAGTAAACTGACATTTCCTTGAAGATATTCCCTAACAAATCTTTTAATTTTGACAGCACGATTCATTCTTGTATTGTCACTAATATGAAAGTTAAAAGTTTGCATCACAGAGCTCCCTTTCAAAAGCGTAAGACCAATCTTTGAAAACATTTAACTGCATGCTTTAGATTTACAAACATACAAGCACGAAACATATGCTTTGGACTGCAGATAAGCTATGGCTTTCACTGCAGAAACTTTTAAGATTTTCCTGAAAGTTTACAAAAAAAAAAAAAAAAAAAAAAAAAAAAAAAAAAAAAAAAAGTAGAGAATTTAAACACATTCTACACATCCATTACTAAAGACAAGTGAGGCTTGATCCAATGACATAACTAACATACCATATAAAACTATTTATACATTAAAATCCATCCATTCCTGTTCAGAGTTCCACAGAAAAGAAACTCAAACATAGGGAGTAGCATTGGATGCATGAAGAACCATGCAATGTTGCAATCATAAACTGAAAAACAAAGTTTCATCTTCCAGAGTACTTGCAGTTCTTGCACAATGGGTCCAGTCCCACGGTTCATTTATCCATAAAAGTAGTACCTCCAACAGCTGACTAGTGGGTCAAACAGGGTAAGAAAGTCTTTGTAAATCAAAGAGCCAAACCCTACATTTCATATATACTTCACATTTCAAAGCCTGAAATTCTAGAATGCAGGAAACACGATAGTGTAGCTACATTTATATTTTCAGTCCATGGGACAACTTATCCCCACTTACTAACTTTATGCTACGTACAGAATTTTTTGTTGTGTTCAGCTGCACATCAAATCATAACTATGGCTGTTCCTACTCAATTGCAGATCTACAACTAACTTGCATGAATGAAGCACATGTACATTAAATTGGAAGCAAAAACATTCAACTGTATTTCCCCCCAACCTTGCATGCAATAATTTCTACAGAACACTGAAGAGCTTTTCAGAACACTTAACCAAACTTAAGGGATTATACAAGACCGTATACAATTAAGAAATAAGTATACACTATCTCTCAAAGTCAACAGTACTATTTAAAAAAAATCCCATCCAGGCACACTATTGTTTCCAGAAACACAAAACTGTAGCTAGTTCCTTGCTGGAAGAAAAGTTCTGTAGCTTATAGCGAAACATTACTCTGGTAACTAGTAAGTTACACCAAAATAGCAACATATTAACAAACAATGGTTTTACAGCAATCATACTGTTGTTACACCTTTTAATTACAAGGAAACAAACTAATATGAACTCTTCAACTACTAATGCCTCCCAATTGCACGATAACCTCTGCACCCGAGAAGCACTGTTGAAACATGACTCAAGTTCAAAGGTTGGCCATGTGGTTCTCAACACAAGGTTTGATCTTAATCACGTACACACTTGGAACAAAAGCAACATGTATATAAAGCAACATGTATTAAGCTACCAGCATCTCCCCCCACCATGTTTTCCCACTGTGAAGTTTATTGCACTCCAGCACGCATCAATTAACTCTAGGGCCACATCCTAGAAACACTCCTCTAAAGAAGCTGGTTTATTCTTGGAAGTAACCACTCCGACTTGAGCAGCAGAGCTTCTTGTACCAGTGTGGTGGCTAAGATTAGGTCCTCTTCACAACTTATTTATGTTGACTACAGACACATAACTTTATATTTCTAAGTCAGGCTGCCCCTTTTCTTGCAAACAATTTCATTTAGAAATAAGCTAGGTAGCATGTTGTAACAGAGGAAAAAAATATATATATACTTGGTCTTTATGCAATGTGTCTTACATATGAAAAGATACAAGCCTTTAAAAGCAGCAGTCCCCATCAGAAGCATAGGGAGACAACTTAAAGGCATCCATAGAGGGTGGGGAGGAGGCAAGAGGGAATCAGCACCACACGTATCGAGAAACTGAGCCACTTCCAAACACGGAAGATTTCCGTCAGTAGCCTGGCCGCAGCCCAGCCGAGCTTGTGAAATTAAAGGGTAGCACCGAGGCCACCTGCATCCAGGAGCTCACCAGACGTCCCAAACACACAGAAGCCACCGAGCAAGCGCCGCTGCCCCTTGCTCGCACTGACAGCCCCCAGCAATGCATTTCTCTTCGCAGCCCGACGGGCTCGGAAGCGCTGACATGAATGAAGAGGAAGCGCAGGGGTTTCCTCCTGATCGCCGGCTCTTGGCGATGCCACCGCAGCAGAGGCAGATATCCACATATCCATCCATCCATCCCTCACACCACGGGGCCGAGGCAGCACCTCGCTATCCCCGCCGACACTCCGGCAACTCCGGCAGAGGGGGGCAGCCGTAGCTCCCGCCCACGCCAGCCCACCGGGCCGGGTCTGCCGAGCCCCGGGCGGCGGCACGGAGGGTGAAGTCGGCCCTGCCGCTGCCCTATACCCGGGCGGTCGGGTAACGGCGGCCGCCCCGCCGCTCTGCCCCACCCTGCCAGCCCCCCGCCGCTTACCCGCATCCTGGACGACCCCCGCCGCCTTCCGCGGGTGCCGTGCCGGCGGCAGCAGCTGCTGGGCCAGGTGTTGGAGCTGCTCCCACCGCCCCTCCGCCCGGCAACGCTCGATCTCCCCCTCCAGCTTCACGTGCGAGTGCGAGCCCTTGGCCGCCATCTTAGCGCCGGCCCGGGCCTGTCCCGGCCCGACAGGGAGTCCCCGGCGGCAGCGCCCGGGAGATGCCTGGAACTTGAGCGGGGACGCCGCTCTGGGTGGGCGGCGCCGGCCCCGCCCGCCCCCGGGTGCCCCGGGGTGTTCGCGGGCGGGATGACTCTGCCCCGGGCCTGCCGCCGATGACAACGGCTCCTTCTTGGCTCGCCCTGCCTGCTCGCCCCTCACTCGACGCTCGGGCCGGAGAACCGTGGCCCCTGCGTGTGCCGCCGCTGTCCCGGTCCCGCTGCCCTCCAAGCGCACGGCTCCGACCCAGCTGCTCTCGGCCTGCCACACGCAGCGGGACCCGCGGAACGCTGGGCATTGCCACCGAGAGCTCCCTTCCTCGGTGAGAAGGGCCGGCGGCGCCGCTCCCCTACCATGGCCCTCGAAAGCCACCTGAACCCCAGGCCTCCTCTATCAGCCGTTCCCAACCCCTCTCTCCCCTCCTGCCGCAATGGCGATTTCAGCACGGAGGAACCCCCCAGCGCACCAGTAACAAGAGCCCACGGCGGTGCCCAAAGTCGGGGCACCCGTGGAGGTGCCGAGTATAAAATAACGAGGCCTTCGAGACGGGGCAAGGGGGGAAGCGAAAGAGTTTATAGACTGCCGGAGTACCGGCGGCAGGGCGGGGAAAGCAAAGCCGGCGGGTAGTGCGAGGGGCTGCAACTGGGATGGGCGGGGACGTACACTGCCCCGTCCCGCCCTCCCGGAGCTCGCACCGCCGTCCCCTTTCCTCTCGGTTCTGCCCGGAGCGCGGCTGCTTGGATCCCCTGGGCACGCCCTCCGCAAAGAGACGGCCTCTCCTCACCGGGGCCGGTACCGGGCCCACCCCGGCGGCGGCGCGGTGGGCGGGACGCCCCCCCTCACCCTCTGCGAGGGCTCTACGTGGAATGCCATGAACGGTGACGTAGCCCCGCGAGGCGGAAAGGTGCAGCCAATGGGTGCGCGGGGGGGCGGGGCCGGAGCCCGAGCGCGGCGGGTGCGTGCGTGGGGTCAGAGGTGGGGCCGGGGATGGTTCCCGTCCCGCCCGCGGCCCGCAGGCACCTGCCCGCACTCCGCAGCCCCCGGCAGGCACGGCCCGGCCCGGCGGTCGACACCCCCGTCGGAGGGTGCGTAGCCTGGCGGCGGCGAGGCGTCTCCGGCAGCAAGGGCGGCCTGAGCGGGCGTGGCTGCGGCCTGGGCGGGGGTTTCGCGGGGTGCCGGGCAGGAGGGAAGGAAGCGGGCGGTGCCGGTGCGGTGCCAGGTGTCAGGGCTGCGCACCGGGGGTTGCTTCGGCGGGAGACGAACAGAGAAGGCGAAGGGAGCAATGGGCTCCTGATCCCGCCGCGGCCCGGTACTCCGCACCCCGCTGAGGTGGCCTTTGTTTGCCTGCGGGGTTGCTGCGATGAGCGCTGCTTTCTTAAAGTTGTGTATGATTGATTTAGGGCTTGTGGTCTTAATAGATCTGCTAATTATACGCGGCCCTTGCAGACACCTTTGCTCCCGCAGCGGTGGGGCAGTTCTGGGTGATGCTGGTGCGGTGGGTTGCCTGGAGGCTCAGTGGAAAGGCTGAGATGGCTGGAGAGTGCACGCTCATGGCATGGAAAACAACAAAAAATAGTAATTTTCTGAAAATTCCTGCGTACTTCATATAAATAGGGACCCTTAGGGAAATTCTTAATTGGAGCTCGCTGGTGATCTGCTTGCTAAGGGCTTGAAACAAAGCAAATTCTTCTATTATGGAACGTGGGGTAAATCTGCTGAAAGTAGATTGCATTTTTCACGTTGTTGGGGTTTTTTGGGGGGAGGTTGAAATGTTTTCTTTGTTGTAGGACATCATGATGGCCCAAAAGATTTCTAGAATTCGTCTTCATTTCATCTTTCTGGCTGCATTCTTTGCCTCTGCCTTAGCTGTGGAACATGGAGGAGAAAGTCAACATGCAAATATTCGCCTTGATAAAAACCTGGTACAAGATAAAGAGTATGTGTTCTAAAAATGTAAAATTATTTTTTAGTGGTTTTCTTGGCACATGAGTTGGACTTAAGCCGAGGGCAGACTTTACTCGGAATGTTGTATGTCTAAATTGAGTCAGATATGAGACATGCTTGCTCAGTAAGTTTCTAGAGATACTAAACCTAGAGAGGTCTCTCTGGAGCCTTTAGCCCTGCTCACACTATAAATAATTTCTTACAATAATCCATCTTACCTAGATAAACAGACTTTAGACAAAATCATGTTCTGAACAGGTAGAGAGAGAGGGGTATTTTCTCATTTGCTTGTTCATACAGACAAAACAATGTTAGCAACAAATAAAACTCCCTAAAGAGTTCATGTTTGACTGGGAAAAATCTTCCTTCAGTTCCTGTGCTTTGGAAGACAGCCAAAAGGAGGGTTTGGGCACTGTTTCAGTTGTTTGATAGTTTGCTAAGCATGCCAATAGAAACAGAAATAGTTATGTAACATATTAGAGCTCGCTGCAGCACCTACAACAAACAACCTTTGTACCACCTTCATCTTGGTATAAAACTGTAATTTTGGGTTATCCAGGGTGCTTTTAGAGGCTGTACTTGACTGTCTGATCAAAGGCGGTGTTTGATGTAAACAGAATATTGACTGATATGTTGTGTACTTTGTTTATTTATTTTCTTTCTCAGACACATCATGGAACATTTGGAAGGTGTTATTGAGAAACCAGAATCTGAGATGTCTCCACAAGAGTTGCAGCTTCATTACTTCAAAATGCATGATTATGATGGCAATAATTTGCTAGATGGATTAGAGCTTGCTACAGCTATATCACATGTTCACAAAGAGGTTGGTGGGATTTTGTAGTGGCATGTGTGTTTGGAAACATTTCTGGCTCTCTAAAAGCAGCTTACCATAGAACAGAAGGGTTATAACACATCTTAAGCACAGTTACAATTTTGCTTGAAAATGAGATTTTTCCGCCTAATGGTTTTGATTTGATTTTTAAGCTTTATCACAGCTTTTTGTATCACATTGCAGTTTTCAGGAAGTCACCACTGTAGTTTAATCTTTAGAGGGGGGAAGGACTGTAGAGTAAAAATAATTTGACGAAGGAGATACTTTGATAGGTAGAGATGGCAGTTACCCAAAATGGGGCAATGCTGATGAGGATTTATAGAAACAGCATGTGATACACTGCTGTTTGAGGTTCTAAGGCCCATTTTCAACTTCAAACTGTTACTGCCATGGATACACAAACTGTAAGAGACCTCTTGCACAAATTAGTATTAGACAAACAAGCTATGGTCTGCTTTTTTCTAAACACAAATTCTCCTTCCAGCTAGGAACATTTAAGGACAAAGTAGGAAGATACAATCATTAGGAAGACAATACTCACACATTCTCTTGTACTGGCCTCTATGAAGTTACAGTTCAGAATACTGTAATTTCCTGCATACACCTGTGCCAAAGATACCTAGCTGAGAACAGAACAATCACTGTCTGTTTCTTGTGCAGAGGGACTTCTTTGTATCCCCCCTTTGCTTGTAAGGGGTGAGACTGCCAATTTGACTGACTCTAAACTATGATGCTGGATTTTTTCACTACTCTGTTGCTGTCAAGCTGTGCATTTTGCAAGTTCTGACACACAAGAATGTCAGTTCTTTACTGTATAGAAACTATATTGTCTATACTGCATCATGATCCATGTTAAGAATACATCTGTTAAATTATTACCCAGTGCTATTTAGCCTTTAGAACTTTTGTCTAAGAACATTAACTGGATACAGAGTGCTTGTTCTGAAGTCCAGAGAACTCGGACTTCATAGCTTGCACCTATAAAACTTGCTTATATTGGTACAAATTATTAAGTAAAACTTTATGCCAAGTTAGGCACCAAAGATTAGTATGAACAAAATAAAACAAAAAATTAGTTGTCACTCATCTGTCATACGTACCACTAGGTGGGAATGCTGAACTCTTCAGTGTGTTTTTGTTTCTGTAGGAAGGTGGTGAGCATACCCAGGCAATGAAAGAAGAAGAGCTGATCGGTCTGATAGACGATGTCTTAAGAGATGATGATAAGAACAATGATGGATACATTGACTACGCAGAATTTGCAAAATCGCTGGAATAAGCTTTTGCAAGGGGCTTGATTCTCCTTCTAACTATGTGGAAATGTGAACAAGTATAATGTGTTTCATGAATGTCTCATACGAACCTCTGTGCTGTAAGAAGGAGGGGTGTACCAGTTCCAGATGCATTTATTTGAAAATTATATGTTAAGAGACTGGCTAACTTGGAGCAGGAGCCATGTTTGATGAAACAGAGCCACACATAGGAATCTTGAAGCATGGAAGCATCAACATTACTCCTAGGGGGTACAGCTGGCAAACCCTTTAGTAGCTGTGCATGGATACTAAATAGATGGTACACAAATCACAATACACATATCAATCACAATATATATACTAAATCTCAGTTTTTCTGTCATTTGGTTACATAGTACTTGTTTGCTTACATCTTCTATTGAAAGCTATAAATACCTAAAAAGCAAGAAATGATTACTGTCTATAGTTGGATTTCAAAGCTAAGTGTCCTTGCCTTTCCACTAATTTCAAAGGAAATTTGCATATAAGTACAGCGGCTTGAAACAGTAATTGTAGAGTAAAAATATTTGAATGTGGTCTGTGTTGGAGGTCCATATGATACCATATGGACTTTTAACGCAGTCTTTGAAGAAACTGAGTATTTTTAAATAAATACACTTCCTCGCATACCTTACATTTTGCAGACACACACACACATCTTTTTCAATTTCTTCTCACACCGCAGATTTATATCTTAATTTACTGTTTCTTTTCCCTGCGTTCCATGGTGTTTGCCTAAGAAAATGAAAGTATTTTTATTACATTTATATGGTATATTAATGCTGTATAGCATTTACTAGAGTAGCTTCTGCTATTTCATTTTGAAGATCACATTAACAGTAAACGAGTATAATATAGAAATTTCTGTTCGATTTGTTTTTTACAGTATTAACTAATGGGATAATCCAAGGGAGCAAGTAATGCTGCCTGAGTTCATATTCCTTGACACTTAAAGTATGGTATTACTTTCAAAAGTTATTTCATAACTAACATTTTCAACATGAGTGTTTGCAAATTAATGTGGCTCTAGGACTGTTTTCAGTGTCTAGACTCAATCCACGGTAAGTCAAGCAGTTTCAGGATAATACAGCAGTGATGTATTTCTATGTTACTGATATTTGGTGACTAAAACAACTGAAATTTTAAATTTCATTCAATCACTATCCATTAAGAATCTAAACGTTAACATATTTCTGTAAAATGTATAAAGAGCTATTTTCTGTACAAAATTATTCTTATACGAGAGAAATGCATTTGTAAAAGAAATTACTTCCTCTGTTTAAATGTTTGTGCAATGAATCCTGAGTGTCAGGCTTTTTTCTTGTAGTTGTTACTTGTTTTGATACCTCTGTGGCTGGGCTCGTGCTGGTTGTAGAAGCAATAAAAATTAATTGGGGTTTGTGCATGCTGGAGCTAGACACACAAGGCTAGACATCCTCATGATTACTGTATTTTTATCTCCGTTACTAGTAGTCATCTGAAAAGAAAGTTAGTTAAGGCATTTTTTAGGTCACTCTTGAGGGTTATTCATCTGGAGTGGATGCTGAATCAGAAGAAAATATAGAAAATACTTGCAGGTAGGAGGGGAGAAGAGGTTAAGCTTCTCTGCATTGAGCACTGAAAACAGGTTGTCTGTAGACCTATATTGCATAAGCTTCAGAGTTTTGGATTTATTTGAGAAGAAAGAGAGACTTAAAAATCATGGGTTTTTTATCAGGTTGTGAAGTCTATAAACTTAGTTCAGCAACCACCCATGGGGCATACTTATATACGTATGTTGTATATATATGTATATATATGTTTATTAACTGCTATTTTATATGGTAAAAGGCATGCACCATAGAAGCCTTACATCAGATACATTAAAAACATGAGTAGCATGAACATTGTTCACCAACTATTTTAAAAATGTAATGGTTCAGAAATATTCATAAATAGACAAATAATCTACCAAAAATGGAGAACAAAATTGGCATCTTTGATTTCATGATCCATGAAGAAAGATCAAAACAAAATTTCTGCTTTCCTAGAAAGAACAGTTCAAGGAATGCTACCCAAGCTGAAACCTGCATCATCATGTCTTTACTCAGCCTCTTAAAACAAATTCATGTGCTTAATTAAGTGCACTTAAAGATAAATGTTTTTACAGCTGCCTAGGGAGTTTTCTCAGTTATGAGGCAGAAAAGTGCAAAAATGCTGAGAGCAATAAGTCAGACTTTTTACATACAACTAATGATTTGTGTACTAGTTGTAGCTCATGCAGTTCCCTAAGTATGCTAGTACAGGTCATACATGCAGTATTTTCAATTTCATAGTTATTGTATAGAAGATACAATATTTAAAATATAAATAGTCATCAAACTATAAAACTTTTAACTTCTATAGAACAGTTTCACAGATAAGAGAAAGCAGAAGGGGTGTTTGATTTACTGAAGATCAGTTGCATCCCTGGCAGAAACAGGAAACAGGAAGAATGCTGTTGCTCATGATTTTAGCTTTGTCCTACTCCATCATCTCAAGGGATGGGGATTAGTTTTCCCCATTAGAGGAGAACACACCTGGCTTTGCATTACTGTATGCTATGCACCCTGTGCAAAGTATCTATATACTGCTTGTACCTCACAAAATACTGCATAATCTTGCAGCCAAAGAAAAAACTTTGACTTGTTCTTGAAGCACTCTTAAACTGAGTGGGTTTTATTTTTATTAGTTGATGAAGAACTGAGTCTGTATACAGAGAAAAAAAAAATCTGAAGTGCTTTGTCCAGTGCCTGTTTGAATATTGGTGAGAAGAATGACTGCCTAGAACTTCCTAGCAACATATTTTTCTGTGTATTCATGCCCCTTTTGTTAAAAATATTTATCACCAATAACCTCAAAATCCTGGATTTATTAAGGAATTATTACAGACTTGCAATCCTGATTTGGTATAAAAATAAATATTACGATTCACAAATGGAACATTAATTCAGGAATACTGTCATAATCGGTACAGCCACTAGGTAGCGTATTGGCACTGTACATTCGCTCCCTGCAGAATGTAACTTGGAGTACTTTAACAGCCTGGACTTCTCTAAACCATCACCACCACTCCAATCATAAGCCATGTTGGCTCCTCTGTCTTCCCACAGATAGTGCCATGTCCACATTTCTATTAGTTTTCACCTGTCATAAAAAGTGACCATAGCTGGGATTGCTTACTGATAATTAATTTTCATTGTTTAAGGGATCTAAAGTGATTTGAAGTGATACTAAAGAAACTTGTTATGTAATGTTGTCAGTAAAAATAACTGTGGTAACTAAAAGGCTTTCTAGTATAAGTGCCATCCTTGGCCTGACTTCTTGACTATCTCTAGTTGACCCATGAGAGGGTCCGCGAGGTACCTACAGTGGTCCCAACCAGCATTAAATAATGTGAGAGAGTTTTATTCAGACATGAAACCTTGCAGGTTTTGCATTAGATGTCAGTAAGAGCTTTTGTCACAGTTCTTGCAAGGCCAGTCTGGTCTGATGAGCCATCTTTTCTTAAGATGAACCTTACTGACTTTTCCTTCCTCTCTCCATTGTGGTCATACTGCCTGACCATTGCACCATGAAGCAGCTGCACAATGTGCCAAGTTTTGAGTAAACAAATTACGTCAAGAATCATTGCCTACCTTAGTCTGGATTAGTTATTATCACAGGGAATGTGTGTTAAGCATTTAGTTAGCACAGAACCTCTGTCCATGTTGAATGAGATCCATCATAAGGGCAGTTACCAAGGTCTTACAAAAGTTTCTCTGAAGTTATATTTTTCTACCCATTCTTCATGCTGAATTCTGAACAGCAGCTAGTAAGCTTAGAGAGCTAGTAAGTGATTGTCACTGTTTTCTTCAGCCAAACAGCAGTTATAGATGTAGGTAGAGGGCAGTGTAAGATATGATTCAAAGTCTACTGCCAGGTACCACATGTTACAGGAAATCAATAATGCAGAGTACACAGTGTCAACTTCTGTCACTTGATCCAGCTGAGTGGCTGACAGCACTGAAGGCAGATGTCAAACTCTGAAATGGGTTGGGAAGATTTCATATGAGGCAAATCTAAGGGAAAAATGAATTATGGGTAGCTGTCAGTTGCTTCAAGAAATTCTAATAAGAATCCAAGAGCAACCTATGCAAGTTTAGAGGAAAGTAAGGAAATTCAGCATCAGTCAGCTGATTCACAACCTTTTAATTGACTGCAAGCATGAGAGACAGTTATCTGTGATGTAAAATGAGGTCAGTTGGTTGAGAACCGAGCACAATGCTCCACTCACAGGGAGCAGGAGGGGATATATAGTTAGTAAAGGAAAAATGCACAAGATGTAGCTATGAAAACATACCAAAAGTAAAATAAATTTTACAGGTAAGCTTGTAAACGAAAAAAAAAAAGGGAAGTTTGGACCACTACTCAAAGATGGGGGGGCACTAACAGCAGAGGAAGTTGGAGAGTTTAATGTCCTTTTTTTCCCCCTGTTTCATCAGTCTACTAAAAAGGACAACAGAAAGCAGACTGTGAAATTTTTACTAAAAAAAAAATGGCAGGAGGTCAAGTCTTTTTGGATAATGGTATCCATAGGGTAATTCTATCATAACCTATCAAAGTATATGTTTTGCAAGGAATTCTGTGGGCCTTGGTCCTGTGTGAAGTTTTATTTGATGCTTTCAGTGAAGATATGGAGAATGGAATATGAAGTATGATTTTTAAACTTGCCTATGGAGCAAGGAAGGACTACAGATGTTATAAATGCTAAAAAATCAGAATTTAAAATAATTTTTTACATTTAGAGAAGTCATCAAAATTGAATGCAATGTAATAGTGCAAAATACAATGCTTACACAGAAATACTTAGCTATACTTGCATAGCTGTCTAGGTTCCAGTTCACAAGAGAAAAATCCTGGGTCTGTGGCAAATATGGCAAAGCCCTCACACTGGATAAAGGGTCTGAAAGACTACCTGAAGAGTCCATGTGGGCTGATCCTCACTGTTAAAGAGTAACTTGGAAGACTGTCCCATCTAGTGTACTGAACTTCAAGAAAGATATGAAGTATTTGTCAAGAGGCCAAAGGAGATGAGCAAAAATAGACAAAGATCCAGAAAATGTGAAGGAAGACTGCAAGAAATGTGGGGGATTTTTGTTTAAGAAGCACAGCTGAGAAGAAGGAGGGCTAATAGTCTTCAACTAAAACGCAGTTGCAAAGCATAAGGAAAGAATATGTTCTTGGTGGAAAGATCAGGAAAAATAAAACATAAAGAAGCATAAACCAAACAGCTTGGGAGCTTTAGATTGGACACTGTACAAAAATTTCATATCAGTTATAAGATACTGTAGCCTCAGGTGGTGTGAGTGTAGCTTGGTCTTGGGATAGAAAGGTGGAGTTAGTGACCTCTCCAGATCCACGCTTCTCTCTCAGTGAGTCTGTCACTGTCAGCATCATCTGTGTGGACTTGTGCCGGGAGGATAATTCCCTTACAGTGAGTTCCACAGCCAAGAGCCAAACACAAATCCTGTGCTCAGCTTCAGGTCTCAGAGAAGTCTTCTCCAAGATCACAGGCCACTCTTGTCTCTCCCTGCTGTAAACCTTGCCTATTCTCCTTGTCGTCTTTGTAGACTCACACTGAGCCAGCCCTATTCCAGTTTTCCCCTGGTCTGTCTAGGTGTCAGGTTTACACCTCACCATCTTACCATCACAAGCTATTTTCCTCTCTTGAAAAACCCTGAAAACTTGTTTGTCACCTCTGCCTTTAAGTCAGGTATTTCTTCAGTCCCAGGAGATGGTGGCTGTTGAGACAGTGCTGCCAAACTCCATTCCCAGGCTGTGCCACAGAGCAGGCTGCAACCAGCAGCGCCCTGTTCAGTCCTGTCAGGGTATGCTCACTGTCAACAGCATCTAAATGCAAAAATCTACCTAGTTGCTACTGAGCAAGTTCAAAATGTGATTGCTAAGATCCAGAAGTGAGCACTTTGAAACAGAATGGGGCTAAAAAAGCTTATGCCTGACTCCAAGATAATGCTTTGCTTATGAATCAAGTCCTATCTCCAGAGCAGAGATACAAAAGCTTCTTAAAAAAAAAAAAACAAAACAAAAAACTGTTACGAATTGTTAAAACAACTAAGTGAATTCCTAGCCCTCTTTTCAGCAAAAGGTCAACTATTTTTGTTGACACTGAGAATTTAGTGTGAGGGGATCCACACTGAGTCAAAACAAAGGTCCATCTATCCCAATCTTGCTTCAAGTACTGGCCAAGAGCAGATGTTGATGGATTAATAATCAGAGAAAGCATGGTGCCATATGGTGCCATACTTCTCCCAAACACACACACGGGCTCCAGCAATTTGTAGGCCAGGGATCTGACTTTAACCACAACAAAACTGACTCGAGGCAGGAGCTCAGAAAGATCAAGGCTTAAATATTAAAGTGTGGCAACATTATTTATTAAAACCAAGGTTACATGGAAGAGGGGCAATGTCCCCATGGTCAATGGTACATGCTGCACAGGCTTTACTATCAATAATGCTACACAGTAAGTTCAGTACAAGCTAAAGGGGTGATGCAGTGGGTAAGAAGTGATCCCCAGGAGACTCCATGAATGCAGTGCTATAGAACAACTACACTGTTTCCAGCTGTCACATTCTTCTTACTTAAAGTGAGAGACACCGAAAATTGTCTACACAATCTGTTTGCCTCTGGTTTTGATTGCACTTCACGAACTATTTTTAAAAATGACCCATTTATGAGAAAGCCCTAAGCACATATTTTGAAATAAGTTCTCTTTAAGAATAGAGCAATATGCCTGAGACTGACATACTGGCAGAAATCATGGGAGGTACAAAGTTTTACCCAGGAAGAAGCACTGGGATGAGTAGAATGAGATTTGAATGCGGTTCCCTTTGGGAGAGGTCTCCATGGGGTGTACAGAAGGGACATGGACAGCACAGAAAGCTGTGCGGATTGCAGTGGGAGTCGAGAAACACACAGGTGAGGGATTTAGGTAGCAGTACATGAAGACAGGACTTGTTGCAAAGAAGGAATACCTGTGTTTAGGATGCACATAGAACTGCTTGGAAACCTTACATATGACACCAGAAATGTATGAGCACATTGGCACTGTCTAGCTGAGTTAGGATCTTCAAAGAACACCTAACACATATACATACACACACTGAGGCAGCAATCACTTTCAGTATCCAAATAATTCTGTCACCAGACAGCCTAAAACTGTTCAAATGCACCATTTCTAGCCAAGACCAACAGATTTGAAATATTTTTTTAATCTCTAGGCAAATGAATTTTCAGGATATGACAAACCAAAAAGTATTTAGGATACTCTAAGCAGATGATATCTTTTTTTTTTTTTTTTTAATCTATCACCTCCCTCAAACACCTTGACCAGTTTCCTTCAACTCTTCCAAAAAATCTGTCCCAGAATAAGATTATGCCTGTAGAGTTGCAGGTGTATAGTGCTAATTTTGGCAAAGTGAGGGATAGGAATAAAATCAAGTTTAGAATGGAAACTTTGGGACATCTGCAGTTTACTGAATACTGATCATTGTGATCTATAGAATGCATAATCCTTCCCATGCAGCAAAAATATAAAGTGCTTTTATTACCACCAAGGGAAAAGACCACTTCCTCTATACGAAGTCCTACCTATGAGAAAAAAAAAGACCTGGAAGCAAGTATTTTTGCTTCCTCTCACTAAAATCTTTATAGGATGCAGATTCATTTCTTAAGGTCTTGCTTGAGGATTTGTACAGAGTATTACACCATCTTGGTGGTGCAAAACAATCACAATTTCTGACTGCAAATGTGTCTCTACCACAGACCTTATTAAAATTGCAGCATGGCATTGATATACCCAATTGGCTTTAAATTATCCAGCTAAGGTACTGCTGACACCATGGCAATGTCAGTACAGAACACAGCACAACTGCAAAATCCACTGGAAAAGCAAAGGACAGTAACTGGTCAAATATATGTTGCAGACAAGGCTGAATAGATACTTCCTGCCATAATGTAACTATTGGACCCAGGCTATCTAGTTTAATGGGAATTTAGGTTTGTCCGAGCCTAAAATCATCTGAGGGTTCAGTAGTGTGAGTAGTAAAACTAAAATATTCTGTGTGGTTATTAAGTCTGCCTCTAGATAATTCCTAACCAATAACCAAAAAATGTAGCATGCACCATTTTTACTGAGATCTGGAAATTTTCTGGGTTGTTCAACGCTTAAGGAAAAACTCCTCTAGGGACCCTTTCACAAGTCTCCTCAGATTCCTGTGTCAGCTGGAGGTCCTTTCTAGGGGTTTGTAAAAAAGAAAGGGAGAGGGCTATACAGGCTGCAAAGCAGAGAGAACATTTCCACCCAATGTGCAATCCAGCTGTCAGCTGTGGATACTATTCCCAGAAACAGCATATCATCCTCAAACTTACCTTACATCCACTAAATCCCCTCCCACTCCTGACTGCACCCATACTTCTTATATCTGATCACCAAATGGCCTCCCAACACAATCACCTCACCTGGGGACAATTCAGTTCAGTTTGAAAGCTCTCCCTGTTGACCTCTCCAATGTTGTTTGGAAATGCAGACAAAAACAATTCAGTGGACCAAATTAAAGTCCTTCTAAAAGCTGACAAACTAACTCATCTCCAGGAACCAGGAACTTCATCCTGGTGCTCAAACCAGCAAGGAGCTCTGAAACACTGGCTCTGTCCTGTATGGCAGGGGTTGCTGGTCATAAACGACATCTTGACAAACTGATCTCCCTGTTAGCACAATCTCAGTCTGCTTAAAACAACTTTTGTCAACAAGATGGACTACAATATAGCACGAAGTGTGTCAGTGGACCAAAGTACAGCCTCAAAAGACATTGGTAATTTCGGAAAAAGTTAAAACTGTCAACAGTGCCTACCAAGCTGAGACCTTGAACATGGAACTTCTTGCAATCTGTCTGTTTAGCTGCATCTCCAACTTCAGCCTGAGCACTTGAGCCAGTCACTGGGGAGCATCTAACTCCAAATGTTTTTCCTGCTCTCTCAAGAAAGGAGAAACATACAGTTACCCTGAAAATCTGTGTTCAAGTGACTTTTCAGTGTTACATGAGTTTAGAAATGCCCTGACTGTTCATCTAGGCCCTTTCACATTAAAAACTATGGTTTCTGGTGACACATGGCATGGAAATTTTCAGGTCAAGCAGCTGAAAACTATAAACAATCAGAAACAAGGGCTTCTAGTGGAAACTGTTAGACAGCATTAGCTACTGGTACACTGTCATCTTCACAGACAGAAAATTATTTAATCTGTCAGTTATGTGAGCATTAGGAGTGAATAGGTCTTTGTATTCATTCACAGCAAGTACGTAGCCAGAATGATATACGATGCGGGGTTTTTTTGTTGTCTGATGGTCCACCGGACCTCTAAAGAGCTGGGACTTTGCACAACACCACTATCTGAAGCAATGCCACAAAAGATACCATCCATATTCAGACAGAGGGATTCCCATGGTGGCTGACCAGTGTCAATACTCCCCAGTTTAACTTGTCCATCATTACCTATGCAACTTAAAAGCCTCATGTCAATGAAGTTGCTCAGTTTTTCCCACAGTTTTAACCATCCTTGATGGTCACACTTGTAATCAGGCTGCCATAAGGGCACACATGCAGCTTGTCCATGGCTGCCAGCATAAGCTAATGCAGTCACAGGGCTGCTCTGCAGAGCCACACCACTGACACTTGCCAGGGCCATGATAGCAGCTCAGCAATTTTGGGTGGCCACACTCCCAGAAGTGCTCAGCTGTGTGGACAGCACAGGGAGCAGAACAGGGGCACAGGGCTGCCCAAACCAAGTCACTCTTTTGGAGAATGATTTCTGCATGCTTTATCAGTGAGTGCAGTTTTCTGAGTCCTGTAAACTAGATGGATATAATCCCCTGTGGAACTGAGATACAGGGGGAGAAGAGTGCGGTTTGACATCTGGTCAAGTCCATTTATTGCCTTGGCTTTTCTAATCCTTGGGCAACTAGTTCTAGGCCAAACTTCTTTGTTGACATAGATAAAAATGCAAATGTACACCAAGTCAAGCAAAAAGAACCAGTAGTAGATATTCCAAGGATATTTCCAAATGCCAGACAAAAAGTCTTTGAAAAGTCTCAGTTTGAGATAGATTACTACATGTTACCCTACAACCTTTTGATCTCATCTGGTTTGTAACTGGAACAAAAAACTGGAGTTTATCACTGACCACACTTCACTACAAACATACCTACGTTTGACTCTTAAGAATGAGCTGATCCTAGAAAGAGATACAGAACAGAAGAGGTCTGTGTAGGTTACTGGGGATGATCACATAGGATTTGGAAGGGATAGGGCATCGCTGCCTCCACCAGATCTGTGCTGAGGAATTGAGATACTATGTCCACAGCATGAAAGCTGGACTCCTTGCTGTGATGCTGGGGTGTCCTGCTCCAGCAGACTGTGCTGCTACCAGTAGGACACAACCAAAGAAACTAGGGGAAACTTTCCCTCTACCATTTTCCTAAAGGTCACACCTAGGTTTCTGGAGAGCACCTTTCCCCATCCTCAGCGAGCAGCTGGACATAGGACCATATCAATCTCTTCTCTGTCATATCCTGAAAGGTTCGAATGGTCTTCCACCACTAGTAGAAAGCAAAACATTCCTTCAGGTGCAGGAATGTCAGGTCTGTCTCCTTTTGTCTTATCTGGCCACTGCAAAAGCAACTGTTGGAGTGTTGGAAAGCCATGAACTTTAAGTAGGCACTTAAATCTGTCCCATTAATGCAACGACAGGAACAAAGTGCTTAGAGCTCAGTGTGTGCTTATATGCTTCACTGAAAGGCTTAAATCTTGAACAGTGACAATGTCAGAAGGTAACAGTTATGGGGAGGAGGAATGTTCACCTACAGCTGTTACTTCTGAAGGCACAGGAAGGGGTCTACTGTCCTACATGAGTGAAGCCAGCTGCATATGGGAACCATCAGACTAGAGGTAAAGTTAGACTGGAACACTACATGGGGGTAGTATTTGCCACATAAACATTGCAGAGAAAGACCATGCAGTACCATACCTGTAAAGATGCAAGTTACTTCAGGCAATTAATGGGTTCATTGAACAACCACCAACCTGGATAATTAGAGAGAAGGTACCAACTTCCCAGTGTGTTCCCTCAGTTTGATAGATGGCTCCAAAAAATCATGCGTGATTTTCATGAGGCGAGATAATAAGCTGTCAGTCACAGGAAGCCTAGAATGAACCACATGGAAAATCATTCTGGTCTGAAAATAAGAAACACGTCAAACTGCAAAAACTGTTTCTTTCTTTAAAAATAAAATAAGGGAGTTATTTGTACAAGGAAGCTTTGGCTTACAAATAATATTTTAGCTATTGTCCTGGTTTGGGCCAGGATAAAGGTGATTTTCTGGTTTGCACTTTTGCTTGCAGCTAAGTCTCTTGTAAGTAGTTGCACTTGTTGAAATTAACAGCAAGTTTCTCAGACACTGTCTGCTTCTAGGGCTGATAACACTGCATGTTTATAGTTACAGCCAGAGACTGGTGTGCAGAGCCAAGGACACTGCTCAGCTCTCAGGAACATTTTGCCTTCCAGAAGGAGTAAAGAGGTCCCACCTGAAACCCTCCTTTGGGGAGGACCAGAAAAGATAGATGTCAGAATTGACCAAACAGAGTATTCCATCCCATACACGTCATAGTATAAATTTGAGGGATCACAAGGGTCAAACCCTTCCTTCCTGCTTCTTCCCTTCTTCCTGCTCTCCCTGCTTCCCTCGGTATCCTGAGAGGATTCCGTCCGTTCCTCTGCCTGTGGTCCTGATCCGTGCCAGCCTGAATCTGTGTGTTCCTGTCCCAGCTCCCGACTGCTGCTGACTCCAGGATTCCAGCCTGGACTTTCCCAGGGCTGCCCTGCAGCCTCAGTGGTGACGTGAGAGTTATTGGGGGAAAGGGAGGAGGAACGTGGTATCAATTGTCCTGTATATTTGTATATATTTAGTAATTTTTTCCTATTTATCATTACTGTTTCATTAAAGTTCTTTAGTTTAGTTTCCAACCCATAAGTCTCTCTCCCTTATTCTCTCTCTCTTTTCTTTATCAGTGAGGGGAGAGAGATTAATATAAAAATCTGTTACTCAGTTTAAATCTGTTGTTTTGCCGGGCCAGTGTTAAACCGTGACAGCTATCAACAAAATGAAAGTATCTATTTGTGTGTTTTCTGAGTGATTTGATAGGAAACACACTGGAATTAACTCTTGATATAAATTTGTCCAGTACCATGCCTTGCTTTCCAGGCTGCATGACTTCATCCTCAGCTTCTCTTCTCCCCTGTAGACATCTAATTAGAGAAAACACAGAGCAGAAAGGAAGGTTGCAAAACAGTGAGGTGGGAGGAAACCATAGAGGAACAATACACAATACTCCTGTATGTTATATCCCATATATCATGCACATATTTTTATTCAATAAGTATATCTGCTTACGTATTGGCTCACATGACAATGAAGACATGGATGGTCATTGAGTCCTGGGAGCACATGACACTATCTGGAACAGAAAACACAATAGAAAACTCATGTAACCCATCCATGGCCATTGCCAGGGTGCTGGATGGGCTGTGGGTGCTCAGGCAGGGCAGGGTGTTCAGTGGGGCCCATGGCCAGGCAGGGCAGGGCTTAGGGAGCTGACATAGGCTCCTGAGCCTGGGGCAGGGTGAGTAGGAGACTGGGTAGGGACATTAAGACCCCTTTGTGCCTCCAATGCCCTGGCAGCCACGGCCTAATGCCAAAGATACGCCAGGCCTCCATGAAGACACGTGTTAGAGGCAGGTTGTGCAGATGTATCCACCTCCAGCAGCTTTGGACTAATCCAGCAGTGATGTTAAAGGGAGAGTGTAAACTCCATGACCCTGATCTACACAGTGGAGTTGCCTCGGGCAGGGAAAACACTGTTAGCCAGCACCTCCATCTCTAGTAATGGGGAAGAACAGTCTTTTTCATGGCTGCGAGCCTCAGCAGAAGAAAGGAACAACTTGAGTCCACTGCTGTCATCCTCCTCTGCTTCACTCTCATCCCACTCTGGAACTACTCATAACAGTGCCTCCCAAGAGGGAATCTCATCCCCTTATGTGCCTTGAGGAGGACCAGACACCTGAGTTTACTTGGGTGGAGTACTCTGCATGAGGTCTTCAGTTACTGTTGGTTTTGTGGTTTTCTTTTTTCAGCAGAGAGAGTAAAAAAAAATTTCAGCAAGCGACAGTCTGGGTTTCTGGGCTTTAGTGGGTTTTATCTTTTTCCCCTTGGCAATTTGTGTCAACTGTTACTTCATGCATATGAAACACACAACTTCCAGCCTTTCCTCACTGGTGTGAAGTACGAGTTTGGCACGTGTTGAAAACAAGAAGAAATTAACTTGCTCTCTCCCATCTTTACTGTCAATACCCTCCAGTAATTATTTGAATAATTAAAAACAGTCATCTTGCTGTCACCTTAATTCTCCACATTAAAAAGGGATTATATAACAAATTAGCCTGATTTAGTCTATCTTCCAAGGATTTACTCAGTGGTTCACCCTTCTTTATTAAATTAGCAGTCAAAGAAGCTTTTGGCTTTCAAACATGTTATGAAATCCTTCCCAAGTTGAGAACACCAGTGCTAGGAATTGCTGAAGTGCTTACTGCTCTAGAACCACTTTCTTGGTATTTGCATAGCCTAGACCCCATCTGACACACCATGAAGTGAAAACATGGGTAGACACCTGTAACCTGATCTTCTGACATTGGTTTTCCAGTTTAGAAAAATAGATCCCCCTATTCACTGAAGTCTTCAGACTCCTTCCTGTGATCATTTTAATGCAGGGTTCAGATCTGGGGTGTGTGACAATGGATTCTCTGCTAGCTGTCTCTCTGGTGAAGGCTTAGTGGGAAGCAGCAGTCGCAAAGCACATATAAATGCTTTTCCACCACTTGTGCCAGAACATCTCCATCACCTTAATTGATGAGGACGTCTGGTGACCAGAAGGATAAGCTGCAAACACACAGAGCATCTTATGCCTCCTCAGCTGACTGTACATTGGAGAACTAATGCTTCTTTCACACAGAATTACAGAAAATAAGGTCTGCTGATTTCTAGTCATCTGAAGGCCTGATGCAATACCCGCTAAAACTGAAGGAGGGAATGAGAAAAAAAAGGAGGGAACAAGAAAAAAACACCAACGAACGAATAAAAAGGGAACGAGGGAACGAGAAAAAAAAACCAATGAACAAATAAAAAAAAAAAAGGAGGGAACGAGAAAATAAAATGAACGAATAAAAAAAAAAAGGAGGGAACGAGAAAAAAAAAACAATGAACGAATAAAAAAGGAAGCAGGGAACGAGAAAAAAAAAACAACGAATGAATAAAAAGGGAACGAGGGAACGAGATAAGAAAACAACGAACGAATAAAAAGGGATCGAGGGAACGAGAGAAAAAAAACCAATGAACGAATAAAAAGGGAACGAGGGAACAAGAAAAAAAAAAACCAACGAACAAATAAAAGGGGAACGAGGGAACAAGAAAAAAAAAGAAATGAAGGAATTAAATTGAATGAGGGAACGAGAAAAAAAATAACAAAGAATATAAAAACAGATTGAATACTGTGAGGTCAACTCCTGCACATCAGTTTACACAATAACTGCCAGAATAATTGCAATTTATTTATATATTTGAATCAAATTGTAAATCAGTCCTTAGCATTGTGTTAAGCAGCAAATACCAGTTTTCATACAAGATTGCTGATTGTGGCGTTAGTAATTTAAGGAGTGCTGAAAAATACAGATGCTTATCCCTTAGGGTTTCTCATAGTATTATGTACACATTTTGCTCTAACACTGTGTCCCCAGTGGTGTTGCCTATTACAGTGTTCATTCCTAGAGTAATGTATTTCTTCTTGCAGATTCCCATGTACCTACTTGGCTTATTGCTCAATGGATTTCTGCCCTATTATTTCCTCATGGATCATACACATGGTTAGCAGCCTTTCTTTGAGTCACATCAGAAAGACAGTTTTCCAGGCTGCAGGAGTGAGTTTCTGTGATTGTAGAACTTCTCCCATGTACCACCACTTATTATTATGACAAAGCAAAACACGATTCCTGTTTGTAAAATATTACAATGTGTAATTATAATGCTCAGCTTTCCTTAAAGGTTTTATTTACAGCACAATAGTCCGTGCTCAAGGCTTGTTCCAGAAGAGAGGGGATATGTTGCATTTACGACAGAAGTGCAGTGTGCTGACTGCCCACAATGGCTCACTTCTCCTGAGCAGAACTGGTAAGGATGAGGTAAAAAAGAGTTCATGCCCATTTCCCTCTCTTACTCTTGTGAAGAGCCTTACTGAATTGTCTATCCCTTTGGATATGACTCTGATGAATGATACAGAAATTAACTATAATCTTACCTTGTGAGGAAAAGCACATCCTTCCTCTCTCTTATCTTTCACACTCCTCATGCAGACCAAGGCTGAGCTTTAGTGGAATTCTCGTGGCTCTGCATTTCACATAATTTTTCTTTTAAAAAGTCCCACAACACATACAATAATCATACACAATGAGAGATTTTCTTCTGCTTCACTGAGCTTTGAATCAAGCTTTATGTCACTTTAAACTTCCACAGTCTCAGACCTCATTGTTGCTGGCCTCTGCATAACCCTGCAAAGGACCCAGCAGCTCCTCCCCCAAAATAGGATTTCAATTTGGTCCATCTCCATCTTATATCACTAGTTGATCTAATGGTGTCTTGAGTGAGGCCTGTTCCACATTTGCTCATCAATACTGCATCTCACATCTCAGCCATAGAGATTTCGATATTTATCTTGCATGGGATTACAGAGAGGACAGAAGGACACTGTGAATAGTTTGCACCATTCTCCTTGACTTATTGAGGGCTTCTGGCATGGAAAAGAGTGCTGGCTGTTTTCAAACCAATTTGAAAAACAAGCTTACTTTCAACTTCAACACGCTGTAATACAATACAGAACAGAATAAAATAGAATATGGCTGAAAAAATGCTTTGCTTACATTTGCCTGTTACCTGTTTTATTTGTTTACCTGTAAGATTCCTGTCCATGGCAAAGCAGGAAGTGTATTTCTTTAACATTTTCCTGATGAAAATAGGTTGGTATATCCTCAGTGCATGTCTACTATGAGTAACACTTTATGCATTCCATAACATAATCTGAATTTCAGGTGGAATTTCTGAGATCTTGAAACACCACCTCTCTCTCTTTTGAGATCATTCTGGATTATGCTATCTTGTTATTTTATCTTTATATGATACATTTTTAAAACATAGTTGGACAGCAATCAAGTATCCTTTAAGACTCCCACAGATGGAGAAGCAGATGCACTGTAACCATCTGGGGGCAGAACTATGATTAACTTTTGAGTCAATGTGACTATAAGAATGGACTGCATGATAGAAATGTTTCTTCCACTTCAACCAGGAAAAACAAAACAAGATTTAAAAGTGGATTTGTCTGCCCAGCATGAGAAAAATTTTGTGCTAGGCATGCAAAATGAGTGATAATTCTGAAATTTTGGAAGCTGACAGTCTCTTGATCCTAAACCAACAGACCCTCACTTCTCTGCACTGGTAACTGAGTTGCATTCACAGCTCTTACAGCAGCACCTCCTGGCTGCCACACAAGAATCATGTCAAAAATCACAATACCATTTTATAATGCTATGGCCTACGTTTCCAGCAGGTAGGGAATGACTGATTTTTGGCATCATTAGCCTGCAGGTTTTGTTCTCATTGACTATATCTGCCATTCCAATTTATGGTATTCCTGGTATTTTACAGACAGGGCCATTTTAGAACATGAGGGTAGTAAGATACTGGAATAGGTTGCCTAGGGAGGTTGTGGATGCCCCATCCCTGCAAGTGTTTGGGGCCATGTTGGATGAAGCCTTGTGCATCCTGGTCTAGCGGAAGGTGTCCCTGCCTATGCAGGGGGGTTGGATCTCAATGATCTTTAAGGTCCCTTCCAGACCAAACCATTGTATGATTCTACAGCAGAATGAAACGAAGACATGCACCTCAGCCAGATGGAGAGACTGGGGTGGGCAATTGCTCCTCACCTGCCTAGGAAATTCTCTACCCATTTCTGCTACATTGTATGAATATCTAGAGGCCTACAAGATAATGATCAATATCTGCAAGCTTTACTGATCCCATAAATCAGCAGCTCCCTGACTCCAACAAAATAGAATTGCTTCATTGTTGGATTGTGAGCAGCTCCTACAGTGGCAGCCTGCGTGCTTTTATCCCTTAACATTCCTTCTACTCACACTTCCAACACATCACACTGTGCTTGCCAGTAGTCCAATTACTCTCATTATCAGCAACCATAGTCATTTTAGCCTTCAGCAAAGTACCAAAGGAATCTCCTTCCCTACTTCTCTCCACCTGATTATTACATTTGGTTACCTTTCCACTTTCTGGTTCGTTTAGAGGAACATAAGCTTCATAGATGAAGAAGTCTGTGAATGAAAATAAGTTGGGCAAAGTCCAAGTAATGACTATGTAGCCACAGTTAGACTCGCCCAAAAAAGAAGACCATTCCTAAGTTGAATTGATACAAAGATCATTGTGCTGAGGTGGGGAATAGTCTCAGTGCTTTAAGAAATGTGGGAGACCTTTTCTCTCTTATCCCATTTTAGCCCACCCAAATTAGTCTGAATAATTTCTGTGAAGCAGAAAGGCCAAATGGACATGGATCACTTCAACCCTGATTTGAATCATTATCACCACTAGTGTAGAGACCATCAGCTGTGTAGTAACATGCTATGGTACCTTACTCTGTCTTAAAAGGAAGTGAAGACTATCACCTCTAATCAGTTTCATGAGGAGTCAAGTGAAGACTATCACCTCTAGTCACTTTCATGAGGAGTCTGAGAGGCCAAGAAACTGTGTGCAGACACCCAAACTGGGCCTGGCAAGGCTCAGCTCTGCTTTGCAAAGCAGCTGTTGATCTGTCACAAGAATATTGCTTAGGACTGATAGTGATAAGGGCAGCAAGGCAGGTCAGAGTCCACACATTGCAACATCTCTGGTTTCTCTTGTCAACGGCTGGATCAGCCTGGAAACAAGTCTTAAGGAAACAACCCTCAGCACCCTGCCAGGTTGCTGGCTGGCCATGTTGAACCAAGCAGTGCCCCTCCCCACAATGCCACAAGTGCACATGCTTGACACACATTCTCAGGGTGGGAGCAATCTCCGGTCAGTCATTACCTACTTAGGGCAGTGTTTCAGTATGTGCTTACCTGAAAGCCAGTTCCAGTGCATAGATTAGTAACTTCTGTAGGAGCAACAGATGAAGACACACAAAGAGATTAATGAAACCGACACTCTCTTACATGACAGTGTAAGTAGGTGAAGAAATCCAGCTGTAAATTCCTCTGCATGTGTGGATCCAGGATACAACCACTCCTGTCTTAACAAGAGAGCATATGTATTGAATACATTCATTTGAGTGAAGGGGAAGGCAGAAGGTAAAGTGTTAATTATTGTCTGTGGGATGAATGAAATGCATTGTACAATTAGCACCTTCTGTGCTCCTGTCTGATGACAGGCTTAAATTAAGAGAATTCTCCACACTGCCCTCCATATCACCTTTCCTTTGACATTATCTTCCTTTTCTTGGCTCTCTCCATAGAATTTTAACGAGATCTTAATTGTTTTTCCATCAGCTGCAAGGATTTCAAACCCAAGTCATATGTTGGTTGTCATTCTGCAGAAGGTGGTATGGGGAGCTGTAGAGATGTTCTCATGCTAAAAATGAGCAGGAGGCAGCCCCCACACCTCCCACTGCATCCCAGGAAAGGGCTGTCTCTGTATTTCCAATGCAGGGCTGGAGACTACAGCTTCTGCAGTTACACAGTAGAGACCAGAAACACCAGTCACACAAATGGCTGTCACCATCTCCCTTCAACTCCACTGTTGGCAAGAAGGTCTGAAGTGTTGGTTTCTGCCCCTGCCTCATTAGGCTTTGCAGGGCTTAATGAGAAGTACAGCCCTTTGGCCAACATAGCCAGAGGACTGGCAGGGCCAGAATGAGCTGCACATCAGCCTCCTACTTTTTGTCCTTCACCATTTACTCTTATTTTGCTTCATCACTCAAGTAATTTCTAGTTAATCAACCTGTTTAACGCATAGATTCACTTACCTCTATTCCCTGAAGCATCTGGAGGAAAAAAGAATGTTGCAAGGGCAGCTGTATAGAGCTCACTGTACGTACTGACCACAGGGAGCACAAAGGGTTCCTAAGATACAGTCCCCTGTGGTGCTGTGCTCTGATGGAGAGAGCTGCTGCATGTTAGGATTACTCTTTATGGTGATCAGCAAAGAATCAGTAGCCTAAAACCAACAATGATTATTTAATATCTTAGACTTTCCATGGCTATTCACTCCTACTATAACTTATAACCAAAATTCTGACAGTAGCCTAGAGGTTATGCTAGCAAACAACAGTGTTTTAGAGATGAGGAAACTGAGGCACATGTTCCTGGAACGAAGTAAGTGGAAAATGCAACTTGTTGAGATATCAGAGATAACAAGTTTCGGGGTCAGGAGGAAAATCTCAACTTCCCACTCTGAATCCTCTGCTTCTTAATAGGACAATGCTGCACAGGCTAACCTGCTGAACAGGTTGTTCAATTAGTGTTTACATATTTTTGTTATTCACCCATGGAAATAATATTTATTAAGATATTTCTAACAAACGACCTTGTTCCTGCACACTACTTCATTTCAGTGTGTGGAGCATTCAGTGACAGCTTCTGTGTAGCTGTCTCCCATGATCACATCTTCTGCCCTCCCAAAATATCTCTATCCCTTATGAGAAATAGTACAGAAGCACTAGCATCTTTTATGTCATAGCTGCTGTGTGACAACTGTGTGGTTTCCATCCACACCTTACGTTCATTATAGACATTTACTTTTTGACAGCTAGCTTCTTCCCTTTTGGGCTTTGGTGCCAATCCAAATCTCAGTAAAGTATAAGAAAACAAATTAATTAGCAGGCACTGGAGAGACTGAAAGTTGCCCAAAGGTATACACTCTGAACTACAAAAGAGAAGCTTATAATGCTTATTACATGATTTGAGCTTCCCTGATTTTATTTCCAACAATACAGCTCCTGTACCAGGGACCTGTGGGCAGTTCTGTAGCTGGAAGCACGGCCAGAGCTCTGCTCTGCATCTTTTTGCATACTGGACATGTTTCCTGCTCCACCTAAGGATGACATCAAGAAACAGCCCCAGCACAGAATCAGCATTCAAGGTAGCCACTTGACATTTTATCAGTTGCTATAACCAAGTTAGGCCAGACTCTCCACATCAACTTCCAAGGCTTCTAGATAAAAGTATAAAGTGAAATCCCCTTAGTGATGGATGCTACCCATTTTACTATCCATAGAGCATCATACATTCATACATGTCTGTATTTTTGACCACAAATAGGAAGAAGACACAAATAAACTGATGGGACCTGCTTTGCTCCCTTTTTCTCAGGCTATCTTTCATTAACCATGACAAATATTTAAATTAAGGGAAACACTCCAGATATGAGGAATTTTAAATTCACTGACAAGACAAGCTGCCTTCAGGGCTTCTTTCATAGCCATTATAAATAGAAAGCCACAGCACTGCAAAACTAAAATCAATGCTGACAGTCCAGCTCTTGCCTTCTTTAAAGAAGCTGCCAAAATGTGCAAAATTTTAAACATTCAGAGAGATAACACACTGCTTTCTCAGCGTACCTCATCTGTAATTTACAGATTGTTATTGCTGGCATCACTTGAATACTCCACACTTGCTTAAAAAAATGTGTCCCTAGACTAAAGCTTTAGACAGATCATCTACTTTCCTAACAAGCCAGTTAACACTCAATCAAGTGCTGCTACTGGAGCAGAACAAAATATGTTCCTGTTATATCATAAAGCACTGACTGTGGAGGCCAAAACTGAAATGCATAGGTTCAGGCAGGGTCTGATGCATTTGTCATTGATGCATTTCAGGTTGAACTCCTCTCTCAAAACATAATTAAACTTCTGAGCATGGGCAATATGCAAAAGCAATCAAAGGGGTAGCTAGGTATCACGAGATACTTTCTTTCCCTCCTTCCACTAGGAAGAATGCAATACTTCATGTAAAAAAAGCAGAATTCAAAATATTTCCATTTGGAAATTCCTCTGTGTTATGATAACTGTGATTCAGGCCTTTCATGCTCTCCATTCTCCTTTGCACACCTTACTCCCTCTCCCAGTTACACTATGCTGTGCCATGTACCTTTTAACCAGAAGGAAGAGTGTTCCATTTTTTTCTATACTAAGAAATTCTCAACAATCTTCTGCAAGCAGGCACCACTCACAAAAAACTTCAAACTGAGCTGGAAAACAGTCCCACTTAAAAAGAAAGCAAGCAAGCAAGCAGAAATCCATAAAAGTCCCTGAACAAGCCCTGTCTTGAGAGACAATGACCCAGGCACAGGGTTGAGGGTCTTAATCAGCAGTGATATCCCCAGTGTCTGTGAAGATTTCTGAGGGATTAGATCTTTAAACATAATTCCCTCTATGACCAAAACCAAAATTGGAACTTAGTTCTTTGGAAATGGAACTTTAGTCTATTCCCCACAGTAACCTCAGGTTAAGGCACCATGTGCAGTGCCCAGCTTTTCAGGCTCAGGCTTTCTTTGGATGCTGATGGAGAGCTGCAACATGGATGGTGCCCGTGCAGAGGGATTGGTAGGTCCCTGAAGGAGTCCAGCAGCAGAAAGCTGATGCCTGATGAGGTCTGTATGGTGTCCGAGACTGGAAGCATGGGTAATGTGAAGAAAGTAGGAGCCCACACACACACGAGAAGCTGTGGGCTAATGAGGCACAGGCAGCTACAGAAATCCTCTGCCTGCTTGCAGCAAGGACACCCCCCTGGGCACCCATCACAGCTGGAAGGGCCTTTGGGTTCCTAGGGTCATTCCTGCCCTGTTGCCTAGTTTGGTCCTTGGAAATAAATAGCTGATGTGTGTTTGATCACGCAGTAGAAATGTGTCTGGCTACACACATATGGGTGTCGAGTCCCCTGGTCAGGGAGGAGAATGACCTCTGTGACTCTCATTACCAAACAGGGTATATAAATGCACATACGGCACATTGGTGCATTCCTTCAGAGGAAGGAAGGGACAAAATTTCCAGCAGACCTGAGATTCTGGAAACTGCTAGACCCATCTAAGGTAAAGCACAGAAAGCACACTGTGAAACACCGAGTGTGGCACTTTTTTTTCCATAATTTGTAAAAAGCCTAATAAATGCCTTTGCCCATGCTGCAGAAAACTCTGAGACAGACCTGCCCTTCGGGTCACAGGAAGTGGTGACATACAGGCAAAAAAAAAAAAAAAATCAGCTTTCCCTTCAGTTCACATCTGCATGGTTCCCACTGCTAGTGCCAAACTTAATTTTTTTTTCTTTGATTTTAATCATTCATGCAGAAAATGAAAACTATGTAGCACATCCCCTCCAAGCCAGGGTGGCAGACAGCCTGTCTCCTCTTCCCTACCAGCAGCCTTCTGGGGCCACACAGACCAGGACTGCTCAGGAGCCCAGCTTTACTGGCATGGGACACAACTTGACAAGTAACAAGTACACGACAGTAAAAGAATTTTCTTCTCTCTCTTTTTTTTTTGTTGTTTTTTTTTTTTTTAATTTCTTTTCGCCCTCTTAGTTGTAGGGAATCTCTACGAATAAATTATATCACTAACTTTGCCAGCAGATGCGTTTTTCCAGCTGGGAATAATATTCCATTAAACTAAGGGATTGGAAGCCTTTCACAAGAGACAATCAAAACTAGCATGGACACATCATTCTTAAATATACTGGTTATTTAAATAAATAAATAAATAAAAGAGAAAGATTGAGACTGGGGAGAAGAGTAAGAGACTAAAGGACCTTTGAGGCTTTTCCACTTCGAGCTACTATGGGCATTTCTAGATTTTTTAGACAGAAGCCAGCTGCCATTTCCAAGAAGTGATGGAAATCCTGGCCATCTCCTGGCATAGCCTGAAGCTCAGAGAAACCAGATTGCAGAAGTCAGTGTTCACCCCTGCACCATGAAAGGATGGGGCAACGTGTGTATGTATGTATTGTGCCCTCACCCTGTCTCTGAAAATAAACATTATTCTTATCCTTTTCAGTATAATAATGAAACTTTCCACTCAGACAGGAGATATGAGATCTTTCAGATGCTCCCAAATTTAAGCATCTTCCTCAGATTTGTTGTTTCTGCATGGCACGATAGACTACAGCAAAACCCACAGGGTTTTTCTCTTGGTGCTGGGGAGACCTTAACTCTCTGCATCCCCTCTAGAGATTTACAAACCCTGTATACATTTTTTTCTGTTCTTTTTTTCCTAGTGATGATGTGGAGCCAGGGTATAAAGCAATCTAACGGTGGGTATCGAGCTTCAAAAAATAACAAAATCAAGAGGATGAGGGTGATGAACTATTCTACAGGCAGCTGGTGGATGTTTCAAAATCATCATCACTTGTTCTCGTGGGTGACTTTAACCTGACAGACAACTGCTAGGAACTCCACACAGCAGAGAGGAGGCAGTCTAGGAGATTCCTAGAGTGTATAGAGGATAATTTCCGGCTCTAACTGGTAAATGAGCCCACCAGGGATGAAGCCTCACTTGTCCTTCTGCTCACAAACAGAGAGGGGCTGGTGGGAGATGTGGTGGTCGGTGGACATCTGGGACTTAGTGATCATGAAACAATAGAGTTTTTAATCCTCAGGGATACAAGGAGGGTCGTCAATAAAACCTCTACGTTGGACTTCTGGAGGGCAGATTTTGGCCTATTCAGAAAACTAGTTCAGAGTATACCCTGGAACAGCCCTTGAAACCAGAGGGGTCCAGAAGGGATGGATGTACTTCAAGAAGCAAGTTTTGAAAGCACAGGAGCAGGCTGTCCCAGTATGCCGAAAGGCGAGCTGGAGGGGAAGATGACCGGTCTGGCTGAACAAGCAGACTTTGGAAGAAATTAGGGTTAAGAAGAGGGCCTACCAATTATGGAAAAAAGGGCTAACTACTCAGGAGCAATTTAGGAATATAGTTAGGTCATGTAGAAAGAAAACTAGAGAGACAAAGGCACAAATTGAACTGAATCTCGCCACCTCTGTGAAGGATAACAAAAACCCCTTATACAGATACATCAATAGCAAAAGAAGGGGCAAGGAAAACATCCATTCTTTACTGGACACGGGTGGGAATATAGTTGTCAAAGATGAAGAAAAGGCTGAGTTATTTAACACCTTCTTTACCTCAGTTTTCAACAGGAACACAGGTTATCCTGAGGACAGATGGCTTCTGGAGCATATAGAAGGGGACAAGAAGCTAAACAGCCCCCTGTAATCCTGAAGGACACAGTCAGTGACTTACTGAGCTGCTTGGATCCCCACAAGTTTATGGGCCCAGATGGGATTCACCCAAGGGTGATGAGGGAGCTGGCAGAAGAGCTCACCAAGCCTCTCTCTATCATTTACCAACAGTCTTGGCTCACTGGGGACATCCCAGATGATTGGAAGTCGGTGAATGTCACGCCAAGCCACAAAAAGGGACAGAAGGAGGACTCGGGAAACTACAGGCCCGTCAGCCTGACCTCAGTGCCTGGCAAGGTCATGGAGCAGATCATCCTCAGTGCAATCACACAGCACCTACAGGATGGACAAGGGATCAGACCCAGCCAGCACAGGTTTAGGAAGGGCAGGTCCTGTCTGACCAACCTGATCTCCTTTTATGATCGGGCGACCCACCTGGTGGCTGTGGATGTGGTCTACCTGGACTTCAGCAAAGCCTTTGACACCATCTCCCACAGCACTCTCCTGAAAAAGCTGTCAGCCCACAGCTGGGACAGGGGCACTCTGGGCTGGGTTAGGAACTGGCTGGAGGGCCGGGCCCAGAGAGTGGTGCTGAACGGTGCTGATCCAGTTGGCGGTCGGTCACCAGTGGTGTCCCCCAGGGATCAATGTAGGACCCAGTTCTGTTTAATATCTTCATTGATGATTTGGATGAAGAAATTGAGTCCATCATCAGCAAATTTGCAGATGACACTAAGCTGGGGGGAAGTGTCAGTCAGCTGGAAGGCAGGAGGGCTCTGCAGAGGGACCTGGACAGGCTGGAGAGATGGGCTGATTCCAATGGGATGAGGTTCAACACGGCCAAGTGCCGGGTCCTGCACTTTGGCCACAACAACCCCATGGGGAGCTCCAGGCTGGGCACAGAGTGGCTGAGAGCAGCCAGGCAGAGAGGGACCTGGGAGTCTGGATTGACAGGAAGCTGAACAGGAGCCAGCAGTGTGCCCAGGTGGCCAAGAAGGCCAATGGCATCCTGGCCTGGATCAGGAACAGCGTGGCCAGCAGGTCCAAAGAAGTGATTCTGCCCCTGTACTCAGCCCTGGTGAGGCCACACCTCGAGTCCTGTGTCCAGTTCTGGGCCCCTCAGTTCAGGAAGGAGATTGAGGTCCTGGAGCAGGTCCAAAGGAGGGCAACCAGGCTGGTGAAGGGACTCCAGCACAAGTCCTGTGAGGAGAGGCTGAGGGAGCTGGGGGTGTTCAGCCTGGAGAAGAGGAGGCTCAGGGGAGACCTCATCGCTCTCTACAACTCCCTGAAAGGAGGCTGGAGCCAGGGGGGGGTTGGTTTCTTTTCCCAGACAACTATCAGCAAGACAAGAGAGCATGGTCTCAAGTTGTGCCAGGGGAAGTTTAGGTTGGATATTAGAAAGAATTTCTTTATGGAGAGGGTGATCAGACATTGGAATGGGCTGCCCAGGGAAGTAGTGGATTCTCCATCCCTGGAGATATTTAAAAAGAGACTGGATGTGGCACTCAGTGCCATGGTCTGGTAACCACAGCGGTAGTGGTTCAAGGGTTGGACTTGATGATCTCTGAGGTCCCCTCCAACCCAGCCGATTCTATATATATAGATATATATATAGAATATATATATAATTAGTATATATATGTATAATTTTTGTATTATAATTTTTGTATTATTTTTGTATAATTTTTTGCTATATATATACATATATATATGTATATATATACATTTTTGTATATATAATTTTTGTATAATTTTTGGCAAGCTTCCATAGATATTTTCTTCTACTGATGCAAAGTCCTTATGCATCTGTATAGGTACAGTAGTCCTCAGAGTGATCTTGTAAGGTACCACAAGGTCCCCAAGACACACACTGTCCACCTTTGACTATGAAAAGGGGGAAAAAAATCATTACAAGGTTATTTGCCCTTTTCCCCTTTGTTTCCTTTTTTTCCAACACACAGTGACTAAATGTATTACAAAATCTTCTGTTGATACAGTTTTCTAGAAAAGTTCAGAAAAAATTGGGTGTGAACTCAATTGATATCCTGGAGGACAGCAGAAAAGCGGCCTTCATTTTTTTCAGCTAGTACTTCAGATAAATTCAGCAAAACAGCTGCTCTTCACTTTCAGTCAACATACAACTTCTTTGTATGTTTCTGTTTTGGGGGAACAAGACTGAAAATGTCTAATTTCACTGATCTAACCCATCTTCTGCCAGTCACCAACAGCTTTCAGCCTAGACAAAGACTAAAATAAAACATACCAAACAAAAACCATGGACATATAATTGTAATTTCCAAAAAGCTTCTTTCAGTCGTAGCTTCTCAGAAAACTATCCAAGCATTAAAGCTTTTGCCTCTCAGGGAAACTAATTATAACTAAAAAAAAAAAAGAGAAAAGAAAAAACCCACACATCTAACTGAACATATAAAGGATAATTATGTCATTAAAACTAACAACATTTCAGCTGGAAAAAGAATCTCACAAGGCAAAAATGGATGTGTTGGACACCATCAGGCTCCCATCAGATTATTCACAATAAAAATGCAGCCGTCACCGAAAGAATCTAATCCTTGTGTTTTTCCACTGAGATGCCTCAGATGTGTGTGCTGGTACTTTTGAGCCCCAGCAGAGCTGAAAGTGTCAGCAATTCATTGTTTACTGTCTGGACTGAATTGACTCTTCAGGCTCCTTAATGGTATACAGACAGCCAGTGCTTCATCTAACAAGGCATGCTGGTTGCCATCCAAGTAAGTGTAAGTTTTCACAGAGCTGTAAAGAAGGATCGTCCTCATATAGCCCAAGGAACTGCTCACAAAGGCTCTATTTAATCAGTGCAGTTCCAGCTTAGTGGTGTGGGCACAGCAAAACAATCATCCTTTTAAGAAAAACTAAGTCCTGGAATTGAAGAAACCCAGTGGGTGCTGTGAGGAGCGCAGGCAGCAGGGGTAGGTATGCTTTCTGACCAGAATTTATCATGAAAACCAGTTGCTATCTCCATCAGTACAACTGCACATCCCCAAAAGAAATCACGAGAGCATGTTTTCTGAATAACTTCAGTCATTCCCTACCTTGCCAATAAAGAGCTTGGTAAAACCAGTTCTTCTGTGAGCGGCTGAATTGATGAAATGAGGTTTCTTACAGATTGCTGTTACATAGCCCTGTGCTGCCTCTGAAGGTAGCCCACTACAGCCCAGTGGCCTCCCCTGGTTACACCTTCGGGTTTACTCTGCACCCCTCAGCCCACCACAATATTCTCACGTTTTCTGAGGTTTGCTAATCCTTAAAAAATAGCCAAGTCCCTGAAAAAGTCTCAGTGCATGTCACCTTCTAGGTATCTCTCCCTTGTTGCCATAACCTATTCACCACAGGGGTCTCACTTATTTCTGTTTCCCATCAGATACCTTCCCTTGCAAGTCTCCAATGACATCTCTGGCTCCCACAAAACTTTTACTTTTCTATTGTTTGGGGCCAAGAAAGAAACAGCCCTTGCTGTAGCTGATCTAAAGCCACTTGCACAGAAATAGGCAAACAGAAAGGGCTTTACATTGAAAGGAAACTAGTCAAGACTCTGGAAAATTTCCACCAGTCTTCATGAAATTCACTACAAGATGCTTTCCTTTCTTCCCAGACTGGTTGAAATTTGCTGTCAGTTTGAAAGTTACAGGGAGGAGCAGAGGGTACCAACAGATGGACATACAGCCACGAAAAATGTATAAGCCTCACTTCCTTAGGAAACCAATCTAAAAATAGAAGGAAAACACACTGGCTGGCAGATCTAATTAGTATAAACATACAAGGTTTTTAGTCCATTAACCTTGTTACTGGTCTAACTATTGCATGAGAGGGTCAGTTGCCTCTTCTGATAGAAAATAACTTGGAATAACTTCTGGCTGCAAAGGCTCCTGCAGGCTCTGATTTCCTGGGCAAAAGACACATATTCCCACTGCTTCTGGGTACTAGGCAAGAGTTGCCTCTAACAGACAAATAGAAATATCTCAAATTTTTCTTGTGAGGTTTTTTTTTTCTTCTCTTTCTCTGTTTATTCAAATCTAACTTGGAAGAGCTGCAGACTGGATAAGGACATTAAGACTCACATTTTAAACAATGTGTTATGTATTAAGAGTATAAATCAAAGCCATGATGTCAGTGGAAAGACACTCATTAAATTCAATCAGCTTGGAGTGTCAGTTAATATGGCTTTGAAACTCTTAGTGAGAAAATGTCAGTGACTGAGCTCTTCCAGGCAGTTCAACTGAGTCACCCTTTGCATGCTGGAGGCAAGCAGAGCAAGATTCAAGCAGCACAGTGCAGTGACTTGCAGGAATATTAAACTGAAGTAAGTCCTCCAGCCCACCATAAGGGCTGTTTCTAGCATTAGTGAAGGTTGTGGTACTTCTACTTTCAAGGGGTACAGATAAAAAAGGTGTATTCCCTGATACCAGAAAAAAAAACAAAAAAACAAAAAACAACACAAATCCTGCTTTGCTCCACCTCTTTTTGGGACTAAAGTTCCTAGCTTTATCCATTTAGACTAGAGAGTTGCTAGGACATCTGTCTGAATGTTGCCTTGGTCTTTATAGTACCTTGACCACAGATCAAATACATTTTTCTTCAGTAACTCAGCACAGTCTTTAAGACACTCCCTTGTCTATTTAATCATCCATGAGAGGAACCTGTCCAAATGAAGTAGAATTTACCCAATGGAAAAAGCCAGCACAAGTACACCTGAATTTCACCTTGAAATGTCCTTGATAAGTGGTGAGCAGACTTTACTTTGGCAGTTGTATGAAATTAATTCCATCTAAATATCAGAGGTTCTCCTTCTATGGAGTACTGACATATCACACACATGTACAAATCCAGCAATTTTTGGTGAAGCTGCTATTGCTATTTCTGGCTTTGTGATGGCGGTAGGGCAACTGAGAAACTGAACTGATAATTGCAGCAATATGCAAGGACAGAAAAAATTAAAATTACTATAATTCATTTAAAAGTTCTTCTGTCCAAGGAAATTAATGTCATAGAAAAAGTTTATCTGAGATAGGATACTGCTGGGAAACTTTAAATCTTTTTTGATCTGGTGCTCTACGTCAGTCAGGATTTTTTTCAACCCATGCAGTGCACTCACACTGAGGAGTTCTTGAACTTTTTGTGACATTAAAATTTGTCCCATTATTTGGTTTTATAGATGCTATCACTTGCAAGGACTCACCTTCCACAAGAGTCTGGGCAGACCCTGCAGCCCTACAAAGCCTGAGAGATTCATCCGCACAGCCTCACTGGCTTGGGTTAGCACCTTGGCAAGTGCTCCAGCAGCAGTCACCTCCTGCTCTCATGCACCAGCAGCTCCATCTATCCCCAGCATAATGGGGAACCTGCTCGCACCCCTCCAAGCAGTGTTCCTCAAAGCTTACTCTCTGCTGCTTGTACTGCAAAACACTGCCTATGGGAAAGGAATGGACAGATGGCAACATCAGCCCATGACTGGCAGTCAGCAGCTTCAGTTTCTCCTCCCTCCCTGCCTCGTGTTCTCATGTGGTCAGAGTAGCCTTTCCACAAGTGTCAGTTTCATTGACTGCTAAACTCTGTCACCTATTCGGAATTAGAAAGAACTTTTGTTTTCTTATCTTTTGATATTTTTCCTGCCAATCTGATATACAAACTTGCACTTTATTTCTACAAACTTCATGATACAAGCAGGAAGAAAACAAAACCAGCTAAACTGCTTGTGAGACCTGCCTGAGGGATAAGCCAAAGGAAAATCAAATGCTAAACTTGGCCATGGAAAAGGAAACAGGCAAAAAAAAACTTGCCAGGCGCAGAGGAACCTCTTGGGATCTGCAAGGGTTTGATCTTTCTAAAAGGTGAAATACAAGCAATTAAAAGAACAGCCATAATACTATTGATGTTCAGGGAAATGGATGAATCTTCCATTTTCTAGGTTGCAGAAGCCTGGGAAGACAGCTCAGTGTTTCTAGAGCTTGAGTTTGGGTACTTAAACATCAGAGAAAGTTGCTTTTTTCTGACACTGTGAGTATACCATAAACACTCATTTTCTGTAGACATCAGTTACATGTATCTTCCACTTTCCTCTTTCTCAGCCATTTCCTGGGTTGTAAATAGTGAGTTTAACTATTCAAGAATGTGGAGGAAGCAGACATGTTTGCATAGTAGCAGCTGGAAATTTTCTGGTTGTTCAGAAGAAACCTAAATCTATCTGGAAGGCACACAGATGCCAAAAAGGAAAGCAAGATGTATCAGTGGGCTAGAGCGTAGCTGTATGCTCCCTTGTGTCATCCCAGAAGCACCCTGAGAAAGCTCCCAGTTTGGCAGCCAGAAAATGCCTAAGCTGACTGAAAAGTTGAGGGAAAAGAAGCAAAAGGGGGAAGGAGACTTTTGCACCACATGCAAGTGGACACTGGATGAACATTTCAGCACAAATCTCACCACATTTCTCCCTGATGAATGCTCAGACCAGCTCTACAGGAAATGCTGTAAGATAAGGCAACCTGCAATTTTATATGACTTTTACACCGACATCCCAGGTAATGCAGGAAGCACTACAAAGCTCTTTTGAGAGCCCCTGCTGAGGCAGAAATTTTAATCTCACAGGACAGGAGTTCCAGAAAACCAGGCCAATAGCAGTTTCCTTGTAAACAGAATTAATATCAGAAAATCTCCTGCACGTCAAAGAGAAATCAGTGGGCCAAGGACCTGGTTGCTGGGCTACACTGGTCCAGGAGATGCTGTTCAGGATATGAATCATGGCAGCAGGGCAGTCACATCCTGTTATGAGAGTGCTGTTTATTTTTCCTGCTCCTTCAACCCTGGACCTCTCTGCTGTGCCTGCCACCGAGGCTGCCAGCTGAGGAGGCTGTGAGGTGGATGCCCATCAACAGGAATCAAAGTGTAATCACTGATTCATTTCACAGCAGCTCCTGCAGCAGCCATCAGCTGGCAAACATGTTTGGAGAGGGGCCAGGAACCTGCAGGTCAAAAATTCTTCCTGATACTGACATTTTTTTCTCTCAATGGGAGTACAAAGCATGGGAAGGTATAATTCTGATTTAGTAACCCCTCCATAGCCACTGGCCTTATCCAGTGGTAAATGGCTGGCCAAAAATAGCAGCTGAAGAAAACCAGGCTCCCAACCTGGTACACACCAGCTCTGAGATAGCTTTGGTATGTAAAATCAAATAGCAGAGCAGACTAGTTCTGCTTTCGTATCAGTTTTTAATATTGTATTATAGACTCTGGAACAACATATTACTTTTATATATATCATATATATATACTTTTATATATATAAATTTCATACACAGGAACTTTGTAGGCCATTTTCTGGTGGAAAGTAACAGGACAATGACAAGCAGGGTGAACTGTAGCCCCATTTTGTCCTCCTCAGGCAAAGAGTGAACAAGGAAGCTCTGGCTACTTGAAGCACAGTAGGAACTTTACAGGTTTCACTGCACAGCTAACACTTTCCCAGCCACTGGTATTTTACAGGATGCCAGCAGAACTCACATGGGTGATACTATTTTTCCAAGGAGAGCCCTTATTAATGGTGATACCATAGCTTGTCCAGACAATACAACTCTGCAAAGGTCACTTTGAAAGGAAACCTACTACAGATCCCAGTGCCTCTCATAGCAAGAAGATGCAATTAAAAATAAACTAGTAAACTAGTAAAATCAAGCAAAGTATTGGTTATTCTACATGCTCCAAAGATTGCTCATGACCACAAGCAGGGGCTGAACAGCAATTTCCAGACTCAAAGGGTTGCCTGTGTAGGGAACAGCACCTTCACACACCCTGGCTGCTCTCTGGGGTCAGCTGAGGTTTGTAATTCTGTGAGCAGAGCAGAGAAAGCTTTCCAGCCCTGTCTGTATCACAACAAAAACCTCCAAGGCCTTTTGCCAGGTCACCTTTGTGTCTGAAAGAGCTGGCCCAGGATGATGTGAGACTCTTCCATTCCCCAGGCTCTGTACACAGGTCTAGAAGTTCCCAAATTCAGGTTCATGACTTTGTGCGGGCTGTAAGAATGATGAGGATATTTACAAAGCTGACAAAAATTTGGTTTTATCCAATACCTATGCTAGTACTACAGACCCAGAGTTATCCACTCCCACAGGAAAATCGCTTGCCATCGCCCTGGAAGCGCTGCTTGCCTTATAGTCATCTTGATGATTTTTAAGCAAGGTGAAGAAGCAGACAGATGTTGCATTTCAAACATCTGTTTATCAAAATCTGTATTATCAGGAAAAAAAATTCCCTATGTTACTGCATATTTGCATCAGTATTTCCTTTATCTCAGCAAGTGCATTACCTAAGAAAAGAGAGTGAATATGAGAAAATTTGGTTTCTTTAGTATTGTTTATATAGTTGAAAGTGGAAAAATAGTACCTGTGTAAGTGGTTATACAAGTAAACAAACCTCCCTCAAACAAATTACAAGGACCATAAATGTTATTAGAAACAAGTAAGTACAATTTCATTATCGAGGAGCTGTAGAACTCTTGTATGAAGCAAGGATTTAGGACCATATGACAGAGATCTACTAACATTCCAGCAATATACTCTGGGGTAGGGAGCAGATAAAACAAACATGAGATAGAAGTTCAACATCTCCCTGCAGGACTTTATAGATTCAGCCAGAAATATGCTGTGTACCAGGCCTGCTAGGCAAACAGGCTCTTTAAAAACTTGCCACTGTTAACAGTTTAACATTAAATAACTCCAAAGCTTGTTGAACTGCTGCTCACTCAAGTTCACCTTGGTAAAGTGTCACTACTCAGCTTGCACAGTGTAAATGGATAGTATAGAGAAATTAAGAAATTGAAAAAAAAAATTAAATCTGGGATAAGAAGGATATTCATGCCAGCTCAGTCTGTCATTCTCTAAGAATAAGGAAGCAGTAGCACTCCAGGAACAGAACAATGATAAGAACACAAATCCTATTTTGCTTTTGCTATGTGCTTCAAAAAACTGTCATTATCTTTAACAAACACAACTCCAAAATGCTCAACTAAAATCTGCCCCAAAAGTATTCACCCACTTCTCTAGGTCAGCCATATAGCTGTGTGCTATAACTATCCTACAGCTGCTCCTTTTTGCATGAGGATCTTTCATGGATGCCCAAGATGATCAGAATGCTTCCACCATATGACCCTGCTAAAAGGGCTTCTACAGTGCTCATTTGAAGGGAGGCAATAAGGGATCCTCAGCGCAGCACAAAACTTTGTTTTTATGAAGGGATTTGGCTGTAAAATTTATGCAGACATACAGACACCATGCTAATACTACAGCCAAGAGTCCTCATTCTTCACTTCTCCAATTTGAAATAATTCACAACAAATTACACATCCTCAACAGTTTCTACTGTGTCTGTCATTTTAAATCATTTCAAGCCTGTAAATTACTGACATAGATTCAGAAAAGGGCTGAATGGAGCAGTGAAAGAAAGGGTCTTGCAATTCAAATAGTCAATAGTGTTGGTGCTCACCAGCACCAACAACTCAAAGTGACACAAATACAGTGCTTCATCTGCTGCAGACACAGATTCATCAGAAGTTTAGGAAGAGTGCCTGGGGCTCAACGTGTGCCCCAACACAAGGTCCAGGCACAAGTCTAATGTCTGTCTAGGTTTTGCAATTAAGTCAGACCAGGACAAAACAGGAGCAGGGCTGTGGCCTCTTCTGGCCAATATAGGATAAGTCATGCTGGAATTAGCTTGGAGACAGACAGCTGTATACTGAGCCAAGGCAGGCAAGAGCTTGATGGCACTAACTGGTCCAAAAAGGAAAATATAGAAGATATAAATCAAAGATAAGTGAGAGCTTTGGAAATCAACTAGTGCATTGCATCCTGCCAGCCCCAAAATCTGTATCTTCTCAAACCCAGAACTGTCAAAGTCATTATCGAATAGCTAAGGAGAAAAAAATACTGACTTCAAGTCCTTTGTGCTCATAAATCATAGGTTGCATTTTCCAGGCTGCAATGTGATCATTCTGGTGAATGTGCCCCTGTTATATATATTTCCTTTGGCAAAAAACAATTATTTTTCTTTACTATTGTGTCCATCCTTGAAAAAAAAATGAAATCAACTAAAACAATTATCTTCCTATTTATTTTGTTTTGTTCTGGTCTTCACACACATTTCTGACACAAACACAAAATTAAAAAACTACTTAAAATCCAGGGTCACGTGAACCCTGGTGCAAATCCTGGGCCCAAAGGCTGAAGTATAGTTTCAGCAAAAACCTCCTGAGTTCAAAACTTCTAGTTTGAACTACAGCCTGCAGCATGAAGGTGACAACGTTAGAAGCAAAGACTGGGACAAAATTTATCTATGAGGAAGCACAGATGTAATCTTCATAGTGCAAACAGATTTTCTTGTGTTTATGGTAAATTTAATTCATTATACTGATTTCATTCTCCTTGGAAATCCAGATAACCATCTGGTATAAATCAGTCTGATTCCTTTGATTTCAGTAGGATTATATTACTCAAACCCAGTTAAGGATCTCACCCAATGACTAAGGGATATTTACTCATTTTCACTTGAAGCTAGCAAATACTTGGCTTCAAGTTTCCAACCAAAGGCAGAGAGGAGCTGAACAAAAAATTCTTTTTCTAATCTGTTCAAAAAGGAAAACCAGACATTATTTCATCTCAGCCTGAAACACTTAGTTCAAATTGAAATGAGAAGGATTAGACTTACAAATTCTTGTAACTTTTGTTCAAAAAAAGCTCCCAACAATTTATGGGGAGTGGGCCATGAATCTATGCTTGACAGTATCGTGTAAAAAGGGAAAGGCAAAGTTTTGTTTTGAAAACACTAAAATTAATTATTTCATTTAGGGAACAACAAAGAAAAATATTTTTATAGAACAACAGCACAAGTTTTACTCTATGCAATGTATGATTCTTTAAAAACCCACTTTTTTCAGGCTAAGTATGACCTAGCCAGGGGGGCAGGAATGCATCCTTTCAAGCAATAGCTAGTTTGCATTTTCTGTGACAACTGCAGCAGCAAGTGAACCTCCCAATCTCATTCTCCTCAGCTGCTCCGCTTTCAGAGTCTGTCCCATACACCTCTGCATCACGGAACAGCCTCATGGGAACCTAACATTAGCAAATCTAGGAATTTAGGGAGAATCCGATTTCCCACAGCTGAGCTGTGGTTGGTAAAGACACAAGAGACAGACTCACTCACGCACAACTGCGTAGGACTGTGCATGCTTAGTTGTGTTCACCTCCTACATCACCACCCATGTCACCAGGTACTTGCCTACAACAATCCAAATGTAGCCACAAGGCACAGGGGCCTTGACACAGTGATGCACAGCTGGGGCATTGATCACGTGGCTCAGTCTTCCAGAATAAGTCACCTGGAGGTTCAGGTGCCACCAGCATCAAAACACAGACTCCTTGCAGCATCAGGAACAGACTTTCACATCCAGTGTAAGCTAAAGGCTATCCAAACCCTTTGATTATCTGAGAGAGACCTGAATGCCTTTCACCTATGTCCAATGCCTGACAGCCAGAGAGAAGGTGCTACTTCTGAGCCAGGAGGACTTTGGAAAATTCGTAGTCCAGCCTACCTGTGGTGTGCCATGCTCCCAGATTCTGTTGTCTCCTCTGCCTTGTGGTGGAGAATGTGGAGAACCTTCACGGTAGCCACTTTCCCTCTGCATGTACCTCCTTAGGCCATGGCCAGATGCTTCTGCAAAAAAACATCTCTTGCCTGCTACCCTTCCCTTGCATCCATCAACTAACATCCAAAGGACAGGATGTCCCTATACATCATCGTCAATGCAGTTTGCCTATATATATGTATATATATCTATTAAAAAAAAAAAAAAAAAAAAGAGGTGAAATTTGGATTAAACAGTCTCTCACCTTGTAGACATTGCTGTGGATTCTCTCAAAGTCAGTTGAGCTCTTGCCTGCAGGGAAAATATTTCCAGTGTTTCAACTTTCGGCTGCTTGGTGTTGCTTGACAAAGGTTTCACTCCTATGAAAATAACATTTCTTTTGGTACACACTTCATAGTCTGATGGCAATCAGAAGGAGGATGCTCATACCAGGGACTGTGCAGACCCTGGCTGTGCAAGGCCTTTAAAACCAGATGAATTCAGAAGACACAAAGCCCCTAAGTGCAGTAATAGCAGCTTGGCACTGCCTATTTCTTTTTAAAAACAGAGTTTATTGCCTCTTCACAGCTGGTGCTTGGGTGTTATCAACCATCTGGAATCTGAGCTTCTTTCAAGGAACCTCATCTTATACGTAACATTTTCATTTGCTCTTCAGTGTCAGAAAGCAAACAAAAGCCAAGAGCAAAGTCTGTTTCAGGATCCTCCAAATGGCACTTCCTATTCCACTGCTACTCTCTTTTGTTGTTGCCAGCTGTTTATCATTCTAACAGATTGATTTCATATTGCCTTTCCAGAGCTGTTTTCTGACAAGGATTTTTAATTTGAGATGACTTGTGTGCAGTTGCAGTAGGCCTGACCCTGAGAAGCACCCAGTAAGGGCATAGCAGGCTCTCTTGGAAGAACAAGACCATCATTTTTAATTTGAGAGGCAGACAAAGACAAAAGTGCCATCTTTTTTTTCTACTTAGTGATTTTCAGTAGAAAGCAAGTAAAACTTGGCATCAGCTTTGAGACATAAAAGTAACACCTATTCATTAATTACCAACATTTCATGTTAAGCTAAATGGGAATTGCCCAATTCAAGGAAAACAGATTTGTATTAGCATGGTAATCAGAAGAGACGCTCCTAAAGGTCCTTTCCTTTTTCAGGTTTGTCTTATTTTTTGTGTTTGTGAGTCTCACCAACAAGCTTTAGGGACTGTCTTGGTCATGGCCCAAGCCATTTTATTATTATTTTCCAATATAAAGAGATATTTCCCCAGTGAGGGCTGAAAGGGAAAGGAAAACTGATTAATCAGAAAGCTTTTGGAGCTCACTAGAACAACAGAAATGAGAAGGTTGTCACCCTCCAGAGCTTTCAGATAGATGAACAAGCTTCAAAAGCAATACAAATTCAGTGTGTCACAGCTCCTTAACATAGACCTGGGCTAGGAGCTTTAGTTTTACTACCCCATTTTTCAGACATGGGTGGCTATTCCATCAGAGTGCAAATGTCTGCCCTCCTGGGGAGCAGCATCCCCAAGCATGCCTGATCTCTGTGCACAACTGTGCACAACTGCAGAAGCAGCCAGTTTCCAAAAGGCTGAAGCAATGAAATTCACTATCTAGTTGTAGTATCTTCACAAATCCCCTGTCTGTAGTATTTCTGGTATTTTTTTTACCACAGTCTTACACTTTGCTTCTTCTGTGAAGGCCGTCTTGTACTTGCTCTCACCACATGTTTACGCAGAGGGAAACAGATGACATCTCCTTATAGTTTGCATAATCTCATCCAGATTTATAGCTATATGGATTTTTGATGCAAGTTGTTCCCTGTAGCTTTCCTTTTCCCAATACAAAGATCCTCTAAGAGTCCCAAGGAATCTGAAAATTTGTTACAGTGACTCACATTTATTATGCCCCCATCCAGACTTTTCTTATATAAGACTGAGTCAGTCATTAGCTGAATCTTTGCACAGAAAGAAGAAAATAAGGTTGTTGGTTTTGTTGTGTTTTTTTGTTTGTTGGTTTTTGGTTTTTTTCAACAAATATTCAAGTCTCTTTTCCCTGTTTCAGCAACATGAGATACGGCTTCACCAGAGTTTTAAATTTCCTGTAACTTCCCTGTTTTTTTAGTATTTCGTTTATCCAGCAGCATCCTTTGGGGCAGCATTTGCCTTTTCACTTTGATGCCCTTAAACTAGAAAAAGAAAAAAAGGATATTTCTGAACACCTTCCATTTCACATGCTCTCAGCATTTATTTTCCAAAGCACCAACAACATGTACATCACTGAGATGCATTTGCCTCCCCATGCATCTAAATTCTGTTGTTTGAGATTATTGCTAATTCAAACCTCTAAATTGCATTGCCTTGTATGAGCCATGACCTCGCTAGCTGCCTATCCTGCCTGATTTGCTGAAGGAGAGAACACCGCTACTTTGCAATGAACCTGGAAAAGTCTCCCAAGAGCTACAGTTCCTACAAAACTCTTCCCCAGATCTTTCCTGCTTGGCTCAGTGAATCCAACACATTTGAAAAAAAAAATGTTAGGGCACCTCTGTTTCTGATCAAACCCTATTGTGGTCAATCACTTTGTGTGGAATTAGTTTAAATCATTATCTTCTAACTTTAATATATATATTTTTCATCTTTTAGGTTCAAAGCACACATTTTCCCAGGAGAAAAGAAAGTTGTGGTCTACGTGATAGATCCTTAGGCTTCACTGGCAAATACTGATTATGATGTTGGTGGGTACGGTACACTGGACAACAAAAACTAAGGCACATTTAACAGATTTCCACAATAACAAGATTTAGGGACCCATGTGACTTCAGCAATGGAAAAACCACTTAGAAAAATGACCTGCCTTGGCCTTTTACAATTACATAGTAAAAAACAATGCAGTGCCTTTGTCCAGAAGGAAAATGAAGTGAGCATTTAAAGATGTGCTAGCTGGGTGATGGCAATTAAATTATATGTGGTGTGGTGAAGTGCAATTTGTACCTTGCAAGGATTTGCTGCTGGCATTTGTACACACATTGCTCAGTAGGCAGCAATATAACTCTGCAAAGGCTTCAGCATGTGGCATCAGCCAATGCGCTTCACAGTTATTTGGAGGGGAAGGTTTCTGGGGTTAGGCAGAGAGTTCAAGCCCCACATTTGCTTTGAACCTCACCCTGCAGCTGGCTCCCACACCTCTGAGATTTCCATCTATCATATGTTATCCATCTTTCCCTGGACAAGAACCTGTCCCAGAGTGCCTAACCACTCTCAGTCAAGAGGCAGTCAAGGATTACATGCATCTAACTCATTTAAACAATTGTATCAACTGTCTCTGTTGATGGACAGACACCAAATATCTGACTCCAAAACAAGGAGATTCTTCAGGCAGAAACACTCGTGGCAAGGCCATGATTTCAGAGAGATTTTAAGCCAGGGTGTACCTCTGAGCTCTTCCCTGGCCTAGTGGCCACTGCTCATTCCTGCCCCTCACCTTCTCTTTTGCTGGTGTTGACCCAAGAACTCCTTCAGCCTCATAGTCCAGGGTAAAAAAAGAGTTCCACTGAAAGATAACCTAACAACAACAAAAAGTAAACATAAGTCTCAGCATGAGTGGTCAAAATTCCACCACTGCATGATTCCACCAGCATCTCCAAGGCCACCATGGAGGAGGTGCCAGGGCAAGATACAGACAGGAAGGGGGTAGGATTGCTCCTGACAGCTAACACCAGGGGAAATTGTTGGAATACTAAGACCACAGTTGACAAAGACTGGCAAAGTACCCAGGGAGAGAGAGTCAGGAAAGAACCAGCCAGGTAGCACTTTGGGATGAATTCTCAAAGGTCCAAGCACATGTATGTTTTTTCCCATTTAAGTCTTACATGAATATCTTTGACTTTTTTCCTACTGTGCATGCAGTGAATACTTCTGCTTGCATTCACCATAGCTTGCAGACATTTCTTGTCCAAAAGGTGTAATGAATCTGCAGGCTCTAGATTACCTTCAGAAATGCCCAAGCCCTTCAGGGTGTTTTGCACAATATCCAAAGTGTACAGGAATGTGCCCCAAAGAAGTTGCATGAGATATTTTGGGAGATGGCACTGTGGGTCAGAAGAAATGTATGCAGTGCCTGGCTGGACCTGGAGCACCCCAGAGAACTGAACATGGCAGCAATGCCATGCACAGAGGCAAGCTGCAGCAGGAGGGATTTCAGCTTCTTAGATTCAACACATTGAGTTGAGCTGAAAGCAGAAAGAATATGCCAAATGTTGATTTTGAAAATGAAATTCAATCTGCCCACAGACAGTTTTGCACTTGCTTTTCTGTTGACACAAGAGGGTCAATATTTGCTATTCTCTGGCTCCAGTGGGCTTGCCACAAATACATATTTGCAAGAAGCTCAGCACTACCAAGGTTTCCTGACAGCAAGCCAGAAAAGCAAAAATGTACTCAGGGGTTTTATAAATGAGTGGGAAACTTCCCAAACTACCAGTTCTTGTGGACTATTGTTTTTAGGTACTTGCCTCACTTAAGTACTCTGTAAATAAGACTTATGAGGAAAAAAAGCCACACCATAGAAAAGATCTCAATGAATACAGTTCTCTCAAGCAGCATTGGTGCTGCAAGCCAGGATCAGCCGAAGAAATGTGGATTACATCTGCCTCATTGCATCCTGTTATTATCATTATTACCTCACAGCTCATTTTTCCTGCCCAGTGCGAGGCTCTCCAAGCACAGGAATTCTCTGAGCTCCTGGTAACTTGCCATGCACACTGACCAAGCTGGCATCTATCATGCCTTGTCTGAGTGACATTGCAGCTGCTGTGCTCATGGTCCCTGCTCCTGCATGCAAAGCCCCTGGCCTCACAGGTGGGCACAGCAAAGCCACACGTTGACTATTGCCACATTACTCATTTCTCCCTTTCCCAAAGGCCCATTGCCCATGTCTTGCCTCTTTTCATATGATTTGAACCTGCTTTGGTGAAATCTTCCAGCAGAAGTTAACCCTCTCTGCAGCCAGGGCTGATGCTCTACTCTCCCCTCCCACTGCCCATTCCCCATTCCCCCCCAGGCACAGCTCCGTTTCGCTGGATGGGCTTTTCCCACTCCTTCCCACACCCTGTGGTGGCAAACACCAGTGCTGTGACTGGATTGCCAACAGTTGGGGCTGTCACCAAAAGGCAACAAAATACACTAAAAAGTAATTTTGGCAAGTACCACAAAGACCTAATCACTGTGCCTTATGGTGGGCATTCCCCGGGACTACCATCTTTTCTGCAGGTTTATATAAAAAGGAAACAGTGCAGCCTCCGTCATTGTTGACTCCTGGCAAAGTCTGTGGGATGTTAATGTATAATTGAGCAGTTTTACCTTCCTTGAAAAGTAGCATCCTCTTTAGTTCATTTTTCCATTTAAGAAACATATGCTTTTTAAAGGTTATGTTATCATAGGGTGTTCATTTTTGGAGCACATCTAATTCCATAGAGGTGGTATTTGGTTTGGCTGTGGTTGCCCACCACAGAATTTGCCAGCTCTTTTATTTTCTCCTGGTGATATTTATGAGTTAATGGCTCATCTTCCTATTTCTGGTGCTTTTTTCTTTAGTGTATAGTGGAAGGAACTCTTAAAAAGTGCTAGAGAGACCTAAACTAATAATGAGAGACTACATGCTCAAAATCAACTTATTCTTTCTTTGCCTCCTTAAGAACTCCTTTTACAGCTTCCAAAGACAAGGCAATTCCTCCCACTACCTTGCAACATGCTAAGTTTCTTTTTTAGGCATCCAGAATTTGATAATGAACATTCAAAACTACTGTGTCCTCTTGTCCATCTTCTCTATTCACTACAGAACAGTGAAGCGTGGGCAAAGAAAATAATGAATACAGGCAATTGTATACTAGGCTTAAAATTTAGTAGGACTGAAAATTGCTTTTAGACTTTTAGCCTTCATAGACTGCCATGGCTTCTCTTTTCATCATGAACTTAACTTCCTTATCAGTCCCTTTTATTTCTGAAATATCTGCTGGAGAACCTGGGTGAAGTAATGCTGCTGACCACATGTGCCTCACACTCAAGATCACATGCCTGTGGTATTTAAAAACTCCATGAACATGAATAGGGCTTTATGTTCTTGGGGAGTTTGCCCACATTCGGTAAACTGAGACTGGTGACATGATGGACAGTTGAACAGTTTCAGGCTGGGGAACTTTAAGACAGGCTACACCCATTCTGACATATTGCCAAAATGATCAACTTAGACACTTAAAAATAAGCTGAGATAGGCATTGTACATCTCAGGAATGACCAACCATATCTCACACTCACCCCTATCTTTGCCCTTATTATAACCACAACCAGAAAACATGAAGTTATAGCCAACTTTCTTCTGGAAAAGCAAGAGATGCAACTGGACTTAGGGAGTGGAATTTAAGACAACACACCCAGCTGTGACAGCCCACACACAATGACAACGCTGAGAAACAGGGTTCTCAGCTCTCTGAAGTTCAGCTTTCTCCCCCTGCAAAAAGAGATTGATAGCACTTACCTATCCCACAGACACGTTGGGACAATTTGTCTACCACATTTTGAAGTCTGCATCTGAGAGATGTTTTAGGAAAGCAGATTATCATTAAAAACATAGTCCTTTTGAAAAGAAGTTAAAAATAATAAGTTGTATATTCAAGTGCATTCTGCAGCCTTTTCCTACTGCTGGTCTTTATTTTGTATTTCTTGTATATTTTAAGAACACAGCAGCAAAACAAATAACATCTGCCCCAAAAATCTTCTTTCAAACAATACTGAAAAATTGGGCAGATAAAACAGAAGGAGGTTCTTGCCATCTCTTGGGTTTTTCCTTTCTTACTAGGTACAAACCTAGAAGACAATAAAATGGAACACTATAAATGACAGAAATATGCATGGCATAGTCTCATTTGATGCTTACTGCAAGGAATAATCATTTTATATTTTTTAGTCATTATCTTTGCATGAGTAGTGATCCATTTTGTTACTAAGGATCTCTACTGGTGGCAAATTAATGTATGGGGATTCATAAGCATGTCTTCCTTTGAATGTGGGACTGTTTCACTCCCCCCTCCTCAGAATACAAACAAATGCTACTGTGCATCACCACAGTGTGAATCAGTAGAGTTCTTTCAATCCTACAGGCACAACTAGAAAACACAAAACTGAACCATTTTTTTGTTTTGTTTTTTCAACACAAGTTAAAAGTATCTTAAAACAGGCTTTTTTTGTCACACAAAGGTGGATTTTGCTGTTAGGAAAAGCATGAAGGAGGGGTACTTCCACAGAAGAAAAGGGAATTATTCTGCCCTAGCAGAAGTGAGGATTTTGGTCTTCTGAAGATAATGTGTGTGAACCTCCCTTCGCTTCCATCTCTTCCCTGCCCTGCCCCACCACCAGCCCAGGCCCTGCTGGCTCCCACCTGATGCTTTTCCAACCCAACAGCTTCCTTTCAGCTATCAGTTCTTCTCTGGCATCTTTGCACTTCATTTTCCTTGGTCACACACATTGTCTTATTTAGGGAGATCTTTACTTGATGTTAGATAATTACAGGATCCTTTTCCTCCAAGGTTATAAAATACAGTTGGTATATTTGCCTCTGCCATTCAAATTAATGTTGAAAATATCTCACAAATAACTTCATGGTGCAACCTAAAGGAACCCCTCTCATGCAATTTTAAGTTACTGTAAGCTTTTCATTTTTGAGCAGAAATACAAACCATCAAAATTAGCTGATAACACACAGTCAAATGTAGCTCTGAATTTCCTGGCTGAACTGCTGGTAGCTTGTGTCAGAAATTTGGTACTCATGTAAGCAAAAAGGATTAAAAAAAACCCAAAAGCCTTTCACCAAATTTCCTGTAAATCTTGTAGTTCTTACCCTGAAGATTAGAAGAGTTCCTTGGGTGAGTTTGTAATGGAAAGTTTTACAAGTACATTTCATTCACCTCTGAGAGAAGACAAGCTCCACTGGAGACCTTCTGGTCTGTCAACTGCATAAATATCTGCAATTACATCTTTTTCTTTTTACAAGATGGGGCATGTTATGAATCCATGGGAAAAGAGCAGTGAGCAGTCTCAGTCACAGTCAATATATTCACTTGATGCTGATGTAGCGTGCCATTAATATTTTGAAATTATTGGATCACAGATCTTTTTGTGAACAAAAGACAAATTACAGCTCCCCATCAGCATCAACATAAAACATCAAGGTTTTCAAATACAATAACAATTTTCAGAAGTTATTCCCCTATCCTGTGTTTCTTAGAATATCTTGACAGTGACTGTACTGATACATTTTAAATTACCAGGGAAAATAATTTCTCGGATGTCACTTTGCCAAGTTTCACTGTGAAATATGTTTTTATAACTCCATTATGAAACTCTGGGAGTTGAGATCAAATTAAAAAACTAAACTGGGAGGGAAACTGAGCTGCAGCCACAGTCCAGCAGAGCAGTTTGCTGTGATTATAGTTCATCTGATCCCGCTTGTTTGGGGCCTGGACAGATGTATTAGCTGAAAGACCAGGAAAGAAGCAATAAGGGAGATTTCCTGGGAGAGCAGAACACCCATGTGTGCCTGCCTGTGCTCCACAGCTGCCACCAAGATATGGTGAGGATAAGACCAGCAATTGCAATTTTGTGATAGTGCTCTATGGCACAGTCATTTTCTTTCACGTTAAATTCAGCCTGAGGAAAGACTCTGAGGTGTCGGCAACTATGATGCTGGGTATTAAAACATAAATGTGGTTTTAAGAATGTCACCATCACTTGCTTTTTCAGGTGGGTTTATACAAATTAGCAATAGGCAAACTGCTATACTATGAAAAACATCTAAGACACTGTCTGCCTAAACCTTATTATTTTTAAAGTTAAACTCCCAAAATAGTTTGTTGTCTTAGAATGTGATCGAAATGTTACCATGAGATGCACAAGCTATTATGAAAAATATACTGTTTCTTGCTATAGACCATAGCTTCATTATTTCTAGATGTTGAACTTGGACCAACCTGGTGAAGATTTTCCAGCATGTAATTTATTTCAAGTGAAGGACTGGAATAATTCTAGCTGGCTGTTACACTGGCAATGAGTCTCCTTCCATTAATTAATCATTTTGGGGAGAATTTTTTCTTTCTGAATAAACTCTATTTTTAAGCATATGACATTTAGCTGCATAAATAAGCTCTAGAACTGTGATTTAAAATGTGTCCTAACTGCAGACACAGCATGCCATGGATAGCAGAGCCTCCTCTGCATTTTCTGGAGTGACTTCATCTTCTGATTACAAAGAAATGGGGGCAGAAAATGAACTGATTTGTAATTTCACCCACTTTTTAACAGAATTTATTTATTTCCATAACTGTGGTGTTTAAAGATGAATGCAAGGAGACATCAGCTCTGTACTTAGAGAGGGCCAAAGTGCACCCAAAGAAAAAAGAAGCCTATTCAAAGGGACAAAACCCAACCAAATCCAAACCAAGATGCGACAAAATAACACGGGGATGCTCCCTCAGGTTCAATTGGACTACTCTAGTGAAAGTCATTCAGAGCTTATTTAATTTTAAAAGCTGACTTTCACAGAATGATCCTTGGGCAGATGTTCTATTCTAAATCTGGTTTTACCATCTGAGATACTACCCACATTGGTAACAATAGGTTACAATCTCCCAGCTAATTTTATCTCAAGTGAACTGAGATTTCTCAGTGGCAGAGATGGGTGGAGGTCTGCCTCCAGCAGAGAAGCTGATTTTAAAAAAGTCATCCTGCTAGTCTAAAAGTCTAAAAAAAAGCCAGAGAAAATAAGTTTTCAGACAACAAGCTATAAAATATGCAATCCATTCTAGCCTCTAAGAGAATGAGATTAGCCCTAGCGCTCATTGCAACAAAATGTTGTGGTGGTGAGAAGTCTATGTCAAGTTCCAGAGGTGAAGTGCATGATGGAAGATAGTTCGATTGTGTGCTGGAACAGGATTGATAGAGCCTCTGACTGCTGAAGGGATCTACATTGATGTGCTTTCTTTAAGCATTTGCCACTAGCCACAGTCACATATAGGGCACTAACCTGACTCAGCAGAGACATTATCCTGCCAGAGCTGCTCTGCATTAGCTATTCAGAAACACCAGGAAGTGAATACTGGCTTCAGACTCTGTCTGGATCACTTGGCTTTTGTCTTTTCTTTCTCTCTGGTTTTCTTACAAAGGAAGCCTCTCTCTATCATCTACCAACAGTCTTGGCTCACTGGGGACATCCCAGATGATTGGAAGTTGGTGAATGTCACGCCAAGCCACAAAAAGGGACAGAAGGAGGACCCGGGAAACTCCAGAGTGTACAATTAGAACAAGCTTTAACATAATCATGGTTTTTTAGGGGTCCCATTTTGAAGTAGTGTTTTTCTAGCAACCCCACTTTGACATCTCTCCTACATTCAGCTGCAGACGAGGTATTAAACTGGGCCCAAGCCAGTAGCAACAGCAGACCCATCCCACCTGGCAGTCCCAGCACTCTGCTCCATCAGTTCCCACAAGCCTGTTGAGCAACATGTATAGGGAGGGAGTTGCAGCTGTATCTCTGGTGACACTTCACTCAAAAGGTATGCAGTCTCCATTCCAAAACATGCATCCCTTGATTAAAGCCCTAGCTAAAAAAAAAAAAAAAAAAAAAGGGGGGGGGGAAGAGGAAGAGCCCAAAGTTCATTAAATTCATTTAAACTCTTTTCAATCATGAGAGCAGCTCTAAACTGCATGATGAGTACAAAGGCAATACACCTAATAGCCTGCTGAGCAATTTGAATGTGTCTGTACCAGAAAAAAATTCACTTTTCTTACTTGAGATATCAATCAAAATGAAGCTAAAATTATACCTGTCTAATAAGCAGGTATACATGTTTTAATTAGCAAATGAGGCAAGCAGGGCACAGTATTTTTAGTTGCAGTGGTGAGGAAAAGAGGGAAATATAAAAGGTGGAAGGAAGGAAAAATTCTGTGTCTCAGTTTGGCTCAGGCATCTGAAGTCTTAAATAACAATGGCAGCTTTTGGATACGATACATCTCCTAATGGCATTCCAGGAGTCTCTTGGACTGAACTATTGCTGTACATGTAATTATATCATCATAAAAAAAAAAAAAAAAAAAAAAGCAAGAAAAGAGTGATTGAACTCCCCCCAGACTTGCAGATTAATTGTGGACCACTTTGTTATGTGAGCCCACAGCCCAGGATGATCATAAAACACTGCTTTCTCACCAAAATCCAATGTACATCCAACCCACGTTTTCTCCTTGGTTCCAAATGCCTTTTAGTTGAACCTGCAGAAGACTTTCAAATTACTTACAACAAAATTTGTATCAACAATGAGCTGATTTTCTCTCTTAAATTATGGAAACAATCTGCCCAAGCACAGATATCATTCTTCTTCCCTAATACCATACAATAACACGCCAGTTGCAAGACCACTAATTGGTCTTTTTAGTCTGGGTTCTTGGACGTGAAGTCAGCCAAGTTTCCACCCCTGCATTGTATCAGCAAAACAACTTCCCATAACACAGGATGATGGAGGAAGGCATCTAATACATCTTGCAGGTACACTGCATTGCTGAACATATTAATGAAAGTCACAAATATATTCCTGCCTACCAAGAAGCCTTAATTCCAGCAGAGTTATGGTTGCTGTTATGATTTTTCTAAAGGTTTCTTGGTACAAGTGATCATCTCTACAGCATTAACTCTGCCCTCGCCATATGGACACCACCACAAACACTTTCACAAAACTGTTAGCACCAAACAAGTTCCTCCCCGTACTTCTTGCAGTGTAGAATACCATGACCATGGATGCCAAAACTCCAGCACCCTGAACTCATCTTTTGGTACATCCTGCTCCAAAATCCTTTGCCTTGGCTAAGGCATATCTATCTATGACAGCGCTGAATTCAGATCACAGAAGATGGACATTTTTGTAGAATTTTAATCTACATTTGTCCTGTTGAACTACTTATCACAAATAATGCAAGGGTGCCTTCTCGAAAAGATGTGGCAAAAATCTTCTTGCCAAAGACAAAAGGTCACCTGTGAAAAGTAAGCTGGTTTAAAGAGTAAAAATAATTTAATTCCTGATTATGTCCAGTGGGAAAGCAATTAAAGAGACTCAAGGGTGCTGCTGGATCCATTTCCAGGATAATCAGCCAAACAAAACTGGAAGCAAAGGCTAGCCCTGTCTCATGATACCAGAATTTTTTGAATGCTTTTCTCATTGGTTTGATGAATGAGGATGATCTCTTTTCATAATTCTTTCCCCAAAAGGAATAAGTTCCCAGAGGAATTACTTCATCATACATAGCAGTTAGTAATTCACTGAAGAGGGAAAAGAAACAAGTCAAAGTGAAAAATCAATTTTCTGGCCCCAGCAGAGAATGGAAACAAGAAGGTTTCTTCTATTACCATTTAGTCCATCCTGGCGTGTGACTCATTAGTGCCTTCATGCCTCATTGGGATGTTTTGGTCAGCCTTTGAATTTTAAGAACACTCTGCTCAATTTGGATTTCTGAGCAGCTGCCATCCCATGGGTGTGAGCAAGTTCAGCAGGGCAGGAGGGTCTTGCTGGAGAAGATCTGGAGTACACACGGGCTGTGACCTTCAGCATGGAAAAAAGGCCTTGGGTTGTATTTGCAGAATGGAAACATGAATGGGCTGGATCTCTGGTCTGGCAAGCGATGGTTTCACTGAAATGCAATGCGTGCAGCAGAGCCCGGGGGTGGGATAAGGGCATTGTGTTTATTGACTTTGAAGGGCTTTTCATAGATTTTCAAACTCAGGGGCTGAGAGATTTCAGCCACAACTGGCAAGTCTTCTGGAAAATCCAAACTTGTCCTATGTGTGTTAGTACAAACAGGCCCTCTCCCCAGCCAAAGTAACCCAGCAAGCAAACAGCATGGGTCAAATAGGAAAGTTTGAGAATTAAGTCAGAGGTAGGAGCTGATGGAAAACAGAAAAGTGACAGCTGAGAAGAAGTAAACTACCCAAAATAAAATCAAAGACCTCAGTTATGTGACTCCTCACACCAAGCTACCTGAGAATCGGAAAGTGCTTCATTATCTTATGAAACCTGGTGACTTCACAGGCTGGATACCAACTTTGGCAATGATTCTCAAAACTTCATGGGCCTTTTGCCCTCTGTTTCTTTTGTGCAGGAACAAAGCAAGCAAAAGCAGGATTTGGATATGGGGAAGGACAAATTGGGGAAAGCAAGATACAGGTTTTCAATAGCTTGGAGAGAAGCAAGAAATGTGATGTTCAGAAAAATGAAAAGTTTTATGTGGAAGAAAAGAGAAGGCAGAAGAAGGACAGACTGCTTGGGGTTGACAGCTGAGACCCATAGTGGTGAAGATGCATTATAGATCAGTCAATCCAGAACATGCCAGTGCCAGAGAAGACCATTTCCCCCCAGAGCAGACCTGTGCTGACTAAAAGACAATCTAGAGGCTGCCTAGGGACTTTCTGGCTGAACAGAGTCCTTGTGGTTGCAGGAAAGTTCTGTTGCTAAGCTACTCAAAACCACAAACCTTGTTTTGTTATGTCCATCTCCTACCACATTTATCAGCCTGGAAATGAAAGGTGAGGAAAGCAAGAAATGCCATGCTACACTACATTGGCCATACCCCTTATCATGATGCATCACCAGTGCTAGCTGAAATGAACCCAGGAAAGCAAATCTGGGAAGCTGCTCTTTTCACTGCAACCAGGCTCATTTGTGCCACCTAAAAACATGACCTCTGATACCACAAGGGCAATCTACATGAACTCATCACAGTTGGAAATAGATTTGTCCCTCAGGAAACAAAACTACTATGAAAGAGTGGGGTTTTTTGCCTCTCTGCTCTCACTGGATTCTCATGCTTGCATGTTTTCAGGCACTCCAGAACAAACTCTTGTAACCAAATTCTTTCACATCATGGAGTCTGGTACTCAGTGCTTCCTGCTCTCATCTTATTCCTTTTGCTAGGCTGTAACCACTTGGTCTGAATTGAGCATCATGGCTCTGTCCAGCCTGAATTTTGGGGGGAATATTTTCAGCAAAACACTTGGTCTGTTTCCAAAGCAGAAGCTGTTTGCAATTTTATGCTTGTAAGATCTTTGCATGAGCAATTTTGAACCACATACTCTGGACCAAGGACCTGATATTTGTCACCAACACTGTCACTGTGCATCTAAAGACTCATGTAAAAAATTCCCTTAACTATGAATCTTGAGGGGGGGAAGAAAAAAAAACCTACAAAACCAAAACCCTTTTTTAATAGTTCACACATGCTCCGCAGAAGCTTCTCACAAATTCACATGCCAAAACTTCAACCACGTTTGGCACATTACTGCTTTTTCTGATGCTCTGGTAGAAACAGAAGACCCTGAGTCTAGTGGTCCCTCACCACCAGATATATGGGGGAAGGAAAGGACAGAGAGGGAGAGTTTTTGCTTTTCACAAGGTAACACTGAAAAGTGTAACTACACTCACAGCCCCCATAGAAATGTACTAAATGTGTATTCACCAGCTTTTACAAGCACATGTAAAACCTGTACTAAGATTATTGTATGAAGAAATCAACAGTATTTAACTCTGCCTGGTGTCACAAGATATTTCAAGCAGCACAGGAGTTAGAAAATGACTGAGCTGAAACCAGAGACCATTTGTAGGGATGTAAGACAATAGGCTATAGAGTGTGTTCACCCTGTGATCTGGACATGGAGACAATATCAGGAAGAAAACAAAGGGAATAATAACAAACTGTAGCACTTCAGGCTTCTCAGACATGGTACAAACATTAACAGATGTGATTAATTTGAAGGCAAATTCCAAAAGATGACAGTGTAGATAAAGAAATGAGCACAGGAAAACATTCAGTCAGCAAAAGGAGAAATCAGTTTACTCTGTTGGCTTTGAAGGGTCAACCCAGTCTGGTGCCTGCCTTTAGACACATCCTTCTGGGAATCCGCTGAGAAGCTGAGCACAGAAGTGGGAGATTACAGAGGCCATAGGTCAGGCTTTTTTGTCTGCCACTGGAACAAGCAGGTTTCATATTTTGCTTTTAGAGTAAGCAAAAAGTCCTGGACAAGGAGGTTGAAGAAATTTTGAACTGCCATACTGATAAAGGCAAATGACTCCTTTAGTCTGCTGTCCTGGCAACATCTATCCTGAACTAATAGCTCTGCATGTTAAGGGAATCTGACATCAACAATCCTGGGTTAATTTTTTTGTCCCTCCACACAGCAGAAGGAATGTTTCGCCTTGGTGTGCTGATGGAGTGGGAAGTATCACTGCCCTCCACTCCCTGTCACCAGTGGGTTCCTGTGTACCACCCCAGTTTTTTCCCCACAGTAGATCTCTCTTTCTCCTCCCCATTCCCTGACACAACAGTGACCCATCTGTTAGATGAACAAAGCTCCAGTGCAGTGTGACTCATCAGTTTGCACACCACATTGTCAAGAGAGTCATGTGCAAGTCAGAAGAAGGGAAGGACAGTATTGATGGGCTGATAACCTCAACACAAACAGAAGAAAGGATAGATTCATCTGTAAAAATACATTAAGTTTGGAGCTGAACTCACTAAAAGTTTCTTCATTGGTTTACTCTCACTTCTATTGTTTAAACAGGTAAAAGTCTACTTTTTTGCAGCACACATTTGCAAAAAATCCCTTGATTCCATGCTCATTTTACAATGACTATAAAGAAAGTGGAGTGATGACCACAAAGAAAGTGGAGTGATGGAGAGCAGTTTGGTAGGAATTACATATTTACATGGAGCAAAACATATAGAGCTGCATAATAATTGATTTGTCAGCTTGACAGCTGTCCTGGAAAAACAAAAGGGGGACAATATTTACTTCAGTTTGGCCTAAACTTATTTTCAATTTTTTCTGCCAAAAAGAAAAAAACAAAAAAAAAAACACAACAAAAAAACAACAACAAAAAAAAAAAAAAAAAAAACAAAAAAAAAAAAACAAAAAAAAAAAACAAAAAACCCCCCCCAAAAAAAAACCCAAAAAAAAACCCAACAACAAAAAAAAGTAGAATTTCAGTCCAGGAGAGAAGCCTGGAGATGAATTACAGACTGGGGCTGCTGAGCAGAGCTGCCACACTGCCGATTTTTGGCTTCTTGCCTAATGGTCACAAGAAAGAATGTATAAAGAAACTCATCATTAATATAAGTCATATTTTAAACATTTGATAAGCAACTAAATTTTGACTTCTCATGAACTGACAACTAATTTACACTCTCTTCCAACAAACTCGGTGTTATTAAAAATATTCTAGGCCAACAATACCAATAATGTCACCAGCATGGTTTGTCCTGCCAAGAGTTATATTAAAAAGAAACCCACGCATAGATGGGAACAAGAAACATACGTAGGTGATTTAAACATGCACAATTGTTTGGGGGAGCTTTGTTTTGTTTTGTGATGTCTTTAATTATGAGTCCGCAGGAGATCAATGTAAGTATCAAAATCATCATAATGAAATATTTAAACTTCCTAGCTTGTTCAGGCAACAATCATAACGACAAGATGCTGTCACATCCAATCTCTCAGAAGAAACAAAATAGTAAACAGTCATTGCTTTGCTTGTCAGGCTGCAGCCATCTTCTCTGAACTCAAGTATTGGAAGAGACAAGTGAGAATTATGTACATGATCATAACAGCCAAGCCAAAGAAATGAGCATTAAAATGAAAGACAATTCTGCTTTACTAACTGCAGTCACTTGTCATCCTACTGGACTTTTCATTTGAAGAAAAGCATTATTTAAAAGCATCAGTAAATTAAATCCCTGAGCACTCCTGTGTGAAAGTGACAAAATCCTGCTCCTCTCTTCTGAAGTCAGGAAACTCAAGGCAGACAAGCAAGCTCTAAATGAATTTGTTTCAACTTCTGTGGCCCATAGGATACTTACAAGAGCACAAACATCCCACCCCATAAGCATGTACAGTTTTGGCCCAAGTTATTTCTTCCATGGTCTTAGAAATGACAACACAGTGTACAGCACAAGTCCTTCATCTACTTGTGTTCCTCTGCCTTGGTACTGCAATCTGTTGACCAGGTTACTCTAGAAAAATTAGACTGTAGCCTGCAAATGGCTATGCAACAAAACAGAAGTTTGCATTTGGATTTGATACTATGAAATCCAAAATGTAGCAAGCACAGTCTTAAGGAATTAAGCACTTTCAGGAATGTGAATTACTGGATAAAGCTGTGTTTATTGCCAACAATGCTTCTAATTGCTTCCTACCAGTAAACATTTCTGTATTAATTCTGAAATGTGACTTGCCTTTTAAAGGACATTCTGCACCCCAGGAGCAGTGGATGGTATGCACGCTCATCCACCTGTCTGTACCCACATATGCCTTTCAGTGCACACATGCTTTCATGGAAACAAACAGGAGCAACCTGAGAACAGCATGGAAAACAGCACCACAATGACAGGTAGATGGCTTTGCATCTGCACATGAACAACTGTCCAGGGCTTCTACCCCACCTGGCAGCCTGTAAAGTGACAGCTTCATACTGACAAGGGTCTATGTATGAATGTTTTTAGTCATATGCAGGCACCAAAAGGCATTCTTGCTTTGGCATTAGAACTTATTACTCATTTTGTCAAGATCATAGGGCAATGCTGCAGAGAAGCTGTGAGCCCTAGTTCAGCTCTCAGAGCCTAAGCCTCAATCCCAAAGCCCAGAGCAAATAACAGACAGACATTGAAAACTGCAACAACTTTCCTGCTCAGACACAGGACATAAAACAGGACAAGAGACAAATCAGGCAGGGCCCAGGACACCCTGCTTGGAAAAGCATCTGCAGTGACCTGGCAAAAATCTGCCCTCACTCGCTCCCTGGGTAGAGAGCATGTTCCTGAAAGTGATGGCACATCCAGCATCTCTGATCAGACACCGGGGTACCATCAGCATTATCTGTGACAGATGCAGACCCCCAGAGCAGATTACCTCCTGCCCAGTACCACGGAGAAGAAGATAGCATCCCTTGCTCAGGATGGATGCAGCACTGGCCCTATCCTGCTACCACTGAACTTTTCCTTATTGTAGGATTGGCAGCTTTCGAAGTCTCTTACTCTACAGAAGAGTGGGTGTCCTCTAGTGCCTTTACCTCCTCCGTCCTCTGTACCATGGGCTTTCCTTAACTTCTCAGAAAAGCCTACTTCAACCCCTTCTTTGTTTCAGTGTGATCAGGGGTATCCTCATCTCATCTTACCTTAGTCTTTACACAGCAGTTTCCTCATGATGAAAAGCAGAGGAGAGAGTGGAGCAGTACAGCGGATGAAATAAGGGCACCAAGTACTCCAGTGGCCTTGTGTTCTATGTATTTTCTTCATCTGTATCATTATCCTGCTTTTACCCCCACTGGATGCTTCCACCAGCTCCTCTCTTCCCCTCCACAGCAAGGGTGGAAACCTCCTCTGGGACAGAACTCTACCCTGGGGTCCTGGGAAAACAAGAAGAAACAGGACAGAAAATAACAGAAAGTACCCAGGAATTTTCAAGTGTTGAATGAAACAAATAACAAATGTCAGCAGCTTTCCAAAAAGCAGTGTAACTGCACAAGCTTGCCTGCTTTGTTAATATTAGTGGTAAATAAAGCCTGGAAAAGTAGTCTGTAGGTTTGAAGACAAGTACAGGCCAAATTCAGAAAGCTGTCAGAGAATATTCAAGTAACTTATCCCTTTCCCAATTCCTTTTCTCCAAGCATGGCCTAAAGTCCAAGATTTAAGCACTTGCCTAACATTAGGATCACAAATCAGTTCACTTTGTAGAAATGCAAAAGTACACAGTAAACCAGAGAAAAATTATATACTGTGTGTAGGTGGCAGTGGTTAAGACTCAAAGGTTATAAGCCCCCCAGATCTTGACCAGAGGGAAGCAAAGCCCCAAGTGCTGCCAGGGAGATAAACACCGTAAGGGTGCAGGAAGCTAATTAAGATCATGCCACAGTCCAGCAGGGGGAAACTATAAAAAAGATCTGAAAACTAACAGAACTTGTCCCAGTATCCTTCTCCAGTGCTCCTCACCCACACTGGTGATAGCCAGATTTCTTCTGCTGCTGAGCTGAGGGGCCTGAGCTGCCATATGAAAACTTTCCAGCTGAACATGTAGATGATGACAGACATGTCTTAAATAAATAATTCATTAACTTTGACTAATGCAACCAGATAGGTGGTGCAGCAAGCCCTTTGTTTGCAATGAATATAATGTGGCACCTGTTTAAATGACTTACATCAGGTTTCAAATTCCTATGTATTGCTAAACCAATTGCACTCTAAATGTAATGCAACAGGGCTTTCAGTAATCAGGAGCACTGGAAATGCTCATAGGCTGAATTTTACAAAAAAACAAACAAACAAAAAAAAAACCAAACCAACTTTTGGGAACACTGACACTTAACTTTATTTTGGTCTCTTCAGATTTTTCTTATGTTTGAGCAGATCTACTCACTCTGAACTCATCTGTTGGCCAGCCAACTGAAAGCAGGAGAATATACCATGTTCCCCATTTTCTTATAGGGAAACTACACACCCAGTTTGTTCAATATAACAAATGTAATGTAGAAGATTCAGTGTAGAAGTATGCTGCTGATAACCAGTATCCAATCAGTGCTAAAATTTCTGCAGCTGAATTGCTTATTAGTCTTTACAAAAAAAAACAAGGGGGAGGAGATTACGATTTTATAATTTCTAGCATCCACTTAAATACACAGCACACAAACTTCTCAATAAACAATAACTTTCCTGCCTAGCACACTCCAAATCAGAGTGAAAAAACATCCCTCTCATGAATCTCTCTCTCTCTTCTCCTTTTGCACTTTGAAGACTAAAAAAGGTCTATCCAGATCATCGTGCATGTTGTATGACAGGTGTTTGCAGGGAAAGCCAAAATGACCTCATATGGGCCAGGCCTTCCAATGAGCACTTATGCTGCATCACTTTCAGGTGGTGCTGAGTTCAATACTCTGCCAAGCTACAGATGGCCATAGCACACCTGCAGTCTCTAATTTTTTTTCTTAACTATCTCAGGATAGCTCTGGTACACCTGTGTGCTTTGGTCTAGCATATATGCAGGATCTTAAGCAAATGCCTCTTGAATGACTTCCTCAGGTAGCAGCTGATGAGTGCCAATGTACAGAGGTATTTTATCTCAAAGACTTGCATATTAACTCCAGACTTGTGTAATAATTTCTTATAGCAGTTGTTAGAGTCTAGTGTAATTTTTCTGCATGACCTACCTGAAAGGCCAAGGTAAAATGTGGTACTCAGAATGCTAACAAGTTAACTTGCCACATTTTTACATTAATGGAAAGATTGAAAAGGTCAAGGCAAGGTGGAATTTTAGGTAATAATTGTCTAAAATAGTTTATGGGTTATTTTGCTTCAATTGTGCCAGAGGACCAAGGCCAGAAGCTAGATTTTTACCTTACTTTCACAATATGTTTATCTGATTATCTTCCAAACTGTTGCTCTCTGTTGTGTATACATTTACACACAATCTGTTCCAATACAAATTCTTCCACCATTGTGAGATAATTTCTACCTCAAATTTCTTATCTGAAGCCTATAAATCACTATTCCAGGAAAAGATGCAATATATGTTCTCTGTGTTGCCACTGTCCCCATTTCTGTGACAGGATGTCAGTTACTTTAAGTCTTCAACTACTCAGCATTTGTACTAGGGTTTTGCATGGATACTGTGATGTATGGTTCACTGCACAGTGACATCTCATTGACTTTGTCAGCAGCTACTTCTAAAGCCAATGCTGACTGTGGTGTCTAAGCTTTGTCTCAGAGAAACATGAAATCCCCCCTCTTTTTACTCTTGGGTTTGAATGAATGAATTCTAGCTGTAGCACATGGTTTTGGGCATCCTCAGGTTAGGTCTTTGAGTTCTGAACCAAAAATGAGGCAGGATACTTTTCTCCTCAGGACTCCTCACCCCAGTGGAGGACAGAATTATTGACTTTGGTTGTTTTCTTGTAGGAAATACCCACTTAATGTAATGCAAGACAACAGAAGCAAGCCAGTAAAAGCATAACTATATTCGCTTTAGCCAAATAACTTCTAGAACCAAAATACTAAGAAACTCCAAGAGAATGCTCCCCTGGTAAGGGACAAGGGGAGCCAATAAATGAAAGCCATTAAGAGGATCAATAACAACATACAGGGAAAAGAATGGTATTAGTCATCATTTGTTGAAATATTCTTACACTTCCCTCTAAGGACTTTTGAGACGCCTGGTTTGTTGGTACTGAAGCCCAAGAAGAAAAACATCTGCATTATAAAAGATTTTATAATAAGAAACCTGGAAAAAAAATTCTGATCACTCCTCACGGGCAGGAAACATCTTAACTCCAGAGCAATCCATAGAAGCATTTGTGTATCTCATTACATCCATCAGCAGCATATTGCTCTAGTCAGGGAAGCCTGCCCTTGCCTCTAGTCATTACATTTACTTTTCCCAGCATGGGGTCACTTTAGTTTATTTCCTTGGCTTTCATCACCTTCCCTTACATGATGAAACTAAAGCAAAGGGACAGGTACATGGATATGAAACAGCACACCTGAACAGGACCTCCAAAGGACTGAGACCTTTTGATAATGCTCTTTTCATTTAGTCAGCCTGTTTGAAGATGCAGCTACTTTAGAAGGAGCCCCTGAGTTTCATTGAGATGACACAGCTTTTGCTTTTATACAGCCTTAAATCAGGACCTATACAAAGCATTCCCACAGGAAATGTTGTTTGTCCCTGTTTGTGGCTCTCAGCTTTCTTGCAGTATCCATAAGACCTCACCAGTTTGGTGACCCCTGTTGGCTGTGGCACTGGGGGCTTGGAAGGAGGAGTTGGTTCTCAGACCTGGGACAATGCTGCCTCTTGAGGACTTTTCTGGGTGACCCAGAGGTCAGTGCAAAACCAGGTGGCTAATGAGGAGCCCATGTTTCATTCTGAATTATGGGGTCCTCCCATCTCAGTGCCTGTAAGTTTCAGGGGTTGGTATTACAAGTCTTGCTTCTGTATGTCCTTGCCATAGGGAAACTTTTTAGAACAATTTTTTGCCAAATTACAGCAAATTAATCCTGTAAGAGCTCCAGCTACTTGTGGTAGGAAAGAAACATCTCTGTGGTTGCACAGCTTCCTAAATTCCTGCAGACCATGGCTGGAACTGCACAGGTGTCACTTTTTAAAACAATTATCTTCTCACCTTCAAATATAAGCCATTTTTAGTTTTCTATTAAAAAACAAAAGCAAAACCATAAAATAAAAAAATAAAAACAAACCCAACCAACCAAAAAAAACCAAAAAACAAAAAAAAACAACAAACCCCACTTACCTGTTCTGCTTAGAGCTTTCTCTGTACCTGTTCATTCCCTTGGGGGAGATAAGGCACTAGTGAGTCTGTCAACACGGCTGGAGATTTCAGAGACTGAGAATGTGGAGAAGTAGTTGTTCTGTTTTTCAAGAAGATGCAAGAAAGACCAGACACTTTACTGCTTTAAACTGAGGTAGAGCTATTGATTTCAGTCAGTAGCACTTGGCCAGCAGATAGGGGTAAATTGCTGCCTCTGGTGCCTGGTCCATGAGTCACGTGTCATTTTCCCTCAGGCTGAAAACAGATAAATGGAGAATATATCTGGAGATATATATGGAGAAAGAAATATGGGAAAAGAGGCAGCAAAATATGATATACAGTGCTCTGGATTATATTATACGTGCTCATACTGATCTTAGGGTCACTTAGAGAAGATTTGGCTGGATAGGTCTTTGACCCCAGAAATAGTTCTCCTTAATTATTAAGCACATTTCAGAGCTCATTACATTGCAGACCCTTGCAAATGTATATAAACACCCTAAGTTGAACAGACTCCCAACAGACATTAAAAATCACTTGATAATTAAAGTGCATATAATGCTGCACAGCCTACCACCTCCCAGTCATGCATCACCCATCCTGCCAACCATAAGCTTAGTTCTCAGACCTTGAGTCCCCATGCTTCTGCTTTTTTTCAGCATATTGCTCACATTAATTTTACAAGATCTTTGCATAGGCCTGAAAGCTGGCCTATGGTGAATCACTTACATTAACAGGGCCAACAGCACATCCAGCTCAACTTTTTTTAAGTCCAAAAGTATGTGTCTGTGTCTGTTTGCCCTCTTACCCTTGTTTCTTTATTTGCTACAGTTAAATCAATGACTGAGACTTCCCAAGTCCCAGATTTGTAATTTTGACTTCAGAACTGGGCTACGCTGACTTCAGCAGCGAGCCAGCCCTGAAGGTCTGCTTATCTGCTCAAGGATCTACTCTGCAACACTAATACTTTGCTCCTTACCACTTTCACTTACATGAGCTATAAAATCATGAATAGGAATTGTTGCAAGACAAACCTCTCTTAGGGTACCACACTCTGAGGTCAAACAGGTGCTCTAGCAGAAGCTGTTGCCTTCAGGATTAGTTGGCCTCGACCAGTGCTACTGCTTCGGACTTGACCAACCTCTCCTCTGGCTTGCCTGGCAATGAGCCCCCAGTGTGCTCCAGGCCACACCTTTTATTGGCCTCCCAATCCTGCTCATGCGCAGTTGGGGCCAACCCTAATCAGGCACAGGTGGGCTGAATACAGGCTCGTGCCCACTACCTGGTAATTAGTGGCACCTGGTTGCCTCATTTCACTACAGAATTATTAAAAGGTTATTTTAAGACCTTTGAAGTAGTAGCTGAAATACAGCTTTACAAGTGGCAAATAGTTTTTATGAGAAGAAAATCCAAGCAACTTGAACAGACATTTGGCAGTCAACTAACCAGGCACTGGCGCAGTGCGTACAAAGAACACCCATCTGAGCTGAATGTCATTTACGGGTGAGCTTTGCTTTTACTAAAGAGGAAAAAGGGAATCTGAGAAAGAGTTAAGAATTTCCTCTTGTCTGATTTTTGTTGTCCTTCCATTAGTCACCGAAAATGAGACTGCTTGTAATGGGATCTTGTGGTTTCCATGGCTCTAGAAAAGCCATTTTTACAAGGTCTCTGCTTGATGACTCTGAGGAGTCACACCTCATGAAAAAAAAAAAAAAAAGCAGATTTGAGACAACCAATTCCAGGGTTGAGGGATGTGAAGGGTGCTCTGGGGCCTCCTACCTGGAGGAGTGCTGCCAAGGGCTTGGGAGCAGGTCCACCTTGGCTTCAGAGGACCAGCACAGAGCTGCTGGGGGTGCCACCAGCTCATGTGCACTCGGTGCTGGGGAGCACAAGCAGAGTTCACAAAAAGGGTGAGGAGGAACAGAGACGCTGCTTCTCAGACTGTGCTTGGATTTTTGCAAGAAACCATACCAGACAGCATAACAGCCATTGTAAAATAATGTTTTTCTCTCTCTTACTATGGTTTACAGTTCACAGTAAATTATTTTCACACAAGGAAAAAAATAAAGATTAAAAAAATAACTTCCCTGCTGCCACTGCCACCACTGTCCAAACCATCTCAGAACCTCATAACACCTGAAGGTTTTGTGTAATCAGCACTGTTTATACTGAATGTATTGCATCTATCAAATGATGTGATAGCATTCACTTGTGGTTTCTCTGAGCTGAGTGTTATCCATGCCTAGCATAAATATAATTTCTTTTCTAAAAGAAGTGTCTTTCTCTGCTACTTTTGTGCACTATCTGTTAAAAATATGGCTTTTCTTGTAGGAGGGACTTAATACGATAACTCTCTGAGGATGAATGTAAAGGAGGTCTTGAACTGTATAAATATTACAGAAAACTGTAAATACTTTTATAGGAGTCAGACACTTGAATTCAACCAATTTCTGTTGATGAGTGGAACAATGCAAATATTGCTCCAACCTTAAGAACGGTAAGAAGAAAAATCTGAGAAACTACAGGCTGGTAGACCACATCATAGTTTCTAGGGAGGTGATGGAGAACATTTTCCTGGAAAACATTTCCAAATGCATGAAGAATAAACATTTTATTAGGAATACTCAGCATGGATTTATGAAGAGGAAATCTTGCTTGATAAACTTAGTAGTCTTCTCCCATTTCCTTTGTATTTCTGCATCCAGTTTGGCATGCCTTGCTCATCTCTACAGGCCTTCTGACACTTTTGTTTGATTCCTACTCCTTGGGATGGTCCTTTCCTGAGCACCCAAGTCTCCTGGACCCCTCTTCTCTGTGGGAAGATATTCCATAGGATTCTCCCAAGCAGATCTCTGACAAGGCTGCATTTTGCTCTGCTGAAATCCAGGGCTGGGTTCTTGCTTTTTGCTCTGCTCCCTTCTCTTAGAGTCTTCAACTTCACAATCTCATGATCCCTGCAGTCAAGGCTCCCTCTGACTTGACACGATGTCTCCAAAAAGCTCTGCCTTTTCATAGTATCAGGTTCAGTAAAGCACCTTTTCCTGTTCACTCCTTGATCACTTGTTTGTACAGGATCATACCTTTGCTCAGTGCTACTCCATGTTGATGGATATCTCTCCGTGAACATTGTTTTGAGCTTGCAGCACTGAGAGTGAAAGCTGTTCTCACGGGGTGCAAGTGCCAAGAAGCCACATGCTGCATCACTTTGTTTCCTGACTGTATCAGCAGAACTCTTAAAATGAGACTTTTGGCACAAATCACCACAATTGCACTGACAGGATATTCTATCATCACTGTTTAAAATGAGATGTTTAGTAAAAACTCTGCCTGATGCATCTTTATAATTATTCACAAAAAAAAAAAAAAAAAAAAAAAAAAATCAAACTAAAAATAGGTGTGTTAAGTCCCTGATTCAGAAAAGCATTGAAGATTTCCTTTAAAGCTCTTTTTTATACCAATCACAGTTTAGCAAACTATTAGATTAGCATGCTCAAGCCCTCTGCCTAATGCAAGGTTGATTCTCATTGAAGTTAAGATAAATGTTTGCAAATATACTTCTATAGCCCTCATTCATCTCTACAGAGACTGAATACACTTTAAAATACCATCTCTGCAACACTACCAACAGAAAGCCATTAATTTGGCTGCCCAAACTGAACTAGCTAGCACCTTTGCTTCCAAAGATGGGTGCTCAAAGCTCTTCAAACAGGAGCCATTTTTTTAACATTTTGAGTTCCAAAAAACCAGAGGCAATGAAAATCACTGAATAGCTTTGAAAAGCAGCCTGCATCTTCAGTGTTGCCTGATTTTTAACTGTTGAAAATTGGAACTTTAATGTTATACTAACACATGTTTTTACATTTTCCCTAGAAACAGATGGAATAATGTTGCTCATGCTATGCCAGCACCATGTTGTTACATAGTCTTTATTAAAACTGCTTCAATGCGAAAAGATATATGCACAAAGGCAGGGGGTAGAGAAAGTTGGCAACCCCTTTAGACTTTTAGTCTTGAGCCCTCTAACTCTCAGCCAGTTCTGCTCATCATTGAGAAACCACTTCTTTAGCCACTTCTTTTAAAACTTCCCTCCCCCTTCATGAAGGTGCTGGGTGCTGGGTGAACTGCGTCCATGAGACCCTTGCCCTGCCAAAGGCAGCCAGGGCACCCAGTTGAAAGAAAGAAGAGAAGAACAATATGTGCAAAATGAAGAATACCAAGCTTCACAAATAAAAAGAAAGAGAGAGAAGTATGAGAGGATTGAGATTTAAGGGAAATATTAGAATTGGGGAATTAACATCAAGTTTTCTTTAAATCCATTAAAAAATAAAACCCAAAAACCCAAGCAAACAAAAAAAGAATTCACATCAACAAATTTTTTTTCCTTATTTTTCTCAGATGTTAATCCTAATTATGACAAATGGCATGTGGAGCAGATAGGCATCTGTGCATGTGTATACATACATAAATATCTCTTGAATGTGTGCTTCTAAAGCATGATCCAAAGCCACTGAATTAGATGGAATGGTTCCTATTTGGCTTCAGTAGGTTTTGGACCAGCTCCCCAAACTTTGTAGATTCAGCTTTGAAAAATGAAAGGGACAATAAAATGTCAGATTAATTCTCATTTTAAAAATTCTGAGCTGATTTACAAGGAAAAAAAACCCACAAGCATGTAAAAAAACCCCTCAACTTTTACTTTTCCAACCATGTAAATGCCTTCATTTAACTAACATTGATTTCCCTCTGCCTCTGTTGAGAATTTTTATGTCCCAAAAGGAAGCAGTGGAAATATTTCCATGATAACCATAAAAATCACTGGAGAGAAAACAAAGTTTTCTTTTGCATTAACTTCTTCTGTGTGGTAATCAATTACAAAGGAAAAACAGGTTCAATTAAGTTGCTAAATAAAAAGTAATTAAAAGCCACAGGAGAACAATATTTTACTTAGGTTTTAGTAGGGTCCAACTCCAGGCTTTATTGATTTGTTTGTAATATATAATGGGGTTTAATTTCTGTGAACCAGTCTGTCAGCATTAGCTGATCATAATTAGGAAAATGGGGTTGAAGAAAACAGAGCTACTGAAAATAGCTTTTCCCTTGTCTCTGCCTCTCTCCAAATGGGATTATCCCAAGCTTTCAGCCCATAGCAAAAAAGAAATAAACCGTTTGTCAAAACAAAGGTCCTTCCTTTGAAACATAAGACACAACTCAGGAAAACACTGAATGTTCTGTCCCAATCCAGCAAGCGTCTGAGCACATGCTCACCTTTAACCACTTGCTTAGATCTTCCACTGACTTCAGGTTTGGCATCTGCTAAAAAAAGCTCTCTTTTTCCTGTAGAACTAGATGTTCATACTTAGCAGTGAGAGATTCATTATAAAAGGAAATACACTATTTTTTTTAGAACTTGAAAAAAATAGCTGTGGGTTTAGGCTTAGGTTTCTTATTTTGAAGTCTGAGTTCTTATTTTAGGCAAATAACTCATGACTTCATTATCAACAGTTAGCTTCACACGGACAAAAACAAGACTCCTGGAGGCATGCACAATATTAAATTTGTGCAGACAGCTGAATGGAAAATTTCAGAGGAACTGGCACCTACAGGATGCTTTGCCAGTGGAAAGCAGGTTTGTGTGGCTCTTGGATTCACATACACAGGTATGCCAGTGCATACAGGCATACAAAAATCTTCACAGGAAAATTAGGAATTCCACTGAAGGCAACAGCAGAAGTCTTAGAGAATCCAATAAAGCAACACATCTACCACCTTGATACATATTGGCTGGGACTTTTCACCTCTAACTTCTTCAGTCTTGTGGTCACTTGTCCCAAGCTAGGCCAGCCATGAGTGTGGGACAGGGGGTGGTACCTAGAGAGGAGATGCCACCCCACAAGGCCATCCCTCTGGCATTGCATGCCACAGCAAAGGGACCTTTTGATCTCCCCAGCCTGGTCTTGAACCCACAAGACGTCTCTTCAACCTCAGCAGGGAACTCCATCACCCTATGGTTTGCTGTCCCTCTCTGCAGTGGTGACCCCAGGGTTTGGTGCCCCTGCAGCCCACCCTCCATCCTGTCCTCCACAGCCAACAGCCAAGGAAGGCTGAAGGAAAAGGAAGCACCCGCACCCCTGCTACAGCAGCTGACTGCTCTACCTAGTCACACAGAGAAACAGAAAGCCTGTCCCATCACATTTCACAAGCAATAGGTACAACCATACATCTCCCCAGGAGCTTGACCCTCAAAATGATTGGCTTGGGTTGGAAAACCACTCTCAGCAGCCTGTTTGCATAAAGATAACTTGGTATTGCTCATAAATCAGGCCACTCAATTTCACTGCCAACATATTCAACAAAGCTCTTTTTTGGGCTGCTCATTTTTCATTGCTTCAGGCTACATTTAACCAAGTAATCTCCCCACAAATCCCGGCTCCGGCTCCCACTCGCGATGCTGTGTGTCTTGCTTAGAAATTCTTAGAATCGGTGCATTCCTGATGCATGACAACCCTTCAACCTCTTCCTTTCAAAAGGAGCAAAATGGAAATCAGTCCTTCTCCAAGTTTATCAGAAGGGCAGCCAAACGCTGATGTTATACAGTAAGATCTTGAACTGGGAACTAAGCAGCTATTTTAATCAGTAGTCTTACTCCACGTCTGTCAAGGACGGTATATTTAGAACTGGACAAGATGTTTCTTCACTGCACCCCTGATCTAAGAAATGACCCAAGCACAGCATTTCTCAGATGGACTCTGCTGCCCTTTGGCAAACCCTCGTAAAACAGAGTTTAGCTATCACATCAGATCTCTAAAGGGCCAGGTCTTAAAAAGTAGAAAAACATGGCCATGCAATGTAGAACTAGAGCCACCATTGCTGTTTAAACAATCACAGCCATCTAATTACGCCTTCTAGGTGCCATTGGATTATTTGAGTGAATCATTCAGGTCAAGGCACCAAAACAAAACAAGCTCTTTTATCACTGCCTATCCACCCAGAGCAAAGCATATGTGAAAGTGCTGTCAGTGATGATCTCTGAGCGACTGACAGTAAACAGAGGAGGAAAACTCTCTGGCTGTGCCAGGACAGGGTGAACCAAGAGGAAGGGGGGCCTTTTTTAAGAGGAAGGAAGACCTTTTTCCCAGCCACGCCACCATCCAGCAGTGCAGCAGGACTTGGCATTTTCAGAAGAGCATAGCCCCTGAGCTATGGGCATCAAAAGAAGCAGAAGGATTTTGGAAAGAGCTTGTATCGAAACTAGCTGTCCTTATTGCAATGCAAAGGTGAGAACAGCAAGGTGGAGACTGATCTCAGCTTAAAATCCTCCTTTTGTTTAGCTCTTGAAATAGGAACAGAGCAGATGCAAAACCAGGATGCTTAGTGAGTGTTGGCAACATGAAGGGTCTGCAGTGCCTGCAGAAATGGCTGGGGTTTGTCCAGCTCGAGACAGAGCAGAAAGAAAATCATCCCATGCCTCACTGCTTAAATCTAAAAAATAGATTTAGCCACCAGAAACCAACTGCTGCTACAGCATTTGATATCAAGCAGTTCTCTTTCTTTTCAATCATCCATTTGTATAACAAAGGGATTCAAAGATGAAGGCATTGTTGCCCAACATGTTCCAACGAGTTGAGCCACAGATACCAGCAATGTCACCCCATCAGTCTCACCCAGTCTGCCATACACCTTGTACCACCAGTTGGATGCTCTTGGTTACAGCAGGAGGAGAAGCAGCCTGTGCTATGGTCACCAAAGATCTCTGCAGCCCCTACACTGCCTGCAGGGACAACAGCTCTTCTCTGCTGCAGCTCTGGTCACACAGTTGGCTCCAAATGTCAAGGTAAAGTGCTTGTACTTGGCAAGGTATTATCATCCTCATCCCCTTGCTAGTAGCTGGGGAGGTTGGATTTGAGATCTCTTGCAGTCAAAAATCTAGTCTTTTGGATTTGCATCCCACTTCTAGTAAGGAAATGAGAGGAAGGACCACTCTCTGCACTCAAGTCACCCTCAGTCCCTTGGAGGACTTTTTAGCATGCCTTTACAAGCATACAAGTAGTAAGAAAACATGGAAATACAATGAAATTTTTACCAGTGCCCAGCAGACAAGAGTCTGCAAGGACTTCAGTGTACTTCTGACATCTCCACTCTTACTTTTTTTAAGTTTTAAGGAAGAAAAGAAGCTAAGGTAGGAGCTTGAGTCTCAGATACACCAGCAAACCTACTGCTTAGTAAGGTTGAAATGAAATTTCTCTGTTAACTACACAGTCATCACAGCCCAGGGACTGCTACAGACTCATCCCTTGCTGCCCTTCAGGGTGCTCGCTCCACACTATCCACAGTGCAAGGACACCACTGCTGAGGGACCATTGTTTGTAGGTAACCAACAAACAAAGAATGCAAGAGAATTTGAAAACAAAAAAAAGCAACTCTTTTTCTCATCAGAAGTCACAACACTCTCTTAGCAGCTCTTAAAAGTTCTCTGGGGGAAAATAGTCTGAAGACCCTCAAAAGTTCATCTTGTTCCTACGCTACTCTTGCTGAGATCAATACAAAATCCCAGCTCCCACCCCAAGGTGAGGAAAAAATGCCATCCTGATCCATGATCTAATTACCAGTGGCACTAAGAGCACAGCAGTCCACCGGGCTGGCAAAAAACCTCCCCTGCCCTCCCCAAGCATCCCCAGCCCTCCCTGAAGGGAGTAGTAGCATTGCCCTTCACCATCCCTGTGCCTCACCTGCTGTAGCTCCATTTTCAGCCCAGGTTTGTCCCTGATGCCAGTTAGCAGAGCTCTGGCTCTGGTCTCTTGAGGGACTACAATGCAAACCTCCTCTCTTTCTGCTGTTTAAACATCCTTCCACTCCTCTTCTCCCTCTTGTTTTTCTCTGCATAACAGTTCCATGCCTCTCACTGTGTGTTCCTCACTTTACAACTCTTTCTTTCTCGTACCCCATCTTGCTTTCTGCTCTCTTTGCCTACACACATCACAGTGGTGTAGTTGCAAGAATTGTCCTTTACTGTTGGATCCATTCAATATGCAAGTGCAACATGGAGCAACACCTGCTTTTCAATGACTTGTTCTCTGGCAGTTGCAAATTGCAATTTCAAGATTAAGAACTGGACAGGGAGTCCTAACCACTTCCACCAACACCCCCCAAACTTGAAGTTATTTTTAAAACAGCATTTACTGGAAAGGGGTACAACACTAGCTAGCAAAATTCCATTTCCCCTATTAATGTCTGAAGACTTATACTTTCACACCATAATCTGCCTGCAGATGTACCATAGGTATTGAGAAAGAGTTCAGACACTGGAAAGAATCAGGAAACGACCGCTTTCTGGGGTACAGAGTCAGTTTGTTTTGTGCAAACTGTCTGGCTTACTAAGACAGACTTGTCTTAGACTTGCCAGCCAAGCTATACAAGCTACTGATGTATGTCTGGAAAATATTTATGATAAAATTTATGGCAGAAAAAAGAATAGCGAGTAAGTAGCTGATCCAGCTGGCATGCAAATCGGGCACAATGTTTATCAGCACAAGATGTTCATCCACACTACCACCTCGTCCTTTTGGAGAACAGCAGGTACTCAGGAGTCTTCATGACCATTAAGTAGTTGAGTTTCTTGCAGCCCTGATAATAAGAATATTCTTCCTGTTTTACGTAGAAGAGGAGTGTTTAACCACCTGCCATGCCACCTGACACAGCAACACCAGGGCTTTTCCCCTGATGAACCCCAAAGTGGGAAGTGAAGCATTTAAAGCCTTTGACTTCAACTGGTATTTCATCAGACAGCACAACACCTCAGGACTTCATCAAGCCCCTGGCCCTGGGTGGAAGAATGTGGGGCAAAATTGGGACACAGAGCAATGGGGCACCATTACAAAGTGCACACTCCCTGACATCCTGACATCCCTCCTCTGCCTGAGCAAGCTCTGCAGGTTACTGCAGACACCCTGCAGCAGCACACTGGGTTGCAAAAGAGACCTCCCCAGACCCATACGTGCATGGCAATGCCAGCCTGCACCAGGTGGGCACCGAACTCTGAGGGAAGCAGAGGGGACAGAAAGGCCCCAGGACAGGAAACTTTCACATGGGCACAGCAGCCTGTGTGACGTACTGAAACTGCTTTTCTGTGCACAGAAGGAGGAGGAGTAGGGAGGCCCACCTCTGAGAGGAGTTTAGAGAGTCATGATGGGTTAAAAACAAAGCAGTGCCCCTGATAGCTCTGGCTCTGCATGTCCTGTGGCTCTGCCTGTGCCACTGCAGCTCCTGGCCACATCCCAGGACTCCCCAGGGCCCCCTTTCTGGAGCAAGTTCTCTGTCACCTGCAAACACTGCTAAGATCTTGATGCTCTTGGGTCTCTCACCTCTATGCAGCCATATATTTTCATAAAATTCAAGGAATTGAATACTCTCCTCTTGTTCTAACTTGTCTAACAAAAGACAGCCTGACACGTCATAATTGGACAAACTTTTGTTTCCTTTGGAAACCATACTACTAATAGCATGGTAAAGACCCGTAGCCTTCCCTGGCTTTTCAGTAAAATAATTCATCTAGGAACTGCTGCTTTAGAGCACACCTTAATAATGCTGAGGGAGGAGAAACCAGATCCCAGCCATCTTCCACATTACCATTGAAAGCTTGAAGGCAACATCTTATGATATCTAAATCAATCAGAATCTGCTTCAGCACCTGCACTTTCCAGAAATGTCCCAAGACCCACTGTGCCAACAAAGCCCAGTAGAGCATCCATGCTCCCTCACTAGCCCAGTAGACCCCAGTCACAATAGTTTTTCACTAAGTTTTCCAGTCCCATAACAATCCTACATTAGACTATTCTAAAATGGCCAGATAGCTACGCATCATATTGCCAAAAATTACAGTTTGGCTCTAAATCCATAAATGCTGTGTTCACCTCCTTGATGGCCAATGTCTTTTAGTGTGACCCAGATCCTTTTACTCCCCCCTGTTCCCGTAATATAACAGAAAGAAAATCTCCCTGGGCCTCTGATTTAATACAAGCCTTGCTTCTTTGTGTCAGCACAGCCTGGCCAGCTTTGGATTCAAGACCGGCTTTGTGCCCACTTGCTCAGGCTTTCTAGAAATGACTTTGTTCCAGTGCAGGTCACTCAGACTGTGGGATAACTGGAAACTTCAGTGTTTATTAGTTTTCATTTTCAGTGCTGAGTGCATTTTCAGTGTTGACTCACAGAGTGATTTTTAAAGGAATAATTGCTTCCAGATGTCACACATATTTTGCTCGAAAGGAATACTGCAATCTTTGTTAAGGTTGCAGAGTGAGAAAGACTCGTTTTCCCCATCTGAGTGGCTCTTTGAGAGTTTTTGGGAACACTATGTGTCCCATGTGGACCTTGCAAGTGTAGGTAAGAGTTAAACCCAAAGTCTCTGAATAACATACTTGTTTGGTGTAACACACTGCACAAAGCCAAAACGTTGAGTGTGCATCTGTTACACAATTATTAGTTTGCTCTGTAGTAAGAACATCATGTCAGCATGCTGCAGCAAGGCCCAGTCAAAACCAAACATTCCTAGAAGACCTAAATTTCCAATTTTACGGGAATATCCTTGGACTAGGTGCAAACACACTTCTGATGATGCCAAGTCCTCTTTGAGTTCAGTGTGCAAAGGCTGGAAAAGATGGAAGTTCTTGAAAAAGAGGCACCAAAAGAACTCTGCCACTAGGGACATGCTCAGTCTTGACTGGTTTTAGTTACACTTCTTCAGTCAGCTAATTTCTGGGCTTTCTCTCACACTCTTAAAATATGTGCACATGTATCAGGGTAAGGTAAAGTATTTATATGAAATGGTTCACAGGAAGATAAGACCACAGAGAAAAACAATTTCTCCCCTTCTGGGAATCAGTAGTTATGTTACTCAGGCTTCTAGAGCATGTCCTAAATTATCCCTGATCAGCTCCAAAATCACATCTGTTTGGGTGCTGTGCTGACAGAAGCAGTGCTCTGTTGTACTATGAATTACCTAGAGAAGAGTCTTGAATCTGTTACCCCAAATCTTCATTTCCTGAAGGCATTATTTTCATGACCATAATTGCTTTTATAAGGTAAATGTATCCTACACATCTGGCACAATGTAAGCTTGACCCATGTTTCCTGTGTGGCCCATTAAGTGGAAAGAAGGATCAGGAAGAGATCACCTACTCCAGGATACATTGAGAAAGTATGTTTGGACACAGACAAGTCAGCTAAAACACTCATATCAAGATGAAAATAACGGATGAAGAGCAGAATAGTTGCAGTTTGTTGTCTGTGGAGTCCTGCAGGCTTGCTTATTTGCAAGGAAACACTGTATGGCACCCAGCTAGGGCTCTTGAGAGAAAATGATGAGCAGCTAAATGTGGCAGAATTATGGTGGCTTTAGGGGAAATAAATTGGCACTTCTTCAACCTTTCTCCATTTGCTAGTTTGAATAATTTTGATCAATGAAATACAGTAAAATCCACCAGGCTTAATTTGATTAGCAAAATTTGTTAAGTTTTCTGGGTTTCTTTTTCCAGCATGTATCATGAGAAAATTTGAAATTTCAAACCTCCATACAAAATGAAAACTTAAATGATCTCATTGCTCTACAACTAAGAGTGGGTGGTGGTGAAAAATACTGTCCTAATAACACAGGGCAAGACTGACAGCACTAAAAAAAGGGCTAGGAAAAAAATACATCTAGAAATAAACTGTCCTCTGCATCAGAGCACTCCATAAGAGGTTTGAAAATATGTTCCTTTTCCTACAGAAATAGATTGTACAGAACACCATCATTTTGTGTTCAACACCTACTTCAAAAATGGCCTGAGGAGCCATAATATCTAAAATAAGAAAACAACCCAGCTTGTGTCCACGCTCAGCAAAACTCTGGATTTCATTCTAATACTATAGCATATGAACAAGTAAGTAGTGAGTACATATTATAACATATTGAAGAATTCAAGGTAACACAGGCTTAACTTAAGACTTAACTGAGTAAGTCCCAAATGCATCCAGGAGACCTGACATCTCTGTTTAAGAGATAACTTGAACAGGGCAAATTAATTTTAGTCAAAAGCATGCAAAGCTGAAGTTTTGCAAAACGTGATAGTACTGATGGGTGCAGGCTGCAGCCACCAGATCTGCTCCCCTGAATGCACTTTGCCCTCTGAGCACCAAAACCCAAAAATATTACTATAAGTTGAGAGATGATGTACTAAGCATTCAAACAGTTGATAATATTGCAGATGGTTGTAGGGCCACCTGTTATCACAAGTTGCCTGGTATGGCCCATTACATTCTCCTATTTTCAGCTGTTTATAACTTTGTCAATATATAGCCTTTTTTATATACATACCACGTCTCATGCCATTAGATATTTCTTTGCAATCAAGAAAGATCTCTCAGTCATTACCAAGACAGGACTCTGAATCAGGCAGAAGCTCTCCCCCATTCTATCATTTTGTCAAAAAGTCTTACTACCTCCAAAATATTAAAGCCTAGGACTGGGATTTGGCAGAGGCTACCACAGTGAGGAATACCCTTTTTAGCATTCCCACAAACCTCACCAGGCCATGAGCCTGGTGAAAAGCAGTAGAGTTCACACAGGCCCAAGAGGCCCTTGTCCCAAGGTCAGGTCTAAATCCAGCTGCACTGGCACATTGCACAGCTCTTCTGTGCACACAGCATAGCCACAGCTCTGCTATAACACACAATACAAGGGACTGAATTTGCCCATGTAATAATTTGATCTGATTCCTTTTGTTCTGGTATTCCCTAGCACTTGGGTGCTTGAATTAATGATCCTCAAGTTCTTTAAATTATGTTAGAACATGGTATGAAGCACATCAAGCCATCCACAAAGCCTTCACACTAACGTAAAAATAAAATAAAATAAAATAAAATAAAATAAAATAAAATAAAATAAAATAAAATAAAATCACCGTGCCACAAAATAATCCTCCAAATATTTCCATTTTCACTAAAAGCATGATGAAGTAAGTGTAAGAAATAGTCTGCAAAGAGAAAAATGAGCTTTCTTTTCCACAACAGGTAAAGGAGCTACAGGCAGAGACAGCCCATGTTTGTCATGGCTCACACTGGTGTAACCAGGCACTTGCTTCTCTATAGAGATGCTTCCACAAGTCCCATAGGTACAAGCAGATCCATGAGGGACTATGCTGTAGCCCAGTACCAGGGATACTCAATGTTTTTCCACATTTTAAATAATACTCTGTACTGTTTATAGCTACACTAACAAGGGGAAGAGGTACTCTGTAAAGTCTCAGTTCAAATTAACCGTTAGGGTCTTTGTAAAAGTAAGTCTTCATAATGCCCAAATCTTGTAACATGACTCATTACAAGTGGTAGAAATCTTATGAGATCTGATGCTTTGTAAGAGTTCCAATACATATGCTTGAGAAGCAATTCAGGACCACAGCAACAGGCACACAGCCAGCTTCAGAGATACAATGGGGACTAATCTCCATTTTAATTCCCCTTCTCTTCTGCTGGGTATTGCAAAACACAAGGTTTTGGCTATGAAAATTTTGACTTTATCACTCTTAGTTCAGCTGAGAGTAAAACACTTAACGACCTTACCTGGCAATTAGCTTTTCCTGCTCATCTGATTTGCATGAAGAACAAGGCATTGCCCTGCCCTGCCCAGCCCACATGGATCAGCAGTGCTGGCAGCTGGTGGAGAGCAGAGATTGCCATCCCTCAGGGGTGATATCCCTCTGGAATCTCCCTCTCTCCAGCTGAGACCTCTGGAGTCCTGTTCTTGCTGCACCAGAATACCTCAGCAATGCTCTAAACCTGTGCTTGCTAAGGTGGAAGCAGGTTTGAGCACTGCAAACTGCCCAGTCAAACCACTGCCATTGCCAACATTCAGACATGAATGAATATGAACACTGCTGAGTTCTGCATGCTGGCACTCAGTATTCCATCTCAAGATGGATGAACATCTTAAAGTATCCTTCGATACAGTACAAGAGCAGCTTGTTAACCTGAGTTTGTTTGGGGTGAAGATTTTTTTTCATACAATGCAGGACACAACAGGATTTAGAAAATCTGTTAAAGCCTCTACACTTTTCTGCATCACTGTAGATTATGCTGTGGGAGAAGCAAAAGAGTCCCAAGGATGTGTCTGTGATTCAGTTCAGCATGCTCTTAGCAAACATGTCCAGGGGATGATGCATACCTGTGCTCTGATAACCATCCCATCTATGCAGAGAGCTGTGACAAAGCTCTTTGGATCCCCTTCTGGGTGGGGGCCACTTCCTCTAGCATGTCCCATATGGATGTCCCATATCATACCCCATAGCATGTCCCATATCACGGAAACATGGTGGGATGACTTCCATGACTGGAGTGCTGCCATGGGTGGCTACAGGCTCTTCAGAAGGGACAGGCAAGGTAGGAGGGGTGGAGGGGTAGCTCTATATCTTAGAGAGTCTCTTGACTCTGTAGAAGTTGAAATCAGCAACAATAAGGTTGAGTGCCTGTGGATCAGAATCAAGGGGAAGGCCAACAAGGTTGATATCCTGGTGGGAGTCTATTACAGACCATGCAATCAGGACGATGAGGATGATGAATTATTCTACAAGCAGCTGGTGAATGTTTCAAAATTGTCAGCCCTTGTTCTCATGGGTGACTTTAACCTGCAGGACATCTGCTGGGAACTCCACACAGCAGAGAGGAGGCAGTCTAGGAAATTCCTAGAGTGTATAGAGGATAATTTCCTGCTCCAGCTGGTAAATGAGCCCACGAGGGATGGAGCCCCACTAGACCTCCTGCTCACAAACAGAGAGGGGCTGGTGGGAGATGTGGTGATTGGTGGACGTCTAGGACACAGTGATCATGAAATAACAGAGTTTTCAATCCTCAGGGATGCGAGGAGGCCCGTTAATAAAACCTCTGTGTTGGACTTCCGGAGGGAAGATTTTGGCCTATTCAGAAGACTAGTTCAGAGTATACCCTGGGAAACAGCCCTTGAAAACAGAGGGGGGGTCCAGGAGGACAGCTGGCTTCTGGAGCATGTAGAAAGAGAGAAGAATCTGAACAGCCCCCCTGTAATCCAGATGGAAACAGTTGGTGAATTACTGAGCTGTTTGGATCCCCAAAAAACTATGGGACCAGATGGGATCCACCCAAGGGTGATGAGGGAGCTGGCAGAAGAGCTCACCAAGCCTCTCTCTATCATCTACCAACAGTCTTGGCTCACTGGGGACATCCCAGATGATTGGAAGTTGGTGAATGTCACGCCAAGCCACAAAAAGGGACAGAAGGAGGACCCGGGAAACTACAGGCCTGTCAGCCTGACCTCAGTGCCCAGCAAGGTCATGGAGCAGATCATCCTCAGTGCAATCACACAGCACCTACAGGATGGACAAGGGATTAGACCCAGCCAGCACGGGTTCAGGAAGGGCAGGTCCTGTCTGACCAACCTGATCTCCTTTTATGATCGGGTGACCTGCCTGGTGGATGAGGGGAAGGCTGTGGATGTGGTCTACCTGGACTTCAGCAAAGCCTTTGACACCATCTCCCACAGCACTCTCCTGAAAAAGCTGTCAGCCCACAGCTTGGACAGGGGCACTCTGTGCTGGGTTAGGAACTGGCTGGAGGGCCGGGCCCAGAGAGTGGTGCTGAACGGTGCTGATCCAGTTGGCGGCCGGTCACCAGTGGTGTCCCCCAGGGATCGGTGTTGGGCCCAGTTCTGTTTAATATCTTCATTGATGATTTGGATGAAGGGATTGAGTCCATCATCAGCAAATTTGCAGATGACACCAAGCTGGGGGGAAGTGTCAGTGAGCTGGAAGGCAGGAGGGCTCTGCACAGGGACCTGGACAGGCTGGAGAGTTGGGCTGATTCCAATGGGATGAGGTTCAACATGGCCAAGTGCCGGGTCCTGCACTTTGGCCACAACAACCCCATGGGGAGCTCCAGGCTGGGCACAGAGTGGCTGAGAGCAGCCAGGCAGAGAGGGACCTGGGAGTCTGGATTGACAGGAAGCTGAAGAGGAGCCAGCAGTGTGCCCAGGTGGCCAAGAAGGCCAATGGCATCCTGGCCTGGCTCAGGAACAGCGTGGCCAGCAGGTCCAAGGAAGTGATTCTGCCCCTGTACTCAGCCCTGGTGAGGCCACAGCTCGAGTCCTGTGTCCAGTTCTGGGCCCCTCAGTTCAGGAAGGAGATTGAGGTCCTGGAGCAGGTCCAAAGGAGGGCAACCAGGCTGGTGAAGGGATCCAGCACAAGTCCTGTGAGGAGAGGCTGAGGGAGCTGGGGGTGTTCAGCCTGGAGAAGAGGAGGCTCAGGGGAGACCTCATCGCTCTCTACAACTCCCTGAAAGGAGGCTGGAGCCAGGGGGGGTTGGGCTCTTTTCCCAACCAACTATCAGCAAGACAAGAGGGCATGGTCTCAAGTTGTGCCAAGGGAGGCTTATGTTAGATGTTAGAAAGAATTTCTTCACAGAGAGGGTGATCAGACATTGGAATGGGCTGCCCAGGGAAGTAGTGGATTCTCTGTCCCTGGAGATATTTAAAAAGAGACTGGATGTGGCACTTAGTGCCATGGTCTGGTAACCGCAGCGGTAGTCGATCCAGGGTTGGACTTGATCTCAGAGGTCCCTTCCAACCCATCCGAATCTATGATTCTATACAACAGAGGTTTTTGAACCCAAAGAGCCCTGGTTTGGTTTCCCTGACTTATTAAGCAACCTCCTGCAAAACTGTGGCAGGGAGGGAAGCCTCCTTTTCCTGACATTATCCAGCTGCCAAAACCAGGAACACCTCCACAGTGCTCTTGCAGCCCTGCCTGGCCCTGAGGTGATCAGGCAGGGGTCCCAGGGCAGCAGCCTCTCTCCAGTTCATTCCCTGAATAACAACTGCAGCACCAAAAGGTGGGAGCAACCAGGGCAAGGGTGGGAAGCAAATCTGTGACTGTGTAGAAGGCTGTGCCACCAGGAATACAAGAATAGAACAGAATGAAAAGAGAAGAAAGAAGGGAGAAGGACAGAATAATGTTTCAGTTGGAAGTAACCTACAGTGACCATCTAGTCCCACTGCCTGACCAAACCGACAGCCTGACAGAAAACATTAGGCAGCAACCTTATTTCTGTTATCTCCTCACTTTCAAGCACTGCAACTTGAAACCATACCTACAGGTGTAAATTTGCATATGTAATTTATCAGATTATTTCCAGGCTTTCTCACAGCTAGGGTATGAACACAACGTCCTTATATCCTTATGCTTATTAATAATTAAGAACACAGCAGAACTCACTAACAACTACTGCAGCCTTTTCCAGAACTGATTTCTAACCTTTTCCAGGGCAGCTGCACAAGTCAATATAACAAAATAATTATGCTGATCCATATTTTGTAACTTTCAGGCAGCCTGCCAGGGCAGTGGCATACATGGTCCTGACAGGGAGAGCATAGCCTCAGTGCAAGCCTGCCCAGATGGCCCAGGTCTGCTCAGCCCCAGTGCCTGTAGCAGGTGTTCAGGAAGGGACATTTTCTACCTTAACCAAAAGTATGCAGGGCTCACCAGTCTGGCCACTGGAAGGAGGCAGGTGATGCAACAGGGAGTTTGGGGTAAACCAGGAAGGCACAGTGTGGCTTAGATGGATGTGCTGATCCTCTTGGCCACCTCTGTCCCTCTTGTTTGAACTCTGCAGCTTCCCCTCCCCTGTAGGGCAAAGAGGATGGCACATGAGGGGAAGAGTCTGACCATGCTCAAAGGATCAAGCCAATGGGCTGCAGTTTCATTAATCTGGCTTACCCAAAAAAAAAAAAAACCAACCACAAAAACCCCCCACAGCCATTAGAAAGGGACAGTAATGAGATCCCAGTGTCAAAACAACCCACTCCCTCTCTAATGGTGCAGCCACTCGCACACTGTTTCTCCTCTAGCTTTGTCATTTGTCCTGTAGAGCAATCCCTCACCTGCATCTGCTTCAAACCAAACATACCAAGTAAATATGAAGATTATTAGAAGAGTTTCCCTCCTCCCTAGAGCAAAATAAGCAGCTGGAGGTTATGCTGACAAGTCATTACCAGGCATAATGTAAAGCAGTTAGCTGTACACACAGGCGTGCAATGTTTTGCTGGGCTGATACAGCAAAATCAAGGAACATGTGCCTTGCATTCAGCTGCAAATGCCTGAGAGGCTTCTGAACATCACCAATTTTACAGCAACTGTCACACCAGAAGAGCTGATCCTCCCAGACAGTGGAAGTGCACAATTAGGTCACATTAAACATTGAGAAAATACTGCAAAGGCTCCACATGCCAACTAAAAGTGAGTGACATTGGAAAACAGCTCCTAGCTGGCAAAAGCCATCTCAACATCTGTACTTATTTTCTGCATAGAGTTTACAGACAAAGGCTGCGGGTGCAGATGTGTGAGCAATCACCCCAGCAGAGGCGTCATTATGTTTTCCCACTCGGCGAAGCAGCAAGACAACCAAGCACTGCAAGCAGGTGGGTTGAACCCCTCTGAGAAGGTGTCACTAGCTTCCAGAGGAGAGTGTGGGTACCCCTCTCCTTCACCACTCATTTTGATGCATTCCCCAGGTCCTGCAAGAAGGTTTCCTTTAGGGTCAGAATGAACAAATCAAAGCAGTGATGCTCATGGCTGAGTCTTCAGGGTAGGGTTTTTTCCTTGCACAGCACCAAGTGTAGTGACTGGATTCCAGCCCTATAACAGTAGGAAAAGCATTTGCAACATCTTTACCATTGCATCCGCACCCCAAAGCCTGCCTTTGGCCTGAGGTGGGCTAGTAAGAAAAGCACAGCCCATTCTGCTAGCTTTTCCAGTCTTGTCAGCATCACCTAATTACGCTCAGTTGACTTCATTCATGCAAAGCTGAAAGGTAGCTGTCATCTTGGCTATCAGCTCTGTCACAGACAACTGACTCTCTGTTGCATAACATTAGGTGCTTGCCACAAAGGAATTGTGCTGAAAGTCTTCTATGCCATTGCCACATGGGTGGTAATTATTTAAAATCTTAAAAAGTCTCCGTGCAGAACCTCAAAGAGGGCAGTATGGGAAGAGAACACAATAAAACTTACCAACTTCAACACTGTGGGAAAAGTGTTGGTCTAGGTATTTTATGCCCATGTACCACAAAGTTGCTTGTGGAGTCTGTTGATTACAAAAATCTGTTTAATTTTGCTTGTGATCAAACACATGCCCATAATGCAGCAGCAAGCAGAGCACCTCAGGAAAATGTCACACAGTTTTTGGGATGGTGAGTGGGCAGCACAGCTCTCTCAGCACATGAATTAACACCATAATTCTTTAGAAGTTTTCATTTTTCCATTTCTTCTCCATGCTGACACTAGCTGTCATGCTCAGCACTCCTGTTGCAACATCTCTGCATGTATCCTCACCAAGCATCCCTATTGTTCACTCCACCCAAAAAAGCAGAACTATTCTTAACACTTTTAGGTCAGCAGCTGAAAAATGTCCCTTCACCCAGGCCAAAAGCAGCTTCTCATCCAGCAAGCAGCCACCAACCAGCAAGATGCATCCAGAGGCACATGTAGGAAGCACCCTCCAGAGGTTTTGCTGCTGCTGCTGTACTCATGAGCAGGGTCTGAAAGCAAAGCCACACACCAGTTCACACTAAGAACTCAATTGTCTGCTTAAAGGAGACAGCATCCAACATATTTTGAACTGGAAAACTTCATTTAGGCTCCAGTCCAGAGCATAGTAAATTTAATCAAGTTATAACAACCCAGTTCTGGGCTCCTCTGTTTAAGAGAGACAAGGAACTGCTGAAGAGTGTCCAGCAAAAGGACAATGAAGATGATGGGGGACTGAAGAATCTGTCTTCCTAGGACAGCTTGAGAAAGCTGGGACTGTTCAGCCAGGAGAGCAGATCTTACGGATGTCTATAAATATTCTAAAGGGTGGATGTCAGGAGGATGGAGCCATACTGCTTTCAGTGCTGGACAAGGAGCAATGGACACAAACTGGAACACAGGAAGTTCCATCTGAACAGGAGGGAAAAACTTTGCTGAGAGGATCACAAAGCACTGAACAAGCTGCCCAGAGAGGTTGTGGAGTCTCCTCTGGAGACATTCAAAACTCGTTTGGATGCAATCCTTTGTAATGTGCTCTAGGTAATCCTGCTTTATCAGGAAGGTTGGACTAAATGATCTCTTAAGGTCCCTTCCAACTCCAATGATTCTGTGGTAATCCAGGTTCAATACAGTCTGCCGTGGTACGAGACCCTGACACTGCATTTCCCATCTGCAAGGAGGACTCTGGGAGGTGAACTCCTCCGATTACTTTCCTACCATCTGCTGCAACATCACTGCCAAGGAAAGCCCCTTAGCTGAGGCCTTCAGGAGAGGAGCAGGAGCAGGAGCAGGAGCAGCCCGGGGACAGGGGACGCGCTGCCGCTGGCTGCGGGAGCTGTGCGGGATGCGGGAGCGGTGCGGGATGCCGGAGCGGTGCGGGATGCGGGAGCGGTGCGGGATGCCGGAGCGGTGCGGGATGCCGGAACGGTGCGGGATGCCGGAGCGGTGCGGGATGCGGGAGCGGTGCGGGATGCCGGAGCGGTGCGGGATGCCGGAGCGGTGCGGGATGCCGGAGCGGTGCGGGATGCTGGAGCGGTGCGGGATGCGGGAGCGGTGCGGGATGAGGGAGCGGTGCGGGATGCCGGAGCGGTGCGGGATGCGGGAGCGGTGCGGGATGCTGGAGCGGTGCGGGATGCGGGAGATGTGCGGGATGCGGGAGATGTGCGGGATGCGGGAGCGGTGCCGGCTCCCTCTGGCGGCTGCTCTGCATCCTGCTGGAAAGGCTCAGAGGACCGGCACAGCTGCCATCTGTGCCTGCAAAACCGAGCAAAACCTGGCCCCGGGGCTTCCCTCCGGCGGGGCAGAGAGGCAGCCGGGGGCAGCGGGGGGAGCACCCGGGCCTGGATTTGCCTCCTGGGGAAGCAGCCGGGCTCTTCTGCCTTGCCCCCTCCCGGTACAGCAAATTAAGTGATAACTGATGGCTGGGTTTTGACATGTTCAGTGAAGAGAGTGTATTGGGAAAAAAAAAAAACAAAACCCAAAACAGACAGAAAACTCTCCCCCAAGCTGTAGGCCAGTCTGCTGCCAGCCAGGCCTGCTCGAACCTCATGTTTCAGAAAATAACTCAGGGCAATTCAAAAGGCTGATCCTAACCCTGGGGGAGACCAGAGAGAGAGGAGCCTGAACATCTAGTAGCTGGCAAAAGCAGGCAAAAAGCAGGTTAAGTGGCTAAATTCCCTTCTCTGTGGCACAGCTTTTCCTTCCTAACTCACCATGCCATCTTAACAGCCTCAGCCGGTGCTGGGGTTTGTTCAGTAATTTAATTTGTGTATCCTGTGTTTTTGATCAGATCTCATCTACTCTAAGTGCCGTGATATGTTAGCATAATGTGGCAAGTTAAGCCTGGAATGCCTTCAGTCTGCAGACACCCAAGAAAACCTAAGATTTCTTTGCTGTTCGTGCAGTTTTCTCCTACTGTTTGACAAAAGTTATTGGTGGCTATTTTTTAAATGAAAGGAGTAGTGAGAAAATAACTTTGCAGCATATTGGGTTAGCAGATTGCTCAGAAATTGTGCAGTGACAATAAAAGCCTTTAGGATCCTTTGATTGGCACATATAATGAATGTAGCTGTCAAACTTTGGTGCAGCAATTTTATTTTGCACTGACAAGCTATTTCACTGTCCAGGGTTTTGCATAAAAGGAATAATTCACATTGTTTTGGTGTTGCTATTTACAGAGACCAGAGGACAGTGGCATCACTACACTATAAATATTAATATCCAAACTCTTTTGAAATACATAATTCTGTATGCAACATATACTACGTGCACATCTTTATAGAGGGAAAGAGGCATTGTTCTGCAGAAAGAAGGGGGGCTGGAGCTGCTGGGGGTTGTTGTTCATTCACTGATTCATTATATAGCCTTTGAAAAGGCACTTAGTCATTCTGCAGTTTAATGTTTCTCTCTGTAGAGTGGAGAACAAAGCCCCAACACAAACTGAACTCCCCTTATCAGTCAGAGTCACAGAGGTCACAGGGACCACACAGGGTCAAGGGGCTCCTCTGAGCATCCCTTGTGCCAACGAAGCCCAGAGGCATGCTCAGGACAGCTGTGCTCTTCTGAAACAGCTTCTTTCTCCTCCCAAAGCAGTGGCAGGGTCACTACCTACCACAGCACCTACTACCTACCTTACTTTGGTTATGAGCAATAACTTGCCATGGAGAGACAGATTATTACACTGAACTCTCTGGAAAACAGGCAGAAAATGAGCAAACAGGCAAAGTAGAATATAAAGGAGGGAAATATAAGCAAGAATGACTCTTACACTGTGTTTGCTATGCAGTCAAACCCACGAGCAGGCTCTACATCTAAAGGTAGGAAATCACAAGGACACACCCCATTCCCTGGGGAAAGGTGTACAATTTCTGAAACTGTCTTTAGAGGCTATTATTAGCCCCACACTAACACTGAACTACTCTGTGCCCAAAGCCACAGGGTGTGCTAACACTGGATACCTAAAAAAGAGTTATCCTCAGAGCTGTGAATATAGGGCCCACGCAATGGTAACAGTGTCATTTCAGAGACCTGCGGATTAGCAAAAGAGGTCACTAGAAAGGACTTGTATGGCACAAGCTTGGAAAGGGCACAATAAAACACCTCCAGGTGCTGAGGTCATTAGGCAGACTGTTCTTTTTGAGACTGTAACTGGGTTTTTTTTTCAGTCACCTATTTGGTCGTTTGCATTTTAAAATTAAATACCAAGAAATTTTATAATTTAGTATGAAATATCAAGAAATCTCTACTTTCTGTGACAAAGCCAATTTGATAAGGAGTTCCAGAACATTTCACAATCCATTTATGTACTGAAGTATGTTACATACCCAGGAAGAAAAGGAGCTCCAGGTCACCATGCCTCAGGTCTTTAAAACCGAGGAAGAAGACAGGGCATAGAGAAAAGGGAAGCAGCCTTGTCCTCATTTATGTCAGCCCTCTAAAATCTTGAAATCATAAGATATAACTACACAGTGAAACATCCATAGGGGACATTCTTGTTTGGCACAGAGTTCTGCAGATGTACTTCCCAGATGGGTAATGTGCACCAAAACAGCGATACACATGACTTCAGGCCAAACTCTAATACATACATATGAATTCCACATATAGATGCAGTCTTAACAACTGGAGTGACAAAGGAGGAGCCAGGATGGTTTAAAGGTCAGTTTTAAGCAGTTCAAGATAGTTGGAAGCAGCACTGACACTTGTGAGTTGTCAGGTTCACTATTTAAGAAGGTACCAACCACACGGTGCATCAGATACATAAGCACAGGGATACCTCACTGCTTTCAAGCTGACAGTTTCTTAAGTGCAACACTTGTTGGTCAGAGTTGGTTTTGTAGCTGTCAGGGCCACCTCCTCTTCCTCCTTCTCCATTGTCAATGACAGAAAATGGCACGTTAATTGACTTTGCCAAGTTTTCACCCTGAGTATTTTATTTCAAGAAGTTCAGCATCTGCTGTAGCCAAAACCGTTCAGCCATTTCCTGGAATATTATTAAGAGAAAAGTATATTGTTTGGCATGTATTAAATAAATGCAGACAATTTTTTATACAAGGATCTCCAGCTTCAGAAAGGGAATTTTGAAATTTGGCAGAGAGGCCAGCCTTTGTGGTAGAAATGTGTCTGTACCTATTAAAATCTACCCATGTTTGGCCAGATGACAGAACCATGGAGAAAACTGCAGTGAAGGGCTCAGGAAAGGCTTTTGAGACGTAGCAGTTACCTGCTATTTCTGCTGTGGGCAAGAAGTCCCCTATCTCCCACAGAGCCCCAGGCACAAGGCTGGCTTTGAGCTGTGAAGGGGGAGACTGGAGAAGCACAACAGGAAACCAAGGAGCTCAGGAGCAAGGAAGATACAGGACCTGGGGCCCTGGCAAGGGAAGGACTGGCTGTGACCAGAAGAGATAAGGAGATTTTTTTCAAAATGGTCCTACCTATGGGGGCTAGCAGGGGCAAAGGAAATGTGAGAGAAGAGGGAAAGCTGGTGAGGGACAGAGACCTGAACTTGCAGAAGTGGAAGAGGAGGTGAGGCAGGTGGGAAAGGGATTTGCTTTCTGCCTGCCAGTGGCAGCTTGTGCCCACACATAGCCTCAGAGGGTTACACCTGCACAGCCCCTCCAGGGCTGGACCCTGGAGGTGTGGAGCCCAGGGTGGGCTGGAGAGATCAGCATTTCCATCTGACATCTCTTTATTTTTCCAGATTTCATTGGATTCCAATGAGAAACAAGCCCAAACTTCTGTGACAATTTTGTAGCTGATAGTTGAGAAAACACTGACTGTTGCTCCTTGTGAAACAACTGAGCATTTGCCCACCCTTAGGGAGCCAAGTGGTGGCTGGAGGGTACTCCATGCCTCTGCCCCACCAGCCAGGTGGTCCTTGTGACAACCTGAGTGTGAGTCTGACATGGCACAGCCCCATCTGCCACACAGACCAGGTTCAACCTCTGCATCATGAGAACTGAGCGGGCAAGGGAGCACTGCAGGAACTCAACTGCCACCACATAAATTGGGGTAGTTATAGCAAAGAGAGGCACAGTTCTCTCAGAAATAATGTCAAACAGACAATGTCATTGCTGACATATCCTAACAATGAAAGCTTGAAGGTGTTGTCTCTGTAAAACTCTCTAAATGGAGTTTGTGTGTAGTACAGTGAGGCTTTCTCAAAGAAATATAAATATAGGCCCTCGTTCTGCAAACAGTTTTCATGCACCCAAGCCCTTTAATTCAGATGCCATCTCACTGACTTGGCTGCAAAATCAAGGTCATTCCCTTTAAAAGCACAGAGAACAAGTGTTCAAACTAATGCAGTGGTAACCCTGTTAGTTAATTATCCAGACAGCTCTTCTCACACCATGGAAATACTGTTTGAGGACAGGGAGATAAATGCTCTTGCACTTAAAAAGGAGAAGTCAGTATTTGCATTGTATCTGGCATGAATGGGAATGATGGTCTGTGAGAAGGTGGGCTCCTATTCAGCTCTTGCAAATCGGGGTTAAGAGGATTTACAGATTTACAATGGAAGCACTTACCCGATAATGTGGCAGTATTTCAGTAATTCTTCAGTCTTGGCTCATGGAGAAAGGACAAAGCCAATCAAACTCCATCTGAATAAGCGTGTTAAGTAGAGTTTATCTAGACCCTGCTGTTCCTTCATCTCTGCCTCCAGGGATTTACAGCCTGGCACACCCACCAAGGTGATGGTTTCAAGGCAAGCAGGAAGATCTGTGGAGGAAACACACTTAAACCAACCATTGGACACAGCCACTCTGCCTTCCACAGAAGGGTATCTCGTCCACGATCTTTAGTAGATTATACAATCCTTTCCTGTGGGACCTCAGAAATAATTTTCCATGGACAAAGAGCTGGCATGTCAGCAATGCCCTGGAGAACAGTTTCAGCTCAGTAACTGCTGGTAGGAAAAGGATTATTTTTACTTTTACAATAAAAACCAAAACCCAATCCAACCCAAACAAACAAACAAACAAAAAAAATACCCAAAAAACCCAACTTAACTTGACTTGTGAGCTGAAGGATGAATCAAGGGAAAAGTTAACATATCTCTTAAGTCCTTTCCACAGGACATATCCACCATTCCCTTTCCTTATCCTGAAAACAGGAGCATCACTAGAACTTCCATATATATATTTATACCTCAGTATTTAAATGTACTGGAGTTGCAAGGTCTGGTTAAAGCATGGTGGTGAGTGGAAGGACTTGGTGGACAGACTTTTGTTCCTGTGGGAGAGGGGGAAACATTCCTCCTGCAGAAGGCCAAGGCACCACACAGTCTGCAAAAGGAACTTGACAAACCCTTTTCTTTGCCAGACTCAAGTGTTTGGTTAATGATTCACCACCCAAAAAGCCCCAAAAACAGACCATGGAGCCAGTGCAAGAGGAAGCTTCACACCCTGAAGTGATGGAGTGAACTCTTCCCAGGAACATGAACTGGGTTTATGTATCACAACAGGAGGTATGGCAAGATCTGAGGAATCAAACCAGCAATATGTGAACCTTGTGTTATGTTTTCCATTAGCAGAACCCAACCCAGATGCTCTACATGATGATTGCCTTCCAAATGGGGAAATCAAAGCATAGAAAGCACATTTGGTTGACTTCCTGATGGGCAACTGAAGACCCAGAGGCTGGATCTCCTTCAGCCCCAGGCTTGGAGTCTGTAAAATCCTTTTTTCCTCTCACACTCCTGAAAACTGTCTGCATGGTTCAGGCAACACAGCTATCCATTTTACAGGGGATTTTGGGAAAGTGACACACTGCTTGTTTATGTACTTTTGCCCATGAGACAACATTTTTATGCCTTGTGAAACACATGCTCTCACAGCAATCTGACAAGAAAAAACACACATCTAAGAATTCAGTAAAACATCTTTCTGTTTGGAGCAGACAACTTCAACAAGACTGCTTTAATGGGAAGAGGATTTGGTAGATGTTTTAAAATGCTGGCAGTAGTTTTTGCTAGACAGAATTTTATGATAACATTCATCATATAGATAGCTAATTTGCAACAAAAACATAATTTGAGACCCAGAGAAGACCATACAAATGGTATAGAAGTGGTATAAGATTTCCATGGGCAGTTTGGAACACAATGGCATGAGGTCAGGCCAGTTCAAGTGTACAGTCTACTTAATTCTTCCAGGTCTCATACAGTGTGCCACTTAGCTATTTGAAGGGCAACATGAGCTATTACAATGCTTCCACAAAGGACTGCACAGAATGATCATGCTCTCCTTCACTTTTAAGAGCTGCATAACCAGATAAATGATTCCATGTTCAACAAATAAAATTAAAATGAAAATTCCCTCTGCACAAAGCCTCCAGTGAAGAATTTGGCTGTTCTCCTTGAGAAACCACATCCTGTTCATTACCATAGTCAGATTGTTCTCAAAGATAGAACCCAGGTTCAGCAGCCCTCCAAGAGTGCTGCTGACCTCTTGGAGTCCACAGCAAATGTTTCTTTGCTGAACCAACAACTGGGTCAGATATGACAAGCTGTAGAATTTTACATCACCCAGGAAAATGTATTGGACTGACTTTTTAAACAAAGCAGACGCAGGGTTGCACATATGGGGCAAATATACTCACAACCAGTAGAAAAACTAAAAAAACACAATCAAATAAAAACAAAACGAAACATTTCTTTCCCCCTCAGAACTTATGTCCAGAGGGACAGTAATTGTCCATGTTTTCCCACGACTCGTGTGTCCAGCAGTGATTGGAACCACCATACAGTAAATCCACTCAGGCTTACCAGAAAGCTGAGAATCCAACGCACACACTCACTGTAGTGCATATATTCTTCCTCCACTGTGGATATTATAACCCTTTTGGAAAATATTACTCCACATAATGCTCAGAGCTTCCTGGTGGATTTGCCTAAGTCTGATCCTGGGGGAAAACAGGTCCTGCTGAGTCGCTACAATCCACACATATGCAAACAAGAACCTCAGTAAGCATCAGATAACACACCTAGCACCTGGACAAGAGATATTTAACATTTCTTAGGTAAAGTCACAGAATCACAGAATTGTTATGGTTGTAAAAGACCTCTAAGGTCACCATGTCCAACCATCAATGCCACCCTCCCCCCCAAACAAAATAGAATTTTATACATATACATATATATTTTATATATATATACATATACACATATATATATGCAGACACACGCATATATATCACCATGCCCATTAAAGCATGTCCTGAAGTGCCTCATCTACACAGTTTTTAAATACCTCCAGGGATGGTGACTCCACCACCTCCCTGGGCAGTCTATTCCAGCACCTAACTACTCTCTCAGTAAAGAAATTCTTCCTCATATCTATTCTAAACCTCCTCTGGTGCAACTTCAGGCTATTTCCTCTAGTTCTATCATTATTTACTTGAGAGTAGAGGCCAGAACCCACCTCCCTACAACCTCTTTTCAGGTAGTTCTAGAGGGCAATAAGGTCTCCTTTCAGCTTCCTCTTCTCCAAACTAAACATTCCCAACTCCCTCAGCCTCTCCTCACAGGACTTGTTCTCCAGACCCTTCACCAGCTTGGTTGCCCTTCTCTGAACCTGCTCCAGCACCTCAGTGGCTTTCCTGTAGGGAGGGGCCCAGAACCGAATGCAGTGCTTGAGGTGCAGCCTCACCGGTGCCGAGTGTGAGGGCAGGGTCACTTCCCTTCTGCTGCTGGCCACACTATTGGTGATACAAGCCAGGATGCTGTTGGCAAGTCCTGCATTTTCAAATTCAAATAGGTATTAGTGCAGAGAGTAACAGCACTATAGAGTCCATATATATAGTCCAGACCTGTCTGGTTTGACTGCTTCAAACAGCTCTCTCCCCACCTCCCACATGCCTCAGCACATAAGAAAATCAGCCTGAAATGCCTCACTTCAGCCTTTGGCCAGCTGGTTTGCACAGCACTAGTGTTTTGCAATGTCCCAGAGCACTAGCAGTTGGCCTCCACCATCACTGCCATGGACAGGCAGGCAGGATGGAAGTCACAACCCATCCCCTGGATCCTACCATGCTTCACTTACAGGATGCCTTACGGGTATTTTGACTTGAAGGCAAAAATGCCTGATGAAGCCAGAAGACTGAGGGGCAGGCTCAGGTCCCAGACCTGTGCAGACATCTGCTGGCAATCAAGCAGAAGGAATTTTGCTATGGAAAAGAAGCCTGCTCTAGCTATCAGCAGGAGACAGAGCCTTCAATGCACAGGCTCTGTCAAACCTGCCTATTTATGGTGGCAAGGTAAAGGTGCTATGACTCAGGTGCCTGAGCAGGAATCTCTAATAATACTTTCAAACTACATGTATATAAATAGACTATGTGGGAAAGAAATGTATGAAATAAGAGAACATTTATTATAGTTATTTTAAAAGAGCTTAAAAAATATTTAGGTATTTAAACTTTACAGCATGGCAAGAAGCTGCTGAGAAAGGAGAGGGAAGTGGATAACCTCCTGTTCCTCAGCTTTCTTACTGGCCACTTGGCAACACAAGGTTTGAACTCTGCTTTTCTGCCTCAGTCTCCTTGCTTTTACAGCCACACTGGGCAATACTTCACTGTTTAATAAACTGAGTTCTACTGATGGAAAGGAATTTATAAAGCCTGGTGAAATTTTTAAAGTACGACACAAGGATATTCAAACTGTGGCTTCTTCAGCCAAAGTGGACAAATTCCTGGATTTCTCAGTTGTTTTGATAGAAATTAAGCTTCTATGAAAAATACTGGAGCACCAGTAGTGAGAAGAAGAGGCAGAAGCAGCTCCCAGCCCTGCACAAAGGAGATGAGGAACAGGGGTGGGAAGGTTCCCCAAGCCTGGGCCTGCCCTCAGGATAGGGTCCTAGGTTGGTGCTGGTGACCCTCGCAATGGCCCATGTTTGCTGTGTGTATTTGTCCACTGTGCTGTGGGGCAAAGTCACTGCACAGGACCATCACTGGTTGCTCTGAGGCCTCTTGGGGACAGCCCACTCCTGTGTCCCCAGCTCTGTCTTGGGAGCACTCAACACAGGATATGCCCATGCAAACCCTGGGAGATCCATCTACAATGGCCACAGCAGAGCTGCCTGACCAGAAGGGGACTTCCTGAGAATGGGAGTGGATGTTCAGGAAAATTTTAGAACTGTCCCTTTTAAGAGGGGTTTGAACCTAAGGGATGTTTTTGGACAGTGACTCATGGTGCCCAGTGCACAGCTGGGGTAGGACTGCACCTACAATTAAAGTTATTCAAGTCAGTCAGCTATAAACAACCACTGCTTCAAAGTGGGATCTGAGAAACCACAATTATTTCCCGCTTAAACTGTAGAAGAAAAATGTGGCATTTTTTGGTACCAGCATGTAGCAGTATTTGCAGCAGTATTTGCAACACTATTTGTACATATTCAACTGAAAGGGAAATTATGTTTCCTGACAAATTTAGTTTCTGGTATCAAAAGTCTGGTCAATACGAGAAGGCCCATCAGCATATGCATTACAGACGCAACTTCCAGTTCCTCAGTGTCAGGGAAGGCTTTGGATATGGGGTGTAGGCATACCTATGGAAAAATACCACTTAGCAAACCCTGACATCACCTGTCCCCTCCTTTCTAATTTACAGAGAGAACAAAACTCACTGATAGAATTACAGCTTTCTAAAGAACAAAATAAATCCATAAAAGTTAGGATTTGAGTAAATGCATTACAAATGGAAATGTGGGTATGCCCCACAAAACAGTGGGTATGCCCCACAAAACAGTGTAAAGCTCTAATGTCACAGCTATTCATCTATAATTTTTTTTTTTAACCACAATTTCTGAAGGTTTTCTTCTATATACTTATTTAACATTTATAGGATAAGTAATTTTTACGTAAATCTTAACCAAATAGATGTTAAAAAAAAAAAGTCCAGCAGACATCATCACCAGAACAGCAGGTCGAGTCTGTTTACATTTTAACAATCACTACAGGAACGAAAAGGCAGTGAATTACTTACACTACTTGTCTCCATGCCAATATAAAAAAAAAATAAAATCTAAGTTTATTTTTAAGTATGCCCACATTTTTAGTCATAATTAAACACTCAAAGCACAGAGACATGTAGTACCTCACAGTATCTCACTCAAGTGATTAACAGATGTAGGTGACTTACTATGCTTCATGTTTCCATGACCTGATTTAATAATCTTTGCGAGGTTGAAGACCCACTCTATTGCATTAGTGATTGCCAGGATCATGATCATATCTCTTTGGGCTGTGGCCCTGGGGAGAAATGTATACAATTAACAGTTATGTATGTCACTTCCCAAAGCCCATTTCATTTGTGGAAGCCAGCAAGTTGAACCTTTGGCTGTCTCAGCTCCCTAACAGTGTGAGCTGAGCATAAAGTCTTCACTGTGGCCACATAGAAAGGCTTTTGACAAACATGTTCCAGGATGTGTGTCATCCCAGAAAAGTTTGTTTGACTGTAAACACCCACAGAAGACCTGGGAGCCACAGTGAATGCTGGAGTGCAACCCTAGCCCATGTGCTAAAGACAAAGAGAGAGCTGAGTCAGCCCCTAAGGTGATAACATGATGGAGGATGAGTATAGAGGCAATGTCACCGACCACCAAACAGCACTGGGTTCCAGGCCAGATGGTGGTGAGCAAGGAAAAATGGAGGGTCAGGCTTCCCTCCAGAAAACACAAAATAAGACATCTTTTATTTGGATGAGTGACCTAATGCTAGCAAGGAACAAAGCACAGCTGTGCTCCTGAGGGACTGTGGCCTCATGGAAAGCTTCTGAGGCAGCACGTCCATGCCAAGCCATTTTGAGGAAAGAGGTGAGCGTGCACCTTCCCCACATCATGGCTTGCATGCAAACAACATAAAGGCACCCAGCTCAAAGGCTGCAATAACGTGCCAGGTGGGCTGACTGGGAAGCTAGGGCTGTAGGGTGCACCCCAGAAGGTAAATCATGAGCACCTCACAGCCCCACACAGAGAAGCAGTGCTGTACAACCCAGCCCACCTTTTCTGAGTCTAGCTACACAGATTCCCCAAAATAAATCAAAACACCCCCTTACAGCTTTGCCTTGAGTCCCCATTGTAAACTCATAGTAATTTCTCATCTTAAACAGCAGCATTTAATCACTGTAGAATAAACCAATTAAATCAAGACACTACACATAAATCATTAAACCCTGCAACTTCAAATTCCATATTTCTAGATCTAAAAGCTACCCTAAAAAAGATTCAGGGGGTGTAAATCTTCCAGAATCTCATACAATTCAGATGGAATCCCAGTCTTGTAATTTTGCCTCCAGTTCTAATACCTATTAACCCATCACATCCATGCCAAACACACCATCTGACTTTTGCTTAGCATTGACCAACAACTGCCCAGTAAATTGGAACAGTGGGATAAGTATAAATGCAAAAGTACATTTGTTTTCCAACCTTTTCCTCATCCTTGCAAAGGGGTTTGGTGCAGAAAAGTATCCTTGGATATGACTTCCATTCGCCTGAATTATTTTCAGAAAACTAATTTTTAAAAAGCATAAATCTATCTGTTAAGGCACATATTTGCTACATCCCAGCTGAAATGTGTCAGAGTACTCCTGCAACCATTTACACAACACCCAGCAACATGTGCTTTTGCTTACCTTGTGTCTGGAGCAGATGTAGTGTAGATATTTTCTGCCCTCATTAAAGTCACTTTGATTAAATGCATTTTCAGAACATGTCACAGAAGTGTCATTTTTCCCAGGAGGAACATCCATTTTCACAGAGTATGTACTTCGTGGACAACCCTGCTACCCTCTGAACCTGAGTAAACAACATGATGAAGGATTTTATGGTCGTTCAGAGAGTGGTGAGCAGAGTACCCTTCTCTGAAACCACACCATACCTGTAAGCCCCCCACATCAGCTGGCTCCTCAGTAAAGATGCAGCCATGGTTCTAGGTAGCTGTTTTCCTCACCCAGACCATTCAAGTTGTCCACACTTTGGTGGGTTGTATTTTGGCCATGTTTAATACTTCCATCCTGTCACATTCCTTGTAGGAGATGTCACAACCAAATTTCTGGTACCACAACCTGTCGATAAAATAGCTGAGCCCCGGACTTCTGTTGTGGAAGATCCTTCTAGTTTCACAGTGTTCAAATAGAAAACCAAAAGGTTCCTCAATGTCCAAGATAAAATGGGACGATTCAGGTATGAACAACTGCAGTTTTGGAAAAAAATAGAGTAATTAGCACAAAGAAAATTCTCCTCAGACCAAAAAGTAAAGCAACTGCAACAGATAATTTTGTCAAGACAGAGACAGTATGGAAAGGGCCAGCTGTAAGGGCATGTATTGCTCATGCTTTTCATCGATTTGACAGCCATCAGAATGATTGTCATGGGCTCAGCAATCTGATTTTCATAGAAGTCTAAAGCAGTTAAAATATCCCCTAAGGAAAAAGATTTAAAAGTAACATAGAGAGAGGACAATTAAAGAGAATGAAAGGAAGTGTTTCCAAATCCTTAAGGTTTCTAATTGTTGCAGCATGAAGGAGAAAAATATTGTCTGAGCAGCAAAGATGGCTTTAGACAAATGTTTAACTAGGCTCAAACACCAAACAGCATGCCAGAACAAAAGAGGAGGAACACCTCCCTGGGGAAAAGAGATTACTGAACTTCAAGCAGAGAATCTAATTACTTGGCTTTGGCATTCATTCGACTGTTAATTAGGGTATCTCCCAATAGAAAAGCAAAGCCATGAATTAACACTGAGAACCATATGAGTCAGGGAGTGAGGGAAAGGAGTGGAGCTTTGTGTGGAGATGCTGATTTAAAAATCCCTGAGCAGGTCTGAAACTGTGCCTACTTGATCAACGTTACTGATTAGTAAGTTGCTCAGTTATTTTTGACAAAACTTGCTGCAGCAAAACAAAGAAATTATAAGCTATTACTGACTCAGGTTACAATGGACATGATGAGACTAGACATTGTCTTGAGCCCTTTGAAATGACCTAAAGGGGACAGTAATGCTGCAGAATTTTTCCTTATGCTAACCTGAAGGCAGCTCACTGCTCAGAGTGCAAATCACTCATGATAGGGGTGCAGAAACATGATCTTTGTACTCTAGAAAAGGCAGCCTGAGGAGAGCCCTGTGCACCCACCCTTAACCAAGGCAGCTGGGCACAATCTCTTATCTTGCACATGACAAGGAGGATGCCAGAACTGTCCCTGTTAGGTCACGGATTTGGTCTGCAGCCTCACTCAGGCAGGAGCCAAGCCAGATTTTCTCCTGTGAACCTGAGAGTTCTGGCAACAGGAGGGCAGGAAAAACTCTCTTGACTACAGAGAATGGAAAGCAGGATTGGCCACTAAATCCATTCTCTGTCCGACCTGAGAGGGGGATCCACCCATGCCTGGTCCTCCCTTTCCACCTATTTTAGGTGGCAAAGGAAGGCTGAGACACATTCAGAGCCTCAGACCATATTACACTGTTTCATTAGATGGCACTGATCTGAAGAAGAGCACAAGGTTTAGAAATGAGACCTCTGTTAAAACGCCTAAACTGCCAGGAAACGAGGACCTAGGGCAAGCTGTGGAGGGCACCAGCACCTATGAAGTAGATAGTCCAGAAAGTGATGACCTGCTGGAAAGTGACTTCCAAGGCATCTACCAAGAGCTGCAGCCAAGCGGTGTTTCAGGGCACTACTCAACTTTTCTGGGCAACTGTATCTCTGGAGCTGGTGCCAGTCTTTAATTCCTGTGAGAGACACCAGACACCTGAGAAACTCAGGAGGTCTTAAAGCGATACAGATACAAGTCTTGGAAACAGTTCTTTCAAAATTCGTGCAGCTGTTGCTTACAGGCACCTTTTCCCTTCTTTTCCTTTCCCCTCCCAACATTAAAACAAATCTAGTTGAGGTGACCCAACCTAAGAATCAAGACTGATGTATGCAACCAAGATGAAGCTAAAATCTTTCAGAAAAATTACTTGAAGCTGTTGAGGCTTCTTACAAACTCTTGGCTTAGAACCCCTGCCCACAGAATGCTTCCCAACAGCTTCTTCCTAAACAGCATAAATCCTGGCAATACCCATCTGATGGTCAGCAGTGACTCCGACACATCTGGAACAGCTTAAAACCACAGCCTTTATGCAAAGCCATGCCCACAAAGACACAATGACAAATTTTCAGTTAAAAAGAAGTTTGATAGCTACAGTTCAACTGGACAGTTAGGAGAACAAGGATAAAAGTGTGCTCCAACCAAGAGTACACAACACAAGCCACGCTGGGGAGAAGGGGAGAACGCTTACGAATACTGCTTGGGCAGGGAAGTATCTGGCTGAAGTACCAGGTATCTGCATGCCCACAGTATGAACAGTTGCAACATGCAATCACTTGAAGGAAAAGTCTGCCTTTTTTTCTTCTTGGCACATAATGAAACCGTAGACAAACGGTGAATAAATAAAACGGGGTGCTTGTGTAGTACAGAATGATAATCATCTCAGCAATTCAGCAGCTCGTGCCAGGAAATTCTCCTCACACGCTTCTTGCAGGTTATCCCTTATCAGATGGGATACAAAAAATAAAATGAAGGGAGGAGGGGGAAGTGTCTCCACAACAGAGCTTGCAAGGAGAAAATAAGACTTTGTATGAGGAAAACCCAAACTATGGCTTGACAAAGGGCTGGGATAGGAAATAAAGGGCATATGAGTCAGCATCCTACATACCTGTGTATGGTGAATATTGTGTCCACAGCAGTTACCATTAGAGCAAAGCCACTGAATTACAAAAAGAGTGAATGCCAACCTGCCTCAGGTCTACCACTGGGTGAAGGAGGGGTGTCACACATCCCCAAATAACGCAGACTCATTCCTCTATTATGCTGCTCATCACTAGAGCACAAAGTATGTCACAAAAGGATGAGAAGCACCATTTTTCTTTCATTAGAAGGAAACCTGAGCAATTATCCAACTCAGCCAACATCTAGAAGTCCAATTCCAAGCAGCTCTTTGTGACTTTCTTACAAAGACTCTGTCCCAGTCTCAAAACTGAGATGAATTTACACATTCATAGAATCATAGAATCAGCTGGGTTGGAAGGGACCTCTGAGATCATCAAGTCCAATCCTTGATCCACTACTGCTGTGGTTACCAGACCATGGCACTGAGTGCCACATCCAGTCTCTTACTAGGCTGGTGAAGGGACTCCAGCACAAGTCCTGTGAGGAGAGGCTGAGGGAGCTGGGGGTGTTCAGCCTGGAGAAGAGGAGGCTTGGGGGAGACCTCATCACTCTCTACAACTACCTGAAAGGAGGGTGTAGCCAGGTAGGGGTTGGTCTTTTTTCCCAGACAACTATCAGCAGTTGTGCCAGACAACTATCAGCAAGTCAAGAGGGCATGGTCTCAAGTTGTGCCAGGGGAGGCTTATGTTAGATGTTAGAAAGAATTTCTTCACGGAGAGGATGATCAGACATTGGAACAACCAGCACTATTCTGAAGTGCTGAAGATTAGAGATCCTATAAATAGTAATTTTCATTAATTTTAGTTTACAGTCTTGACTTCCCAGGTGCTACAGGACACCTGATGGGAGAGTGAAATGAGAACAGCCTCACAAGCAGGTCATACCAGTGCTATTTCCACCCCCAGCAGAGGTATTCCAGGGACTGTTGTGAAGCCCAGATGTGGAAGCATACCAATACTCCTCACCCCACCAGCTGCTTCAGAGGTGAAGTGACATCATGAACCCTTCTTACCAATTCACTTGTCCAGGTCCTTCCGGTTGGGTGGCAGCAATGTTGCTTCAGTAATCTCTACTGTGAAGAAAGCTCATGTACTGCTTCTCAGCATTTGATCTTGGTAGCCAAATAAGTGCTTATGAGGACAATAAGCCTATGAAGCACTGCTACCAGTACATATTTCTCTTCTGCACAATTTGCACTACTGTAAGTCAGCCATGCTCATTCTAGGGCCTCTCCTCTGTTTACTCTGCTTATCTATATATTCTATTCTAAATACCTATGTACTTTTGACATCCTGCAAAGTCACAACACATGAAGCTTTCTGGAACAGACTCCTAAAATTCCCTCTTCTAGGGAAAGTGGCACAAAAATGACTGATTACAGAAATCTTAGCTTCAGGTTGCCTGGCATTCTGAAAGCCTTTTGAAATATTACTGTATCTGCACCTTCCTTACCTAACAATCAACTTATGATTAAATATTATGAATTATTACTTCTGCAGTATGTTTAACAGAATCAGAGCTTCATATTTCAAACACAACATTATAATAGATAATTCCCACAGTCTTCACGTATTTATCAACTATGAATATATTTTATCTGAGCTTAAGACTTACAAGTAACCTTTTGTGTGTTCCAAAGGAGCTAAAACTACAAAAGCAATCTCTACCTAAACAAGTGAAAAAGCCTGCAGTTTTGTTTTCAAGGTTTTATTTTCCTATTATTTCACTAGTCATGAGAGATAAAGACTCCAAGGAATCCTAAATGTATTTTTAGGAATCATGTTCTAGAAAACACATAATTAACACATTAAGAAGCCTGAAATAGTTACACAGAACAGACCAGAACATATTTTCAGCTTGTCACACGGCTGTTGTGCCCAGCTGCAACTCCTCACCAGCAGCATTTAGTCCAGTTTTCACAATTACAATTTGTGCAAACTTGCTTTAGTAGCAACTCCATCAGGCATGAGGGAGAAAAGCTCTCCATTTACAGAACAGCTACATCTGTTCCTGAAGTCTGTGCTCATGGAGGCTGTGCTCTAGAATACACATTTATGTCCCTAATAACATGTACTCAGCCCACAAGTGGGGAGAAAAACCCTTGAGATTTAAGTGAAAACTCGCTAAATTAAGAGCTCGCTGGAATTGCAGAGTGCAATCAAACTCCTAAAAATTATAATTATCAGTTTCCGGATCTCTTCAAGTATTTTAAATACAACAGAAACAGACTGGAATAAACATGAATTACTGCTTATTTTTATCTAACTACTTATCCCTTCTGACACATAGGACAACTAAGTATAGCAAAATATGTATTGACAGTATAGTGTTAAAATAAATTCATTAAAATCACAACTTTTTGCTCCCAAACAAATATAAAAGAAAACAATATGATAGTTTATACCCCATTTATTAAGACAGAGCCATCTATTACTTAATACACTGGTTGGGTAGCCATAAATCACATTATTTTCTTACTATATTAAGATGCAAGACAGTTTGGCAACCAGGTAACACAGACACATCAGGAAGGGTGGAGAAATATTTAAGCTGTGGCAGGTTAAAAATCATCTATATTAGGGAGAAATAAACCAGAGCATTTACACAAGGTGCTGGCATTGGGTGACACTTGGCACAGCATCCTTGCCAGCCAACTCCTCGAGTGCCTGATGGGACTGCCAGGACCCTTCAGATGGAATGTCAGGACAAGGTCCAGGGACTGCCTGGGTGCTGCTTTTTTGGCCACCTACCAAACAGCACATCCCCAAAGCTACAGTTTTTCTGTGTGGGGATCACACAGGGTTGTTTTGTTGTTTTTTTGTTTTGCAAGAATGAAGGCTTCTGGTAAGAAAGTTTATAGTGCAATCCGAATTAATTTGTGCCCACAGTGTCATCATTCATTCTTCCAAAACACTTTAAATATAATCATGTAGGATTTTGCTATCTCTATAAAGATAGTATAAAGCAGTGCTTATGCAGTTGGTGACTACATGAATTAAATTTTAATAAACACATCTCTTCATGCTTTTACAATACTACAAGCAAGAAGTGACAAAGCAGCCAAGTTTAATATCTTCCAAAAGCTATTAAAATTCTTAGGGATCTAAAAAGTGACTATACCTTGTCACAGCGGAAGCACACACCATGTTCAATTTAACAGCTGCTCAGAGAAGAATAAAACCCAATTCTGCTTCCTCTTTCCTAGTGTGCCACCAAGTCAACTCCTGCTGAGAAATCAGAGGTTGCTTTACTCCAGACAAGCAAGTGCAGGTATGTTTCTTCTTGTTAGTGTAGCTGTGTGATTAACAAGGAAATATGCAACATGAGCTATCACACATAAACAAATATATATTTTTTCTACTGAAGACAGGAAAAAAAAAAAAAGGGGTCAAGCACCAGGAGATTCATCTCATAAGTACACTCTGTTGGCCCTAAAAAAACGAGCTGAGAACAGCTGTAGCTTTGATGTGAATTTACCAAGTGAACATTTATTCAGCTTGAAAGCATACACAGTAGTTACCTCAATAACAAGAGAATTAAAGACTGTATCGGGTTAACATCCTGCCGATACACATTTTTTTAAGTGGAATATTTTATAAAAATAAGAAATGGCAATGCTTCATTGAAATAACCCCCAAATTTGCTCCTTGAAACAGGTACTATTAAATCAGTATGGCAACATGCAATGTAAGCAAAAGCACCAGATTTCAGTCTTTAAATGCTAATAAGGTCATATGATTAAAGTCATCAAGGGGTTGGCTGGTTTGGCTTTTATCATAATTTTTAAAAGATACTTAGACCATTATGAAACATTTATGTATCTTATGAAAACATCAAGCCTTTTTATTTTCAAATAACCTCATTTTAATTTAAAAATTAGAAAAAGCTTGAAATTCTGACATATTAAGTTGACTGCATTCCATACGCTATCCACAGACAAGCTAAATAATTCTTTGCATATCAACACTGCAAACAGGGAGAACAATCAGCAGTGTTAGACCATGCTTTGTAAGAGTTAACAGTTTAAAACCTATCCAATTTAATTTCTGTCTATTGCAAAAGTCTTTAAAAAGTAATTATGGACAAAAAAATTTCCTTTGGTCACAATCAGGAGACATTTGTGTAGGCAAGTGTGGCAATAGCAGGAAAACACACCAGTCACCTGTCTACAATATATAAATACAGCTGAAGATACAAATAAAACAGTTTTTATTTGCTATGCATATCATGCACAGACAAAGTTAAGAGAAAATTTTTAGAATTCCAATATATTAATGCTCACCATATTGGTATACTTCAGGTAGCTTCAGAAGATCATGACCATACGCATGCTTGGAAGCATCATATGTATGTATGGACTACATGGATTCATGCAGACTAAGGCGTGGTGCATACATGCTAATTTCACAACAATGCTTTGGGAAAATGAGACTCAAAAAGAGCTTTGGGGTTTTTAAAAATGTGAATGGTTTTAAGAGACAAATACTGTTATTTTAAAGAGGATCACAGAAGAGTCCTTTAATATTTTTCTACTAAGTACTATATTTCAAGGCAGCTTTGAAAAAAGAAAGGACCACAGTCCCTCCGGATTCATCTCTATGGTCCTCATCAGTTTCTGACTTAACAGCTTCAGTCTTACATGCAACTTTGCAGAAGAGACAGGCTTGAAACATTCTGCAAATATTTTGGCTTGCACATGGAGATGAAACTAAACCAGTTTTGTGTAACAGAAATTCATAACCTTTGCTTGTTTTTGTATAGTGCAGAACCTTCAAGTCAAATATAGACTTAATGTGACTGAGTGTCAGGATGTCTACCAAAGACATGAATTCACTATGATGAATCAAACACGATGGGCACATAGGAAGATCTTTCAGAGACCATGTGCTTCTGACATAAAGACTATCATTTTGTAAGCTGTAAGTCTTCAAATACACACAATTTTTCAAGTACATAAATGTAAAACATGGCTTTGTAACTTATTTTCTTAAGAGAAGTTTCATTCTGACAACTAAATCTTCTGGACAAGTGCCTGCATGTCTCTTGTGAGTATTTTCAGAAGAGTTATGCCTGTAAAACTGATAAAAATTCTGACCCTTAGACACTCATAATATAGTCAAAATATAGTAAAGTTACTTTTCTCCAATTCTATGGGGACAGAGAGAGAACTCAAAAATTATTGACTTAATTACCTAATTAAAAAAATTGTAATTCATTTCTACAAACAATGATCCAGTTAAAATACAAAACCTCCACGCACTAAATGTCAATGCAATAATTACATTGTTTTATTTACACAAATAATTTTCCAACGTTAGATAACATGTCATACGGAAATTACATTTATTTTAATTTCCATACCTTGGTAAACTGGAGCTGTTGCTGACTTTCTAAAATATAACAATGTGTGTTTTTATACGCAACAAAACCATTGTGTTGTGCTAACTGTTTAGAGATCTTAATTCCCACACAGCACCACCGCCTCCTTCTTTTTAAATATGGTCAAAGATCTTTAAGATTTCTTTTTGCAAAACTATCTGATCAAGTAAGCCCTCTATAGCCCTTTCTGTAGTAATGAGAATCGCCTCAAAAAAACACTTCACAAGACTGATGCTCAAATACTTATCTGTTATGTAACCAAATTAGATTGGAATCAGGCTAGCATACCTTATTACATTGTACCCTATTGTTAAAAAATTAATCAGTGGTTTGTGCATATCTGTTGAAAAAGACACATAAGATTTTCTAAACAAAACCAGAAGGTTAAAGCATACTCCTCAAACAGAAACGAGGAATCGACTACTTGCATCCTCAACATACTAACATTTTAGTGCTTTTAGAACTGAAAATGTCTTCATTAAGAAATACACTGCAACTTGAGTAGTCAGTGCTCAAGTCTACTATAATTTTAAAAGTGATTATTTTTAGCATAATCACACTAGCAAGTTATTCTGTTTATTTCAGTGAAGCAATGATTTCAAAAAGTTCTAGAGAAATAGATCATTCCATTTTTGCCTATTTTAAGGGAGCAATAGACTTCTCCATAAAGACTATTTACACAAATGCATAAGCAAACTTTCTGAGATAAGGGCTTGGGGGGGTTATTTTTTTTTCCCAAGAATCCACCCACAAGATTTAAAAAAAAAAAAAAGAAAAAAAAGAAAAAAAAGAAAAAAAAGAAAAGAAAGAAAAGAAAGTGTATTCCTGAACCACATTGATGTCACAGCTAGAATCTCATCGGCTAAGTTTCTGACAAGCAACTGCAACAGGTGTAAACAAAAAGCAGGTCCCTACACTGGGACAAAGCCTGGATGCAGGTTGACTGATACTGAGTAAACTCATCTGGAATCCAAATCCAACTGAGGGAACAGTGAGAACAACACAGTGAAGGTACACTTGGGTGCAATTTCATGCTGGTGATGTTTTTTTCCTCTTTTTACGCTTAGAGCAGATTTTAAACCAGGAGTTGCATATCCAATGACACACACACACACACAATTCAAAACTTAAGTGACCATTAGCACATTTGTACTCATACTTACATAAAATTAGTATTATTTACATATTCTAAACAAAGTTCCATTTTAACAGTTGAAGTCTTTTAACACATGAAAGAAAATAAGCTACTACAAAGAATGCATAACCAAAGCACAATTTTTCCACAAGCATATAAACACATTTTAAAGTGCTTTCTGGGTTCTTCAGATTAATCCCTTGCAGTATGAACCTCTATGTAGTGCTGTTCCAGTCATTACAAAATTATTTAAATCACTCCCCTTCAGGTGCATTGCGAGTTCAAGAAAAATGACACCACCATTGATGTAAAAGTTTTACGCTCTACCAACATAAACTTATACATTAGTTAGATTCAGATGAAGTTGTCAAAATACTTTGGTTTATCATAGCTTGGGACAAATACTTGATAGAAGTTGTACCTCTCCACTCTTAAGTTTTTTGCTAAAAAAATACTCCAACATAAATTGACAGTATTCTTTGGTAAAAACAGGACATTTGGCCAGTTTGTCTGTACTTCTTTTATTAAAATAGTATAAAAGTGAACAAATGCCACTGCTGTACTGTCAATTTACAAGAATAACCATTCCTACTCAGTGGGGGTATCAAAACATTAAACTTAGCAGTTAGCTATATAACAAGCTGAAATGCCACCAGCAATCATTGCAGGGGATCAAAAAAGTTTCTGCTTAACATTTACCCTTTACGTTACAAAAACTGTAAAATGTTCTATGCCTGCAGACAAGTCCATTACTTTGTGGTGACCACAGAAACATTATTCAATGGTGTACACTGTTAAGTTTCTGATAAGCATGTAACAAAAATGAGGAATACTGTGTGCTGACCAACCAATACCCTACTGCACAGTAGTTGTGCATTACCTGTACGAAGTACTAAGAAAAGCCTATGAAAAACTCCATTAAGTGCCACAAGTTACGTGAATATATAGAAACAGAGCAGATATACAAGTATAACACTGAACATACTTTACTTTATTAGCACAAAAAAGCCAGAACAAGGCACAGCAAGCAGAAAAATACATCAGTAGAGAGGTTAGTGTAGTGCACAAGAACAATGCTTATTGTACTTGCTGACAAAATGTTCCCTACCTCGCACAGGTCACTGCCATAGAGAAGTAAGTAACAACATACTGTAGCAGCTGGTAAAGAAACTAGGGAGCATTCATAATTGTTACAAAATGTTAAACAGGTCAGGGCATTCCAACACAATTTTAGTGCAAAATTGTCTATGATAGAACTATTTTAAGTTCCATCTCCAATTAAATAAGCAAACAGAACTCAGAATCTTGTTTCCAAGTAATCTGTTTCAACTATGATCAGTGCATATTACTTTAAAACATTTTTGAAAGCGCAAATGGAAAGATATTTACAAATAAAGTGTAACAGTACCATTGAAACCTGACATTTATGTCAAATGTGTCAGATTTTGTATTCTAGTAATTCAACGACTCATAATTTTCTCCATAAAAATATCAGACAAATTTAAATAATGAAATATTTTTTCCCTTCGCTACAGCCTTCCATTGTAAGTTACTAGCAGTCAGGTCACCAAACTGTCCTAGAAAAAAAAAAAAACAAACATTTTGTTTTATGGCAATAATCTAAGCTGTGTACTGCCACCAAATCAGTAATTCACACTGGAAGGTATTTTGCTATCGGAGACAGTATTACCTTTGCTAACAATGCCACTTAAATCTCTAAGTGTTTAAAATAGTATTACAGTACTGAGCAGGCATATTCAAGTCTTAATGATTAGGAAACCATATACACTGAGAAAAGCATGATTCATCCGTTAGGATCAAAACACCATTAACTCTTAATGGACTGCTTCTAATGAACTGCTCTTCATTAAAAGAAAATACTCTTATTCATTAGTATTTGGAATCTTGTTTGTCAGCTAAATCAGTACTTTGAGTAGTGGAAAGCTTTCAAGAAGATAATTAAAAAAAATACTTCAGATATTAGCAAAATGCTCTTCTAATAAAGCCTTTTATTAGCAATACATGAATGCCCCATGGAAAATGCCTCGTAGTTTCTTCATCCAATTACTACAGTTATAAAAGGGAAACAAAATATCTAGAAATTAGCAAAAATATTTTCATTAGGCTTTAATGAAAAACGTGCAGAATTGTGTCTGCTTATTGTTTCCAAGAGGCATCACAACTTAGCTTGATTAACAGCAGGCAGCATCTGACAGGATACTAACACTCAGCTTAAATAGGATATTGCAGAAAAGCCAGACGTTGTTGGTGCACTCACTGCAGTTAAACTGTAACATACACAAAAAAGCATATTTTAGAAGCTTATTCTGATTTCCATTCACTTTGTTTTTATAGGTTCCCGCTCCAGCCATCGCACCCTGACTTTTTGTTTATAGTGATACTCCTTTAGAAAGTCTTGCAACATTGAGGGTAGGGGAAGGTCATCAATTCCATCATAGGTAGTGCACCTGCAGATTACTGCCCGGCAGATATACTGCAGACTAAAGGGGAAAGTCCTGTTCAGAGACACAGTAAGTAAGGGTTCAAAAAACATGCAAGAGCTGGGGTCTTTGTAGTGTTCCAGAAGCCCTGTAACAGTGGAGGAGTGAAACACGCAGGGATCGTGGGCATCGAAACTGAAGTTGTGATTCCACTGCTCAATGCGTGCGTGCAGCGATCGGTTGTAGCGACGGAAGCTCACAGAGAAGAGGTAGTCCTCTTGTGCAGAATCCCTGAGCAAAAAAGTGCCTTCAGGCTTACCCTCCAGAAGTGCTTCTGCTTCATAGCGGTCCATCACACCCCAGTAACACGGGTTACCTGTGATCTGAAGTAAGTCCGGCACGAGGCAATGGATGTAATCGATCTGAGTGTGAACTTTCCAAGCCCCTTGCCTGCTGATATGGCTGTGGCTCTCTCCAGACACCTGACGCTGCTTCTGCCTGCGTGACTGCAGACAAAGTGTGGTCGTGTCCTCTTCAGAGTCACAGTTTCCTGGAGGCGGTAAGTTTTTGTCCCCACTCAGCTCGGTCATACCAGGGGCTAACTTTGGTCCCAGTTTATACAATGGATTAACCTGTGCTGTAGCTTCAAAAGTATGTATTTGGGCATTGGGAGGGGGATCAACCCCTTCTTCAATACTAAGTCTACGTCTTTCTCTGAGCCTATCTTCTTCATCTTCTGTGGAAACCAAGGAAGGGTCAAACGTGTCAAAAAAGCTTGAATGTGGACTCACAGGCGCTGTGTGTTGTTTGATGAGATGCCACTTCTGAGCCAGGTCTGAGCCTGCAGGGAAAGGGCATTTCTCAAGCATGAGTTCCGAGAGATGGATCTTTCTTTTGTTAGAAAACAGAGGTTTGGACTGTTTGCTGTAAGTTCTCATGGGAAAACACAGTCCCACAGTATCCTGTAGGCGCTGTCGCAGAGAACGGCTGCCTACTGTCCTGCTGGATACTGCATCCATATCATGGACAGAGCTCACCCCATACCTTCGCTCCCTCCTCTGCAAACCACTTCGTGTTCTGCCAAATCTTTTTTCAGTATCCAAGGAGCTCTGGGTTTTGGTAGAGCAGGAATGCTTCTTCTTCCCACCCCAAGGAGCATGCCGAGAATACGAGTCCCTTCGAGCAAGCCTCGCTCCTGTGGTGACACACGAGTCGTTCTCTTTCTCAATGCTTATTTCGACAATCTGAGGAATTTCTGTGACGCAGTTTTGGTTCCGTCTTGACGAATTCTTTGAAGGACTTAGACCTAATTGCAAAGCAAGATTTTCTCTCAAAGGGCTGCTGGGCTGTTGTTGAGCCAAATCAGTTATCTGGATAGCTTTCTCTTTAGCAGATGAGCAACTACTGGAGTTCACAACCACATTTTCATTTTGGCTTTCACCTTCATGGCTGAAGAGATTCTGGCACCTGTATTTGAAATTGTTCCACATCTTTCCCACTTTATCCATGGATTATGTTATCTAAATTCAAGAGAAGAAGAAACATGAGAACAAAAATACAGGTTAAAACAAAATGAGGATACATCTTCCACTATCAATTAAGTTACAAACACAAGATGACTGTTAATAGAATACCCTACATTTAAAACAGTGCCTAGTGTTTGAAAAGTTATGTGGCATTGACTGCTTTGATATTTGAAAAATCACCATGAAGAAAATGTTGGGGTTATTACAAACATTTTATTTACAAACAGCTCATCCCATTTTTCTGTAGGTACTCAGGTAGGCCTTCATAGTTGTGTTTGATGTACAGGAAATATACAGGCCAAAATTCTTCACTTTAGGAAAAATTTGTAAGTCATATGCAAGGTATGACTCCCTGGAAATCTTCCTATAAGCTACAGTAAAACAAATCCTGAAAAAGATAATTCTCTAAACTATGAGATACATTAGTGGAATTCAACAAGTTCACTGCAAATATCCAGACATATGATATAAAAGCAAAATCTACAGCTGCAGGTCACATAAATTCCAAGCTGTAACTGACAAGATTAAAAAATTAGCACACACAGAAAAAAAAATTTAGAGGAAAAAAAGCATTGAGTATTCTTAGATGAGTCAATGAGCAATGGACAGGGAAAGGCAGTAAGGTATCAGCAGAGTTTCAGAATTATGAAGTCTTTGATATATTAATAAAAGCCATACATACGAAACATCTGAAAAAAAATAAATTACTGTCTGGCTTTATTACTTATGCGATAAAAGAATGAAAGAGCCCAAGGAGTTTTTCTATCTTTAGTAAGAGCACTTAAAAAGAAAGCAGCTCTGCAGCAGAAACACGATGATGGTGAATCATGAAGATACAATAACAAGATAAAAAACATTAACAGTGCATATTCTGCAACTACCTCTTTAGAAACAGAGTATGATAATTGGAACAAGACTGCCAAAAACACAGGACTGCCCTAGGACAGAGAAACAGGCTTATTCTGTACTAAAAAAAGTCAGGCAATGCCAAGCTAAATTAGATCTAATTAAGTTCTGAGAGAAGTGCTAAAGTGAAAGAACTAAAACATGTCATCTTATCTAATTTAACTCTTAATGGAAACTACCCTGTTCCTTAGAAACATCAGTCTAGAATTCCATTCAGATAGATGCACAGCTGTAAGCCTGTGACTTTAGAGCAGAATCCACTGAGACTGGGGAAGGGTAGAGCTTATGTGAGTCACAAAAGGATAATCAACATGAAACACCTAACTGTTGGAGGAAGAGAAAGTAAAAGGAGCAAAAGCTTGCTCCCCCACTCCCTCCCCTAAGAGACTTCAGCAAATCCAGCAAGTTAGGTATCTACATCCAACTGCACAAAATAAAACCTTAAGAATTTAGGGTGTTTACGGGGGAGGGGAGCAGGGAATTCAGGAATTAACAGTCTCTGGAGATTTCTGGTACAAGTTACCTAGAACACAATGCTAATGGCAGTCTGAACAACACCTAAGGAGTAATTAAGGAGGCTTGCACTTGCAAGAGAAATACTATGCACAGAAGATGGTAGAGTTCTGTGTGTAAGTGAAAGTCTGTAAACAAGTGAGCAGGGAATATCTTCCACATTAAAAAACATTCCTAAATTTGTTCTTTCTGGAGTTGTCTGGACCCAGCTGGGGGAGTTCTAAGAGCAGCAGAACTAATAAAGTCAGATCATGTACCATACAACCATGTAACATGCCACTGGAATAATCGTAGCTCTTTGTGGTATCTCAGAATATCCACACTGACCAGGAGGCAGCATATGTTTGCTGGCTGCCAGCCTGTCAACACAGTATACATAAGGTTGACTTCTACCCATTTTTCTTTTAAGTTGTAAATTTCTTCCTCTTCCTAGTTACAGAGATGTTTAAAATTTCTGGCAAGGGAAAAGGAAGAGTGTATAACCTCTAGAACCAGGCTAGAACAGTACACATCTATGCAGCAATGAAATGGACTTACTTTTCTAACCAGACACACACTATTCAGTGGTGCCTTTTATTCTAAAATTGCTCCTTATTGCTCTCCTTTGCACTATTAGTCTAGACTGTTAGATGGATGAAAACTCTCTACACTTGCCCAGAAAGTTTCAAGAACAAAGAAAAAACCCAAACCAAACCAACAACAACCTCCCCCCAACCCATACTGGCTTGACAGACTGTACTTTTAAAAAGTTAAATTTGAAAGGTTAACTACTTTTTGTCATAACTCAAGAGAACATAGATAGATACCCTTCTTACCCAGAAAAGCATATGAGTCACTGTATCTTGTCTTGAGAATATACCTCAACATGAACTTGGCAGATTCCTTCTCTGATTTGTGGGCATGATTACTACAAAGAGAAAAATGGTATTTTGGTTAGTTTGAAAAATATATTTTAATGTAGGTATTTACAGTTAGTCACTAGTATGAAAGTTGTATTTTACTAATTACATCTTAAATGTGTGCATGAAACCACCAGCTCATTATATAAATGTATATTAACACACAAAAAAAAAATCTTTGTAGAACTTTCTTTTTCATCCATTAAAACCATGAACGCAATAGTCCAGGTGAAGACCCTCAAATGCAGCTTTTGAGAATGACCAAAGCAGCCACAGCATCTGGTTGATGGTAACATGGGGCACAATGGGCAAATTCAGGCATGTAAAATTGGTTTCCCCACATTTTGGTCTCAATTTCAAAGCAGTGGTTCCCAAGTTGTGGCTGCCAGATCACTTCATACTGCCTCTTCGCTTGTTTCCAGCTGCTACATCACATCAAAAGGCAGCTAAAAATACACACTTTTCTAATATTACTTTTCCAGGTAAGCAACTGCTGTTCTTGACACGAGGATGTTATACAATTGTGAAGCAAGAGGAATATGAACCATGATTCTAAAAATGGGAAGGAAGTGGAATACTACACTAGTTCTTTATTAAGAAGAGTAGGTCAGCCCTTCCCTAAAATAATCATCATTGTTTTTTTTCAGAAATCCGAGAGGAACTGAGGGATTTAGTATGCTTGCACCACTGTCAGAAATCTTAACAGTAACAGGACAGACATAGAAATTTGCTTCTCTGCAGTAGAGCCAAACCCTGGACAGAAGTAAGAGTTAACAGAAAATACTGGGAACTTATGCTCAAGCTTTACACACAGAACAAGAAGAAAAAAACACTCAAATGTGATATATACATATATACACTGGAATAAAAAACTGTGGGGTTGTGCAATCACTAAGTGAATATGAAAAGTTAATATTCTAGGCAGGAACTCCAGATTAATGTTGGTAACAACATTATTAGTTTCCATCCACCCCTGGAAGCACTAAAATTGCTGAAATGCTTTTAAGGTGGGCCATACTACTACTATTGAAAGATTCTATAAAAGTAACCTTTCCAGAGAGCAAGTAAGTTATCAATATAAAATGAAGTTGAAAGAGAAACAAAAATTCTTCTGCAATTTTAACACTTATACCCATTTCTTTTTTCCTCCCATTATGTTTCTAGCAAGTCTACCAACACAAGACAGCAAAAAACCTACTATAACTGGCTCAGAGCATTAACAGAGAAAACAAATGGTAAAGATGCTAGAACAAGGGATATATAATTTTCAATAAAGCCTTACTTAAAACATTAGGTCATGCAAGCCTCCATAGACATACTCATGTTCCAAATAAAACCAGTAATGCTGTTTTACTGGGCACTGGTGGCCAGGGGGCTGCATACTCACCATTTAAGTAATTGAAAATCTAAAAAGGATATGGACTCTTATATTGAAATGTCATGCTTAATGGTACTTATGTTAAGTTTATACACCCTTATTTTCCCTCAGTCCTATTCAGAACCATGAACAATCAACATAACACCTATCACATCATTATTGCTGGCCAGTGGACACTGCCTATTGGATACGTTGACCTGTGGCTCTGAGGAGGAGTGGTTGCTTTGGGAACCATTCAGCACTAATGGAAAACAGTTTCTTGAACTTGTGTATCTGTTTTAGTTAAAGCTCTCAGCCTCGTGTTAGAATAAAACTTAAGTCACTGGTAAAGTATTTAATATTCAGTACATTTAAATTAGTTTAAATCATAGTGCAACAGATATGTGCTGAGGTTGACAAAATACAAATTACTTTTGAACTGGCCCTAAAGCTACTCTGGCTTTATTAAGGAGCACTACCAGTGGTTATTTTAGCCTAAGCAGAAAACAGAACTTAATTCCACCAAAATTTACAAAGTGAATTAGTCCATTTGTATATTTTCTAAAGAAAAGAAAAACAAAACCCAAACAACACCAAAACCTAAACCAAACAACAGGTAGCAAATTCTCTACAGGACTTACAGAAGCAGTAAGCAGAAACAGTAGTGTCTAAACACTATGTTCCCACTTCCAGTAAATCTAGAGACATTCAAAGCCATGAAGTTTGCAAGACTCATGTATTCCAAGTATACAAATGATGAAACAACAGAGCTAGGAAAAACATTTCTGTAGTATGATTTAAATAAAGACAGCAGTAACAACCTGTCTGCAACCCTGAAATACCACGTATTGATAGATTACTGTGAAAACTCAGACCCTTCATTCCAGAAGTGTCACAAGACCTAGACAGAGCTTTCCACTGATTTCCTATGAGGAACATTCAAAGACATGGTTCTACTCTGACCTAGACTTGTTTCACTTGTTTTACTCTCACAGTGTTAACCTCATTTAAAAATTAGTCAATATAGTAGATTACCTTAAAAATAACTTCTAAATATGTACCATCTTTACAAAAGCTGCAACACCACATAATGTAGGACACCTTGCAAGTAGAGTATGCTTATTTAAAACCAGGAATCTTGTAAATTCTTTGTTTTGGCATATTTACATTACGATAGCTTCAAAACGGTGACAAGTAACAAAGAAAGATGTTGAAGGAAAACAATGCCAAACAACTCTTACACATCAAAAAACCCAACAACTTGAAAGAGAGGGAAGAGAGGGGAGAGGGAAGTCACAGCCTCTCTGCTCCCTGCACACCCTTCCTTCAGTTCAGTGCTAGCAGGAGCCTATACAAGCAATCAGCCCAACACATTCATTCTCTGACACTGGGGCACATCCTCTTGTACCATGGAGGTAAAGCTAACAGAGTAAGACTACGTTTCTATTTGGATTGCTCCTCACTTTAAACTCATTCACTTAGCACTGACCAGAGACTCCATTATTAATGACATTTGCTTCTATTAAAAGTATGCTTGCTGAAGAGGTTAATGTCCTATTTGCACATTGCCAAATGCCTGCTATAGGCTACAGCTCCTGGGGATGCACTAACAAAGCTGCTCACATAAGCACTCCTCAACCTTATTCAGTCAAAATGAATAAGGCTGGCAAACACCTACTGTTTAAAGTAACCCACTTGAGGGAGGAAGGAAGGGCAATACTAAGGATTACAAAGCAATTTCTTCCCTTCCAACACACATTCCAGAAATAATGCATTAGTATTGTAACACTAGAGACAACATTTAAAAAAAAAACAAAAAAACTCAAAAACCCCCAACAACAACAAAAAAGGAGTATGTTGACTTAAGTGGAATCATGGATTTTTCTACACACACACACACATACAAAGATGTGCTCATCACAGACAGCTTGAAGAACTGATTTGGAAGACTGCAGGGAAGAGGTGGCTGTTATTTTTTTTTAACTAGACAAGGAAAAGAGGACAAGTGTTCCAAGCGTTCACGAAAGCCTTAAGGCAAAGCACAATCACTTTTTTCTTCTTCTTCTTTTCCAGAAGAATATGAAGGTCTGAACCCCCAAATCAAAACTTAAACCTGCCAAGAAGAGGTAAAGGATACCAAGCTGTATTTCTAGCAACACAAAAAATTGGCAAAGTCAGCATTGCTACCAAAAGAAATGGTATCATCCTCTTCCTGGCCACCTGTGCTGGTGCAGGAGGTGGTATGTAGACCGTATGGCTGTTCAGTGAACCAGCTCAAGGAACTGATCCAGACTAAAATGAATTCTCAGAAAAAGTACCAGTCATTTATTCCATCTGGTTTATGGCTTCTGTATAAACATTCATGTTAACACAAGGGAGGAGCAGATGAGGAAGGGGGAGAAGCAGCAGCCAGGGCAAGACTGATTCTTTCCACAGCAGCGCTGATTTCTTCTGCTCTCAGTATTAAGACCTTAGATGGATACTTCAGAGAGTAATCTCAATTTGAGGCCTATGTATCAATCAGCTGGAGGGCTCTGGCTGTGAAGAGAGAGATTAGCACTATTTAAAATGCTGCTTTGAACATACTTGTTTAAAGTTCAGCCACTGAAAACATTTACTTCAAAAATAAAATGCTGAGCTGGCTTGATGTGCCCTGATAAAACACAGGGAAAGCTGCAAGTCTTAAGGGCTTTTGATGGCAGGCTGCCAAATCAAAGAAAAATGTTATTTTGCTATTGTTTCAATCTAAAAGTAAGAAGTAATCTTCTCCCTGCCTCGGTGCAGATTCACAATGAGGAAAAGCAGTCTCAGCTTAGATAGATGATGTTGCACCGGTATCTCTCCAGGCAGCTACACACTGGTAACTTTAATTCAAAAATACTGTTTCAATATTTTTAGCAGTGGAATAGACCTTACAGGCCTTTGCTAGGCCTTGCAGTTAAAAAGACAATGTCAGGACTACATGTGTTAACATGTTAGATTAGAAAATTGTGCACAGTTACCATCCATTTATGTTCAGAAAATCAAAAACCGCCAGAACAGGAAAACATCAACAGAAAAAAAGAACATGAACAACACTGAAAAAAAAAGAGATAGTTGTTTCTAAAGTACTCTTTTCCCTGTACTACCATTATTAGTGGATAATAAGACAACCATCATTAACAAAGCTAGTACTCTTAATATTAGGATCACAGAACTATCTATACCAAGCATAAGCTTCACACATTAGTAGAGAAATACTACTATACAGACCTACTGAAAACTCCACATATTTGGAGATATCTTTGATAGAAGGCCTGAAAGTTCACAGCAATTATGAATATTAATTCCAAGACACCCACAAATCACTTAAGCAGTATCCTGATAGCCACTCATCACACTACACATTAAAAGGAAACAGTTTCTTTTAAATTACCTCCACACATGCTAAGTAGGCAACTCAGAACTTCACCTTATCATTTGAAAAAGTCAAAGAACCAGCATTAAGCTAGGTACCTGCTACAGAGGAGAACTCCAGGTGACACACTGAAATCATGCTTTCTGTGCTGATATGCTTAACTCACCTTAATCAGAAGTTGCCAATATAAATTTTAAATTCATATGGACAGAAGAAACGGTTCTAGTCGGTGCTCAAGTTAAGAATGGCAGCCCTCTTGATGGCCTCTGCAAAAACCTGAAGTAGCCTGAAAAAAAGTTACGGAACTCTCCCCTAACAGGGAAGAATTTGTTTCTCCTTTTAAGAACACTAATGACACATATTCGTTTCTAACAAGTTCTAAAATATATATAGGCCTTTATTTGATAAAACAAATTGTCTAATGGTTATTTGTATGTAATTCTTGGGAGTTCCAAATTAAGAAAAAGAATAACTTAACAGCTATGCCTCACTAAAAGGAAACTGGAAGCAAAGTTGAAAAGTTGGGTCAATCTTACACCACATCCTTGACTAGTTCAGTAGAAACATCCAATTTAAGATTCTTTGTAAACAGAATTTCATTCAGCTGCAAGTTGGCTACTTGCAAACAGCTAATATCTCTGTTCTTTGATCAATTTATACAGTTTTAACAGTCTTATTTCTTTTTGCTTGATACTCTACATTTTTCACAATCTCAACAGCCTGCCTGATGCCTCCCCCTCACCATAGTACCTTGGTCGCCACAGGCTTAAAAGCATCTCCTTTACACACAGAGATATTTCCAGGCACTTCTTTCAGAGCTCTTCCCATGCTTCCTTTCTACCCAGCCAAGCAAAGGATCATATTCTAGCTAGCTGCCACATCTAAAAATGTATAAAACCAAAAGTTCTACTTGTCTTTCTCAAGTGGTTTATCTAGAATGGTAAGTACACAGGAAAAAGCAGTATTGCTACTCAAGCCATTTGCAAGACATATCAAAAAAAGCTGCCCTTCTTTCAAATTTGAGTGACGTGGACAATAAACTTCAAAAGTTTCTAGAACCACAACAATTTAGAGGAGTGACAGCCTAAGCTGTGATTTCTTAGGAACTGCAATTTAATAAGTCAGTGTTAACCTGAAGACTAAATATTGTTACCTGCATTTAAAAATAAATTAATCTGTAGCACTATGAGTTTCATTGTTCTTCAATGCTGTGTTTGATTAAAATTAAAAAAACACTAAGGTTTTATGGATAGCCTCCATATTTTTTTTATCACTGCTAACATCACTGGAGCAAAGCACCTGATAGCAGCAAGGTCACACATGTGAAAGACAGGAAAACCCAGGAAAATTTCACAACAATTCAGTTTTCTCTGCAGCAACATATTGACTTGAAACATTTAATTGTAATTAATAGTTAAACTACATTAATGGATGACCTGTAAATTGGTCAAACTGCCTCGTATCACTGCAGTAGTGTAGGGAGATTAAAGTTCTGGATACTTGGGAGAAAATTGTTGGATTTGCCTAGAGTCTTATCCAGCTACAGCTACTCTCTGCATCAAGTAGAAGGTACTTTTGGATGAGCCATTCTGATAGAATCCACAGATATATAAAGTAACCTTAATTACTTAAGGTTACTTAATTCCCAATCTAATACTCCATCACCATAGCACCACCAGCACCACTTAGATCAGTTTCTGCATAAAACATGTTTTCATAAGCTGGAAGCATATTCAAATACTTGCAGAATGAGGGATTTAATCAGTGAAATATTTGGCAAGTAAGGAGTTAAAATCCTTCCTAGGACTACCCCACAGCTGCTGTCAGCAGTCAAGCTTGTCAAGAGAAGCTTGGGCTGCCTTGACAAGACTAATTGGCAGCAAGCACCTGGTTCCCTAGGCTGGGCTGGGGTAGGTAAAAGAATACAAACCCTGCAAAGAAGGAGAAGCTGGAAGGCTGCCAGTAGGTCTAGCCTGTTTCATGTTTTCACTTTGATCCACAGGCAACTTAATCCTAGTCTATACCTAGTTAGAGGTATCAGAAGTATTTTTCTGCAACTTTCCAGCTGAAAATAACCCATGCTTTATGGTTCTGTACCTGCAAGCTCCACCACTGAGGGCACACCAAGCCTTGGCGTGCAGGGTAACACTGCAGCACAGCCAACTGCAACACCAACACTGTTATTATTAAATTGCAACAGAACCCAAATTTTGGTTTTCAGATGCCACCAATAATTATCTTAAAGGAGTTATAACAACTTTAAAGTTACAGATTATATGACAGAAAATAAAAACTGACTGAACTTGACAGTTTGTATACTGGGCATATAAAGTATGTGAAATGATGGTTTGATACATAGCAAATTAAAGGAAGGTGGGGGAAAAAAAAAAAAAAGTAGTAAGAACCCAAACTTGCTGGAAACTAGACAAAAGGACAGGGAACTTTAAGTAGGAATTCTAGAAGTCAACTTATTTTTACCTCTACTAGCAATTACAGTTTCAGTGAATTTTAAACTTTCTGAAATTCTGCCCTTTGTCTGTTGGTTTGGTTTTGGGTTTTTTGTTTTTTTTTTTCAATATTAAAACTCAAGTAAAAAAACCACAACAACACTTGCAGGTTCATCCTGAGGTACTGAGATTTTTCTTAGGAATAAGGGGGAAAAAAAAGTTTGTTAGCTTTATCCAAGTTTCATCTTACTGAACCTTAAGTGTTTTATTATATACACAAACATAAAAATTAATACATAAAAATATATATATGACATCAGTATACTTCAGATTTTTGTTTTGTGCAAGACTCTAAGTATAAACAGTGAAAATCCAGGACTAAATATCTTTAAAGCAAAGTACTCAGCAGAAACTGCACCTATGCCTCTGCCAAGTTTCACATTTTAGGCACTTTTATCTTACTAATCAAGAATTCCAACAATGTAAAGTAGCACGAATATTTCCATAACATAAATCACTGGAAATTTAGAAGTGCGAAAAGGAGAAGTCAGTACTTGTACACAGTTGCTGCATGAAAGACATTTCAGTTAATAAGTGTTAATGCAGAATTATGGAGTTTGTGAAATGAAGAGGCTGTAATGGAACCACTTGATAGTCACATCACTGCTATAACTAGGAGAAACCCACCCCAACAGTCACAAAGTATCCTGCTCTGCTTTTAATTGAACATGTAATATAAACACATATAAACCCAGTCTAGTGGAAGGTAACCCTGCCAACAGCAGGGGACTAGGAAGTAGATGGCCCTTCAAGGTCCCTTCCAATCCATATAATTCATTCTGTGAAAGAACCCCACCATTCCTTTAACTGATAGTGATGTTAGCAGGATTAAAACATAGATGCATTAGTAATCTTTGAAAAGCAAAGGCTCAGTGAAATGAGATTTTAAGTTACTACTTACTGCTCTAACAAGTTTATCAGAGTAATGGCACAGCAAAGAAGCAAACTCTCTCCAAAACCTGCTCTTCTTTTGTATTCTGAAACTTTACACAAAGATGACTTAGCAGTAAATTTAGAGGCTTTCTTGTTCTCTACTCATAAGCAAAGAGACTTCTGTGTTTTCAAAAGGAATGCTCGTGATTCAAAACATAGTATAGAGATACAAAATAAAAACTTCAGAAAAAAAGCCTAGCTCCTCATGCTGCCAAAAATGTAAGACTATCACTATATACAATAGATATACATCAGAGAGGCTGAACAGACATTGATAAAAAAGTCAGGCCTGTCTTTCATCTTAAGAGCATCTATTGCCTCAATCTATTACAACTGAAGTGTTAAACAGGTTATTATGTTACTATCTTATCTTTAGGGAGCTGAAGCCTATTGCATAGTGAGATGCAAAGGAAGCGATTATTCTTTTTTCATGGATAATGCAAACAAGTACATCAACACTATCTAAATGAAATGCTTATTCTAGCAAAGAAGTACCTGTGTATGTTAGCAAGTGAGCCTCCACAGGATGAGGATTTTCTAAGAGAAATATACTTTTCTTATTATCTCCTAAAGTCTTCTGAAAATAAAATATATGAATGCTTTGGGTTTTGTTGTTGCTTACCTAATACTAAAACAGCTTCCTGTTTTTCACTAAGGATTGCTGCACCAAGACCTACTCATAGGCCAGCAACTCACTGGTTAGCTAATGTGCATTCCCATTAATCAATACGAAAATGGGTTATCTGGAAAAGACAACTCACTAACCTGTGATACCATTCTAATACCCAACACACACACCAGCATTAGAAAGCTGATAGGTATTTATAGGCTTCTGTCTGATAGAGGTAAGTATAAGTTATAGGCTGCAGGAACTCCAAGAAGATGCACTAAAAGAACAGACTAGAATAATTAATATTTACACCAGAACTACCAGCTGCTCAAGACCCATAAAGCTAATAATCCTCTTTTGCCCTTGATTAGATTTATGAAAACAGAGATTCAGTTGTATGAATGGTTTAAGAGACTGCATTTCTTGCAGAAAGTTTGCAGCACCACATAAAACTGAGACAATCTAAATCAGATGATTACTGGATAATGAAGTTGACAGAGAGCAGGTATTTAAAAAACAAAACAAAATAACAAACAACAGCAAAACACTACCATGCATATAAACAACCCCCAGAACACAATGGAGACAAAATGAGTGGCTGATGATATTCCATCATACCTTGAGATGATAATTTACCATTCCCTGAATAAAAGGAACAGAAGAGTACAAGTCTTTCTAGACTGTTTGATTAACAGAACTTAGCCTCAGCCAGAGCACCCTAAGGGTGATACAGTCCATGATAAATAATCTATGACTGCTTTGCTGCTACTGAAAGGGATATTCCTGCTTTGCCCCCAGCCCTTTGCAACAGTTCCAACATCCATCTGACTTCTATTCTCACTATAAGCTAATTAATGGAAGCACCAGACAAACAGCTTCTGAGCTAGGAAAAAGAAGCCAGAAGAAACAAGTGACAGTGTAAGGGTCCAGGGTCTAATGCAAGGAGCAAAGGTGAGAAGACACAGCAACAGTGAGCTGCTGACACTGGTTTAGTAATTTCTGTGAAACTCCACTCTTAAAGTTAAACAAGATTTGATTTATACCAGGAAATGTTTCATGAAATGGAAGATTAAATGACAGTCATAATTGTGAAACAAAAAGATAAAATGAAGCCTTGAGACTAAGACTCGTAGGAAAATCCTATACATTTCTGAAATGCTCAGGAGCTATAACACTGTTAAAAAGCAAATCTATTAACATAAAAATACAGGAAATATTAATCTTCAATTTTTTCAAAAAGATGGTTTGACTGTTACTTAAAATAACACAAAATCTACATAAACGTTTTCAGGACAACAGGGACAACCTGTTCAATAAATGATGTCTGAAAGCCATCATCTTTAAATACCGTTAGTACAATGAAGAATTTGATTCTTGATGTAGAAATATAAATTTTTTCAGTATAACATTAGGAGAGATGTGTCAGCCCCTCTACTTAATACTGTCATATTGTGGCCTGGAGTTCCTGATGGAAGACACTGACAGTGATCTCAAGAATGAGAACAGCAGAAGTGTCACTCTCATTAGCAGATGGAAACTAAAAAAGAAAATAAGTAATTAGGATATCTATGACTTACCACAATTTGAGCACTCCAAGAGCATTAGATAAAGCTGAAGTGTCAGAATAAAAAAAAAAAAAAAAAAATCAGTTGTGCTACTACACAGACCTCAAATTCTTTGGCAAGAGTTTACCAATCTGCTGGGGTACGGAGGGGGAAACCAGAAAATATCCAGTGTTTGAGTTGCACATGAGACTGAAAATTTCTGACAACACTGGCATCAGTGGCACATAAGCACAAAGGTTTAACCATCTGATAATGTAGAACCTGCCTTGATTTGAAGAAAAGCAAAGATTTACCTTTATAACAGTTCTGACAGTCAGCCGTCTAGACTGGAACTACTTTCATCAATATTTGTCTCTTCTATACTGAACCAACATGAAAAAGAAACTTTTGCTCAATCAGTTACCAACTCATTGTGAAGCTACCACAGCTGCAGTGGGCTCTGCTGCTAGCTCAGTAGTAAAACTCAGTCAAGCTTCTCTCACTACATAACTGACATGGATTTTGCTACAGGGGAAATGTACGAAAAAAGGCTACTTTAAGCTATGGGTTACCAACATGGATGGTCATCTTTCTTAAGGTCTGAACTAGCCACCTTAAAAGTAGCAGAGACATTCAGTCTACCTGATGGGTTTAAAGTCTTCTTCCAAACGAGAGGGACATGCCTTGGAAAAAACTTATTTTTAAAATTTGTTACCATCACTTAATGCTTCCCACTATCACAACACATTCTGTGGCTTTCTGCAGCTTATTGCTTTGGTCTGAATTTTAAACACCCCCCCCCAGTAGCTATCTAAAATAGTTTTCCAGTGTTGAAGTTGCTGTATGGAAATTGCCAAAAAAAGTTAGATTTTGTGAGTCTTAAAAAAGAAAAAAAAACCAACACCACCTCCTCATCTTATAAATTCAGGAAGTGTGGACTTTGTGTGGCGTATCCCCTGCTGCTCTCATAGAAGTAGAGCCAAAATTGGTCCAGTTTGGAACTCCTGAAGAAAAAAAAAACACTTTAGTTTCATTCTCTTAAGTAATCTTTCCAGCTTTTATCTGTTAAGGTCTCCAAAGAATCATATTCAGTTTCTTTGGATGATCATCACAGCAATCACTGACTTTACTCATACAAAGGGACTGAGTACACTTCCTACAATCCACAGCTACACATTATTATGATGGGTGGTAACCTTGTTATCCTCACAAGTAACACAGCTGTTACAGGAGAAGCCATTGCTGTAAATAGTGCAGGTGTTGGCTGGAGTCTGGAGGTATTGGGGAGCTGATGGGATGGGAAAGAAGGGGTAATAAGTCCATGATTCTGGAGCTGGTATGTGCCAGGGCTGTCTCACCAGTTTCCTACCTGGCGTTCTGCCCTAAGACCACTGTCACAGGGACAATTCTGATTCCCAGTACAGCTTACTGCAGTTAACCAAGATCCACTTGAAAGAAAAATCCTGCTGAGCACACAAAGAGGGCAGACAGCCTCCAATTTTTTCAGAAAAAATTGTCAAATTCGGCAGATTTTCATATAAAATTAAAACATTATATATCAGGCAGAGACCACTCATTGACAAATTTCAAATACATGTTCCAGTTCAGAGGTGCACTACGATATTTCAAAGAAGAGACTGCCATATGAAAATAGCACACACAAATTTATTCTAGCTTTGTTTCTGAAAACAGATGAAGAATTTTGGATGAAAAATGTATAAAGAAAATGAAACTCAAAGCAAAGAAAAGGCACAACAGAACTTCAGTTAAAAAAAATCAAGAGTTCAGAAAAATTATAAACAACTTAATACAGCATCTCTTAAAAAATGTTAACACTTCCTATTATCTGTGGAAGAAAGACATGAAGAAAAACCACCACTGGGAACAATGACTGGTGTGAACTCCCATGCTCACACTTCGCTACAGAAATTTACAGTTGCATAAAACAGGACTCTCAATAATACAGAAATCCAGCTATTCAAATTGTCCATTATGAGTTTGCAAACATGATGAAACAGAAAACACTTTATGAAAGGCAAATCAGAGCAACCTTTGCAAACCTCAGAGACATTACATTCAATTGGAAGACTTCACTGCCTTGATCTTGTACAATGGCCATGCTCCATCCTAAGAGTACTGAGTGGAGGCAGTAGACAAGAAAGCGAAGCAACACAGACATATAAGTAAGACAATACTCTCAAGTTATTACAGAAAAAAAGAGCACTTTTAAGCCCACAGTGGGCTGGAGCTCAAGTCCAGGAGGCCCAGATTAAGTGGTTATGCTACTGCTGACACACAACAAGCTCCAGCTCTGCCGAGTCCAAACACATAGAGCTGGATTTCACTTCCTTCTCCTCCCTCACTATGTTACACTCCTTTGCTGCTGCTCCTCACCAAGAAGGCTCATGTCCATCTTCTTCCTTTGCATTCCCATACCACCAAAGTACAAACAGTTTACTCCTATCTGTTTTATTCCTCCATGTATAGGATTGGTATGCTTGCAAAGTCTTCTAAGCAGCAATTTTCTACACTCATTTATTTGAGCTATAGACTTAGCTCCTGCACAGACACATTTAACTATTTATGCTGACTCAAATGTTGAAGTAAATCACTTCCCATGAGAGCTAAACGTGGAGCTCAACTACAGAAATATTAAAAATATTACAAACTACACATGCAAAGCTAAATGAGTAGGAAACAATGATCAGAAGCAGTGGGTTCATCCATGCTTAAGGAACTTACACATGGTGCTGTATCAGTAGGCCCACCTAGTAAGATTTAAGAGGTAAATTTGCAGATTGACATTCTTTTCCTGATTTGTCTTCCATCTTGGTCCCAAATCAAAAACCAGAATTTTTGCCAACATGCATGTATCTGTACTACCACTGACCAGAATTTTTGCCAGAATACCTGTATCTGTACTACCACCATAACTCCTGCTATCCACAGACCATGAGGGTTTTTGACAGCACAGGACAGCTAAGATCAAGACTACTTTTCCATGCTAATAATAAACTCAGTTACGTTTGCAAAGTGTTTTCTTTCATCATCACTGTGGTATTTCTGTAAGAGAAAAGTACATACTGAGCATTAAGAAAACTTACAGTGACTAATGACACTGGAGAACTCAAACATCCTTCTGAAGTGAGACACCAGCTGAATACCACCACAGACTATTTAATGACTAAAGTACATCATTCTGCCACTGACGAGTACCACTGTTGTGTCCTCAGAGTCTTCCTGACACTAAAGCAATGTGCATAAACTAGCAAGGCAGAGTAGAAGCAGTTCTGCTAGTTAAGTGATCCACGATGTCAGCATATTCAAAAATCAACAGCTATTGAATTACTGTCCTCTCTGAATTCAGAATAACTTGAAAAAAGACAGAGCACCACCCTTTAGAGATGACAGCCTCACTGTTGGCAGGAAATTTGGAGGTAGTAGGCTTCAACAATGCTTCAGCATCAACTTCTTTCTAAGCATGAAAATACCAAAAGCTTTCACAAAATTGCCATCAATTTTATAAGCCAGCTATCTGCCAGTAACTTTCTCGCTAAGCTATATCAGTTCTATCCTTGTGTGAGCAACAGCTTGCAGTAGATCTACAAATTACCTAGGTAACAGTTTAGAAAACCTTATTAGCACCTACCTCTATGCTTGCCTTTGGCAGAAGTTTTGGACTCATATTTTTATGTTCAATTAATCCACAGTCACATTCTTCATCGAAAGCCTGCTGGAAAAACTCAACTTGCTGGAAACAGTAACTATAATTACTGACCCTCTTCAAGTCAGCCAAAATTAAATTACAAAGTAGATTTTTTGGCATTAGAGTTATAAGTTAATGGTACAAAGAAAAGCAAGTCTGTGTGTAACAGATTAAACCAAGCCAAACATTTGTAAGAACTCAGAAAATTAGATACAAGTGGTGAGCTTACAGGAAATGATTGAGAGTGGACACTGGACAGAGTAGCTTTTATACTGCATAACAAAAAAGGCTAAACTTTGCACACTTTTTCTGTATCAAACTTTTGTCAAACAAAACATTAATATTAAAAAGGAATACAATTTTAACAAATGTCATAATGAAAAAAATTGCAAACCACAGCTGTATGGCATTTTATCTCCTTACATAACAATATTGTATTTTCTCCACAGTTTTCAGGTTTGCTTTATTCATTGCTCTCTGGGAATATTAAGAAAGAAAAAAAATAATTAGAACAACTGTATTTTTAAGGAAAAAATGCCACTGTCAGTATCCCATTAAGAAATATGAAATTATATACATCTGTCAATGAAACTGGCAAATTGAGAATCTTACTACTGATTACAGACTTTAAAGCAAGTACAGGGATGACATACCCCTCAACTATGCACAGACTATTAGTATGCCATGTTACCTTCATTAGCATTGAGATGATTTGTACAAAACTGATTCATCTCATATTTGACAAAATTTAACAAAAATTGTAGAATTCATGGGCTATCTGGATCTCTTGCAGTCTTTTTTTCTACTGCCCCAGTCAAAGTAAGGGAATTACCTGTATAACCAAAACAAAACTTGATTTTATAAATTGATAATTTTTGAGCCTACAAGCAAGAACTTAAGAGGACTAAGACCAAAGTCATTTATATCTCAAGAAGCACTTACAAAACAGGTATAAAACCAAATCTTCAGCTTAGTTGTTTTAACCTATAATGCTCAGGAAAAACATTTTTTATTTAAATAAACCAACTCTATTGCTTAAAACAGGTCTGTAAAGTTCCTCTAGAGTTCATTACAATGAGGATTTCAAAAAATAACAGTTAAATACAGACAGCCTCAAAAGGACAACTGATAACATATTAATATACAATTTTTTTTCATTCATAAAATTCTGATTAAAACTAGTTAACAAAAAATGCCAAACAGCACTCCCCCCCAAAAAAAAACAAACCCAAAACACCACAACATTGATCAACAGATGTGTGGAAAGAAGGAATGAACTAAACATCGCACAAAAGAAGGGAGAGTTCAAAATTTCAGATCTCTTAGGAGTTAGCCCCTAAAAACTGGCTTCCAAACCTAGTCCTGGAAACAACTTAGTTTAAATAACAAAAAGACAGTTTTGCCTGAATTATATTCATTTCTATGGTCTCCAGTAGAACAAAATGTTATTCCAACCCCATATGCCATACTGAACCTAGAGCCCAAACCTCAGTCTAAAATACATGATGGCTACTACATTTTCAGACACAAATTACTCTACTTGCCTGGACCTTAAGGCCCTTTACCCTGTTTATTCAGCTCACAACTGTCCAACAAGTAACACAATTAAAAAACTTGTTAAATGCAGTGGTCATCAGTCATCCACATAACCAACTCTGTGCTATGCTTGAGTGTAATTACTTGATAGTTTTGAATTTTAGTCACATTCCTTTTGAAAAAAATAAACCCCACTAAAAATCCTTTAACAGATGTTTCACTCCCAATGGAGTTTGAATGAACAAAACCATGTCATATGTATATAAGGACTAACAGTTCTACAGACAAAAATGCTAAATCCTCTAACAGATGCTTCAGACACTAAGGAATTTGAGAGAACAAAACCGTATAATCAGCACATGAGAATTGACACTGGTCAGGCAAAGCAGTTTTCTCACTTCTTAAAGCATAACTGTATCAGCATCATAAAATTCAAACTTCTGACCAATTCCCAGATTTTCTCTTCCTAGTTCCAGTAAAGGGAAACAGTAGATCAGCAAGTAGATGAAACAACTACCTCTAGAATACCATGTGGATTTACTGAATTTGCAAAAATTCTAATTGTGATATGAACGCACCATAAAAGACCGTAAAAAAGTTATTTTTTAATTCTCACACTGGGACACTAATTGTTAGGTTATATTTCTAATGAACAACAACAACTACAACAACAAAAAAACCAACAAAAAAAAAAAATCATCCTTGAAGTGAATAGTAATTAGAAACTCTATTTCTCCCAGTGCACAATGTATTAAGCTTCCAAAATAGTTTCAAAAGTCCTTTGTAAACATTCTGTTCTAAAGATAACTATGTCATCAAAAGAAACCAACAACCACAATGGCCTAATCCAAGTTGGGTCAGAGATTTTTTAATAGTCCAAATCAGGCTATAAGCTAATAAAGTTGGCAAATACTAACAGGCATCCAATGCACTCCTGAAATGGGATATAACATAAGAATAAGAACAGGTCATCAAAAGGTACATCTAGGAAAAACTCTGTCAGGCCAATACATGGTGCCGAGCAAAGAATACAAGAATCGGTGAAATATTTATAAACACATCCCTGATATCCTCTCCTAGAGTTGGTATTACTGAGAGGTAATACCTTTGCATTCTCTGAAAGGATATAAACAGAAATTTTCTTCTCGTATTCTTAATCTGAATTATTGCATATACTTTGTCTTACAGCTGTAAGAACCAGGGGTCTTGTTGTCTTGGTTCCATAAATAAGGCATCCAGAACTTAAGGACAATAATTACGAGGAACTTCTTCAGCAGACAGACCACACGTGTTAAGATAAAGCTGGTCTGATACTGAAACTTTAAATCCAGTTGATATCCAGATATACCCAGATACAGTTACAATCTGCATTAAGACCTACTATTAATAAATTAAAAATTAAGAAAAATCAAAGCAGATCACGTTTGTTGCAAAAGTTCTAAAGAATGTCAAATGTTCAAACAATTTAAGCCACTGGCAAGAACCTGCAGAAATACACAGTGAGATCTTGGCAGCAGAAACCTTGTTCATTGGATTCAAGTGCCTTTGCTTACATTAAAAGGGTGTGCCTAGATGAGACAGATTTGAGAGAACAAATCACTGCAGTCTGAAAGGACAACACAACACTGTTACCCCTCTGCAGCCCCCCACCTCCTCACACACCACAGACCAGTCTCTTAAGCACCCAGAATTGGCCCCTGGCAAGTTAAGTCTCCCTCAACAAACCATCACCAACTAACCCAGTAACCAGAGGAGAAAAGAGAGTAGATGATGGATTAAATTATCTGGTTGAATAAAAATTGAGAAGCTGTGTCAGAGAATCTGGGGACCCTAAACAAGTAATAACACAGGTTCACAGGTACAATTTAGGGCAGGTCAGACAGTAGCTTTTATTAACTACAAAAGTGAGAGAACATTGACAGCATCTCTCCTGGTTCTCTGACAAGTGATCACAGAGACCCAACCTGTTTACTGTTTGAGAAAAAGCAAATGAACTGTGTCAACAAAGCCAGGGACCCATCCCTTAGAGGGATGGATTCTTGCTAACACCCATAGTTTTAAGAAGGTCCAAACAGTGACTATTTGGAGAGACAGCTCTCAGTGGAGCCTACAGGAGTGGCACACCCACCCAGTATTATGCTATCTCAGAGGTGGGGAACTGGAAACAATCACAGACCACTAGCTTTTAGTTGAAAGGAATGTTCTTTTAGTAAAAGATAACCTTTTAACTTGACCTCTCCATCTTAAGCATTAATACTTTTAGCACCTCAACTGTCCGGCAGCTTAAAAATACATAGGTATTTTCCTCTTCCAAACCATGAATAAGACCAGTGGATGAGAAATGAAGTCTACCTTGTCTAAATACCACAAGACACAAGTTAATAGAGTTTCTAACTTTTTGAACAAATCTTAAATTAAAAATGTGTTTTGATAAATTGCTGGTATTACTGCTCATTCAGCACATCTGAAGTAATAAACTGCAAACCAGTTTTAAAATGCTATTTGTATATTTAATTGAATTGCTCTTTCTATTGAGGTGAGATTTAACCTAAGTTAAAAAATGTAATCCACCATTCCCCATCAGAAATTGGAAAACTAAAGACCTAAGAAAACAAAGTATCATCTAAGCAGTGTACATGTTTAACCAAATCTATCTCACAAGGATTACAGTGAAGAATAAAGATAATTTGCAGCCTAAAATTCATTCACTTCATCCATATGCTACATCAAAAGAATAAGAGAACTCTCATTGCACTAGTGGAATGATTAAAATACTCCCCTCTTCAAAGCCAAATGTAAAAAAAAGCTCTCCAAAAACTAAGTTTAGTAATGGGTACTTTTTCCAGAAGAGAATCAGGCAGTAAATCAGACTCTGCTGCACAGACCTTGCTTTAAGAACTTCAGGTATAGAGGCAGACTATATAGCTAGATATAAAAACAGATGTACCTAAACAGACAGAATTCAAGGTATCAGAAGTTAGAAGCATCTTGGAGATTGAAGTCTAGTGTTCAAGTTCATTTCAAGAATTGGGTAATTGCAGGTCTGCCCTACTTAAATGTTCATCCTCAGCTAACCAAGTTCCATGAAGAAATTCAAGTCAAACTGACATAAGCAATTATTACAACCCAAGTTTTTGCTATTAAGGGCCAAATACACCAAGAGGCTATCTTGCTCCGTTTTATCAGTCTTGATTAAACCTAAATAATTCAACAGCAGTCCTCTAGTCTCTACTAGCCTAATGGGAACATGTTTGTTCTTTCAAAGATTCTTTCTATGATTCCATGTTAGAGGTGCTAACTGCCAGACCTTTTTTATCCCAGAATCACAATTTTTACCCCTATAACTGACATTTGGATCCTAAACAATGAGGTCCAGGTGGTACCATATGGGTGCCAGGCTGACTTCTGAATTGCTATTAAAATTCATTCTGATGAGGAGGAGCAAAAATGTTATCAGATTTAGTACTGCAGGATTACTATTCTGGATTGCTTCTACTGTATTCAAATTTGTAAACAATCTTTCAAATTCCACCTCTGTAAACCAATGAGGAATCACTGAGCCACTTCCAGATATCATAAAAGTTTCTGCCTGCAAGAAACTGGTGCTTACCATATGTATTGCAATACATATGGTAATTGCAATACAATACTATATCCTAAGAATGCTTCATGCATCTTCAACTACGAGTATATTTACAACAAACCCCCTTGAGTTTATAAAGAGACTTTATGCACTAAGCTGAATTTTTTCCTTATTCTACTGCCCCAAGAAGAAAAGTAAATTCCTCACCTCTTTGATTCTTCAGATACTGGAGAGACCCAAACTTTCACAAGGACTGACTACTGGCTTAAGTACTTCAGCTGATAACACAGTACAAAATCAAGTAGTATCCAGCCAGCCAGGAACACACCCTATATGGCTACATAAGGAAAATTCTTCAGAGTCTTCAAGAAGTATTACATATCTGGGCAGCCTACATCTCCCCCTCCTTTTTATCCCAATCTTTCAAAGATAGGCTTTAAATGTTTTGCAGCTGTCCAGCACTAAGGCTGAAGAATTCAGCAACCATGGCTGTATAAAAGCACAGGGTGAAAAGCAAGTATACCACCTTATCCAGGAATTCAGGACCAGTTACAGATTGATGTTCCTGATTTCAAACTTCTTTCACAAAACCTGGATAAAGTCCCAAGAGCAGACAAACCTGTAAAATTATTCTTTTTTCCTTCCAGATAGTTCTTCAAAGGAGTTTCTAACATATAAACCAGTGCAGACTATGCATAACTACACTGAGTTTTAGCCAACCTCTCTCACAGCCAAAAATATCAACCACCACCACTGCACACGTTTTCTTACTGAGATTTTCAGAAGGTCTGCATAATCTTATAACCACGAAGTTAGTGAGCCATTTCATATTTCCTGAAACTAAACTGCACATTAGATGATTCACCAATTAGTGTATTCATGAAGCTTTAAAGGCAATCAAAATTTCATTTTTATTGAAAAATTTAACAGAGATGTCCAGCTGTATGCACGGACAGCATGTGGGCTCTTCTCCTTTATTTAACTCAACAAACAACTACATTAGCTGGTGAAAAAAATTCAGTGTGTCAAAGTTAATTTATAGAGATGACAAAGTATAAGGGCTCCAGAAGGTATAGCATAAATTTACTAAACTTTAACAACAATATTCTAACTAGATATAGCTCAACGATTAAAATAAGCTCTCAAGGAACCAAACCACACAAATATATATTGTTTCAGAACACTTATTATTTAATAAAGCAATTGCATACTTGTTTCCAGCTAATACATAAGTTAACAGTATCAGAAAACTTAATCCCTCTGACTATAAGCCTCATAAATCAAAACGTATTTTATTTTTTAAACTAGGCAGACATCTTTAGAAGACAGCAGGAGTCTCAATATAGTGCAGGCCATGATCAGATGGAGGGGAAGCACTGCCTATTGCTCCACACAGTCAAGCCTTGTGCCTTAATGAAAACTCTAGGCATAAATACCACAATGTAAATACTAAGTGCTAATTTCCCCTTAAGGCTGAAGAAACTACCAAGCATAGTTCTGGGGTAAACAAGAGGCAAGGAAATAAGCCTAAAGCAGACAGCTACTCAAGAATTACTTAACCGTCCAGCCTACTCCAATATTTTGGAATAGGAATCAATTTTTTAGGAGTTTATGTAGAAGTATTTACATCAAAAGTTCTTTCATTCTACAAAGTCAGGAATGTAAATTTCAGTTAGAAAAAGTTACCCTGCCTAGGTTTTTTATCTTTGTTTTCACTATTTGTAGAAGTAAATGAAACACCACCACTCCATCTAAATCTTAAGACTAGATAAACCCACTGTAGGAAAGGTACATGGAGTCATCTGAATCCCATGAAGCATCTACCAAAAACTCAGCTATTTAGCAACAGGCTGTCACAGGACAAGGTGGTGTACAACTATCAACAGCAATCACCACTATCACTTGATTACACTAAAATACATCTTACTTAACTTTAAACATAATAATTGAAACCAGAAATATTTATTGGGTTATTAGTCCACCAAGGAAACGTGAATTTGATGAACAGTCATCTCTCTAGAACCTTGCTGCAGAATGACAGTTTTCACATGTTTCAAAGCAGCTTTAAAAATAACTTTTCTATTAGAACACACTTGATTTCTAATCTCTTCCATCTGCTCTTAGATGTACCTGCTATCACTAGAAGAGCTATAGAAAAGAAATTCAAGATATTCCCAGCCATTTTTCCAGTGCTCTCATACATATGAAGTCATGTCAAGTTATTGCATGCTACCTAGCTGTCCGAATCCACTACTTGGTTGCATTGATAATGCCATTCTGAAACCAGAGTAGATGCAAGGCATTCAGAGCAATTAAAAAATCAGAATGGATTTCAGCAACTCAAATTTCATCACATCTCAAATTTGCTTTGTTTTCAATTTTTTTTTGCAGCTCACTTTGGATTGAATGCGCCCCAAAAGCATAGCTAGTTCACACTGCCATAATTATTAATGTACAAAACCCACAAAAAGACAGAATTACAGCTATTCTGACAGAGACCCTATTCCTCCATCTATTGCTCTGTCAACAGGTCCGCTAGAATATGCTGGTTTGCAGATTGACAACTGAATGATCTAGGAAGCTGTTAGCTTGGAAACTTCTTTCAACATCTCATTGCAGCAACCTCATCAACTGGGGATATTCCAGGTAACCAGGGTTACCTTCAGGCTGAGGGCTGCATGACAGCTTCAGCAGGAAGCCTTCAATGGTGAAACCTGCATGACACAAGACCCTGGTGTGTGAATTATGCCTCAGGATTTCTATGTATGTAATGATTTAACTACAAAACTGCCCTATTGCCACCTGCATGTGTGCACAGTGGCAGTGAGAGATTTGAACACAAGAAAATGACAAAACCTAAGTGAATAAGGCAGACAGCATTTGGGGGCTAAGATGCCTGCATGGTTATTACACAGTGACACAACCCCAACTTCCCTTCCCAAAATGGATTTATGAAAGGAAATTCCATCCTCCTCAATAATAACTTGTTGGATTTGAAACTTCTGGCACCCATAAATTACAATCTCAGTGTTGTACAAATACATTTTGTGGGGAGCAATGCTAGTAAAAAGGAGTACTAAGAGAACTGTATCTTGGACTAACATCCCTAAACTGAAGCTACCCAGGTTTAAATGAAAGGAGGTTAGGAATTATACACTCATTGTATAATCTCACAGTAAAAATAAGGCACTCCTAGAAAGGGACACTAAGACACTGACTCTGTAAAGAAGTTCACACTAAAGGGTCCAGCAACTAAACAAGTTCCTTCCCCTACTGGATCCTAGCTCATATGATGTTAACAAAATTATTAAAGTGATACCACTCTAAAGCTACATTTTAGATAACTCACTTAAAACCTAGTAAAATATTTATTATTGTACTTGCAACCACAGAAGGGTCTTCTTTGCTATTCAGTCAGGAGGGGGAGGAAGTGCCCTGAAATGCAATTTCTTTAAGGGAATTTTAAATACTAATTACACAAAAGATGTGAAGTAAAAACTCAAAAAAACAGAACATTCAAATGTATTTGAAATATTCAGACAGCCATGAAAATGTACTTTAGTCTTCAGCACAATGTTTTACAGCCCAGAGAAAATCTCCCCCAGATTTTAACTTTCATCATGATATCCAATGCACATACTTAGTTTGTCTGTTTTCTAAAGGAGGAAGGGCACTTTTAAAATGAGACCCAGTCAACTTCCATGCAAATTTATTTTCAAATAAGGTTATATTAAACCAAGTTTTAGTAGTACTTTCTATTCATTCTCCCTGCAAATAATTAACTTGGAGCACATCTATCACCCAAATATTTTCTTGTTTTAGAAGTATACTGCACTAACAAAATAAGTTGCTGCGATTTATGTGAAAAGCCAGAACTTTACCAAACACACAAACCATACTGGAATCAGCTTTCGTGGAAAAGCACTTTATTTGTCCTAACAGGGTCTGTGTGGCATGGTCAGGGATCACACCTCACAGGATGGGCTACTATACCCTGTCTGCTGATTAGCTTAAAGCTTACAATCACTGAAACATTGTAGGAAACTTCAACAAGGTTTAGAGGAGCAAGAGGAAAAAAAGAAAGGAAAAAAAGAAAGGAAAAAAAGAAAGGAAAAAAAGAAAGGAAAAAAAGAAAGGAAAAAAAGAAAGGAAAAAAAGAAAGGAAAAAAAGAAAGGAAAAAAAGAAAGGAAAAAAAGAAAGGAAAAAAAGAAAGGAAAAAAAGAAAGGAAAAAAAGAAAGGAAAAAAAGAAAGGAAAAAAAGAAAGGAAAAAAAGAAAGGAAAAAAAGAAAGGAAAAAAAGAAAGGAAAAAAAGAAAGGAAAAAAAGAAAGGAAAAAAAGAAAGGAAAAAAAGAAAGGAAAAAAAGAAAGGAAAAAAAGAAAGGAAAAAAAGAAAGGAAAAAAAGAAAGGAAAAAAAGAAAGGAAAAAAAGAAAGGAAAAAAAGAAAGGAAAAAAAGAAAGGAAAAAAAGAAAGGAAAAAAAGAAAGGAAAAAAAGAAAGGAAAAAAAGAAAGGAAAAAAAGAAAGGAAAAAAAGAAAGGAAAAAAAGAAAGGAAAAAAAGAAAGGAAAAAAAGAAAGGAAAAAAAGAAAGGAAAAAAAGAAAGGAAAAAAAGAAAGGAAAAAAAGAAAGGAAAAAAAGAAAGGAAAAAAAGAAAGGAAAAAAAGAAAGGAAAAAAAGAAAGGAAAAAAAGAAAGGAAAAAAAGAAAGGAAAAAAAGAAAGGAAAAAAAGAAAGGAAAAAAAGAAAGGAAAAAAAGAAAGGAAAAAAAGAAAGGAAAAAAAGAAAGGAAAAAAAGAAAGGAAAAAAAGAAAGGAAAAAAAGAAAGGAAAAAAAGAAAGGAAAAAAAGAAAGGAAAAAAAGAAAGGAAAAAAAGAAAGGAAAAAAAGAAAGGAAAAAAAGAAAGGAAAAAAAGAAAGGAAAAAAAGAAAGGAAAAAAAGAAAGGAAAAAAAGAAAGGAAAAAAAAAAAGAATAATTCTGTAAGTATTCAGGGAATGGAAGCATAGCTATTTAACTATTGTACATCCTGTCTTCCTTAGGATGTATGTTCAGATGATACACAAACACCAGAGACAAAAGTGTGTTCCACGGGATTAAGTTATTGTGATTCTGAGCAAGTATTGAATTACAAACTTAACAACAGCAGAAATAACACGATTTACTCTTTTTACATTTCCAAGAAACCATTCATAACGTCGCGTTAGATGTAAAAATACGACTTCTAACTTTTCGGAGAGCTCTTGAAGCAACCAAGGCGACGCTTGGTGTACAGAAGGAGTTAACAATAGGTTATGTGCCCTGAAGACTCCAATGGCAATTTTTAAAGGGCGATTTCCATAGGGTCGAACACGCGTGCGAACTACGGGAGAGCGCCGAACAAACCCCCGCTCCCGCACCAGCTTCTGAATTCCCCTGGAAGCCCAGAGGAGCCTCGGCCCGGGGCTGCCGTCCCGCCTGCTGCCCGACACGGGGCAGCCCCGACGGACCGACCGCCCCGGGGTGCCCGCGCCGGCTCTGCCCTCGGGCGGGTTTAACCCCGGCCCCCCGGGCTCTGCTGCGCACGGCAGCCCAGCTACCCCCAGCCTCTCCCGGGAGGGTGGCCGGGAACCAGCGGAGCCGCCTCCGCTACTGGTCCCCCACCTCCCCTGGGAGGCCTTTTCCCCCGCAGGCACCCCCGCCCTCCCTCTGCCGCTCCCGCTCGCCCGGCTCCGTCCTTTTCCCCGGCTCCCACGGGTGCCGGCTGCCCGCGGCCGGGAGACGGCGGCAGCTCTCCACTTCCCTCTCGGAGTCACGGCCCCGACCCCGCTGCCGCCCGCCGAGGCCGAGGCCGGGAGCGGCCGCCTCTCGCCGCCGGGGGGCGAGCGGCGCAGGTCCCGTCCGCCCAGCCCGAGCCGCGACCGGGAGGCACCTACCGCTGCGCCGCGGCGGGGACAGCGACGCCTCAGCGCCGTCCCGGCGGCCCCAACGGCCGCAGCATCCTCCGCCGCCCCGCCAGGGCCCGCCGCCTGCCGCTCGGCACCGACGGAGCGATACGAAAGAACCCCCTCCCCGGCCCCCCTCCGCCGAATGGAAAATAGTTCCCCGGGCCCTAGAGCGGAGAGAGCGGGAGCGACACCTCGGTACCCAATGAGAGCGGGGATGGCCCCTAGCAGCGCCAATGGGAGCGGCAAGATGGCCGAGGCGGGGCTCCGCTCAGCCTACCGGGCCGCAGCGTTCGGACTGACCCGCTAGGATGTCTCCGATTCGCCTCCGTTGACGACCATCTTGGAATCGGGCACGATGCCCAATCTGGGAAGGGGCTCGGCGGTGGCCATTTTGGGTTCGGGCGAGGGGCTGGGTCACCTGGTGGGGGCCGACGGGAGGAAGCGGCGGGGTAGGCGCCGGGGTTCCGCCGGGTCCTTCCCCGGGTTCCCCCTCGTCGTGCTTGGCTGGAACTCGGCTCGGGCGCCGGTCCCTAACATTGCCTTTAGCACGCAGAAGTCTCAGCCCGGCCGGGATTCAGCCGTCATGCCCGACATCAGCCTGGTAACGGCGGTGTCTGACCGCGGAGCGGGGCTGAGGCCGAGAGAATTCCCCCAGGCGCCGGTTGAGCTGTGCCCGCCCGCCCAGGCCTTGCGGGGCAGCCCCTGGGAGGCTCCGCCTCGCCCGGCACCCAAATCCCAGCAGCGCGGGCAGGGGAGGGGGTTCGGACGGCACCCGCGGGCGGGCTGGGGCAGCCCGGCTGGCAGGGTCCCGGCTCTGCTCCCCACCGGCGTTCTGCTCGCTTTTTAAAGGTCTTGAAGTGTTCAGGGCAACATCCCAAAGAAAGCCGAGTGAATATTTCTTGTTTTATTTAACGGGATGGGTGCCTGGCTGCCGTACCTGCTGTGGCAGCTGCCCCGGCTTTAGATTTAGAGAAGTCGAACGGTTCCTTGTAAGCAGAAGGGATTACTAAATTGAGACTCGACACAAGGGTGTTGTTGGAAAGGAGTAATACCTCGTTCAAAACAGTTTCCTCTGTGTAATGGGGAGTTAACACACTGGTTGGCTCAAGTAGAGATGAAGAGCATTTGAGCAGATCAGATCATGGAACTGATCACTGTTGCACCAGTACACAAAGACAACTTGCTATTCCAAGCAACAGTGCATCCCATCGTTCTGCATCTAGCAGACAAATGGAACACTACAGTACAGAGTGAACAGTTAGAAGAGAAGAAAAGGGTTAGATCATCAGGCTTGGAGGGCAGGGGCAATGGCTTGTACTCTACTTGAAGCCAGCAGCAAACTGAGTACCACAGGGGCCAGTTTGACATCTTCCTCCATAACTTGTGAGAAGGAGATGGAGTGCGTGCTCACCAAGTTTGCAGGTGATGCCAGAGAGGGATAGTGGAAATGCTGGAAGACAGACCTGCCATTCAAAGGGATCTAGACTGCTTGGAGGAATGGTCTGATAGGAGGCCTAATGAAATTAAGCATGGAGAAATGCAAAGAATTCAACAAGGCCAGCACCTGGGAAGGAAGAGCCCCCTGCAACAATGTGGGCTTGGGAGCAGCTTTGCAGGAAAGGATGTGGGGTGTTAGTGGACAGCAAGTTGGCCACAAGCCAGCAGTGTGTCCTTGCAGCAAAGAAGGACAAGAGCATACTGTGTTGTACCACCAGGAGCATAGACAGTAGGCCAAGGAAAGTGATTATCTCCTTCTGTTCAGCTACGTGTTAATTAGTGTGTTCAATTTTTAGTTGCTGAATGCAAGGAAATCCTTAACAAGCTGTAGCAAGTTCAGTTGTGGCCACCCAAATTGTTCAGGGGAGGCTGCAGCACTTGCTCTGTGAGGAGACGCTGAGGTAATGGGCTTCATTCATCTTCAAGAAGAGGCAGCTTCAGAATATATGTGCTTATAGAACACAGCCTGGCATATCCATTACCAGCAAAAACTTGAAAGATGAAATAAAACACTCCAGAAGCAATTCTGCACCTTGGAAGAGGATGAAAAATATAATGAAACACATATAACTGATGAAACTTGCATTCAAAATGATACTGATGAGGCCAATGTGTGCATTTACATTTCTAGAACAGGGTAGGACTCCTGAAGGATTCATGTGTGTGAAGGATTCAGCTAAATTGCCAGTTGGCAATCCTACATAAATAGTGTCAGAAAGAATAAGCTAAGAGGTAGTAACAACAGACAAAATAAATATAAGGCCAGCACAGCTAGGATCTAGTGAGTCTAACAGTTCAACAAGGGAAAATGCAAAGTCCTGCACCTGGGGAGCAACAGCCCCAGACACCTATACATGCTGGGGCTTGCTGGCTGGAAAGCAACTTTACAGATAAGGACCTGAGGGCCCTGGTGGAGTCCCAAGTAAATGTGAGCCAGCAATGTGCCCTTTTGTCAGAGAAGGTTAATGGTAGCCTGGGATGCATTAGGTGGGATGTTTCCAGCAGGTCTAGGGAGGTGATTCCTCCCCTCTGCCCTGCATTGGTGAGGCCACACCTGGAGTGCTGTGTCCAGTTCTGGGCTTCCCCGTACTAGAAAGATGCAGAGCTACTAGAGAGAGTCCAACAGAGGGCTGCTGAAATGATTAGGGGATTGGAGTATCTCTTGTATGAGGAGAGGCTGGAAAAGCTGTACCTGTTTAGCCTGGAGAAGGCTCAGGGGATCTCACCTGAGATACCTGAAGGGAGGATGCAGAGGATGGAGCCAGTCTCTGTACAAGTGGTGCCCAGGCAATGCACACCATCTGAAACCTAGGATATTCTGCCTGAACATCAGGAAACACTTTTTTTGTAGCAAGGGTGACCAAGCACTGAAACAGATTTCACAGGGATATTGTGGAGTGTACATCCTTAGAGATATTCCAAAGCCATCTGGACCTGGTCTTTAGCAGCCAGCTCTAGCGGATCCTGCATGACTGGGGGAGGTTGGAGGGACACAGCTGGGACTGCTGATCCCAGTTGGCCAAAAGGATATTCCATACCATATGAAATCATGCTCAGCATATAAATCTGGGGGAAGAAAAAGGAAGGGGTGGACATTTGGAGTGATGGTGTTTGTCTTCTCAAGAAAGTTACACATCATGGATCCCTGCTGTTCTGGAGATGGCTGAACACCTGCCTGACAATGGGAAGTAGTGAATGTAATTTCTTGGCTTGCTTTGCTTGGGTACATGGCTTTTGCTTTACCTATTGAATTGTCTTTCTCTCAATCTACAAGATCTCTCACTTTCATCTTTCCGATTCTCTTCCCCACCCCACCAAGGGGGACACTGAGTGAGGGACTGCATGGGGCTTAATTGCTGGCTAGGATTGAACCACAACAATCTTTTCTGCCATGACCTTGTACTGACTGCACTTCTATAAACTAGTTCTAAAAGTCAGATTTAATTTCAACTTTTAAACCGTTTCCCTTTTCTATGAATTCTGTGGTAAACTAGCATTATTTTATAATTTCTAGTATGTAGTAAATATGTAGTAAGTATATAGTAAATATTTTTATGCTAGATACTTACAGACTTCTTAGAAGTATAAGGTTTTAGAAACGTAAGCCCCCAGATTTTGTATCTCTTCTTATTCATAAAGCAAATACTCTTCCATTTTGCATTTTTGTCAGGATTAAGATTCAGCAAGAGTCATCTGCATCTAATGAAGACACTTGCCATTCTGATCTGCTACTCTGTCAAAAAACTAGTAACTAGATAGAGGGAAATAATCAACTTTTTTTTTTTCTTACCACCATATGTTTAATTTTGAGGATCTGATGATAGGATGGAGGAAATGAAATAGGCTGATACTTGCAGCCTATAAACAAGAAGGAAATTTGCTAATACCAGAAGAACCATCCTGTAGCCAGAACCCAGCAGGACAGAGACTGTGCAGCTGGTGGTTATCCCCAGCCTGCCCCACACAGCTGTGGAACCTACTTAGATTTTGGGAGGAAGCTTTGGTGTAAGAGGCCAACACAGACCTCAAAGCATGATGCTACAAGCAGTGGGATTTCTGTATTTATGTGTTGGTATGGGCATCTTAAAGAGCTGTATCAGAAAGACTCAGAAGTATATGAACAAGCCATGGCCAATGCTCCAGACTATGAGCCTGCAATGAGTTTATTAAAAGAAATCAGTTCACCTTCTTTCTCAGGAAGTGCACACACCCTTGAATGCAAAACAGTTCTCTGGGGAAGCATCTGGGCAATCTTTTTTCACAAGGCAATTAATTTTCCCAACAGAGGGCAATGACCTATTCATTGTGGGAGGACAAGGGGACAAAGTGAAGAAACAGGGCTTGGAAGAAGGTGATGAGAGGCTGGAAACCAAGCAGGCTGCTACCTCCCACATTGGTCTGCTTTAATCTTTTGAAGTTTATTTCCAGGGTGTGCCACTAGCTCCTGTGTGTGCTGTCAACAATGTTGTGTAGCACTGCTGAGCATGTCATGCACAGTGTCTTCAGCCTGCCACTCCTGGGTGACACTGCCCACTTCCTGTGCCTTCAGCCACCAGGGCTGCTCACCAGTCCTGAGCTGCCACACTAACTGCATTTTTCTAGCCCAGCTCTGCTGTATCATTGCTTCTCAGTGTGTTTCTGACTGATCCTGATGCTGTGTGAAAAATTGCCTGGGCCTAGCAAGCTCTGCAGGTCTGGCTTCAAGCTCTTTCTCCCACTCCCTTCTCCATGGTTTATCCTCTCTGCAGCCTAGAACAGTTCTGAGAAACCAAATGCAGGCATAGACCATAAATAAACCTTTTAAGTTCCAAAGACAACTTGATAAAGTTTGATCAAGTTAGTCAAGACACATGTTCTCCCTTCACTCCTTGCAGCTGCATCAGTCATACTGAACATCAGTTACTGTGTCAGAAGCTGTAAAATCAAATTGGAGTTCAGGAAAACAAAGAACACCCCTTCAGTTCTGGCTGGCATAGCAAGCAGCCTTCTCTGCAGACTCAGCCTCCCTGTCCTATGCTCAGAAGTCTGTGTCTCTGTGAGAACCAGGGTGCACCTACAGTGGTAGAACTTCTGCATGCCTGGGTGCTTCTTCTAGGCTATAAGTCAGAGCAATCAGTGACACACAGCTGGAGGATTGCCCATGAAAGTCAGAGAAGCTGTCAGAAGTGTGGTATTTGATGCTGCTTCCTCCCAGGCTTTTTCCCTTCAGACTACAACTAGATGAACACTCGTCTCTCTTTCTGTCAGGCAAAGGAGAAGAGTTAGTGATGGAAAATCTAATATGAGAGCAAGGAAAGAAAGATGAAATAAAATAATAACCACTTGCATTATCCTGGTAAGGAAATCTTGGTGTCTATGGATAAATCCTGTCAGCAAAGGACACCTTGAAGTAAAAGGATGATAGCATGTGCTAGATAACCCCCAAGATCTAGGAAAAGCACTTGCAGTAAGGACAGACCTTTGCAAGGCAAAAGTGTGCAAACCTGGGGAAGGCTGAGTGAGCTCACACAAGTGCAAAGCCTTGCCTGGTATCTAATCCAACAGAAATAATCCCAACCCAGGTCATATTTAGGATTAAGAATTGAGGAACCGTCACCAACAAGCCAGCCAGCTCCATTCAATTGGGCACCTTGAGCTACCCAATATTACCCTGCTTTGATTTCACTGGCCTCTAACACTTTGCTTGCATGTAAAATCAGCCACAGCATAGGTCATCTGGCTCTTTGCATGCACAGACATTGTTAATTTTACAGGAATTAAAGCTGCGTCTTACCCAAGTGAATGGAAGGCAAATTTGCACCTAAAAATGTGTGAACCTCAGGTATCAGAAAAGAAATGTATTTTGCAAATGCTGACCTGAACATCCAGCACAGGCCAGGTACTACTCTTAAAAGAAAAGGCAAGACTGCATAAATTACTGGAACCAGGCTGGGGAGACATAGGTCCAAAGTTTTTCAATCTGGGCTAACTGAACATGACTAGAAGTAGAGGGACATGCAATAAAAATACCCCAGTGTAATCACAGTGATGGCTGAGCTCAAGAGCAGTTACTTGCTTTCTCCTTCAGCCCTTTGCTTTCTTCTGCCTGATCCTGCAGTGCACCGGAGTTAGGGGAAGGACCTGGAAGCCTTTCTGGATTTTTCTGAAGCTTAGTAATTGGGGTGGATGAACTAAGAACATTTATGGTGCTCCCTTCTCCATCGTTGTGCACCTGGAATGAACATCAACACCAAGGCTGAAATACCAGCTTCCAGCAGCTGTCAGTTTCCCACTTTGACCAGGTGTTAATGGTGATTCCTGCTGCTGGGTGAAGGACAGCCAGGCTCCAGGACAGCTTCAGGCAGGCACAATGCATACGTACAGTGACATTCAAAAGTACTCTGACATGTCCAAGCACCACCCAAGACTGTAGGATGTGGTCTTGATCTTTCTTTTACTGAGTAATACAAAACAACTGCTAGAACCAGTCCCTAGCCTGCCCTCTTTTGCTTACATGCTTGTTCATTAAGTAGCTTCCAGTCATCCCAAGAGTCTGTCTGTTCTTGCAGGTGCCAAGAAGGCATAATTTTAAAAAACTTTCCTTTGAAATTGATTTATTTGTGATCTACTCCCATGCTCTGTTACTAAATTGTGAATTGACATAATTTTCTATTGTTGCCTGTAAATATAACCTTAAAATGAGAGGGCCCGAAGGTTTTAAGAGGAAGGCAGACCATCTGCAGAAAGTCAGTGCTTAGCATTTTTTTAAAACCAGGTCCTTCTTTAAGGTATTCAAACTGAATACATAAAAGCAAGGAAACCCGAAATCATTAGTTGCTTTTGAAAATTTTAGCTAGGTAACACTTTTTTAGTGCTGGTTGTGGAGTCATTAATTATCATTGCACAGAATGAAATAACAAACCAGAGCTCCCCAGTGGGCAAAAGCAAACCACTGTAAGCTTTTTCTTTTCTTTTTTTTTTTCCTTTTCACAGCAATAGTAAAACATATTATTATGCACATCCAGCCATGAATGTTCTCCAAAGCAACTAGATATTAAAACCCAAATCATCTGACTGGATAAGTTTTTACAGCTTGTTACAGCAGAGCAAGCTAGGAATGTTATTAGAGTGGCCTGAGGCACCATGCTGTTCCATGGAAACTGAAAAACAGTTAAAAATTTAGTGTTCCAAAATTAATTTTCTCAAAGAAGATTTGTGGTACTGCTGAGATTAGAGCCATTCCCATCCAAGCAGCTATATATCCAATGAGACCTTCATTTGTGCCTATGTTGTCTCAACAATCTGGTTTATTTCACCATATCAGAATACTAATGTGAGCTGGCAGTTCTGTTGTCTGGACTTGTTTCATTTTCCCTTCTTTCTTCAGCAGCAGCACATTTGCATAGTTTTTCAGGATACAGCAACAGTAGGAAAAGATTGGGCTGAAACCTAGTTAATGCCACTGAAATACATTCCAGATTTGTATTTTCAGTGCTCAGTCCCTGTGACTTTGCACTGTGCTGCAAGACTATGGCAGACTGCTGGCAAACCATGCCTTCCCCCATTGAATATGGGAGACCAGTGCTCAGCACTGACATAGCACATTTCATCTGCAGATGTCACAAGTTGTCAGGAAAAAGCTAAAGAAAATGACATGTAACTCAGGTGCCTGACACCAGCATGAACAGGGTTGTCTTTAGAAATCACAGAGTGTTGGAGTTGGAAAGGACCTCAAGAGACCATTGAGTCCAACCCCCCTACCAGAGCAGGACTACCTGCTGTAGGTCACACAGGAACATGTCCAGGTGGGTTCTGAATGTCTCCAGAGAAGGAGACTCCACAACCTCACTGTGCAGCCTGTTCCAATGTTTTGTGACCCTCACAGTGAAAAAGCTTTTTCTTATGTTTATGCAGGACCTTGTATGCTCCAACTTGCATCCATTACATCTTGTCCTACCAGTGGTCATTACTACCATTTCATCTTTCTGAGTTTTAGAATGAAATTTAGGTGCAAACAGGTAAGGAATCAATGCAAGAGACGTATGAGCAATCTGTCAAGTTACTTCAAGATGTCTCCTTGTTCCCCAGGCCACTTCACAGAATGGTTTTCATTGGAAGGGACCTTAAAGATCATCTACATTCCAACCCCCCTACATGAGCAGGGACACCTTTCACTAGACCATGTTGCTCAAAGCCCCATCCAGTCTAGCCTTGTACACTTCCAGGGATGGTGCATTTACAACCTCCTTGGGCAACCTGTGCCTGTGTCTCACCACCCACACATTAAAGAATTTCTTTCTAATGTCTAACCTAAATCTATCGTCTTCCATCTTAAAACCATTCCCCATTGTCCTTTCACTACATGCCCTTGTAAGAAGTCCCTCCCCAGCTTTCCTGTAGGCCCCCTTCAGGTATTAGAAGGCCACTATAAGATCTCAGAGCCTCCTCTTCTCCAGACTGGACAGCTTCAACTCCTCCAGCCTGTCTGTACAGGAGAAGTGCTCCAGCCCTCTGATCATCTCTGTGGCCCTCCTCTGGACTCTCTCCAAGAGAGAGAGCCATGGTCCATGTCCTTCCTGTGTTGGGGGCTCCAGAACTTGACTGTCAGATAATTTGAGTATAAATTGAAGCAGGCAAACAGTCCCACAGATTATGCAGGCTATAGTCTTCTGTGGCAGTGCCTACCAGGAAGTGGTTTGGGAGACATTCTGGCTGGTGGCTTCACTCCACTTGGAGATGTCCACGCTTCCAGCAAAGACATTTCAAATATGTTCTGTGTTTTTGGAGCACTGAAGATCAGTAAGATAGGACTGCAGCTAGAGACCTTTTACTCTCATAAAAATGGAAAAAAGTGTTGAAGGAGTCCATACAATGTTAAAACACCTGAACAATTTATTTTAAATGATCTCATATCTGAGCATGTGCATGTGTGTAGGTATAAATGTAAACAGAGATTAGTAATCAATAGCAAGGTAATAAAATTATCTCAGCTGTTATTAACTCTCCATCAAGAAACATAAAAAGTACATGGTGTGTTTAATTCTTAGGTTTGGGGTGGGGTTTTATGTTGTTTTTGGTGTATTTTTTTGGGTTTGTTTTGTTGGATTTCTTTGACGGGAGAATACAAAGTGGGAACACAACTAAAGCCATAATTGAAGAGAGCTGCACAAATGAAAATTATAGGCAAATGAGACTGAAAGGGAGAGAATGCTAATAAACATGCAGGTCATGTGAATCCAGTGTCATTTTCATAAGGCTAAGCCAGGTTTATGTTAACATTAGCACCTATTTCCTGCATCAGGGTTGTCTGCAGCCTAAACGTTGGACATTAAAAGATGTTTTCCTTATAGAACCAATTCAATAAAGACTTGAAGCTTTCTTTTCTTGAAGCAAATTCACAGAATCACAAAGTCACAGAATGGCTGAGGTTGGAAGGGACTCTGGAGGTCATCATGTTCAAGCCCTTGCTCAGGAAAGGTCAGCTACTACAGATTGCCGAGGACTGTGTCCATTTGAGTTTTGAGTATCTCTAAGGATGAAGACTTCACAACCCCTCTGGCCACCTGTGCCAGCAGTCGATCACTCTTACAGTTAAAAAAAGTATTTCCTTTTATTCAGATGGATTTAATGTGTCCACTGCCTCTTGTCATGTCTCTGGGCACTACTAAGAAGAGTCAGCCTCCCTCTTCTTCATTCCCTCCCATCAGGTATTTGTAAACATGGATAAGACTCCCTAGCATCTCCTTTTCTCTAGGCTGAACAGTACCACCTTTCCCAGCTGCTTCTCCTACAAAAGGGGCTCCAGTCCCTTAACAATCATTGTGGACCTGTGCTGTTTGGACTCTCTCCAATAAGTCTCCATCCCTCTTGTACTGGGGTGCACAGAACTGGACACAGAACTGCAGACTTCACCAGTGATGAGGAGAGGGGAAGGATCACCTTAGCCCTTGACCAGTGCCTCCTCCTAGTGCAGCCCAGGATGATTTTGGCATGCTGTTTTCTGGGCACAGCTCATCTGCAGTTCCAGTTACCTGGGAGGCTGAATCCACCAGATCTCTTGAGCCTAGGAGTTGTGGGTTGCATTGTGATGTGCTGAGTATGTATCTGTGCTAAGGCCAGCATCAATCAATATGGTGATACCCAGGGAGCTCAAGGTCACCAAGGCTGCCTGAGGAGTGAACCAAACTGGGTTGGAAATTCAGAGGCTCAAAATTCATTGCAATAGACAAACTAACAAAGTTGAGATTTAGATGTGAATTTTAAACCTAGAAGGCAATTAACTTGTCTTAAATGTGCTGTATTTTGAAAATATCTCATGATAGTTTATTAATTTTTTAAACAAGGGAAAACCTTTATCACATATTCATCTAACTAAATAGTAGCTCTTCATTTTCTAAATTACTTTTCTAGGCTTTACCTTCTAGGTTAGGACAGGATATATTATCCTACCTACCTTGCCATTGACACAAAGGGTGCACAGGTGACTAGTTCAGGCAATACACTTGGTGTTACACTTGGGTAACAGAGCTATGTAAGTCAGCTCCCTGGTCTCCTACCTCACACACCCACAGGCACACACACAGAGTGGTTTGGCAATGTAATTAGCACTGAACCAAGCACATTTGTCAAGCACATGCCTCTTTCCCAGCCTCACAGCTGGGCAGTGATGTATCACCACTGTGGCCATACTTGCTCAAGGAAAGACCAGGCACTGCTTCATCCACATCTGTGTCACCCTGTTCTGTTGGAGTGACAGTGAAAAAAGTGAGTTTTGGGGCACTGTTGTTTCCTACACTGTTCAGGAAACTTTTCCAGTTTCTTTTTTGGACTTCAAATGATTTGTTGGGATTGATTTTGATTAAATCACTCAGGTTGCAAAATGGACTGAAAAGCAAACTTCATGTCTCATCAAACCTTCACTTCACCAATGAGTATTTGTGTGAGTGCCAGGCTTCATTGCCAGCTACACAGGCCACTTCTGCATCTAGGATAGAGTCTGCTTTTAGGATATGTCTATCAGGACCAGCATCAACTCCGGGAATGTAGACATAGACATGTCTGAGAAAGCAAGCAGCAAGTTATGGTTGTTTTCAAGCCTCTTTTAAGGCAAGAGGAGGCCTCAGGGGTACATCTCAAAGTGTAAAATAGTGACCAGATTAAAGGAGATTTAAAGCACAGATTAAAGGAGGCCTTATTAGAGTACACATAAGAAGAAGTAGGACAACTAGAACATTTTCTCAGGATGTGCTCAGAACCACACAGGAATCATTTCAAAGGGCAGTGGCTTATGACTAAAAGAGACAGTTTAAAGTGTTTTTGGACATCATATGTCTCTCATCATTACCACAGGTTTAGCCCTGCATGAACAAACAGTCCAATTTCAGCACAAGGGGCATTTAATTTCTTATTAAACAATGTTATTTAAATGCTGGTAGTTTGAAGCAATGGTGCAATGATAGATTTTTATGCTCTGACTGTTGTGACCCTTCTTCTCCACAATTCTTGTGTTGAAAGCCCATTTGGGTTAACTTACATGTATTGGCTGGGTGGTTCAAATAGTCATATAGTACTACTACAAATAGACTATGGTCAAACAGTACTACTGGTTCCAGTGCTTGTTTTTCTAAAAAACCCTATTGTCTCCAGTCAGGCTATTTCCATCTAGAAAGACTGGTCTTGTAGTAAAGGAATATACCATTAGGATTTTTTTATTTGTAACTGGTAATATCCCTGAAGTATATGTAGCTATATAACTAGAATAATACTTGAAGAAACTTAAACATTCATGTTGGTCTGTCCTTAAATACCAAAGTTCCCCGTCTAAGAAATAATTACCTCCCACCAATTCCAGTGAAATATATACTAATTACCCTTTGAGCATTTGAGCCTGGAGCATAACAGAAGGCAAAATGTAACTCACAGAAATGCATAATAGAAAAATAACTATGAAATTACAAAAATAACTTGCAGTGCCGTTGCAGTGAATATTCTGCACTTAGATGTTTCTTTTAAAAGGATTTATGAGTTTTATAATTCTGGTTTGACAATGTTTTAGAATTTAAATCTGAGATAGACCATGTCCTTTAAATTGTATCAACCACCTAAATTTAGTTTAAATTGGTTCAGTTTACAAGAATAAGTATGATTTTTTCAACAGGCTCTATTTTCTCTTGTAAGTATTTGATTAGGTAAGCTACAGAATCACTCAGTTTTTCCTGTAGAAGACCAATTCTGCAAAGTTCTAAAGGCAGGCTCTCAAATCAGCTTACTGTAGTACCTGTTAGAGGCAACAAGCTATACTGTCTGTTATCAGGAAAAAGACAGGCATCAACCTTTGATGTTACCTACCACCTGTGGGAAACATCAGAAGAAACTGGCAGTAGTAAGCATTTAACTCTGCATGACAGAAAATTCAAGTTATGAGGCCAATCCCAAAATCTATCTGATTTTGGCCCACTGAGACAAATTTTCATTTTAAGGCACAAAACACCATCATTACAGAGCTAATTTGTATCTGTAGACAGAGAGTTGCCTTGCTGACACATTGCATTTTTGTGTGCCTTTGAGGGAGCTAGTTTTGTATTTACTGAATCTGTATGTCTTTACCTTGTGTTCAATAGAACATGATACATTTTCAGGTGCCTTGTAGTCTCACTTTATGAAATGAAAGTATTCCAGTAGTTTTCCATGCTCTTCTTCATCATATGTATTCTATCACTAACCAAACTACTCAAGGCTATATATTTTAATCCTTGGAAAGACTTCTATGTCTTACATTCTTCAGAATCTCCCCAGGCAAATTTTAGATGGTAAATCTGAGCTGCCCATTTACAGCTGGACCCAAGTCCGTCTTTCTTGGGCTAGGCCTGTGCTTTTGGAGTGAAAATTACTGTGGTGCCATCTAGTGCTACTCTGATGATCCTCGCATTCCCTGTATAGAATTTCCAAGGGCATTGTTCTGGATTCATTACTTCTAGTTCTAAGCACTCTGAAACCTTGACAATGCAATTAATTCATAAATATTCCCCACTCCCACCCCCTTTTTCTCAGGCAAGTCATAATATAGATTATATACATTTCTATAACAAGCCTTCCAGCAATGCTATGCATCAGAATTGGCTCTGAGCAGTGTGACAGTGTGAAATGGGGAAGGAACTGGAGATTATCTTGCAAAGAGCATGTGATCTTATATTTTCAAACTGTGCAACTTTTAAAAATAGAAATGCAGAAGTTGCTCAGGAAAGCATGCCTAGAGAAAGGGCCTGATGCCTTCTAGCATGGCTAGAGTCTGGCTGTGGGTTGAGGAGCAAGGAGAAGGGGAGGTATCCTTTCCTTCAAAGATGATTTTGAATCACCAAGTCTAGGTCCAATGGTAAAGAAACTATTATTTTCCCTGTATATACGAAGTGTTTTCTCTGTTGAAAAATCCACAGGTTTTACCATCCCCCAGGAGAGGAAAAAGACTTCTGAGGCCTTCTCTGCAATTCTATTAACTAAAATGCCCCTGGTTGATGTAGCAAATGTCCCTGTTATCCCATGCAGGTCTCCTGCACTCCCAGACTAGGAGTTTCAGAGCATTTTGGTAAAGAAAGAAACAGCTGCCCTAAAAGTATATGTAGTTGAAAACCAGTTATCCAGTTGGCAGCTCCTGGCTTTCCACAGCCTGAAGCAAGGCAGCATGCCTTGACGCACCTAATGCCATATTGTTCAGTTATTTTAAAAGTATTACTACAAAAATGGACCTAATGTGAAACAAATGGGAAATAAGCACTTAGGGGATTGTGAAAATCCTGCTAGGTTCCTGTCTACCTCTGCAGAAGCTTTTAAATCTGACCTCAAGACACCCTGTAGTGTCATGAAAATGTGCTTTGCTAAATGTGACACTGATTTTGTCTGCTGTGGTACAATGTGACCTGTGGCCTGTGTGATTAAAAGTAGCTCTTGTCGCCAGATGTTCCACGTGTCTCCCTAGGCTGCCTATTTAAAGTGCTGGCAGCATCTACCACCAAGCAGTCCAGCACCCAATGGGCCAAATGACTATTTCTGTTTTTCAAAGAGCTAAAATGTCAAAGCATTTATCTGAAGTAGTTTGAGACTATGCCTGGATAACAGCTGGGGGATGAATAATTTCAGGTGTGTAACAGGTTCCACTTAAACCAGTAAAGTCTGTTCTATGATATCTGTCACCTCACAGTCATTGTAGCTCAAGAACTATACTGGATTTGCTCTTGAAAAGTCCTGCTGACACTCCCAGCATTCACATTTTTATTGCACCTTCAATACCAGTCTAACATTAGACTCTGTCCCTGAAATGAATACATTGCTCTTCAATATGAGAGCTGCAAATTGAACAATAAATTCTTGTCTTATAAACTTAGTGCTGAATTAGCTTGAGGTAAGATAGGAAGATTTACTTTTTGTCATATCTAAGGTCACAAAATAAATAACAGAAACTATTTTCCATGCAGTCTGCTTGAAAGATATAGCAATTTATTAGCTAACAGAGCAAATTTTGCCTGGTAGTAGAACTATAGGTAAGGCAGTAAGATAAGTAAGAAAGGTAATATTATAAATCTCTAAATAAATATATATCAAGAATTTAGCCCCGCCTAAAAATCTGGAAGCATTACTGTTAATTTTTTAATACTCAAGTAAGCACAAACGTCCACATGCTTGATATAAATATCTAGACCTTACCTTCTTTGAATGAATTCATGTCTTTGTAATAAGCAGAATGGTACCAACAACTTTATAGAAAGCCCTACATGTTTTTTCCCTCTGGAATGTCTCCAAGAAAGTCACACTCTTCAATAAAATTTTTGGCCCTCATCCTGAACAGGCTTTTATATGTGTCAAGTTTTACATGCTGTGAAGAGCCTCATTGATTTAAATAGAGCTTCTCACAAAGTAAAATGTTAAGCATCTGTACAAATTTCACCAGGTTTAGGACCAGTTTGAAATACATTTATGTTTTCTTAACCTTCATTTTCAAAGAGCCTCTAATACCCACTGTTCAGTTTTTGCATATCCATCACTTTCTGTAGGTGTTTTAGTATTACTCCAGCCTGAATTTGCTGTACCATTTCACAAGGCACTCTTGATCTGGTAATACATGATCCTTCAAACAATATTAATAGATCTTTGTGAGTTAGTGACAGATAGAAGAATGTGATCTAATTAAAAGTGTCTAAAATCCACTCAACAGGAGTAAGGATGTTCCCCCAGTAACTTTCCGTTTTAAAAAAAGTTTCTAGTATAGGTCCTGAAAAAAAATCAACTGTGACTTGAGAATGACACAGTATAGGACCATCTTCCTGAGTCTGCAGAAGAGAATCCTAGAGTCTCCACTGCTGTCCAACGCCTTCCCAAATTGCACAGGAGTGAAAAAACCTGATGTGAGAAAACACTCCTTAGATTTTGCCAAGTAAGTGCTACAGAACAACAGCAAACCTAACATCTTCTGAAGTCTTCGAGGTGACTGTATAAGCTATTTCAGAGGTGTTCACTGTCTATCTTGGATAGTGCTCAAGTTAGAGAACTGAAAGCAATGATTTATAATTACCATCTGACTGCCATCCATTTGGAACCTATCACAGAATCTGTGGGAAAGACTCATACAGTTTAATTTAGGCATATTCATACTGAATTTTACTTTCCACTCTACCTTAGTTCTGGTAGAAGTCTCAGTTTTAGGACTGTGCTAAATATGTCTTAGCAGTAAATTACACCAATTGTGCAAATGAACCATCTAGATTTTACTTTTTGTTGAAGGCCAGGACTGCATTCCCATTGAATCTAGAAAACATTTCATACATTTTGTGAGCACAACATATTAAACATAAAAATTAGCTGATTGGCAGTGTCACTATTAAAGACGGTACATGACTGTCTGATTCTTTTAAATGTCAAATAGATGTTACCCTCAGCTATATCTCTGGTTAAAAGATACAGCCATAACAGGTGTAGATCAATTTTTCACTGTCAAGCTATAAATTTAACTTAAGAAACAATATAGAAACAGAAGGCTTTATGTATAAATATTTTCTTCCCTTAGGAGCTGTACAGAGGATGTCAGCAGATGTGACTACTGAAGATTCAGTGACATCTGACTTCATATATTTACCACATATGAAATGCTATTTGGCATATAAAGTTCTCCTCTGTGATACTGTTCCCCCTGCTTGCCTTTTTTGTTTGTTTGTTTGTTTTTCCTCTTTGCCTCTTTTACCCAGAGGACAGAACTGCAGAACTGGTCTAATCTGTCCCTTTCTTCACATGTGGTTCTGAACATGGGATCAAGGAACAGAGTAAGAATATGACCACTGCTCTGATGAGAGTCCTTTCCAAAGAGCAAGTACCTCCTCTCCATTCAACTGGATGAATAAAGAAAACCATGTGTATTGGTATGTCTAATTGGCATGTGTATTAGTATGTCTTTTTCCATGCAAGAGTCACATAATGGGGGTGTGTGTATGTGCACAAAGTGAGAGGTCAAAACATGGGGATAGAGAAGGGGATTCAGGGGGGCATTGAGGTTTAAGGAGGTGAAAAAGGGGAAGAGCAACTGTGTAGGAGCGTGGCCAGTGAGGCTGGAGAAAGGAGGGTGAGAGACAAAACCAGGTTGGGCAGGTAAAGTGAAGGATGGGTGAATAAACTAAAGGAGAAGCAGCAAACTACAGCAATGGGACAGAAAGATGGAGGCTGGTGCAGAAATAGTAGACACCTCGATTCTGGAGTTCAAGGCATGGTTGTGTCCAGGAGGATGAGGCCCTACCCAGCTGCTGCTGTGCATCAGTTTAGATGGTGGGAGAAAGGAAGGACTTTGAAGGCTGTGGCTGTTATTCCCTGATCTCAGCCTTAAATGGCTGCTTTGAAGAAGAATATTTTAAATTAATTAATATTTTTAATTCTCTCTCCTTACTGAGGGAGAGAGAAAGGAACAAGGGAGAGGAAAATAGTCAAGCTTCGGTGTGACTTTTGATTTCCTTTCAGGCTGCTTGCCAACACATAGTTTATTCTTCTGGTTACTATTGGATAATATTAAGACGTGTGTCAAGTTGTGACCTGTTAAAGGTGTTCAGAAGGCTTTCAGTCCTTAGCAGTGAAAAGATTTTGCCACTCCTCAGGTTAAATATTTAATGTGGGCACAGGCTCTATGTGAGTGCAGTGGAGGATCCAGCTGGAGCCTGATAAAAAAAGGTGAGAAGAAACTGGAAACTGAGCTGTGCAGAAGCATCATGTCATCTGTAGCCTAACAACACATTGAAATAAAACACATTTATAATGAACTCTACTGGCCTTAAGAAAGATTCAGATGCCTTGATGCCCCCAAGCATGGCAGACCAGTGCCTGGGATCCTCTCCCAGCTGCTGCTGCTGTTTCCCCAGTGGGAGGGAGTCTGTCCAACCTGCACTGCCTGGCCAGCTGGGGCACAGAAGTTCAGGAACCCTGCAAAGCACCTGGGACCTTGACAATGGCTAATCTTGATGGTACCAGGGAGCCCCTATCAAACTCCCTCTCTCACCCCACGTATTTTCTTTATCCCTTACCCCATCACCTTTGAAAGTGATAAGGAAACTGATGAGTGCTCACTGTAGACTGTCACTAAGCCCCCCCCTTCCTGAAGCATGGGGCCCTCTGTCAGCTTTCCTTACTACAGCAGGAGGCTCCCAGAGCCAATACTGCAAAGCAGCTCTGCTGGGCAGACTGTGGAGCAAGGGAAGGATGGAGGGAGTTATTTTAACCATTCTCTGTTCAATGTTGTCAAGTAAGACAGCACGGACACATCGGCTTTCATAACTCACTGCAGATGATCTGATATTTAATAAGAGTTGTTGGATTTGCTTTGAAAAGAATTGACAAGTTGCAGGATTGTCAGCTCTGGAGCCAATCTCTCCCAAAGAATATCCCATTTTGTGTTGCTGACTACACACCCATCTCTCAGTGGCTCTGTTTCTTATCCCTTTGTTTAATAGTCAGATTCATTTTCATTATTACCATTCCTTTAGCTTTACACAGTTCACTGCTGTAACTCCATATAATCACCATCTGGAATATCACTTTGTCTCTATTCTTTCCATAATACTGGGAACTCATTTAGTTTTGTCAGAGTTTCAGTTTAACTCTGCCTTCAATTATTTTATTTTTTAACTTCAGTGGCGAGTTGTTGGAAGGTTGTTAGCTGAGTTTCTGGGTGAATTGCATTAGCTTCTCATTCTGATTCAAAGGTACCAAATGCAAAAAGTTAACATGTTGTGTCGCAGCAGAGATTTAAGTTTTTCAACAGTCAGGAATAATAATGAACTTTGGTCTTCCTAATGCTTACAGTATATTTGTGATGGACACTATCAAGATAGCAAGTTTAGATACGATCATTCATAGCTCCTCAGTTGTGTTCCCAGATCTCTGTAACTTCTTTTTGGTAATAGAATGCCTTTCCCCATCCCCCAAGACTTCTTGCCTTCCCCCCAAGAAGTAGCTTCATGGCTCAGTAACTCTAAAAAATTATTTTTAATTAATAGGAATGTGGGCTTCTATGTAACTTTACTTGTCCTTCTGTAAGATTGATTTCATTCTATTATTCTTCTATCTCTACAAACATAACAGGAGTGTTAGAACAGACTTGCCTCTTTACCAAAGTGCTTGGTTAAAATCAGCTAAATCCTTCTTGTCTTTATGATTTCTGTGTATGCAGAGCAGAAAGCAATTAATTAATCTTGGACTGGGGTCTGTCCTCCTTTGCAAGACACTAAATCCAAATATATCTGTGTCTGACCTGGAGTTGTGGTTGAGGTATCTAAGTTCAAAGGAGATCAGAAATTTTGCTTTAATGTGTAGCCATCACTGCAGTTCTCTCATTGTCAGGAAGATACTAATTCTTATTAGTGTTTATGTTTTCAGAATAGTCTTCTCTTTTTTCAGCATGCTTTGAACTGACATTGATAATTAAAAACATTTTACAAAGTACTGCATAAATTCATACACGGTGAATAAAGACAACTGATTTGTTTAGCTCTTCAAATCTGAATGCATTTGAAATCTCTTTGACTTTCTTGGCCATCCTTTCACACAATATAGAATTAGGGTGTTGATGGGGCAGCAATATCTCTCTGATCCGAGAGATTATCTGTAGATCTTTCTCAACATTTTAGGCCCCTTCCTTGGGCCTAAATTTTGGCAGATTCATACGTTGCTCAGAGGGTTTTCTGTAATATGACTGAAATGTGGTTTAAGATCAAGTGAGCCAAGAAAAGGACTCAGAAAATATTTTTTCCTTTCATTTTCCTTTCCTCAAACACTGCTCTGTTTGAGATTCTTTGGCAGAAAAACCCCCAAAACCTCAGTTTGCTGATGTGACTTTTGTGATCTGCAGTACATGTTGTCAAAATTGAAAAGTTTGAAAAGGAGTTTTCACTCTCCTTGAATTTTCAATAGTTTACCCTTTATCCAGATAGATTTCATTCTGGGTTTCTGCATGTAACTTAAGGAAATTCTACCCCAATAAATGGAGCTTTCCTTCATCAAGAGGGAATCTGAGGGGATCGTTCCTACTTTTCTATGCTTTTGAAAGTCACTCCATGCACACAGATAAGCTTCCTCTTTTGGAAGCCCAGAGCTCTTGGGCTTACCTTCAGGGCTGCAAAGGAATTGGAGAAGGCTGGCTAGTAGAACCTTTGGCATTTGCCATTTCAAAAGCCAGGCTGGGTATCATTCTACTGAAAATGGTGGACTTTATTTGTGAAATCCAACTGCCTCTATTTTGTCAGAGTAAGACAAGATGATCTGCAATGACTCTTTCTGGCTGCAGGGCTTATGAATAAATGAAGAGGTGAAGAGGCACAGAGAAAAAGCCCATGCTCTTGGGAAGTCGTTTCACACCTGAGGAACAGTAAATATATTCACATGCACAAGAGGCAGAGTTAGAGAGGTGTAAATGACCTTCAAATTATTATTTCCCAAGATACACAAACCTTGCTTTCTACTTTCTTTTTAAGGTAAAGGTTTTTCCATAGAATTTACCTGTAATTTGAACACATCTGACGGCCCTAATTACTACATTTAGGAAATCTGAAAAGACTTATTATTTTTGTGTAATAATTGCCTTCTGCTCCTGACAACACAGCACTGACACAGCACTGACACTGTGGCTGTGGGATTCCCATGTGTCATTCATTCTGTCGTGTCACATTTTCTACCTCTCAAGTTTTCTTCCATGCTTATTGACTGATCTCATCAATACGCTACAACAGAGACACTGAAAAACAACTGCAGATTCAGGTATTACATGTTGGCTTGCTAGGGAGATTTATCCTTTCTGTGGGATACGTACTAAAACTAATAAAATTGGTTTTAGAAAATGCATGAGTTGCATTATTGTTTTTTAAAATTGCAATGATTTCAAGAAAGTCTTTTTTGATAGCTTCCAGGCTCTTAAAGAACATAAGTTTTCCATAAAATAATGCTTTATTTTTCAAATATAGTTGGTTTTACTCCAAATGCCAAAAGCTAAGACATTTGAGAATGCGAAAATCTTTTTCTGTTTTGATTGGCAAAGGGCTCCTATTTCTTGTGATATATGATTTTGCAGCTTTGTAAGGTGATATGAGCCACTATTATTGTGCTAACATTTATTTTGCTTTAGGGGAAAAGTCAGCAGGGAAGACTGTGGGGCTTTTCAAGAGCGTAGAGACCATTATAATTACATTAATTATCCTGGCACTTTCAATGTTTCTTCAGCTAAATTTGTCTTGGTGTTACAGCTCCATTACAGTTAAATGCTCGTCAGCTTTTCAGTGATCTGACATGATTTTTAGGATTTAGAATGGCATGATATGAAATCATTTATCAGCCCACTGCATACTTCTGTAATAAAGCTCATAGTTTAGATAATTCTTTACCTTTTCTGCTCTATATCATTTCCTTTTCATTAAAAAAATAATCCAAAATATTATTGAACTAATGATGTCTGCTTAACTGACATATAAATGTAGTGGTTCTTTTTAGATGTACAGATCCTTAAGGATGACTAAGTGGCAACATTTCATGTGCACCTTGTTGCCCATGCCTGAAGCTCACCTGCTATATATTGTTCAATACATTTGTGCAATGTGGTGATTCAGTGTGGGCTCCACCCCTCCTCTCCTTGCCTATCCACACAATAAGCAGAAGGCTCTTGGTCAAGCAGTAAGGGTGACCACTGAGGCAGTTTTTGTATGCACCCACGTGTGCAGGTGCCTTTGTGGTCTTTGAGCATCTGTCCTTTATGGTCACATAGAGCAAATTCCACCCTGGAGAGCAAAGGATCTAAAGCAAATCTATGCATCAGGAAGGCCCCAGAAACAAAAGAAGACTAGAGGTCTGACTCTCACCTCCTTGAAATGTATTCTATCTATTCCAGCAAAGCCAGAATTTTTCAGTGATTCAAAAGTGATGAAAACAAAACTCTGGGTTTGCAAAAATCTGCATACGTCAGGAGTAAACACTGGGACTGAACTTCAGATTGGAGCTAGTTGAAAAACTGAGATTTCCAGTGTAGACCAGTGGGGTAACACACAGGGTGACCTGTGCTTGAATAGCTGTAACCTGAAAACCCTATCAACTCTAAGCCCAAAATCTTATTTTGGCATTGATAGTAACAAGTATTCAAAATCCACAAAGCAGCACTCTGAAAACATAAGGGGGTGTGAAGGGTGTGCGTTTGTAAATATTTTTAGGGTTTTAGAATTCATAATTTTTCTTTTCCATTACACATGACATAACATGACTCCAAGACCTAGATTTAATAACTCCACATCATCCTGCTGTTGTAAGATACACAATAAAATTATGTGCTCTAGAGCAATGGTTAAGATTTCAGGTTATTTCCATTTTATTTCATTTCACTTCTTTTGTGAAATTGCTTGAATCATACGTCATGAAGCATACTTAGGGAATTTCTGGAAAGAAACCTGTAAATGTAGAAAACTGCATGAAAGTCATGCAACCAGTACATTCTTTTTATCACACAGTGACTTGACTTCTCACAAAACTCTACTCACGTTAAACCAGCAACAGTCTTTGGTGACACTGAAATCTCATAAATTCTTAATCAAAGGACTCCAAAGCTTTTGATTGCATAACAGCCAGGTGACAGCGAAACTGTCACTTTTCACTGTGGTTTACATACAGATTATAGACAGACTATATACTTACAGTTTTTCATTGCATGTGACAGCTCATGACCTTCTGGGTTTTCTTTCATGCACCAAAATAATGAAGGGCTTGTAGTTCTAATGAGCCCTTTAACTAAGACAAAGGAAACCTCTTTCTTCTATAAAGAAAATAAAAGCTTCAAACTTCAAATGTAACTCGTTTTCCCAGCTACACACTCCCATTTTGGGAGTGATGAGGACATATCTGAGTTAGGGATCGTTTTAGATGACCTAGGTTGTCCAAGACATCTGCATTGGTCTGGCAGGTACTGTAAGAGCAGGAGATCTAAACCCGGTTGCAGCAGCAGCTGGAGGCTGGTCAGGGTATTAGAAGAGCCTAGGTGTTTCTAGCTGGGCAACTGAATCACCTCATGTCTAACATTCAAAGCTGCACTTAAACAGGATAGTGAATGAAATACATACACGGTGGTGTGCACCAACTGCTGTGTCTGTATATGCAAGTAGTCATTTTTAGAAGGGCTGCAATTCTGGGAACTCTGACTTGTTCAGCAGCCAGCATTGATCAGTTGCCTCTCTGTCCTTTACATTTTCTCATTAATTGCTCATGATGGATGATAGAAGGCTCATGCAAAGATGACAGAAGGCACAAACAGGAGCCAGAGACTGAGGTAACTCATACTATACTGAGCAGGCTCCAGAACTGGTATGTAGCTGAACAGGATTACTTAGCAAACACAAGCCGTGATGCAGGAGTAGTAACTGCTTCAATGAGATGCTCATTTTTTCCTTGTGATGTTCCATGCCAGTGGGCCTGGTGCTTAATATGGTCATGAAGATGAAAGAGAAGTAGCTGCTCAGCCAGCCTGTGGCAGGTTCCTGCAGCAAGCTACCACATGCCTCCAAAGAAGTGTCCTGGTTTTGGCTCAGAGAGAGTTAATTTTCTTCCTAACAGCTGTTCTAATACTGTATTTCTGATTTAGGATGACAATAATGTTGATAATACACTGATGTTTTAGTTGTTGACGAGCAGTTCTTGCACTAGGGATTTTTCAGTTTTTCATACTGACCTGCCAGCAAGGAGTCTGAGGGTACTCAAGAAGCTGGAAGCCAGAACAGCTGACACAAACTGTCCAAAGGGATATTCCAGACCATCTGATGTCATGCTGAACAATGACAAATTGGGGGAAGATGCCTGGGGTATGGTGGCTGCTCAGGGACTGGCGGGGCATTGGTCAGTGGGTAGTGAGCAATTGCATTGTGTATCCCCTTGTTCTGTATATTCTTTTATAATTATTATTATTTTATCTTCCTTTTCTGTCCTATTAAACTCTCTTTACCTCAACCCTTGAGTTTTACATTTTTCCTGATCCTCTCCCCCATCCCACTGAAGGATAGTAAGGCTGAGCAAATGGCTGTGTGGTATTTAGCTGCCTGCCAGGTTTAAACCACAACAGGTGGCTTCTATTCCCAGCATGGATACCATGGCAGGATGTTATAGCATAACAGCTAGAGAATACACCCCAGAGGAACGCCTGTACCCCAGGAGAAGCAGCTACAACTTCTTACAGATCTCCTTCAAACCTATTACTCAGGGTGAAAGGACTGAGAAGGTTATGAACAGGATCACTTGCAGCCTCTCCACTCCTTGCTTTTGAGACCAAGCTGAGAGGAGCCTCCATACAGATCCAGGATGGAGAAGGAATTCTTGTAGTCCCTGCTGCCCAGCAAGGCAGGCTTTCTCCCTCCTCTAGGACAACTGGGGGAAACACTGACTCCTACCCATGTGACTGTCTGCTGAAAAAAATTTATCTTTATTCAAAACCATAGCAACACTTCTTTTGACATAACAGAACAAAAGTTTCATCCTGGGAGAAACCAAGGAGTACGTTTGCATTTTCATCCTGAGTAGCTCTTATCCCAAGGAACTAGAAAACACTCCAGTTTCTCTGTGCCTCAGCAAAGGCTACCCAGGAAGGAGTCTCTTTTTCTTTGCACTGATTGATGGAACTGTCCAGAAACTGTCCTGTTAAAACTGGAAAGTTACTCCTGAACTTTGAATGCATCTCTCTTGTTATTAACAAATTTCTGCTAGCAAGATTATAGCTGCCATGTTGAACGGACAACTTGGAAGTAAAATGCAAAGAAGATAGCATGCAGCTATCAGCTCTTTGTAATACCTCATTATTACCTTTAATTGTAATATTTATTTTTTTCCACTCATGAACATTCAGGTTACCTGTACAGCCCAAACACTTATCCTATAGTCCTAAATTCACTGAATGCATACACTTACTAAACAATCTGGGGATATGTGGGGTGGGGAGTATGCTACAGACATCTGTAGTTGTGATAACAGGAGTTAAGTACAGAGTTCCTTGCAGATGACAGAGAGTATCCTAGCAGATGCATTTCTAGCTCTTCCGCTATTTATCTCTCCTGACAATATGGAAATCTGTTTAGTTGGTTTATTAAATATTACAGGTTACTATTAAAAATAACATACATCAGGACTGGAAGAACTACATACTCAACTACAACTATGCTGTCCTCCTTTGTTCAGCTGTTACCTGACAAGGTCATTATTTAAAGAGTGTAGGCACATACAACCTTCAAGACACAATATGGCAATAAACTGTTCTCTTTTTAGTATCAGCTGTAAAATCTGAAGGATGACATAAAATATAAACACCTTAGGAAGTGAGGTACAAGATCCCTCTTAGTGCTGGATTCTGATATCTATATTCTGTGTTCGAGGCTTGGTCTTTTTAGCAAGAGCCGAGTAAGCAAAGAAATGGGAGCACACAAACTTTGTCATTCTTAAGGCTCCAGTGCATTTTCTTCTTACCAAAGGAAAATCAACATTAGTAACCTTCCCCCACCTCTTCTGATTTTGCATCAACCAGAAGCAGCTCATTACTGTCTTTCAGATGTCTGGGCATCTGGAGAACTTGTTAAGCATTTTATAGTAAAGTGTAAAACCCTAACCCTAGAAGCCACGTTTCAGGGCCACAGTTCACAGAACCTTATGTTCCATGTTAGTATGTACTTTAAAAGTACACGTGATAAAAAAATTTAAACAGATTAATTGCATTTAGTTTTCACTGGCAAGTCATTACATTGATTAACACCCACACCATGCCATTATCTGTGTATGTTACAAAACAGAGTAGAGGTGCACACTTCTGAATTAGCTCAGATTACCTTTGTTCTAATGAGAGTGAGTGTGGTGATCCATGCTGGATGTGAGAAATACACCAAGGAAGGCAGCACAGTCCTTATCCAAGACAGGTACTCACAGGTTAGTAGTCAGGCAAAAGGGGTTTCCCACCTCCACTCAAATTTGCACATCCAGAGGCAGCCAAGGAATGCAGGCTCTAGGGGAAAAAAAAAGGAAAAAAAAAAAAGGTAGGCATATTGTTAAACTGATGGAAAAGGTCATCTATATCTGTCACTCCATTTGAGCAGAGTAAATACACATTTTCCTAAAATCTGACAGCATAACAAGACTTACAGATCTATAGCTGAACGGGATTTCAGCTCATACTCCACTCCCTGGCACCAGCACAGAATGATGTATATCAAGCTACTCCTGACAGACAGATACTTATTTTGTAAACAGCTTCCAACGAAGTGGACTTTACATTCACAGCACAAAGCATCCCCTTATGGTATTTCATTGCCATTATAATTAGTAATTTTTTTGTAATTCCTAATCCAAAAGTCGTGTTGCAAATTAGGCTAATGCTTAACTTTGTACCTGCACTGGACATAGACAACAGTTGAATCAGCTTCATGACAACTGAAAACATACTCATCAGACTGCTATATTTTCCCTTCCCTCAGATTTATCTTTCTTTTTTTCTGCCTAATTTCCTTCTGCCTTTCCTGGGACCTCAGGCTTTCTGAACTGCCTGTTATCCCCATTGCTTTTCTGTCAGCTCTCTCTAGTTTTTTTGTTCTCTTAAAGCATGGTACCCAAAACAGGAGTCTCTATTGCAGTGTGGAAGTAAAATCCAGATGCCAACAGACCCCAGAAATCATCTTCCTTGCCTGATATATGGCCATATAATTAACACTTCCCAGAACATCATTTGTCTGTTTTGCAATCCTGCCATGAAACTACCCAGTTTGTGACCAAAGAAGACCCCAGGTTCTTCTTTGCAGAAAAGCCTACAGCAAGCCCTGTGGAAGGGTCTTGAGCTGAGAGGGAAGAGAGTCCCAGGGCCTGTATTCACTGGCCACAACCAGACACAGGTCAAGTAAAGCACTATTGATGAGTTTGCACAGAGACATGGATGCAATCAGTTTCACACAAGGGCTTGATACTGGCACTGGTTTTATGAGTAGATCCTTGTGTTCATTGATCATTTAATACAACAAAACCAGACTGAAACAGAGGTAAATAGAGTCCACAGGCAGAGGGCAGTGGGGAACAGAGATGTCAAGCACATGCAGGCCAGTTTACAAACCTACAGGGGATGAGTCTCAAGGCTGTCATTACCTTTGCCCTCAGTTTACTGAGTAAAGAACAGAGAAACGAGTTCACATCACTAAAGATGATGTGCATTTCTTCAGGTGTCCTTCTAGCCTTTCTTCTGCCTCCAACCGAGTAAAGGGTTCATCCCATCTAACTGATCTAAAATTGGCATTCTGTCTAAAGCCCCCTTTGATCCTCTCTGCAGTCTGGGAAAGGAAGAGCTGCTTTCTGGTCTCTGAATTCACCCCATCTCAAAACAAGTATCTTAAAGACAAGGCATGAATCACTTCCTGAACATGCTGCCTCTCTCTCTGTTGACCAGCAAAGGAGTGGCCAAGATAGCTCTAGGCCAGGTGTCCAGTCCTTTGACAGCCATGGAAAGGCAATCACAATTATTTTCTTAGTAATTTTCTTAATAATCAGGCTCTCTAGTCCAAATGATTATTTTTCCAGGGAATCACTTATAATCTCTTCCATGCATAGTTAAATTAAGTATATGGATGGATGGATGGATGAGAATCCATAAAGTTTAGTTTAAATGCTGAATATCCTCTCTGTTCTCTGTCTTCCACACATCTCTGCCTCTAGCTCCAGTTATCTATAGCACATTGTCTTTTCCCAGCCATTCCTGGCAATACCTCAATAACCACCAGCTGGGTCACATTCATGGCATCACAAGAACAAGACAAAGCTATCAGTTAAAAATTGTATCTCCTTTCCCTGGCTTTCATACAGCCTAGCATAAAGTGACAAAGGGATGTAATTTTTTTGCCTGACCACATTTCTAATAGCACGTAGAAGGAACTGTAACTTGCTATTGCAGCAATTTTTCCCTTTCACACTTGGCTAACCACACTGTACATGTCACACAGATCTTTTCACTCAGCTGCTGCAAGTAATGGTCCCGAGGTATCAGAAATCAGAGACTGCACTGTCTCAGCTTTGTTAGAAGCCATAGTGAGCTACAACCTACAAGCTTTACTGAACTTATTAAATGTTTTGGTAGCAAATTCATGAAATGGAAACTGTTAACAGAAAAGCTTTGCTGGCAGATTTTTGCAAAGATGCACACATAATTATGCGGTACGTATCTATGTAATTTTGGTTCTGTTTCCGCAGAAGTTAATACATGAACTGGGAGGCTGATTTCCTAGAAACATGGATAATTCAGCAGCTAAATTTGAGATGCTGAGAGCTGCTGTTATAGTTAGGTCAGAAGCTGCCACTAATCTTGAACGAGAGTAGAAAATAATATTCTCCATCCAAGCTGTGCTTGAAGATTTATTTAACATCATACTTATTTCAATGAAAAGTACTGTACATGTGGCATGAATGTGGGCACAGACACCCATTTCTGACACTGAACTGATCTATTAGTTCCAGTGTAACATTATGGGATGGACAAGGGATTGCAAATCACAATCATGGAAAGTCTTTTCTGTATCTTGGTCTGGTATATTTGTATTTTGTAACTGGAAAAATAATTGTGTGAAATTAATTAGGTGATGGTTCAGAGCACCATAGCTTTGTAATGATGTTTGGTGCTCAGTGGTCTAGAGTTGGTCTAAATTTTCTAACACTAGATGGTGCCAAGTGTCCACACATAAAGAAAAACTGTCTAAAAGAAACTAAAATGTTCCATTTAGTGGCAGTACTGGTGTAGTTTGGTCTCTGTGTTGTTCTGTGAATTAGTTAAAAATCTACTGTTTAAAATGTCTCATTATCTAGGAGGTGACAGAAAATTATTCTGTACAAGATGATAGGAAACCAAATAAACTTACAGGTAATTAGTGCCAGAGTCTACAGGGAGGACAGCAATTAAGAAATGAAGTTTCAATACAGGAATGTTACCAGCATGGGCAGGTCTGGATTCATCTAGTTCAAAACCTTTTTTTACAGTGACTGGTACAAAGTTGCTTCGAAGAAATCTCTAAAAGCCCTGTGGCAAGCAGATAGTCAGTCCTACCCCCATTCTTAGCCTGCTACCTAACACAGATTGGCTTAAGCACTAGCATGTGAAGCCAAACTTTGGAAAAAGGTCCTTCTAATTAAAAAAAATTTGTTGTTCTTGACAACGAATAGTTGACCTATTTTATAACTTTACTATGGACAGTCATTGATAGATTAAAAAATGCAAACAGCTGCAATCTATGCCTACGTAATAACAAAGAGGATAAGAATAAGAATATTTTAACTTTTTCTATATTGATTGCTTTGTTGAATTGATAATCTCATATTTTCTCATCTGATAGTCTTACTGGTCTCACTATATGACCACAGTGTAGGAAATTACTGTAACTTTCTATCAGAAATACATTAAATCCACTGCTTTACAGCAGGAAAAAAATCTGTAGCCATTCTGCAAGCTTCATACTTCCCTAAGGCAGTTTGTATGACCCTATTATCTGTGAGATAATGGTATTAACAGTTTGCAAGAAGGCTGTTATTAAATACTATCATGAAAGGACAGAAAGTGAAGGAATATTTGAGACCTCATTAGGATTTCTAATCTGATACTCTATTGTTTCAAGTTACTGCTCTTCTCTTTTCCCAGTCCAGATTTTCATGTTTGCACACCTTCAGAGTTCTGTGGGAAGAGGAATTTCTCTCTGCCAAGCATATGTAGTTACCTGAGCCTCAGGGGAAGGGCTCAGTTCACATAGTAATTTGTCAGTACAGATGCTAGATCCCGGTCCAGCAATTGGTAGGATTATCACAAGGAACCTCTCATATGTGTCAGTGTAGCTGGACGGAGAGGATAAATGGAAAAGTTCCATTTCTTAAATTATTTAATTGCCTTGGACAGACAAACACACTGAAGGAAAAACAACAGTGTACCTATGCCTCACTGGTGTTAAATGATGTTTAAGGACACAACAAAGATTACAGGAGTTGTGAAGAATCAAGACATCAGTAACATAGAGTAATCTGGGTAGCATGGTCAACTGGACATAATCAGAAGAAATAATCAGACATAAAGTTATAGGATGGAAGCATGCAGACCATACTCAGACAACAGGTGAAAAGAAAGCTGGAAGATCTGTCCAGTAAAGATGTGACATTGGAATGGATTTGGCATGAGTAAGGCAGATTGTCTGCTCAGCATTAAGCTTCTGATCTGATTCTGTATCCAAGAGCACTAATGCAATCCATAAATGTAATTATAAATCAAAATGAAGGGGCTTATTTGACATTTATGTGATTGATCTCTACTAAATTCAGCACTGAGACACTGGGAAGTTTTAGAGAAGACTTACAATTGCCATTAAAAATTGGAAAACATCATGTAGTGAAATACTTCAGGAATTTGCTTTGCTTATGAAACAAATGTAAGTTCATAACCTCCTGTACAAGTTCCTCTGCAAATTATCATTACTTCACATGCCACTGGGTGCACTGTGTCACTCTTATAGTTCCTGGGTAGATCAAGTTCTTGGGGGGGGTCATTTACATCCTCATTTTTACTGTTTAATTTTGCAAAATTAAGTTAAATATTTTTAAAGAGAGAGATGAATTTTTTGATACAGACTACATCAGTATTTTTCAACCTATAGTACAGAACTATTATAAAGCATTAAAATGGTTATGTGTGTTAGAACTATGTTTCCTAACTTTCATTCCAACTTAAAATTAAACTTGTTATGTGGTACAGATCACGCCAGAATTTTCACCTCCAAAAGTGTAAGTTTTACTCACATGTTCAACCAGGAAAATCTGCTTATGTACCTACCAATAAATGTTAAGCTCAGGGTAAGGAATAATGAGATACTGAGTCAGATCACACCTTATTTACCAGTTATAGCCATTAAAATGTTCTATAAGTTTTCCATATCTGATTTTTTCATTTAAAAAAGAACCAAAAAATCTTAGTAATTACATGCTTCATAGTGAAGTCTAACCTATTATCATGTCTAATCTATTATATTGTACAGTGTGATGAGACCCTCAGCTAGAAGATGTTAGGAACAAGTAAGATTTATTTGAACCTACAAAGTTTCAAATAAAATTTGGATTTTTAAAATTTCAGATCATTTTACTACTACAGAAAATTATCTGAACAGAACACAAATTCAGTAAAATTAATAGGAGGAAAATATATTCTGTTTCATTCCATTATGATGAATGGCACTTTGCCTGGAATATGAGTCACAGAGAACATTATATTTTGAGTGTAAGACATGGCTATGCAGGAAGGAAAAAGAGAATAGTAATCTGGAGGATAAATTGCAGGAAGAACTAAGTAGAAATACACTGAAATTATAGCAATACTGCATGAAGAACCACTTTAAGACTAAGAACTAAATTGTATCTTATCAGTTTGAAAGGAATTTGAGTTAAAAGGCTCAAGGATTCTGACAAAGGGATGAATCAGATCTCAAAGTCTGACATACACTGCATGCATCTAAGCATTCTCAGTCTGGAAGACCTGGTTCTGGAAAGAATTTTCAGTAGAGGTTGGATGAATCATGGTCTGAGCTCTCATGACTCATTGAAAAACCTTCATTAATAATTGTAGGCACAAATGAACACAATACTAAATTAAAGCCCCAGCTGTCCCACATAACAATGAAGGATTAGCAGATACAGACTGGTCCAAAACAAAACTTTGAGGAAAGTGAAATGTGGGAAAAGCCAGAGACTCAAATTTGAAATGTCATTCACTTCTTCTCTGCAGTGGAGGGGGATAATATCACCAGGCTTTCATATGGCAAGCTGTGGTGTGACACACCAGGGTTGGTGGGATGGGGGGCTATAGGGGCCCTCAGCCTGTTGCCCTGAAGCATGCTGTGGACACAGCAGGAGAGTCAAAGCCTCATGGAGATGAGCTAGGGGCTCCTGAGGTAATAGCAGTCAACAGGGAACATCAGGAAAACACCTTGAGAGAAGTAAGGAGTGTTTCTCTGGAAAGGTGACATGGTCGACTGCCCAGCTGAAGTGCCTCTACATGACCTCATGCAGTATGGGCACCAAACAGGAAGAGTTGGAAGCTACTTGTGCTACTGGAAGGCTACTACAGAGTGGCCATTGCTCAAACCTGGTCGGATGAATCCTACAACTGGAGTGTGGCTATTGATGGATATGAGCTGGACTTCCCTAAAGCCATGAGCAAGATGAAAGCTTAAGGATAGGAATTAGAGATCAAGGCAAGGATTTGATTAGAGATCAAGGTTCCCACAAGGGATCCTTGTCATCAGAGTCTACTACAGGACTATTAGGAACCTACTGATAAAGAATTCCTTCTTCAGCTACAGGAGACATCACACTCACAGGTTCTTGTCTTGCTGGGGGACTTCAACCACACCGACATTTGCTGGAAGAGTAACACAGGAAGCTGCAGGCAATCTAGGAGGCTCCTGGACTGCCTCAACAATAATTTCCTCAGACAAGAAACAGACACTGCTACCCAGTATTGGTCACCAGTGCAGGCAAGATCATTCAGATCTCAAGACTGGAGGCAGCTTGGGCTGCCGTGACCATGCACTGGAGGAATTCACAGCATAAGGATCATGAATCAGTCAAGGAGCGTAGTCAGAACCCTGAATTTCAGGATAGCCAAATTCCAGCTCTTCAAGGAGTTAGTCTACAGGACACCCTGAGAAACGCCCTCAGGGACAAGGGAGCAAAACACAACTAGCAGATCTTTAAGGGCACTGTCCATAGAATGCAAGAGATCACAATCCCCAGGTGCAAGAAATCTAGCAAGGAAGGGAAGAAACAAGCATGGCTGAGCTGCGACATGCTGGCCAGACTAAAAGGCAAGAGAGAATTGCACAGGCAGTTCGTGCATGGAACGGTATCCTGGGAAGAGTATAGAGATGCTGCCCAGCTGTGTAGGGATGAGGTCAGGAAGACCAGGGCACAGTTGGAGCTGAACTTGGCAAGGGATGTGAAGAGTAACAAGAAGGGGATCTACAGGTACACCAATGAAAAAAGGAAGGTTAAAGAAAATATATCCCCCCTGAAGAGAAAGCCTAGTGAGATAGTACTGTACTGCGCCTAGCTCCAGAGCCCTCAACACAGAAAGGACATGGATTGATGAAGTGGGTCCAGAGGAGGGCCACAAAAATGATCAGGGAGCTGGAATACCTCTCCTACAAAGACAGGCTGAGGGAGCTGGGGTTGTTCAGCCTGGAGAAGAGAAGGCTCTGTGGAGATATAATAGCGACCTTCCAGTATCTGAAGGGAGCCTACAGGAAGTCTCAAGAGGGGCTGTTTGCAAGGGCCTGGAGACATAGGATGAAGGGCAATGGCTTTAAAGTAGAGAAGAGCAGATTCAGATTGGATGTTAGGAAAAAGTTCTTTGCCATGAGGGTAGTGGAAAAATGGAAGAGGTTGCCCAGGAGGCCTCATCCCTTGAGATATTAAAGGTGAGGATTGATGAGGCTCTGAGCAACCTGATCTAGTTGAGGGTGTCCCTGCTTACTGCAGGGGGGTTGGACCTTTTGAGGTCCCTTCCAACCCAAATCATTCTATTATTCTATAATTTGTAATGACATTTCCAACTTCTCTGGTCACATGTAAACATTTTATTGGTATTTACACGTTTTGGCAAAACAACAGTAGCAATGCTGGCATCTATTCTTCCCCCTCCACCAAGTAGTATCTCAGCTTCTGGTGGCAGCAGTTTTCATTTGCTCTTTTTTTTGTGGACTAGGGTCAAAAAGACCTCATCTGCACTGGAATCATCGGGTATTGCTCTAATCATCACCAGCAACTCTGTTCAAAAGCATGGACATCAGAAATACCAAATCATGTCAAGACTGGAATGGGGAAAGCGGTGGGCATGTCTATGTGACAGCAGGACAAAGCAGACAAACTGCCTGTGAACAATTACTACACTTTATCTGTACTGCTTGCCAAATGGAGGCCTATGAAGTGTCATTAACAGAATCCAGTCTTAATAAATGTCATTTATGCAGAGTATTTGCAGCCCCTGGTTTGACACATCTGTTACTGACATTACACAAGTCCTGCTTTGGGTAATTTTAGATTGAATGTACAGATACAGACTACAGCCAGAGCTGCAGATATTACTTCCACAGGACTTCTGGAAAAATATTTTTGGCAGCAATAACCTGGTGAAAAGATGCATCTAATAATTTTTACACATTATATATACTAAAAATGTTTTCTAATTCAAGTTTGATTTGTGCTATATTTAAATCTACTCACTTATGCTTTCAGTAACAAAGGAATCCCCTCCTGTGCTGCAACGCATTCTGCCAAAATTTTTTGTATGGATGTGCACATCTCCTCTGAATTTTGGCTTGGCAATATGTGAAGTGTATTACGCAGGACCTCTCTTGAGGCTACCAGTTTTAGTTAATATTCCATACAGATTTCCAATTTATGGCTAGGCCTTGATTTATCTGGCTTGATTAAATGCCCTATGAAGTTAATGGAAAGTTCCTATTGACCTTAAAGGAAGTTGATTGAGGCCTTTTCAAGCATCTGATTTGATCTGATATTAAAATTCTTTTCTTCCATCAGTGCTTTAGCAACTGTCACAAAGTACTGGATTGTTTTTTAATCCAGAGATCTGGAACTAAAAAAAATAATAAAAAAAAGCATCATGTGAGAGTCTGCCCCAGCTCCCAATGAAATCAGAAGCTGTTTCATTTACTGCAGTGGAAGCTGAGCAAGAGCTGAACAACAGAATTACATTTATTCCAGGATTTATTCCAGAAAGTGAAAACCTAATGTAAAACCAGATGTTTTTTGCCCTTTCTGGGCTTTTATTGAGTTGGAGAGAAGGTTCACCATTGCATAAAAATCATGAAATGCAATCCACTGATTTAGTTTTTCAGTCCTGTGAAACTCTCAGCATTCATCGTAAAAAAAAGAAAAAACATCTAAACCTCCTAAAACATCTAAGTACCTTATTAGTTCTCCATACCTATTTATCTTATCCTTCTCTGGTTTTCACAAGAAAACTGCTTGCTGTTTTCACAGGAACAAATTGGTGACATTAGCTGTAAATTTCCAGGGCATTCTGAACCATAAGGGCCATGTAGACTCTCCAGTTCTTCTGCAAAATCAGGGAATCATGGATGAAATTTCAAGTAACTTCTTGTGTGTTACTTACTATTCTTTATCTGACTAACACTTAAGTCTGCAAGTCATAATACAGTATTTTAGGTTCAACTGTGCTGGCAAATCTTGATACAACACTAGTAGGAAGAGAAACTTCTGCTTATGGCATCTAGTCTGTTTTGTGATTACAGGATTTGTGTTAATATTTCCAACTCTGTTCAGAAGAGTTAACAGTCAACAGATGAGAAATCTGTGCCTGCTGCTCACTGCCATCTGATTTCAACTGATACATACATGAAGTGGATGGCAGTACTATTTAAATATTCATCCATGCCCTATTTTCATTCTCCATACATCTCTCTCTACCACCTATAGTCTGAAAGACATCTGGTTTTATATCTCAAACTAGGCAGGGAATGAAGAATGTGAGCTAAATTTGCAGAGGGCATAAAATTCAGTTTGAATGTACCACCAAAACTCCAAGAGCTTTGTTTCATTCTGCAGTGGGTGTTGGAGTTTCAGCCACTGTCCATGCACGAAGCCACCTCCCGAGCCAGCTACAGGTGGCTTCTCATACTATGGGTTTCCAGCCTGCAGAAGCCACACCAGGGGAAGACATTAAAGATGCAAATCTAAGATGGGATGAATCACAGTCTGGAAATAGACACAACTCTTCACTAACATTAAGGAGAACACACAGTGATTAGCTCAGACCAGACATCGAACTTCCAGGTGATGTGTGATGAATCACTGTACTGGGTTTGCATGGCAAATTTGCTTTTTATGGAGAACTATGAAAGCTGGTGGAGTTCCACACTGTTCCACACTGTTCTTGGGTTTTAATTTTTATGAGCCAGGAGCTGTACACAGCTTTTAAGAAAAAAGGTATACAGATTAAGATATTATATAGAGAAGATCTGTATCATCCATACCAGAAAATGTAAACAAATAAATATAAATATATATCTTGCATATCCCACGGAGATAACTATCCTAGGTATATTTACCTTATCTCTTCACATGTATTACTTGTCAGGATATTAGCTTTTGCAATCTGCAGCATAAATTCTTGACTACTCTCTAGATAATTGTTCAGACAGATGTACTATAGAGGACATCATTGTTTCATATGCTGCACAAACACAATGGTGATATACCCTGTCTTAAAGAATTTTCTGTCTTAAAGATGTAGTAGGACACTGAATTATTGAAATGTCTGCAGAGCCAGAAAGGACTTCAAGAGGTAGTATAGTCCAACTCCATGAATTAAAGCCGGCTAATGTGTGTTTACACCAAACACTAAGGTATTTGTCCATTTTCTTGAAAAGCTTCAATGAAGGCAATTTTAAAGCATCCCTATACAACCTAATTTAACAGTTTGTATAATCAAATAATTAGAATAAACAAGCATAATTTGCAGCAAGGAAGATACAGGTTTAACATATAAAATATGTTGTAAGAATGAATAACAGCTGAGCGCTACAGTTTTATAACATCCATTCATGCTTTGGAAAATGGTTAAAACCTCTACCTGTAATCTTCTCTTTTTTAAGTGAACAAACTAATTCCTTAAGCTTGGCTTTAAGTTGGGTTTTCTAAAATGTACCATCAGAACAAAGTTTTCCAAACTAGTCTTTAAAAGGATCAAGTAGAGCAGAATAATTACTTCCCTTATTTGAAACATGACAGTCCATTCATCCTAGAATGACACTATTTAGTTGACTCATCTGTAAAATATTGCAAAATACTTCTGTTCCCACATACTTTTCTTCTGTACTGCTATGCAGGTGGTTATTTTTTACACAAAAATCTACAGTTTCTCCCTTCCTTGCCTAGGCTCCCTAGGCTAGTTATCCTCTTAAAGAAGAAAATTATAGTTGTTTGTCTAATGACAGTTTGGGGTAGGGGGAGGTTGTGGGTGGACACTTACCAGTTCCTTATCTCAGTACTCACATACTCAGACTTTGGTGTTTTATGATAAAACTCTCCATGGCAGGAAGTTAGGTTGGTAAGTCTATAATTTCTGACTTCTATTTGGAGCTGAATGCCTACCATTTGTCTTTTACAGACCTTGTAGTTATCTATGACATGATTGCCAATGCTTCATACATTAATTTTAGCTAATTGCTTGAGTAAAAGGAAAATCAATAATGTCATACTTCAGGTAAATGGCAAAATCAAGAGAGGAATTGCAGATTACCTACTGTTTGAGCCAGAACAGCCACTGCTATACATAAAGATATTGTCTCAAAATAATGAACAGATTTTAACTTATTGTGATTTGGCCAGTACAGAGCCTCATAGGTTCCCTGTGCCTACTACATGGAGCAAGCCTACCTTGTGCTTACTGCTGTGTGCACAGTTCACTCTGGTACTGGGAGCCCCACATCAGTTTTGCTGGCTGTACAGCTTTCTTTGTAAGGAACATTTTCCAAGCACAATACAAGATTGATTTCATCACAGCATGGGTTAAAATGTGAATGTGTCACTAGGGAAAGCCTGGATGGTTGGAGTGACAAGATACCTGAACCAAGACTCAGGAAAATAGGCTGTTTAGCATTGCTCAAAGACAGCCCCAGCTGGATGCAGGATGCAGGAAGGGGAAGCTGGGCCAGGACTGGTCCAGGGAAGCACGGGGTCTGTTGGTGCCAGGCAGTGTGCCACTGAACTGAAGGGAAGGTGGTTGTGCCATGTCATACTGAGCCATGCTGTGATGGGCCAAAATGGCCTGGCTCATGCCATACTGGACTGTGCCATGCCATGCTGTGCTGGCATGTCCCATACCAGAACGGGCCATCCCCAGCATGACAGGTTGTGATATACTGGCCCATGCTGGGCTGTACTGGGATGACAATGCCCACAATCTCATTAGCAGGCTGAGGAATGACAGAGGGAAGGCAAGGATGCCCCAGGAATGGTGAGCTATGCTGAAGGCAAAAGCATCTGTGTGGCAGTGTGACCCTTTCTCAGCTGCAGGCAATGCCATCGGACTGGCACCACACACCTTTTTACACTCCATTGCTCTTTGCTCTCCCAGTGGTAAAGGAGTATTTCTCCCCTAGATATCCCTCTTCCTAATGTCTCCATCCTAGACAGTATTGAAAGAAAGTGTTATTTGTATTGGGGAATTAGTTATTGAGATCAAGGGTGCTGGGATTTTTCTAGCTCAAATTGTTACAAATAAATAACTTACTTTAAAAGGTCCCTTCCAACCCAATGCATTCTATCATTCACTCAGTAAGGTCTGCACCTTCAGACAGAAAAGTTTTGAGAGAATTGTGTAAAGACAGCCTTTCCCCAAAAAAGATAATTTTCAATACTGGTAACCTAGGAGAAAGCTGTGATAACAGGATTCACTTCTGCCTGCTCCCTTGTAACTCAAGTTGCTGTAAACAGAAATCTGGTTTTTTTGCCCTGTCAGAAGGTCCTAAACCTAAGGAAACCCTGTTCTAACAGGGCTGCAGAGGAGGGCTCTCAGAGTCTCTTCTTGCATTGGTTTTAATGTCAGATACAAAAAGAAGTGAGCCATCTGCTGTTGATGCAATCCTCTTGGGGATGCTCTAGGACTCAGCAAGACATTCAGACCACCTATATACTCATCATGAGATGGGGCAGGAAGGCCCCTGGCCAGCAATTGCCATTTCCTAGCTATGAACCTCTTCAGAACCTTCTCCACCAATTGTCTCCTGTAGGGAGTGAAATACGCCTTACAGATCTGGCCTCCAAGACTTTAGCACATGCCTGCCAAGGCCAGACAAAACAGCCATTCCTTCTAAAAAGGATGCATCCAGAGGCTGTCTGGTTTCCTCTTTTCTGAACAGCACCATATTCCTATGTCTTGAGAGATTATATTTACTTAATGAGATACCCTCTTGCTATAATGCCCTGTTTTAAGTCATGGGTCTGCCATATCAGATGCATAAAGAATCTTTTTAACTGAAAAAAATTGCTCCCTTTTTAAAAAAGGTCCTGCTTCTAAAACTGCTTTGGGTTTTTATTTCCTTTTCTTCATTTATCTCCACGGATGATAAACAATCAGAACTCTGCTCCCACAGATTACATTGTATGCTTTAAAATCTTCATTTTCCATTAGAAATCCATTTCAGACATTAGCTCTACCATTGTTATTGTTGTCGTGTTTTGTTGTTTTTTTTTTTAATTCTGGATATTCACATAGCCGTAGGTTAGAAAGTCCTCCTATTATTTCTTTTGGTGAAAGTACGTCAAGTATAAGCCTTGTAGTAGGAGTCTTTTATGAGTCAGTATATAAAGACCAACTGAAAAAGCTATTCCAAATAGAAAAATCAGCAAGCAGTTACTAACATATTTGTCACTAATGAAATCAAAACAGGAACAAACACCAGCATACACAATTTTGTTTATCCTCCATTCAGAGAATCTGTTCCAGAGCCATCTTTTAAAAGCTTCTCCTTCAATTGTGTATGATAATTTGATACTAAAAACAAAGACCAGCTCTTGAAAGCATTTACACGTATGTATTATCTCTGCTCACATGGAATTTGCCTGGGCTAACAGGTTTAAATTAATGCTGGTGCTGAGGTGTTCACTGAACCAAGTCATACATCAGGTCAGAAAGTACTCCCAGATAGTGCTCCTGCGACCAAAACATATCTAGGTGCAGTGTTAAAAAATGAACCCTTAATGTGTGATGAGAAGAGATATTTGCAGGGCTCCTCTGCAGTCTTTGCTTTCCCTTATTTTTGCTAAGGTCATCTGGCATTTACCTCTTATTTTATGCTGGCAAGCTGTTCAGTTCTTTGACCAGTTTAAGGCTATGGTAATACTGTAGCATTGTTAATAACTGCTAAAGGCATTTTTAGGCAGTACTGCAGTGAAGACTTATGGGAAGAATAGAATGAAGAAAACGGAAAATAAGATGCAGGGAAGATGTGCTTACAAAAGAGAGGTACATTATGGAAAATGAAAACTGATTAGTTAAAACACTTCCAATAAATTGCACGCTCCTCTGCTCGGTCTCTCTAATACTGGAATTCAAATAAATGCTCACTCTTTTTTATCACTGTTTTTTAGGCATCAGCCTTTTACTTGTGAAAAGGAAAATAAGGATTTATCCAGTGCTTTTGCTGGGACTTTCATTCAGGGATCATGGCTTCTGCATCTCAATTCAATTTTGCTCTCATTGTAATCCATCTGTTTGGAAAAAGGTTCCTCTATTGTGGCACTGTGCATGAGAGAACTATTTTCTCATCCCCTCACCTCATCACACTCGCTACTTGTAAATTCTAGTTTGATTCTAGTTTGACTATTCAGACTTTATTTGTTGTGGGTTTGTTTTGTTGTGTTGTTTTTTGGTTTTGGTTTGCTGATTAATTTTTTTTTATAACAAATCTATGTCATTTGTCAAAATATTGAAAAATTACCTTATGAGTATTTTAAGACTTCGTATTTAAAAGGATAAGTCCTTGCGCCTTGATGTGCAATCAGTAAAACAAACAGTTAAACAAGTTTAATCCTAGAAATTTATCAGATTTTGTCTGGGACTAATACTGTTCAGAACCCAAATTCATCAAAATCTCAGCGATACTCAGATATAGATGAACAGTTCAAGACTGGAAATGTACCCAAGTGACAGACTGGAACTCAGAACATAATCCTCACTGTCTTGAATGGATGGGAAAAGGAAAGGACAGGTCTGGATGCAAAACTCTTCCTCTTAGACTTACTGAGTCTTCAGAGTAACCCCATAGTTTAACTGCAGGATTCTTTGTTTAAATAATTTTCAAGGGCTGGAATGTACACCTGCATTTCCCTGTCAGCAAAATTATTTTTGGCTCTTAGGGCTGTATGGCTCATTTGTTCCATTACAACTGTAAATCCCTTTGGAACAGAGTTTTCTCCTCTAAGTCAGATAGTTCTTTTCCAGTAAAAGCTCATCTCTGCCCTTTTGAGTACACTTAGTGAAGCTGTCTTGATGAAGGTCATGATGAGGTAATGACCATCAATGACACTGAGAGGTTCTCCCTTTATAAGCACCACTTACTATCCTTCTTTTCTAAGTTAGTTATTCTCCAGCTGTTTTATGGAAAAGATCTGTTTTTCAGAGTCTTGGATGTTGTGTTTAATAAAAGGATATAAAATGGGAGACAAAAGAAAAGAGAATATAGGAGGAATGAGTTCTTAATGCCCAGAGAGTTTAACCAGAATAGCACTTATCCTTAATGGGATATGTAAAACAGCTTGTTAAGAAGGTAGTCTGAGGAGAACAAAATGTGAAATTTTATCTGTGGTATAAAGAAGTCTAGAGCTAGTCACTAGAGATATCCATCAAAACTGATAAGAGTTCCTTTTATTTCTGTAGCTAGGTAGCTGAAATCTTCTCCTTTAGACATTCATAATTTCCACTGAAGTTAATGACTATTGCAGGACTATTGCTCATGTAAACACCGTGCAAGCTACACCAAAGAAGCATCTCTACCCAAAATCAGACAAACTGAAGTCCCAATTTTACATTCTCTGGCTTAATCTTGATAACCTTTCACAACTGAAATTCCCACTGCATTTATTTGCTAGAGTGACATTTAACTAAATAAGGTGATTTTTTTTCTCTCCAGTAGAATTTCCTTTTTTTTTTTTCCCCCTCCTCAACCATACACTCCATCTATATACACTCTATCTTAGCCAGTTAGCTAAAGCTTTCTCTGTTTTGGCCCCAGTACTTACTCCATGAAGATCCTTCAGAGCTTGAATCATTTGGAATGTGCAAAAATACACCTTCTTACTTTCCTCCTTACCAAAAATCCTACTGTCATCCAGACCTGCATAAAATGTGCCTCGAAGGGGACTGATTAATACTTTGAATCACTGTTTTAGTTACAATTTAATTTGGCAAATGAAAATTCCTGACTTGAATAATAAATCATTTTCAATTCCCACGTTTTGTTACTTTTCAAAAAAAGTTGGATTCTCATTGATTAGCCATTTAGTGATCATTTGCAGATGCATATAGCCTCTACACTGAAGTCTTCTTTCTGCTAGTCAGTAAGACACATTCTCTACATACACAAGCACTTATCTAAAATTACATATATTTATTCAGATTTCTAATTTTTATATTATATGATGCTAGAAAAAGGTAGTTGCTGCTTCCTAGAGTTGATTTCTTTTTGATTCTTGATTAGTATTAAGCTACATTTAGGTGCCAATTGAAATTCAAATATGATAAAAACATTTAGAATATTAAAGTAGTGTTTTATTAGCTGAATAAAATAAGGTTAAATTTCTAGCTATCAGAATAAAAAGGCTTGTCAAAACAAAATTTCCATTTAAATGTCACCTTATCTTCATAAACTGAATGATTATTCTCGGGCATTCCATCCTTCATGATGTTAAAGGTAATTTCATTTTAAAATTGGAGGAAAGTTAATTTCTCAGCCTCAGCATCTCAACCATAATGCACATCCACATGTGCACTGTTTACTTCAATAACTACCATACTTTGTATGTCTGAACATACAGAACAACCTTTACAGAATTTCAGTTGCAGTTTTGAGTTTCCTGTTGGTATTAATAGGAAAACAGGAAGCCTGGAGACCACAACTCAAGAGCTCCGAGTATACATCATGTTCTGATTGGCACCTATATTACTGTATCCATGGGCAACCTCATAGACTGGGCACAGAAATCCTCTTCAATCCTGACTTTTGCTAGACCTCACCTTTCCTTCTATCATCACTCCTAACAGTCATTCAGCACTTCCACCCTTTTTTTTTTTTTTTTTTTTTTTTTTTGCAGGTGTGTATCAACTACTTTTGAAGCACGTGGCTACACTACAGGAGCTTGCAAAGAAACTGGATGCATACAGACAACCAAGTCTGCAGAACACTAAAGGTGCAAGAGGCAAATCTCATTTTGAGAACTGAGACTGTGTGGTGGTGACCACTTGAAGGGAGAGATTCACTGCTAGACCTGAAGTCTGGTAGTGCTGTGCCTCCTTTCAGCCATGAAATAACTGTTAGAGAGCTCTGACATGTCTCACAACCTGAAGAAGTGGAAAGACATCCAGGGAGCAGCTGCAAAGTACAGGTGAAACTCCATCCCAAGTCATGGGATTACCTTTCCTTTCTCCTAGGAGGCAAGGGTCTTTTACAGACAACAGGAACAGTGCCAATGACATTGCCTGTGATTTGCTTATACCAGTAACAAAGATTATGACAGCGATCACATAATATTTATTATGAAATAAGGATTCACATAATATGATTTTATTATAGTTTCTATAGATATTTGTAGCTTTTTCATGGCAGGACTGTTTCATGCTGTGGAAATGACAGGATTTCCCAATCAAGTTTGTTGAAAATTTGCACACAAAACACTTGCCATCATCTACAAGCAGAAAGAGATTGGCAGGACAATGTTCTCTGTGGGAGCTACTTAATTGAGGAGCTGGCACCTCACCCTGAACTGAAATAGCCTCTGCTATTTCATGAGCATACTGCAAATACTTTCCTATTGCCCAGACTTCTCAGTGGGAAGGGACTTGGCAAGAAACTAAGGAGTCTCTGAAGAGCAGATTCTGTGATCTGTTCAGTTAAGATCATAAGTGTAGCTATTTTACTGGCAGGTGCTGATGGCTCTACTTGCCAGGCCAGTGTTGTAAGGAAATCAGGGATACCTGTAACTTTCAGACTGGTGCCTCTTTCTGGATAAACAAAAGATTTCTCACAAGTGAGAAGCTCTTCTTCCCGGGGAGCTGAGGCTATCAAATAATGAGCATACTCCCTACATTTGAAAAATGGTCTATATACGAAAAAGCTAAAAATAGTAAAAGTGTTTGCCAGTGACCCTACTGTGTTCCTACTGGACTCTGAACTGCAATTCACACACTGTGATACTGGAAGCTGCTTTCGAGTTGTGACAGCAAGGCTGATAATGCACTAGAAATAGATCACACTGGTAAAACATGACTTCTTTGTTTTGGCTAACAAATGTCTCACAGAAAAAGCAGAGGTTTTCATATGCTGACTTTAGAAGATAGTAACTATAACTACATGGTTTAAAGTAAGTGGGTGCTGTTATTACATTGGCCTAACAAAGACTGGGCTGGAGGGAAGGAGCAAACAGGTTCAACCATAGCTGAACAGCAGAATGTGAGGCATGTATTCCACTGGCTCATGCCAATAGGAGTGGGAGCCCCTAATGCCTTCTTTGAATGCACCCCAGAACTGCCACAAGTCACATATTCTAAACTGCAGTAGAGGCTGAGTAATAAAAATAAAATAAAAAAACTCCAAAATATTTGAGAGACAATTCTATGAAGAATTTCCTAATGCCAACTAGTATACAAGATACTATAAATAGGTTTGGATGTCTAAATAATTTTTAATCAGATTCCATATGGTGTTGTACAATGATTTACACTCACTTAAATACTCAGAGCTTTAGAGAGCTGCCAGCCCAGTACTCATCAGCACTACACTTACTGCTTTGCAAAGCATTAAAGCAATGCTTTTAGCACAACAGCTCAGTTACTTGATATTACTCCATTCTAGAGAGAAAAGGCAGATCATTCTTAAAAGAAAGAGACATACACAGTTGGTTTTCTGATTAATCAAAGTATGTTTAAATATCAACTACTGAAAAACAGCACTTTATTTCAGAGCTGTTCTCAGAAGTTAAGAATGATACTCCTGTGAACTTTTATTCAGACATATTTTAGAATATTAAACTATGGTTGAACATCTTACAGATCACTTTGTGGACATATATGTATATGGCAGGTCTTGCTCAGTGTTGACAAGCAGCAGGACAGTCACCAGCATCATTCTTGCAGCCTTGCAGGAAAATCCAAAAACCCAAGGAAGAATTTTCTCCTACTGATCAAGAATTAAACGGAAACAGATTTTGAATCACAGTTTGAGGGCACTAACAGTAAAAACAATTGCCAGACGCTGATTATCATATGTGGTATGTTTGTGTTGTCTTTGGAGAATCATACAAGAGAAACTGCTATTTCACAGCTTTGCTCTCACCTCTCGTTAGCACCTTGCAGTTTCCTAAAATTCTTGCTAAAGTATTTAATTCATAGCTACTCAACAAACACCAGACAAGGTGTTCTCTCACTGTACTCAGCATAATGCCACTCTAACATTTTAGTAGCTGGAATCTAAAATGACCTACTCATCCAGACACAAGAAATGAAGACCAAACCACGTCATCCTAGCTACTAACAAGGCTTACAGAAGACAAACTTATATCCCTGAAGACACTCAGGCATTACCCAGATTTCAGAAAGAGCTCAATGACTACACAGCTTTGAGGACGCAGACTCCTAATCCTTGCTCCTGAGGATTCTGTCTCATTTCAAAGGATACTACAGGTTATTTTCCAAAAGATGCTTTGGTCAAAAAACCCAGAAAGGTCTCCACAGCCATAAGATCTAAGACTGATGTTATCTTTTCTACACTGTCCTCTGTATTTTCTATCTGGCAGAATAAAGGGGCAAACTAAAATTTCCCACTGGCGTGGCAAGACAAGCATGCCCCAATGCTTCAGAAACCTCTGCCTGGTAAGGTGTGCTTTGGAAGTCACAGCCCACTTAAAGAAACAGTGAGGCAATTATGTGCCATTCCTAAAAGTCACTAATGGAAATCTGGTTAAGTGATATATATATATATATATATGATACATGATATGTGGATTATTGGCTGCAGAGAACCATTCTCCTCCAGAACTGCCCCTTCCATCAGCACAAATGCTTCTACATCCTGGAATCAGGACTCTCAAATACACAAAAATGTTATGTGGCCTCATACAGGATTCAAATAAGAGGACAAAGCTATTTGTTTAGCTCTCAAAAAATATTTTTACACCTTTCCTTAATGTAAAGTAATTTCCTAGGACAGACCAGAAAAAGATTTAATGATATACTGTATTATGCAACGATATACTATGCAGTATATATATTATGGTAAGTCAGTACTGCACTATCAGCCTGGTTTGATATATGAAAAATATATATGAAAAATACTGAGTCATCAGTTAGCAGGCTGCTTCATTGCTCCTGTGAAGGCAATTTATTTATTAGTAGCTGAAAATTCCAGCTCAAAAGCTTTGTTTGCCAGTTCCTGAGGGGAATACAGAGCCAAGATAACATGATGCAGTTTCTTAAGATCTCTGCGATCAGAGTCTTTCCAGATCCTTATGCATAGGGAAAGAAAACAGCAGCTATTGCATTGCTACTTACCTGCTAGTGACAAGCTGAATTTTTATTAAAGCTTTATTGAAAACCAATCTGCAGTAACAGTAATCAGACAGAACAAGTGACACTTTTATATACTATCACTAGTACTCCACATTTTGTACTGTATTCATACTGTGCACTACCTTATAACACAACTTGATGTGAGCACCTGTTCTTAATGAAACCAATTCAGTGGGAATTAGGTCCCTAACTACCTTTAAATACTAGCACATCTGAACCAAACTAGGAGAGATGCTTGGAGAAAAAGATTTGCCCCTAGTAAGGCTATATTGGCTGTGACCAATCAATCCCCTCCTTATTTTCCATTTGCCTTAGCATAGTTTTCAGGAGGATCTGCTTCATGATCTTGCCAGGCACAGAGGTGAGACTGACTGGCTTTAAGTTCTCTGGGTCTTCCTTTTCTCCCTTTTTAAAAATGGGGGTTGTTCTTCCCCTTTTCCAGACAGTGGGAACTTGCCCACACTGCCACAACTTTTTGAATATGATGAATATTCATTCACAACTTCACTATTTCCTTCAGAACCCATGGATACATCTAATCAGGTCCCATGGACTTCTGCACCCTCAGGTTTCTTAGGTAGTCTCAAACCTGATCTTTTCCTACAGTGGGTGGTTCTTCATTTTCCCAATCCTCATCTGTCTTCAGCATTTGCCAATAAAGACTGAGGCAAAAAAGTCACTGCATACCTCATCTTTTCCATATGCTGGGTAACCATGTCTCTCCTTTCTTTCCAGAGAGGGCTCACATTTTTCCTCATCTTTCTTTTATCACTGATACATGTATATACGTTCTTCCTGTTGTCTTTGGTGTCCCTGGGCAAATTTAATTTGTTCAGGGATCAAATTTTTCTAACCTAATCCCTGGCTGCTCGGACAACTTCTCTATTTCTCCTAGGCTAATTGTCCTTGATTCTGTCCTCTGCAGGCTTCCCTTTTATGTCTGAGTTTGTCCAAGAGCTCCTTGTTTATCCATACAGACCTTCTCCCTTTTTTGCCCTACTTCCTCTTGGCTGGGATGCATCACTTCTGAGCTTGGAGGAAGTGAAAATGTTGAGATGCTTTTAGGAAAATGTCATCCTGAAACATCCTACAACAACCTGGACATGCCTTATTCTTTTGGAGAATTGGGATAATGTATTATAAACCATAGGTGACCAAATGGGAACAAGTTAAACTGATAGTTTTACGTTTGCTTTACGATTTGTTTTTAATTATCTAAGACAAATTATTTAAGTTTTCTCTTTTCAAATGAACGTGACAGTCTTTAAAAATCTTTTTTTCCTTCACATACCATAATACCTTGCTGACCACTCTTTTCTTAGTTCAACTATCAATGCTACACTTACTCAAAGTTTAGCAGAATGTGTTTTAGCCAGATGCAGAGGTTGTTATAATAGGGAAATGTGAATAAAACTGCTAAAATAGGAAATATGAAGAAATAGGGGTGAGTATTATTAGTAACAATACTCTTCCAGCTGCAGGATGCCACATGGAGCACGTGCACAATGCCCCCATCTTCCCCTTCACTGCAGCCCTACCAAAACTAGGTAAATACATATTGATCTACGTATCTGTCCATTATTCCTAACCTAGGCTGGGAAATGTACAGTTTGGCAAGTTTCTGAATTTAGATTTTACATGTTCTGATAAGACTGACAACAATTAATGTTTTTAATAGCTCATTATGCAAACAAGAATCTGTTTTGAGCTTAGAATTAACTATTCTCTCAGTCACTGCTTCAGGCTCTCTTCAAATTCAGGATCACACCACTGCATACACAAAATATGCCTGTCATTTTAAGGATTTTTGTGAAAACCTAACAAGTAGACTACCTGAAAACAAAACAAAATAAAACAAATCTAAAAATCAGTAGAACACCTCTCCCTTATATCACTTCTGCTTATTCCCCATCCTTTAGAAAACTGTAATTTTGGATCACTGAAAAATCATGCCAGCACTTTTTCAAAAGCCTTCCATAGAAAGACAAGAGATTTAAGATGGCTAAGTCTTTGCTTACTTCAATTAGCATTTAAATATTTTAATCAACAAAACAAGACAATAGGACCAGGCTAAATGCCAGCTCCCCGAGAGCCACACCTCTCATAGCCTTAGTTGTACTGGTGTGTAACTGAAAAGCAGAACAGCAAATGCCCATGACACAATCTGGGAGCTGTATAAACTTAAAATCTTTACATTCTATGGCAGCAAAAAGAGTAACAGAAAATTAATAGCAAGAAATGCTTTCCTGAAGTCTGGACTGATAGTAACACACTTCAGATGCTGGTGGCAAATCCAGTAGCCAGCAGAAACTGGCCATGTGACCTGGAGCAGTTAACAACACTAATATTTAATCCCCAAAACCATACTAAGGGAGAAAAAACCCAAGACTCAATGTTTGCTTTCCCATCACCACACGGTAGATGAGCATATTGCAAGTGTTTATGCTCAATGAATAGCTAACATTAGTAAGTTCAGCCTGCACCTTTCAGTGCAAAAGGAGAGACAGAAACGAAAGAGTAATTGCTAGAATTCTTCTACTAGAAAGCCAATCTGGAAATGTCTGCTTAATTAGGTAGTTATTCGGCCATCAATTCAGTGGTGCCTGAGAAACCTACTTGCTATTTATGGCAAATATATGGCAACAAGGAAAAAAAATCAAGTATTCATAAAGTGTCTTCATGAACTACATAAGAGTAAACTTTAACAGCAATACCCACATGGAAAATACTCCACTCAGCTCTTCCTTCAGCTTCTTGGCAAGATTTCAAACAAATTCTTTCAGGTTCCTTTAACAAATCTGTTCCTCTTACCCTTAGTGAGTGAAGTAAGCACTCCTTGTCGACAGAGAACTCACATTTTCTGCAAGTGTTACCCAGACATGATGAACTCATGCAATACTTCATGCAAGTTCTGCAAAGTCAACTATGGCCCCCACCCACGAAAGTTGATGAAAAGCCAGTTTCTGATGAATTTCAGATGATAACTTCTTCCATAGAGGCAGATGTCTGGGAGGAAGATAGGCAGTTCAAAACCAACTGGTCTTCACATGGGGCACATTTATAATCCTCATTAAAAGAAACATTTGGCTGTTATTCCTGAACATTCTCATCATGCCTCATCAGATTGTCCAACTAGTTCTGCTGATTGGGAAATCAAAAATATTTTTGCTTAATAGCAAACTACAGCTGTGTGCAGCAATGTGTTCATTCTCTCATGATAGTCAAGGTATGTTTTCCTGCCACCCATACTGTGTTTTGCATCTTGCCACATTTTTTTTCTAAACCAGTGATCTGGTAAAGCAAAGAGATACCTGCATGATCCCATGCTGAACCACAGCCCACAGAGCATATAGTTTTATCAAGCTACTGATAAATCAGTGACTGGTCAGTAACATCCCAAAAACCACTCCTAAATCCTCCAACATTCAAAGCAAATAACAGAAAGGGCCCATCTTTAAGACATATATATTTGTAAGAGATTAGGGAGCCCAGTTTCAATACAGGGAAAACAATTAATTCTTTGAGGGTTTTTTAAAAAAAGATTTTCTTAGCCCCAGAATCTATTTCTCAGTGTAGAGGCCCTATCACAAACTAAGTTTTGCCATATGAGATGTAAAGAACCAGAGCTGCTGCTCTTTTGTCTTCCAATGAATAATGAGTCTCTCATGCTGAGGATTCCTTCTAAATCTGGGAAACTTAGAGTTTGTGTTAGAAAAATACAGCAACATGGTTGACTGAGCTGCTTCAAGCAGCTGCTTACTTCAGTCTATTATTTTTTGTAATTTTTGCATCTACTTATGTCCACTGATAATGAAAAGGCACCAGTCATCCTTGCCCAGAATTTATGATGGTGATATTTGCAGAGGGTCCTGACCTAAATGTTTCTGTGTAGAGGGATGTCCAGCTCATACAGAACTGGAATATTTGTGCAGCATGGAGAGATGGACTGGTGACAGGAGTGATACCAAAACAACAATGTAAGTGCAAACTTACCATCTGAAATCTGTCTCTTATTTTGCTAAATAAGAGATTTTGGTGTAAGTCCAAGCCACTCTCAAAACTGAATGTAAAGTGGTTGCTGACATGCCTGTGTATAGGACAAAGTCTTTACTGATATCATTCTGGTGATTAAGGAACAGAATAACTTTAGGAGGGGAAAAAACATGACATGTTTCTAAAAGTAAACAATTAAAATAGTCCTAATGCTTTCAAACAGTATTGGCAAGTGACTATCCTAGATGGTCTTTTCTCCAGCTTCTGCAGCAGAAAGAACAGCTTTAATAAATAAAAATAAATATAAATTAAAAAATATTTTAAAACCCCACAACCAAACCCACAAAGAATGCAGTAACACTCTCATACAACCATTACCAGTTCCTCTTCAATTTTCATGTCTGGATGCTACAGACACAGTAACATTTTTATAGTTAATCTGTTCTTTTCTCTATAATCTGCATCAAAATGTTGTTTATCCTTGGCACAGTAATAGCTCTGTACAATGAATATGCAGAAACAGCAAGAACAGTGCAGGAATTCAGCAGTACTGAGGAAAATTCTAATCCTACTAAATTTGGTAGTACAAATCTCTTATGTAACCTGGGATTTAGAGGACAGTCTGATCACCTGGGAACATTAGGGTGTTCTTCTCAGTACACTGAAGAAAATGGCAACTGTCCACTACAGATTTTTAAATTTTTTTTCAATGCATATTGTCTCAGGAAAGGCATCCCATGCTAGCAAGAAATTTTTAGTATCAATGAAAATGCTTTTATATTACAACTCCATTACACTGAAGGTATAGATAAGTTTAAAAGCTAACTTTTAAGGGCTTCTTTTCTGTGGTGCACCTGAGAGGTGCAGGAGAGGGCTTGTGATCTAAAGTTAAAACAATGGGTGTCCAAACCAGTGCTCAGAAAACAGGCTTTTCTAAAAGTTGTCCAGTACCTTGGCAAGTTTTACAGATCTCGGGAACTGAACCTCTCAGCAGGTTAAGAAGGTTTGAGAGCTACAGATTGACAATCCCAAGCATATACAAACCTCCAAAACTACAAATCACTCTTTGTAACCATTAATTTAAAAAACCAGAGAACCGACACAAAAGCTGCCCTCCTTTTCCAACAAAAATGCATTCTAACATGCAGCTAACATGCAGCTGCTCAATAATAGGACAGAGGTGCATAAAAACTCTATTCACAAAATAATTATTAGAAAGGATTATATAATTTAAATACCTGATGTTCTTAAATAAGTTACAAATGAGGTAAGAGTTCATTCAGTGCCAATATTAAGAGTAAATATTTAAATTAATATTTTAAATATTCATTATGTATTCAAGAATTACCCAGTCAAGCTTCTGCAATAGAGGTATTGGTAAGATTTAGGAAGAAAGATACAGGAAGGCAAGAAAGATTTAGGAAGGCAAGTTTTATTCACAAAATAGTGAGAATCAATCTTCTAGAACACACCCATAGGCTCTTCACCCAATTTGAAGAGTATTGGACAATCTGCCACCTGAAAGTGCCACACCCTCTGCTGACAAGCACCTTCTGCAAAAATTGAAGCCAGTTATAGACATTTTCTTTACATCCACACAGAGGATATGCAATAGAGATGTACACTAGGATTAGAATTCCTTGATATGTTTGGAAACACGTGGCCACTACCAAGTGGAAATAAGCTTGCAGGCTTCCAGCTATCACCAGCTAGTCCAGGTACCTCCATTCAATTAAGGTACGTGAAGCTTTTAACATGAAAAGCAGCAGCATTTCTTTCTTCTTTTGGGGGATCCAGCTCATTCCACTATTCTGACAAAACTTAGTAAATTTAACATGCTGAAAAGAATTACCATTTTAGCAAGTACAAGATGTCAAAACATCTGCAACAAAAAAATTTGTTTTCAACTATTCAATACTGGCTAGTTAAGGGTGTCAGAAAATGTCAGGCAACCCTTTTAGAGGGCTACTTAGAGAACAACCACACCATGGCAGGAGCTAAGAGCAAATAAAATCACTATATATCCAGTATTATTTATTTTCTCTCACTAACACAGAGAGAACAGCAATTTTTCAGTCTCAATTAGTCATGCAGCTGTCTCAGTAACAGACCTGAGAACAAAAGAGAACCGAAAACCGACTATCTATTCACAGGGAAATTTCCACTGATAGTTTTTCTGTTACAGTTGAAGTTGCAAAAGCATACCAGCTTGCCAAGAGGAGGTTGCTGGGAGAAGTAAACACTTAAATAGGCCTAGTTAAACCCCCACGGTGAATTAAGAGTACCATTCTTTTCCCTTAAAATGCATGCAGCGAACACTTCTTACTCGACCTAAGAAAAATTGTTCTCTTTTGTACAAAATAACAACAGGACAAAAGAAATGTAGAGCCATGATCAGCCTCTCACTTTTAGAGAGGCTCACTTCATGTCTTAGATCAAACCAATACTTAAGAGAAGGCAGCCTGTTTTGATCTTTCAAGGGTGACACATACATAAGCAAATACATCACAGAATCTGAGAGCCAATTTCAAACCAAGTATTAAAGAGCCAGACTAACATGGGAAATTATGAGACTGAGATGTGGCATTAGAAACTGATGCTCATTATTTTATTGCCTTGGGCCACCAGATGCCATATGAAAAGCCTCCTTCCTCAGAGGCTAATAAAGGAATAGCTAGTCAGCCTTCCTGCAAAAGTAAGAAATGGAAGAGTAACACATTAGATTTCATTACTTTTAACAGTTTATGATTGAACCAACTGTACTGCCAGAAGTAAGAAAATCCAAGAGCATAATTGCATTAAAATCTGAAGAGATGAACATCTAAGAAGGAAAGACATAATGGTTTGGGGTCAGAATAATTACAAATACTCATAAGTATAGAATTAAATGAAGATACTACTTTAATGAGGTGATACAAGCTGATATTTTATACATCTATAAAACACTACTATAAGAGTAGGAGACTCAAGGATACAGCAAAAGAATAAAGTGTTAATTTTCAAGAACTGCGTTATGATGGTAACATAGTTTCAAACCTAGCCACTAGAATTATATCCTCATTCACTATAAACTGTATCAGCTTCCACAAACCAATTCTTCTGCATATCATTAGTGCTAAAACAAAAAAAATCAATTAAGTGCATTTCTAGGCAAACAATAAGGCTGTCTTTACCTCCTGTTTCATTTCAAGTGAAATGAAACTTATCTTCCAGAAAGTAATATTCACAAATAAATTGAGAGAAGTTACTGTACAGAGAAGTTAAAAGTTGATAAAAAGACTAATCGATACAATTAGACAGACGTTTGCTTGTAGTTCTTCGTATCCAAGACCTTCTTGCCACACATTGAGCAGATGCCTATAAGCACACAAAAGGTGTGTAAATTATTTTAAAATCGTAAGGTTTTCTTCAAAAAACAGTTGCCATGTCTTTGTAAAGACCATTTTTCCAAAAGTATTTAAACGAGCTCTCAATGACATGGAGCATTTTCTCACCAGACATTGTGAATTCAGAACTAATAATAACAATTTGTAATACAAATTAGTATTTGCAGCATATGTGTAATACTGCCACTTAAAAAAAAAAAAAAAGCTATTTTGAGAGTACTATGGTTCACATCACTGCCCAAAGCCTCTGTAATTTTATGGAATACTGGAAGAGAGCCAGAAAAGGCTCTCATCTGGGAGACAAGTAAAAATGGTGATTAAACTCATTCAAACTATAAAAACAAGGCATGAGATGGATAGGAAGTAGCTAAACTAAGAAAATACAGGCACCAACAAACTGACTCCTAAGTATGAAATTCAAAGGTGTGGACCTTCAGACAATTGACCAAGTTGAGAAGAACATGTTTTTACAGAAATATATAGAGTAGCAGAAGTGACAAACGATGGACACCAAAACACTTGAGATCTGAAGTGCAGATGACCACTGATGTCCCAGAGGACTTTGACCTAAACACAAAGGAGTAACTCCAAAGACTCGAGTGGCAAAAAGTACACAAGCTCTGCATGGGCAAAGGGACAGGTTATCTCCACGTTTCCCTCTTCTTCTAAAGCCAAAAAGGGCACTTGAACTTTTGTCTGGTAGGGAGATGTCTCATTTTACAAGACCATCCATCAGCAGACAAAAATATGTCAAGTGACATGTTCCTGTTAATTCTCTCCAAATATTGTGCTTTTATATATTGACACCATGTGACTGGACCCATAGCAGAGTTCCTTAGGAAAGAGAACAGCAGCAACTGTGCCACATGATTCACCTTGAGGAGCAAAATGCAGCCCACAGGCTGTTCATTTCAGATACTCAATTTCAGGGTAATTACCTCTAGATTGCCTCTGAATTTAAGATATGTAACTGAAACATGAAGCCACAAAACTGCATTTGCCTCAAGAAAGACACCACAACTGCATCTTTGGTGGTTAAAACTAGAGTCTAATGCACCTCGAGTTCTGCATTTTTATGAACGAGATTCATTGTGGAAGGATAGGAATGCTGAAAACAAAATATCCTGAAGCCCACTCAAACCAGACATAGGTTTAAGAAAGAGAATAAAGTTCTACCATATGGGATTCAGGCAGCCATCTGGTGAGCAACTAGAAAAGGCAACCCTCCCTCAGCAGGCTGCTAAACCCCTGACTCAGTGACACAGTATGCATTTCTAGAACAAATTAATAAACAAAATTTACTACTGGTAAATTGTAACTCTACATCTAACAGTTGGTTCACCCCATTTTTATGTGCATTTTTATGCTACAGTATCAGTAATGTAACTGAGCTCATGTTGCTTTTTTTCCCCTCCAGGAACTAAAAGTTTCAGCCCTTCTGCTTACCTACTCAATGTCACAACACTAGTAAAAGTTTCACATCCTTAAGGCTCTCCAACAAATTTGCTTCAAATGTATTTTTTTTTCGCCTCAGGAATTTCTGAACAGTTTTTAACAATATTTAAGGATTATTCAGAATATGTGAGATAGGAACTCAAGGTATAAGCAGAATTTCAGTGCAGTCATTCACACATAACTTGTAAGTACAGAAAGATTTTATGTATTAGGTATCGCACAATGCAGTATCTTGCTTTCTAGGAATGACCATTATATTCTACTTTTTCATTTTTCAGTTTCACCTTATGCCAAGCTTGGCACAGAATGTATCAAGCATGTTCACAACTGGTCCAGAGAATTGACCTTTCAATGGCTGAACCACTGAATGTGTAAGAATACAGAGAGATAAAAAACAACCATGAGCATCATTTGGCTTCAGAGATACTTTCTTAACTGATTTTACAACTCAATTTCCTTTTTCTATCTTTGCCTTTTATTTCCCAGGAATTCTAATTCAATTAAGCCAGACTATCACTTTACCAAGATCAGAAGTTGGATTCCTGGTTTTCTGTGGGTTTTTGTATGGTTGGTTGGTTGGGGGTTTTTTTGAGGGGTGATGTCTGGGGTGTTTGGTTTTTGGTTTGGGGATTTTTTGTTTGTTTGTTCTTCTTTTGGGTGGGTTTGGATTTTTGTTTGAGAGCACAGTATAGCTTTTCAGAGTTAGCTATTACAAAAACAAGAGGAAAGAAGAGTATGGAAAAGGGACTGCAACAAGCTATCGAGTTCTACAAAAATCTAATTTTTAAAAAATCTAAGATAAACCCAAACTTGCTAGAGGACCATTGTCTGTGCAACTGCCAAGATTAAGCTCATTGTTATTCTTCCAATTCTATTACTTTAGGTACCAAAACATTCTAAAAGAAGCAGAATCTTGGAATTACTTAGGTGGGAAAGGAACTCCAACTCTCTGGTCTCACCACATTCAAAACAGCCAAATCAGATGAGGCTGGCTCACAGCTTTTCAAGTCAAGCTCTGAATACCTCCCTTAAGAGATTCCAAAACCTCTGTGGGTCCCTATTATTTGACTATTCTAACAGTGAAAATTGCTTTCTTGCATGTGATTAGAATTTTCCACATTCTAACCTGTTTACATCATCTCTTATGCTATTACTGGGAACCTCAGAAAAGTCTGACTCTGTCTTCTCTGCACCTTCCTAGCAGTAGCAGAAGAAAGCAATTAAATTTTATCTCAGCCTTCTCCCTGTAAGGTGAGACCAGTTAAACAGTTCCACTTGCTCTCTGATTTCAAACCAAACTAGGATAATTTAGTACTTGGTACAACTCACCTTTTTTATAGGCACATCCTTGACAATAGTGAGACCCTGGCTGATGGACAGAACTCTTACAAATCCGACATATTGCAAATTTGTTCTTTCCATATGGATCAAACCTGGGAAAAAGAAAACAATTTTATTTATACGCCTTGAAAGAAAGTATTTCCTATGCCTCATCCTAAACAGTCTAATCCAGCTGGCATAGACAAGAATCTCCAGCAAAACTATAATTTAGTAAAGGGACATACAAGGATTATCTAACAGTGATTACAAAGGGAAGATTGTTAAGAAATACCAGAAGCTGCTAAAGGCCTATATAACAGCCTTGAAGAGTTACAGGAATAAAAAGAACTGAGGTAAGAGGACTCTAGCTTGTATACCTCAATAACCATTTATCTTTCAAGGCTCCATTTCAAGAGATTAAAACGAAAATATGCCACAAGGCATAAAGTCAGCAGAACTCAACAGACACTAAAGAGGGCAATGAGAGATCAAGACCGCAGACTCAAGAAACGACTCCCTCCTCAATTAAGACCACTCCTGACTGAACACATGCCTTAATTAAAAAGAACATTACCCCTTTAAAAAGAAGCAAGGAGTATAATTAACCAATGAGACTGGTGGTGATAAGTTAATAACCAGTAAGTGTAAATAAAGGTGGATCTTGATGCTTGCTAAACAGAGTAAATATTCAATAGCTTTCTGCAAGGGGTGTGCTAGCTTTGTGAATTTACCACCTAGCACAGCTTTCTGTACAAAACTGGAATAAAGAAATACCTTTAACTCTGTGTGCAGACAGGATTATTGCACATCAGGTCAACAGACCCCATTCTGGGACAACAACAGGCTGCACAAAATCTACAGAAAAGCTCCCACTTTCCCCAAGAAGAGAGGTTTTTTTTGTATTATGGAAAAAAAATTTCCCACATCCCAACGTAAAAAAAATAAATAATCAAACCTTAATGATTTTCATGAGAACTGCAGTAAAATAGCTGCCTTGTCTCCACAATTCCACACCCAAGAAATATGTATACATATGTATATTATTTTACCAAATATTGAAATGTCATAATACACACCAATTTTTTATTTTTTTAGGTATGTCAAGCAATTGCCCATAAATGCAGGAAACAAACAGCAGTTGCAGCAAACTGACTTTTATAGTCAAAATGAGCATGAAATACTCACCTTGCCTTCTTTGAGGTCAATGCCTTGTTCTCATTTAATTTGCGGCCCCCGCTTTCTACCAAAAGAATAAAAAAAAAAAATAAATCACAAATCAGTCAATTTCCCATTTCCAGGCATAATGTAAAAAGTTTTGTTTACTGCTTTAATCATATGCAAATACAGGCACAAAGGGACAAAGCGTATAGCACAGCATTAATGCACAGGACAACAAGAATACTTTACACTGTGCTTTGGGTATTGTCATTCCACATAGGAAAAAAAAAAAAAACAAAAAAACCCCGAAAAAGGCCAGGAGAAACAGATTCCTAATGCATTAAATTAGCATGGGATGGAAACTACAGGAGTTAAAAATTAACCTGATTGACTACTTCGGATGTTAGCCTAAAGATCATAAGACAGCTCAGGTGCCCAACTAGCTTTAAGATACCCGAAAACCAAGTGTTAAATCACTCCAGGATTACCTGTAGTGTTTCTTGCGCCATCCTTCCACGTATCGGGAGTGATCACCGTACCGAGTTTCTTCTCGCCTGTATAGGGGAACAGCACAAAGGAAAGGAATTGTAACTACGCCGCGCTAACGCTCACCACAGGCGCTGCCTGCGGGAGAACTTCAGCTCGCACACAGACATTCCCGGAGCCGCCACCCCCAGCCCGGGGACCTGGAGCTCTTTCTGCTCGAGTCGGCTCAGCTCATCTCAGGGGACACCCGGGACCCCTGAGAGCCAGGCCCAGGGGCCGGGGAACACTCACACTTCTCGCACACCATGGCGGCCTCCACCACAACAAACGGCCGCTTCCGGGTACACCCCGGTACTGACGCACCCGCTTTGCTTTCCGCTGCCGGGCGGTCCCGCGGGCTCTGCGCGGCTGCGGCGGTGACGCTGCGGTAAGAGGCGGTCGGGCCCCTCACGCCTCCCCCCTCCCCCCCAGCCCTCTCCCGCCCTCTGTGCCCGGGACAGGCACCGCCGAGCGAGGCCCCTCAGACGGCGGCTGCCGCGCCGCTGCCTCCCTGTTGGAGCGGGCGCGGTGAGGAGCGGCCCGGCCCGGCCCGGCGGCTGAGAAGCCCGGAGCCCTCCCTCAGGAAGCGGCCTCGGAGGTGTGAGGGTGGCGGGGGGCGGCTGCCCGCTCCCGGTGCTGTGTCTGTGGGCTTGGGAAACGCGTGGCGATCCTCTGCCCCCAAATACTCGCTTTCACCCCCAAAGTGAGTTCAGGGCTGTGCCCCGTGGGTCGCCAATGGGACAGCTCTGCCCCGGCCGCCCTCCTGCTGTCCGTGTGGGTGACGAGGGGGGTGGGTGTCTTTGCAGGTGCCCTGCCGGTGGGGAACACGATGAAAGAAGCAGAAGTCAGGAGGCTCCTGGCTGCCAACCTCCTCTCTGCCTTTTCGGTGGTTCTGACAGCGGTTGTGCCGGGTTTCTTCTGGGACGGGTTCACGGTTTTGGGAACACACCTTGCGTGGCTCTGTGTTTGTTCTGTTTCTGTTAGTACACTTAATATAATCTTGCACTTAGTCCTTAAGCCAAATCAGTGTCCTAAGAGAAGTTCACTTACTCACAAGGTAAGTTATCCTCAAATTGCTACCAGACAACATGGAGGGGTAGCAGATTTTATGACTGAAACGTTCAAATGTAAAAGAAAGAAAGAAAATGGGTTTTGGTGGTGAATTCTTGTTTTCCATGAATGAGCTGAGTGTAGCACCTTTTGAAATACGTTATCCAATGTTTTCATGATCTTAAACCTTCCCTGCCAGTAAATAACCTCTCCATGTGAGCGATTCTGTGCTTTTCCTATGTCCTGTCAACAAGGTGTTGTTTGTAGCCCCAGCCATTGATCTTCCACCACTTTACCTTCTGACAAAAGTCTGCATTAGTGAATGGCACCAGAATTCATTTCATAGTCCAGGACTGACCTTTAGTGTTATGAAGAAACACCTTTTTCATGTGTAGTTACAAGTTCCTAATAACTTTGAAAGAAAAGAAATAGTTTTTAGAACTTGGGACATACAAAGTAGGCTAGCTCATTTCAACTTACACGAACTTGGTAAATTAAAAAAAACTATCTGGAGAAGTGTCATAATGACAACATTTCCTTGAGTGATGAAATTTGCATACAGAAGAATCTAAGTCTAGGAGAAATTTTTGCTGCTACGTTTTGCAGTGGGAATAGTAAAGGTGTGAATCTAAACGAAACAGGTTTGAAGAGGGAACTTTGAGCAGCACACAGTTTGTTCAGGAGCAGGGGAACACACCAGCATTTTGAAGTCTGCACTCCCAATTTGCTGAGTCAGATGATGTGGTGATTCTTAAGCAGTTAAACATCACTTGAAAGCAGTAGCTCTGTATGCAAAGCATCTCTTTAGTTCTGCTGACTGAAGGGCATGTGAACTACACATCCTCATTATGGAAAGCAACTATTTTAACCATCTGGTTTAAAAATGAAGCAGGCTTAGTGTTGCTTCATGTGAGGTTTCATCCCAGCCTGGCATAAGGAATAAATATTAACAAAAAGTGTTCAAGTGAAATTATAGATTCCATTGGTGACCTGATCAGAACATTACTAACCAGAACTCTATGCAGTGGCTATAACATCCATCTGCTATAGTGAGTATAGCAGAAACTGTTGTTCAGATTCATAAAAACATATGTTTTGAAGATTTATAGAAAGTCATGGATATTTGTCAAATGGATTTAGAATTTAAGATGCCAAGTTCAAAATGCAGTGGGTTTTATTTCACGTAATTTTAAGTATTGTATTTGATTCTATTTGATTCTGAATCTTTTTTTTTTCTTTACACATTACATATTTTCTTGCTTTTAAAAATTTACTTTCTGAAAGACGCCTTAATCAATGGACATAACACTCGGATGTAAAACATGAAATGAAAAAACATCCAACAAAAGTATCTGTCATCTTGCTATTTTCAGTTATACTTTTGTATGCTTGCCTTATTATAACAGGGTGCATGAAAAAAGAGAAAGATATGTAGTGTGATAATTTTTAGTTAATTATTTAAAGTATTAAAGATGGGGAAAACTTTGGAAACATGCCATGCTATTCTACTGTGCTGTAGCTGAAACTAAAGAAATAGGTAGAATACAATGCTGTTGATAAGATATGCACTATGTTACTTACCTTTGCTTTTATTTAGAAACGTTATGCTGACATTTTATTGCTCTTTTCTAGATATCCAGATTTCTAAAATGCTGTATATACTTTTTCATGTCTTGCATACTATTTCATACGATCATTGTTCTTTATGGAGCACCTCTCATAGAGTAAGTCAGAAGACCTTGTCTTTCTCTCAACATTTAAGGGGCGATTGTCCTTGCAGATACTGATGTTAAGTACTCACATTTCCCGATACATTGAGAGTATGGGAGAAAAAGAGTGGCTGCTTTGAGGTTTTTTTGAGTTTATGTTGGTGGGTTTTGTTGTTTGTTTTGTGTTGTTTTTAGAAGCTGTTACAATTTTTGTATTTTGAGATGTGTTGTTCAAGAGACTTACAAACAACTCCTTTTACTTTCTGTTACACATGTTGGTACAAACATTTGTCCAAGTTTCATGTAGTCCTTTTTGCACATCCTGCAAATCTTTTATTCTTTTGTTATTTTTTATTTTTTAGGGATTATTAAAAAAGGGAAAGGAAAAAGGAGAGGCATGAATCAGCCTGCTTTCTGAGACATAAGTTAGTGACTAACAATGGCATAATGTAGTTTGATTCAATGGCTGCTTCTACAGCATCAAATTAAGAAAATAAATCACATAATGAAGTAAATATCCAAACATACTTCAGTTCAGAAGTAGTGTTCCCTATGAGGTATACTTGTGTTTTTGAAAATGTGGCAAGTATCAGACATTTTAAAATATTTCTGCATTTAAGTTTTGCTGAGGTAACAGCAGAATTCTTTCCATCATTCTTTACTGTTCTGCACAGTTAGAAGAAAATAATTTTTTCTTCTACATGAGGTTTTAAAAGCATGAAGTGCTTTCACAAGCTGACTTAGAGGGTTTGTTTTTCTTAAAATCTTGGAACTCTTAGAAAATGAGTAACTACCTCACTTAACTTTGTAATATGTTTATGTTGTAGGTCAGTGACTGAGACGTTTTTGTTTGCAGTTCTTTTGTCTACCTTTACTACTTTACAGTGCTTGTGTATGCTGGGACCAAATATACAAGCATGGATACGGGTGTTTAGTAAAAATGGGTAAGTTCTATTCTAAAGTTTCTGATTTTACCCAGAATAGAAATGGACAGGATTGATGTAAATTCAATATATCATGGGATTTGTTTAAAGAAAGAAAAACTTGCTGAATTTAGGGTGATTTTCATATGTATAATATCAGGCTTATAAAAGCTTTTCTGACAAAATTATTATTTGAAGACATTGATCTTCAAACTTGTGATGTGACACTATATCTTTCTTTATATGTGTTTGAAGTAAGCAGTGTTTCAGATGCACATTTTACTGGTGTAAAATTGTTGTGTAGTCCAGTATAGTGGCTGTCAAATAAAGGAGACCTGAGATGAGCTGTACAGGGAGAGTCTTGCACGTGATCCAATAGTACCTTTGTATATACTGCTTTTAAAGTCTGAACGAGTCAAAACAAACACTGTTTTAACAGTATTTTTAAATTTAATGTAATAGTGAAAATGATACAGAATTTGCTGTGGTCTTAAGTAGTCTTTACCCATACTTTTTTTTCAAATTTCAAAGCAAGCTGTTTTCTGTGTCGGAGTTTTCAAGCACTTGGTTTTTTTTAAAGCATATATTTAAAGTACTATGAGCCTTTTTACCTCATTTGCACCTTGGTGACAGCCGTGACATTATTATTATACAGCCCTATCCTTGACACATGCTTAAATTGAATAAAAGTATGGCATTGTTAAGGCAAAACAAATCATTGCTCACTCATTTTGTAATTTTTGGAGGTTTTACAGCTGGAAAGAATAGAAGTAACAGATGTTTGACAGCAGTCTGTCTGTTTTGAATGCCTGTCAGTTTCTTTTTTTCCTAGTTTAGATCTTAATGTTATTTCAGCACAATGATGGCACAGAAAACAGTTGTCTTGTTTTGACATTTTTGCTGTGGCAACTTGTATGTACTTCTTATTAGTGAGCCATGTGAAATAATCTTGTGTTTTTTCATGTTACACTGGAAAAGTTGAAATGTCATGCTTTTAGGCACAAGTTGAGTACGGACCTGATGCAATAAAAGTTTATCTCTAACTTATCCATGTAGAATGAGGTGGGACTGGTTGAACAGAGTAAAAGGATGGTTAGGTGAGCTCAGCACATCTGTCTGCCTGGAAGGAAGAGTTTAGCAAATAAATTGCACTGGAACAGTAAGCTGGAGAGTCTGATCAAATGTATAGCTTAGTATGAGAAAGGAATGTATTTTTAAAAATACCTGAATGCCATTTAGACTTAAGTCACCACTGGCATTAATTTTTGTTACTCTTATTTTCCAGTGCATTATTTATAAGATCAAAATGTGTCTGTGCTGTTGTCTTTGCAGTAAGACAAAGATATCTAGAAAAAGAAAGTTTTATCTTGAGATGCAAGTGTAAATAAGTAACAGATACCCAGCTGTTGCTCTGGATAGCTTTTTGCTATATTTTTGGTGGTCTAGTGTGAAAATATTGAAGCACTTGATGTCATAGGTCTGTTCATTAAGTTACCTTTAGGTAACTTGTATGTTATCTATTGCATCATAATAGCTATTGTACAACTGAGTCATTCTGGCTTAAATATTTTGGGGATAATCTTGCAAAGTTCTTACTTTTTTTCCTGCAGAGATGCTTTGCTTCCTCTGTTTCTGCTTGCAGCACTTGAAAGCACAGTCACTGCCAGTAAAATCATTTCTAATAAGGTTGCTACAAGATCAGTCTCTAAGTGCTCATGTCTCTAGGAGGTGGATTATATGTTCTATCTCATGGTAACATGTGATCTGTGACACTGCAGGCTTATTGCTTGTATTATAAAGTTTGAGGGTTTGGTGGAGTGAAGGTGTTGGTTGGATTGTTGAGGTTTTTTGTGTACATGAAACACAATTGAGGCTCAGAGAGAAAATTGCACATGCTCCACATTTCACACTGAGTACATTTTTGAGCTGGAGGCATCAATTTGATGGATCTAATAGATTTATTTTTTTTTAATTACTTTATTTTTTTAAAAAATTAAGCATTTTTTCTTACTGACATATTTATGTACATATAAAATATGTGAAAAAGAAGCTTGTGTATTCTACATCATAAAAACTTCAATTCTGTGTAAATAGGGGTCTTTGTACTAATTCTGTGTTTGGGAAGGGGAGGGTCCAGGCCAGCTATCACTGGACTCCATATTCTGACATCTAGTGTTGTGACCAATATCATGACACTGATCATATGCTATCATGTCCTGGTGTAAGCAGATATGAGGGAAATAAAATTTACAAGAAAGGGTTATCTGTACTAATGAAGGCAGGTTACTGTTTTTTAAATGGCTTTTCAGTAATAGTTGGCTGAAATAGCCACCTGCATACAAGCCTTTAAGAAATCAGCTTTCAGTTGCTGATTTTTACTGCTCCTTAGGGAGAATGTTTTTTTCAAATCACTAGTCTGAGATGAGATATCACCTGGGTAGAAAACAGATTTTATTTAGAGCTTGCAAGAAAATAGTATAAATTCATAACTAGGGCTTCCTTAAGTTTTCATTTCACCTATTTTATCACATTTGTGAAATGCATACTCTTAGAAACTTAGAAATATCTTTCGTAAAGCTAGGCATCATCAAATACTAAGTGTTGCTTAGCATTTCAGTCTTGATGCAGCCCAGAATTCCAGATCTTGTCTATCCAGAAGCTGTCTTAGTAAATTTATTTATGCTAGCCAACCTCTTTATTAAAATATTATTTAAAACAGAACTAAATGTATTGCATTATTTAAAGGGATCAAATTACTAGAGGATTTAAAAGGCGTTTTTGCTAGTAGTGATCATTTATTTTCTTAAATACTGCTAGTTTTGCCTGCAGAATTTTTTTAATTGTAGTTTATTCATAGTTAAGAAGTAAAAAAGTCTATAAAAATAAAAATTTATAAACATTGCTGCGGTTACTGGCCTCATGCAAATGAGGGGTTTATGTGATGGGTTTAATATCTTAAAGTATACCTGCAAAAATCCTCTTAGGTGACATTCTGCAAAGAAAAGAGAATAGCCCAAGTGTTGTTCCTCCGGAATTATGTTAGGCACCAAGTCGGGTCATGTTAGATTGGCTACTCCTGTCTGTACTGCAGAATGGTTGAATTAGAAGTTCAGATGGCTGCCAAACTACCAGAGGCTGCTCTTCACGTGGATGCTGTGCCTTGATCATTCTCTTGTTCTGCTTTGGGACTCAGACTGATATCTCCATATGGTGCTGCAGTATGTGTGTGGATGTCCCAGATAAGATGTTTTGTGGAGTGTAATTGTACCTCAGTTAGTGTATCCTGCTGGCTCTTTCACTACTTAAGGGCCGTAGTGAATGTTCTCTTCCCCATGCTGCCTAACAGCTCTCTGCTCAGTTATTCAGCTGCTGAAAATAATTTATAGGACTTTTCTATGTGCAGACTCCCAAATAATATTGTTGTTAAATCATAACTTTTCCCTCTTAAAAAAAAAAAAAAAAAAAACAACAAAACAAACAACACCTCAAGCTGATATGATTGTGGATTGGAATGGACTCTTCTAAGTTAAAGGGATGGGGGGGGTGGTAGAAGAAACATTTCTGCTCAAAATGTCAGTGTTTCACCATAACTATTAAAAAAACGAATGACCTTTATTTTGCAAACTATAAAAAATGCTTGCTTTACACTTGTGAGCTTCTTGGTCAATAGCAAAGACCAAGTCAGGTGTGCTTAAAAATAAAGTAAGAAATTTTAGACTCTTCAAAACATGGTATAGGGTTAAAGCCTTCATGTCGTGCAACCTAAAAAGCACATGTGAAGTTAAGAGTTTACTATCCATCTAGTCCTCTAGCCATAAATATACACATCTTTTTTCTTCTGTTAGCTAAATTTGGATTTGTGTTTATAATTTGCGATGTAGCAGACTTAAAATTCAGATCTCCTTCCTTACTGATTTGGAGCAGGGATTTCAACATGGTTCTCCTGTCTCAGAACTGTGCCCTACTGTGTTCTGAACAGCTGCTGTTCTTGTTTCTTAATTAGTACCATGTACTCAAATCTTCATGTCTTGAGATTAGGAAAGTAATTACTTGGTAGACTGATGATGGGCAGTAAATGCTACTTTATTAAACAGAAACCAAACTTTTTCAGAACTTTAATACTAGTGGTTGAAGGTAGGAATTGAGAAGCAAAGTCATTAACATCTCTTATTCTTGGCAATGCAAGAGTTTTTCAGTGTGCAATAAATTCATCCTAAAGAGAGTGACTTGAACTTGGATGCAATGTTGCAATGTGCAGGTTACATTTATTTACAACGTTTCTTTCCAGCTGATGGGAATTTGCTTTGAAATATTCAAACAGTGCACTTCTATTTTAAATTTCAAATGGTCATAGTCTTCAAGTAATAACATCTTTACACCAGAGATTATTTTGTGACTGAGCTTTGCTATACAACCCCATGCTACCCATTCATGTCCTCTTTTCCCTGCAATGCACACAGTACCATTGTGATATTTTCATTAGTCAGCCAAGCTGTGCTTCAAGCTCAGTAGGAGTATTTTCAGGTAAAATGGGTCAAGAGGAATAAAATCTCCTGAATGTGTGGTATAGAAAAATTGCAATTGTAGCTAAAATATGCAAGTTTCACTTTACACATAGATTGTATCTTTTAGGAGAAACCTGCATGCTATTTATCAAATACAAAATTTTTTAAATCTGTAGCCTTTAAAATCTTGGGAGAAATCGTATCTAACATTCTGACCTATTAATTTCTGCTGCTGTTGAAATCTTTTTTTTTTACAGAGCCGCCTCTATCTGGGAAAGCAGTCTACAGATGACTACTATATGCAGTATTCTGGGAGCTTGGTTTGGAGCATTTCCTATTCCTCTTGATTGGGATCGTCCTTGGCAGGTTAGGTTCCTTTATCACAAATATTGACTTTCTGGATATGCACACTAGACAAAATAGCTCTAAATCTATAGAGGTGGGTTGGCCCTACTCATAAGCTGTTCCTTCCTACACTGTTATGCCAAAAATGTCGTTGGAAACATCTGTGCTTACAGTGTGAGGATGTAAAATGCAAAATTTTTACCTCAGTTTTTAATAGATTCTTTGTTACAAATTTATGAATGTCTGTTGCATGCAAATTTAATCATGGAATAGAGCTGTAAGTATTTTGATAAGAGGAAGCTAGACAAGCAGGAGGAGAAATGTGGCATTATGAAGGTGGCTCCGAGTTTGTCTGCCTTCAAGTCTGGTAGCTTTTATTGTTTATGGGTAGGGAAGGAAAGATGCTTTCCTAGTGTTTTAGTTCCTTTCTGTCTTCCATAAAAACACTTAGCAGAATGCATTTGAAATGGATTTGGATTGATTTGTGGAAATGGTGTGGCCAAAGTTCTGTACTGAAAACCTACCTTCTGATTTCAAAGGAGGGCAAGCGTTATCTTTGTAGATGCATAATAAAATATGAGCAGCTGGCATTGCAGATTCTGTCTTTGTAAATTCAAATGTCTGTGCTATTTTCTTAATATTTTTGTTGTCAGAGAGAAATTAATCCATTAAACATAACTGAAGTCAGTAATTGCCATAAAACGATGACAGCAGTGACACTTTCTTGTACATGTCCTCAAGGGCTATTTTCTTTCTTCAGGTTACCAAACTCATACACTCTCAGTTGAGTAGTAACTAATAGGCTTAAGAAGCTGATTTCAGAGGTTTGTTGCAGAAATCAGTGTAAGAGGCAGCACACTTTTCTGATACAGTAGAGCCATTGTGGCTTGCAGCTGCAATAAAAAGTTGTCTTCCACAAGTAGCTTGCAGCCTGCTTTTATGCCACCGGTCTTTTTTACAACAGTGTAATGAGATATTAAAACTTCTGTTAAAAATAATATTTTTGAGTAAAAATATAGTTTTATTCCCTAAAAGCACTTGTTTTACTCTTGCAAGATGTTTCACCAACCATCTGACATAGGTATGTATTAGCACTAGTTAATTGTTGATTGACATGAATGTAACCCAAAAATCAAGGGATTAATTGAAATAAAATCTACTTCTTGTGACGTCTTACTTTATTGTTCAAATGAAAGGCCAGCAGCTCTCTCTCGCTTAGCTAGGTTTTTAAAATGACATGTCACATCTGGCAGGTTTTATTTTATTTCCAAAAATTTCAGAATTTCTAATCTGCTGTGTATAAGAATTCTATGCACTAATTATACAAGGATAGATATAGCTATGACTATTAAGTCAGTAGGGTCTGATTAACAAAACAAAGACACTAATAGATTAAGACAGATACTTTAAGCACAGTTATTTGTTCATTTTCCCATCCTCCTATAGTAGACAGACACAAGCATAGTAATGATCTGGCAGCCTTTTGAGTTTGAAAACATTTCCAATTCAATAAAAGCCAAATATGACTGATGAAAGTTCAGCTCTATAATCTGTACTTAGCTATCTAAAAAGATACTATCTGACTCCTCAAAACAGAAAAGCATCTGCAGAAACCTCTGATACCATAACTTGTCACTGGCTGCTTCTCGGCATGAATGCACCCCAGAGAATTCAGGCAGCAGCAGAAACTGTATGTCTGCATTTCTCTTTTCCTTCACCATCTCCACCCTCATTTCTGACATACTCTTGATACTAAAGTTGGCAGGGGAGACTTTCTGACTATAAATTCCTGTGTCAGAGCAGTTTTCTTGTGCCTAGATCCAGAGCATTTGGTGCTCTGTTCTTTCCCTTACGGTCCCCTTATTTTTCCCTATCCCTACTTCACCTTTTACCTGGCAGGGTTTGTAACAGTGGGGTGGGGCAAGAAATCTGGCTTTTCGTTTTGGTTCTGAACTGCTTTATCATTACTTTATTCATCATGCGAACAATTCAAGAGCAGCTACAGAGAAGTTTGCTTCTCAGTCCTGACGGCTGCCACTTCAACAGTCTTTAAAATCTACAGTTTTAAGTGCTATTTTTTTAAGATCTGCTGTATAAGGGGACAGGAAAGGTTTTTATAAAATATAACATAGATTTAAGTGTCATTATCTCAGCAAAGCAATACAGTGAAGCACCAAAATGGCAATAAATCTTTGAGGTAGAAATTGACCTCTTCAGAGTATCTTGTTAAAGATCCTGTTCACAGGTCTCAGAAGTTTTCAGTCACCTATTAATAATTCAGTATTTTTGTGAAGATGATCTCTTTAAATTTTGATCACCAAGGCATAGAAGGAGGGAGAGTGACTTGGCCAGGCATTTCTAGTAGTTGTCCAGGAAACACCACTTCCCAATTCAGCCAAGCTGAGATTTATATGAATCTGATTTTCTGAAAGCACAGAACTTCATACAACAGTCTTTTGTCTTTCTATCCCCACTGAGTAGTATGGATCCAACAATACAAGCATTGTTGCACATAGTAGCTCTGCATTGTTGTCTCAGACACCTTCAGAGCACAGAGACATTTCTTTTGCTTTTTAGAAGCAATAGCAGTAGCAGTAAAACCTCTTTTTGCAAGATTATTCCTTTTGCTACTTGATGTCAGGTGATTACAGAAACTCACAGTAGATTCTTTCATTGTAGCAATGAAAGAGGAGAGGTGCCTTCTGTGTTGTCTTCAGCCTAAGGCAAGGGAAAAAAATAACTTGTCCTCATAAAGGATTCTGCTGCTGTTGCATATCTGTGTGGTTTTGGAAGAAAACCTTTTAGTGCAGATTGCCAGTTTCCAGAGTGACTGATCTAGACACTGATATAGTGAGCATAAAAATACTTGTAAGTAGTGCAGTTGCAGGAAGAGTTTCTTTATTTAAAAATAAAATATAAAATAAAATACAGCAAGCCTCCAAAAGACAGGGACTGTCAGTATTTATATAGAACCTAATGCAGCTGTATGCTTATCCAGGTATCTACAGATTAAGTCCCAAGCAAAGTCTGAAAAGAATCATGTAGATCTTCATGTAGGCTTAAAAGTAATCAGAGCTCAGTCAAAACTAAATTACTGGTAGGTATCAGCGTGAATAAAGTATTAAGTTGTCATGATGTTGGTATCAGCTGTTTCTCACATTAGCCTTAAAATCAGAGTTTGAAGATTACAATTTTGGATTTACCCTACTCAGATCCAGAAAAGGGACTCCAACGAAACAGCTTCATCTTTGGTATCATGACAGCTTCTGAGATAAGAACAGGTTTCATTAGCAATTGTTTCCCTTTTTGTATTTTAGATGTCTTTGTTGTAAGCAATTTTATTGTTTTAATTTGTAGTGGAAATGGTTCTGCTCTAGAACAGAAAATGTGGATTAAATCTCACTGCATGGGCAAGATTAAATTTGTGTTAACATTTTAGAGAGCTGTGTTAAGGCCTTTAGGCCTGCTTGTTGCAAAATTTGGTTCTGGTGTTCCTATTGGTTTTGTTTAGTGTTTGTGTTGCAACATCTGTGTTATGGAAACACAAGTGCACCTTTAGCTTCAGTTGATTCATTATTTAAGGAGTGATGTAGAGAAGGCAAAATCAGTACTATAGGAATTGGATGGGTCAGCAATAGTTGAAATACAGTGATAAAGCAAACCAAAGGGTTGCTGCTGCCACCCTTGTGCTGTGTCTGTAGCCCTGAAAAGTTAAAAGTTGGCAAAAACCTATGACATCCAGAAGATGCAGAAATACACTATGAGTTTGTAATGAAAAATGTTATTAATATTGATTTATCTCTCATAGAACAATTTAATCTCACACAAAACATTAATCCCTGTCTTGAATTCATATATTTTTCTACTTGATCAGGATTTGGCCTTTTTTCAAATCTGTTGTCTACACTTCGAACTACAGGCAATTTCACCAAGCATCTACAGTCTACTTTTAAATTGACTGCAGCCCAGTTCAGAGAGTGGAGTATGTAGAGCCAACCTGATTTCATTAAGTCAGTTTTATTCAGAGAAATGGCTTTAGTCACCCTCCTGAAGTAAATGAGCTTGAAGGAAACGTGAGTACTGAGGATGCTATAATTTCAGCAACATATTGAATGAAAGTGCTTGCTCTTTTCTTCAAGGCACCTGCAGTCTGAAAGCCACAGCGATACATAGATAGTTTTTCTGCTGTCACTCATCTGGTTTGTGGCCTTAAAAGGAGAACAGTTGAGGGCAACATTAGGTTCACTTTTTGCTGATCTGTTTCCCAGCTGCTAGATGTCTGTATTAGATCTTTTCCTGCAGTCTTAATCTGAAAAATCATGTGGTAGTCATCCCTTTAGATAATGGTTGACTTAGATTAGTAGAAGCTAAGAAATTTGCAGTACCATTACCTATATCTTACCTGATCAGAAAATCAGATGTCATTGTCTTTAATTTTTTTGTCTTTTCACACAACTGTTTTCCTTCAAGCTGCTTCAGGCTTCTGTGGAGTAAACTTGGTATGAAATTCATCATCAGGAGTTCCAATTCAATGTGCTAGTGGCTAAACCCAAGATGCTAATTCTTCCTAAATTATTCATAAGACAAAGAGAACATACTGGTTATTTACACATACCTCTTGGGACACACAACAAAACCAAGATCATACAGATGTCCTGAAAATCTTTGCTTTATTTTCCATGGTTGTATGTTTGAAAAATACTGCATACAGGGATATTCAGACTATTGGGCCTGTCTGCATTTAAAAATAGTAATGTAAAATGCTTTTTGTTTTCATTTTAAGCATACAACAACTTCTACACTAAATAATACTTATTAGGAACAGAATATTGGTTTGAAAATAAAATACCATTGATTATTTGAATAGTTCTTCAGGAAATGAAAACTATATAAAGCATTTCTGTTAGAAGTATAAAATACATTGCTGAAAGTCAGTCGGTATCTTAATGATTCATTGTTTTTCATTATCCTGTTGTTGTTCTTACAGTAACTTTTTAGCAGCATCTGGCAATGCCTATTGCCACTTTGCTAGTTTTCAGAAAAATTCATTTTGTAACCATGAAATAAAGCTGGTCAGGGAGTTCTATGCTATGGTTGTTCCTGGTTGTAGTTCTGCAGAATTAAGCCAGACAAAGGTTTGCAAAAGGGCAGGATACTCCCTTCAGTGGTTATATTTTTGGAACAAAACAAAACAATCACTAAGAACTCTCGAAGTTTTCAAGGCTTACTGTGCCAGACATGTTTGCTTATTACAAGTGTCAGACTGTTAGAATAATTTTGCCAGTGTTTTGAGATTACTATTGTTAATTTTTTAAATGGTTTGCAACACTTAGCTATTATCATTTAAATAAGGCTATTCTAGATGGTGTTCAAAAGTTCTAAAGAGTTGTACACCCATCTCTAGTTGCCTTTGGCCCTCGGATGCACAATGGGTATTGTAAGGGTTAAGGTTAGTTAGGACAGTTCTAGCAAAGAAAGAGAAAATAACTTATTTTGTTAAAGTTGCTCAGATTTTTCAGATTGCATGTTTCAAGTTGATGGTGTACTTTTAAGAACAACATGTGATTAAATAGATCCTGGGTTCATGTGCCATATGAGAAGTGGCACCTTAATGACACCACCTCTGAAACAGAAGGGGATTGCTTGAGTGTCACTAGACACATTGTGACCTGTCCTTTCCCTCCTCAGCCTGAGGTAATTTAGTTGCAGAACAAGAAGATGATGTAAGACCAAAACCTTACCAGCATGTTTCATAAGGGATGGAATTAGTATTCCAGACATCCTATTTGTCATTGACAGCAACTGAATTTTGGAAAGTGTGCAGTTCCTGGGTTTATTGCATATTTTAGTAACAAACTTGTAAAACATGTTGTTGGGTTTACTCTGTGCATGCTCAGACATCCACCTGTTTGTTTTTGTAGCACAATTTTGATCTGTAGTACTTGTTGCTAATGATAAAAAGTGAGCTTGAAACAATAAACTACCTACAATGGTTTCAAATAATTAAGTGACAGTGTTGGACACTGCAAACATAATAGGTGGTGCTGATACAACTCAAATGGGTTGATTGACTGCAATGTAATTTAGCAAATGCGACAGTAAATATTAACCTAGATAACTCTCAGACATTTCTAACCTGAAAAATAATGTAGAGAATCTTGGGTGCAGTTCTTGGTGGTTACTTAAGTAACTTGAAATTGGACTATAAACTACCTTGTTATTCTTAACACAGTTTAGAGAGCTTCCTTCTTGCATTTGCTTTTGGATTTACTACATATTGTGAAAGTTTTGTTGTAAAAGACATTGCTTTATGTGAGCAGAAGGGATACTATCCAGTGTTTGAGGGGAGTGTTAAACAGAGGTAGAAGATTGTTCCACATTATTGTGGTTATCATTATTTATTTAATGATATGTTTTGTTAATGTAAACCTTAATGATGAAATCAAATGCAGTTATGCTTGCTAGAACTAGAACACAAGCCCAACTTCTAGTTACAGATGCCGGCCTGAAAAAAAACCCTCACACTTTTTCTCCTTACTGTGTGCTTGTCAACACACACATTCTGCACAATGTGGTAAGACAATTTCAGTTAACATGTGCATGCAACCAAAATAGATTAAAGGCATGTACTGATTAAAGAGAGTATAGATGAAACAGTTCGGAATTCAAGGCATGTTACAAACAGGGAGAGAAAGTAATTGTGCTCATTTATTAAGTTTTAAAATAAAACAAAAATTATTACATAGCTTTTTAATTGACACTCATAAATAGATCTTTTGAAATAGTAAGCATACAAAAAATTGAGTTTAGGAGTACAAGAAAAGCACACATCTAAAGAATGGGACCAGTTTACTGAAGAAAAAAAAAAGTGCCCCATTATATTGGCATTTGTAGAATTCAAGTTCCAGCATTCTGCTCCTTACTTGATAGTATTTTTAAAAACTTTATTAGGGTGTTGCTACCCTGGCCTATAAGAATCTGGCCTTTATGTCCTAACCAATGTCAAGGAAAATCCCATTGCATCATAAGCAATTTACAGACTTGTAACTTGCATGACAGAATTGTCATGCAGTCAGAATTCTGGCTTAACTAGCTCCATGCATAGTACAGCAGAGCTAGATCCCTTGCTGGGATCCTGCAACATGCTCTGCTTTCCATGCAACGTGCTTAGTGTGCTCACATCAATTCATAGGTGTTCTAAGGAGTCCTGAGGAAACCAGCTTATTTGTGTCCCAAACGCTTGGCAATTCCTATTTTCAGTCCCTATTCTTAAAATTATTTCTAGTATATGCTAGAAGCTTTGCAGTTCTGCTGTGTCTATTTAGCTAGCCTAAAAAAATCTCTTAAGTCTTCTCATTGCTGCCAAGTGAAAAGAAAAACCAAGAAAGAAAAATTACACAAATAACAACAGACAGGATCATTTTGTATTAACCACTGGCTCATGCTCTGTCCTATAAAATGCAATTTTTGTCCTTGTTAAGCATGTAGGTGGAGATTGGTTGTTGCCAAGCTGCTGTTCAGATTCCTAGTAATCCTATATGTGCCCTTTGCTGCATGCATTTGATAATAAACTGAATCTTCTTATTAGACTGTAAGGATGGTAGCTGATGTTTCCTAGCTCTTGGGACAAATGACAGTTTCCTGAAGAATGTTCTGTCTTGTCTCCTGTGTTCCCTACATTTTTCTCCCTAGCTTAGCCTTCTTGCCCCTCAAAAAAGTGCAGTGAGGCAATGTTGCCCAGTACCTTATTCCCAGGCTGCCGACCCAGCCTAGACATTACATCAATGGTGGGGTAGAATGTGTCAGCTTCCTCACAGCAGATGAGAGCATAAAATAGGGTAAACTGAGCTGAATAATTCTCAGGAGATGAGAAGGGGTGTATTACAAGTTGCATACTTGAAACAAGTGGAATGGAATATCTTAGAACATGCAGATGGCTGTTAGCTGCTTAGTTCTTTATCAATTAGAGGAAGTTCATACCAAGTCAGGGAAGCTAAATGAAGTTTGAGATAATATGAGAGACTAGGCAAACGTAGACTGATTAAGCAAGTAAAATTCACTTTAAAAGGTCCAGAGGAAAGTAATTGGGTCTTAGAAAAATGAGGCCAGCAGCTAATGCAAAATAAAGCAACCTACTTTCATAGATGGACAGAAGGCATATGTATGCAAGAACTATTATTTTAGTGCAGCTTGATATGCTTATGAGCTACCTCTTAATATGTCTTTGATAACTTGCTGCTTTAAATATCCTTGTGAGAGTGTCAGGCTATATATAACCTGAAGTCCAGCAGTCAAGAATTGAAAGGTGTGGAACTAGTATAATTACCTGGTTTTAGGGGGTATTTGTCCTGTCTTGAGTGTTAGAGAAAATAGCATAAGGACAGCAATGTGCAGGGAGTGCTTAGGGAGTTTCTAAAGGCCAACCAGACTGCCTTCAGGACTACTTTGGGCCATCTGACCAGCACAGTAAGAATGAGTACTTGGCCTGGTACCCTTCTGATGTGTACCACTAGAAGGGATGAGGTGGTGCTTCTTTTCTCATTCATAAGCAGTGAGATGGAGTGTTCTGTGGTTTTTTCCCTTTGAGCCCTGTCTTTGCCAGCTGCCATTGGTGAGTGTTGGATTTCAAAGGTCAGAGACACTCGTGTTAAGTGAGACAGCTTGAAACTTCTGTAAAGTACCACTGATTTTTAAAAAGCAAAAACTGAATGTTTTTGAAGATGGACAGAGACATAATTAACATTAAAAGTTACAAAACTATTGAAGAACCATATTCCAAGTTGCATTTAGGAAAAAGAACTTAATACAATAATCTAAGATACTTTAAAATTGTACAGTCACACTATACACAAAATACCAAAAGACACAGGGTCAATGAGTCATTGGGGAAGTTAGGGAAAATGAAAAATTCAGTCCAACATCTACCTACATCTCTGAAAAGCAAACAGGCAACTTACAGATTGACCTAATGTAGGTAACATAAATGTAGGTAACGTTTAATGAAGGATCATTATTCACTCAGAGAATTTGATGTAAAAAAACCACTGAGTTATGAAGCCTCTGTCCATAGTTTTGTGGATACCAGAGTGGTATTTGACTTCATGAATGGCTCATGAGAGTACTCTTCTTCAAGAGAGTACAACTTCTGTTCCAACCAAATGTTACTGAGTGAGCAGCTGGACTTGCAGGGGCTTTTTTATTGTTCTGTCTTTGAGACGGGAGTAATAAACAAAACGCTAGAAATAACTTAATTACATTTAATTTAAAAGTTGAAAAGATCCACCTGAAGCACAAACTTAGGCAAGGCCACAAACGCATGTGAGTTTTAAATATACATAGTATCTTACCATGCCAAAGCATCTAAAGGCTTTTTATAGAAGATCTACAATACCACTGTTAAATGAATGAAAACAAGCAATCTTTGGTTTGAGAGGCAACAGCTAAAATATTCAGCAACAAAAACAAGTAGCAGAGACAGAATATCCAGAAATGGAAGAATGAAACAAGGTCAATAAAGAGTACCTAAGGCACCTTGTTTATAGTCATCTTTGCTACACTCCTTAAGACCTCCAAATAATATATAAAACTGCAAATGCTAAGGAATGTGAAGATGAAACAGCAGAGGACAAAATACACTACTCTTATTCCTGGTTAAAATCCCATGATAAAAGGATTTGAATAAATACATTTTTCCAAGTGTTAATGAAGTAAAGTGAAGAATCAGAGCTAGAAAAATGAATGAAGGGAGGAACCAGTACCATTAAGAATAGGTTCATTTGATATTCATGAATTGCAAATCAAAATTAAGTAGAAAAGGCTGAACACTGAGATGTGGATATTTTCTTTAATGTCTAGTGCATTTCTCAGTCTCAAGTACTACAGAGGGTGGAAAAATCCCCCTTAATTTAAAAATTAAAATATAGGAGTGCAGTCTGTACATACTTCAGTTAACATGCGTTGTACAGTCAGAAGTGCAAAATTGTCCTTGCAAAATAAATGAGGAAAAAATAATGCAAAGGAGAATTTTGAAGAGGAATAAGAATTCAGTTTATTCTAAAATACTTTTAACCACCAACTTATTTGAGACTTTCATCAAATTCGGTACACAGCTGACTGGTTAATATAAGCTATAGGTGTGGACAGGCTGGTTAGGTTTTGGGCTGGCCACTCCTCCCTACAAATCTATGCCAATTTTTTGTTTGTTTGTTTTTAAAGGAGCAAGGGGAGATTCCCATTACTTCTTTGCCTCAATACTAGGTGGTTTGTGAAAGTGAGTAAGCTGTATTGAGTCTGTTCCCTATTCTTACACTAGGGGATTTAGCTTATAATTAAAGCTCTCTTTAACGTAACTTACAACTAGTTTCAAAATTTACGTTCCCTCCCTACTGCTAGCCATAGAGAAATTAATTTCTTTGCCTGCTTTTTAAGACCAAAAAAAAAATAAAAAATAAAAACCCTCTATCCATCTCAGTCTCTGGCCTTAATAACAGTTAATTTATACACACCCCTCAAAGTTTCAGAACACCAAGTTTACACCACATGAGACTGAAAGGAAAAATCACTAAGGAATCTAAAGGTTTTCAGATGTGTGCAGCAGAACACAAAGTTTAGGGTAGCTGAACACTTCAAGGAATATAAATACCTGTGATTTTTTTTTTTTTCAGGTAGGTTAGGGAATATGAAACTAAACTCTGCAATAGCCAGAAGCCTGATACATTTTAATGCATATTAATAAAAAACTGTACAACAGCATTTAGTGTTCATGAAGATGACTGTTACACTTTTGGCATTTTTAGGAAAGCATGGCAAACTTCAAAGGAGAGTAAGACTCTACCGTCAGTACCTAGGTTACACTGAGAATTTGTGCTCACAGAGTACAAAAAAACCCCACAAACATTTTCCTCATTGTCTGCTTGTACTTTGTATTCTCCTTTCAGGTGTGGCCCATTTCCTGTTCCCTGGGAGCTACCTTTGGCTATTTGGCTGGTCTGATTATTGCACCTCTGTGGATACACTGGAACCGGAAGCAGCTTACATACAAAAGCAGATAACTGGAGCAAAGAGAGACAAGGTATTTCTTTGTGCAGATTCCATACAGACTGTGCAAAAGTTGTTGTTTTCTTTTTATATAAGATATATGTATATATGTATAGTCAAAGCAGATGATTATCCAAAATCATTTGGAGTATTTCAGGCCAAGCATCTCCACTCATTAAAATCACCCAAATGCCGTTTCAACGTGGTGCAGTTTTTGCTTCCTCTAGACTATGTAACCCTGAGAGATTGTACCTTCCAGTCTGAATAAAATATTTGTAACAGATGTGGTAGCTTCTTATTTCAAGTTCGTCGAGTTTGATTTTTATTTCTCTGGATTTCACTGGTTGTAGAAGGCAAGAATCATAGTTTTAGCTTTCAAACCTGTAACACGTTCACTGTGTACTCAATGCATTGTATTTAAATTCAGTAGAATTTCACAGTAAGCCTGGCCATTGTCAAATGTATCTCACGTGATCAAACAGCAGTTTATGCATCTTGAGCCTATTCTCTTCTTCACTGTGTGTTTCTTTGGAGTTAGAATGGCTATAATAGCTTCATCAAAAACGGTCTTCAGTCCTTTCTGTGTTAAAGCTGAACATTCCACATAGCAGTAGGCTCCTATCTGTCAAGAAAGTAAGTTAATTCAATAGGAATGTCTTTCAGCTGTTTCAGTTCTATCTGCACGCTTCTGCATAAATTTTTTAGCTAGTGACATCACAACATTTGACTGTGATGTAGAATTTTATCGGACTGTGCTTCCCCCTGTAGAAGAAGAGATTTGTCTTTTGGCCAAAGATCTGGAATGTATTTAACTTGGTTTGGTTTATAAAGGAGACATATAGGCTCTTTGGAACTAAAGAATAACCCAGCCAATTTACATTTCAAAAATAAATGCCCTGATAAGCATTATCCACACAGTGTGTTACAGTGCATTCTCAAATAATTTCTTAAAGGTGCTTGAGCAGGAGAGGTCCTTTGACACCTGAACCACACTGTGATTCAAATTCTCCCCGAGTAATGCTTATGTAGTTTTTAGGAGTGTCTGCACAGAAAGTTACAACTATTATTAATGGCAGTGATAGGTCTGCTTGTGAGCTGTGCTCAACAATGTAAGGAAATATTGCTACCTGATAATCAGTCATGAGATCTCATATGTTGAGTGGTAAAAGAAATAGGCAAAGTGGTAAAGGAAGTAGTCAATTGGAAATAGCTTTTTTTTCTTCTTTGCTACTTGATTTCATTTAGGGGTATCTGGTTTACCTCTTTTGCTAGCTTCTGTCCTTGCTCCGCAGAGATGGGCTTCTCTTTCATATCATTCAGTCTTGCCAGAGTTTTGGGGTCATCACGAAGATCAATCTAACAATAAAGATTGCAGTCATGTAGTTTACTTTTTCCAAGAAAAAGTCAGCAACCCATGTGATACCCTCTTTTTAAAGCAAAATTATTTATTTAAAGGTGTCTTACATGTGTAAAAAATGGAGCCATGTCATGAATCAGATGGACCCTTCTTGATCCAAAAGCTCTGGAAACTTAAGCTGTGAACTACTTACTACCTTACATCCAGAAGTAAAAAATGTTTATTGTGTAATACAACTCTTCAATTGAAGGTAATCGTATAGCAATGCCAGAATGTATACTCAGCAGTGGCAGAAAGAGTAACATTTTACCAACGTTTGGGTCACTTTGTAATTAAATCTCATTCCACTGCCTACAACAGGCAAGAGGAAATTGCCCCACTTCACCCCCTTCCTCCTTTGCTGCAAATACTGGATATAGACCAAGGGTCTATAGTTGTAGACCCAAGGAACTCTAGTAACCTGGATTATGAACAGACAATTTTATTCCATAAATTCCATGACTTTATAGAAAGTCACGCGGAGGGATGCAGCCAATCTGGTTGCCCTCGTTATCATGCATATATTTTAACAAAATGGAGGTAGCTCATTAGAGAAAGCCACAGACCCAGGTTTTCTGCCACTTTACTCCTCCAAAGCCAGGAGGAGATGCTGCTCAGGTCCTGTCAGGCCTGGATTTTCCAGCCTAAAGTAAAGGCACCATACAACTATCTGAATTATATAAATAACAGAACAAAACCAGATATACCTGTGTTCCAACTAGTAAAAAGGGAACATTAGGTGCATATTCCTTCAACTCTGGTACCCACTCTTCCTTCACATTTTGAAATGAAGCAGGATTTACCACTGAGAAGCAGATAAGGAAGACATCGGTCATAGGATAAGATAAAGGTCTCAGGCGATCATAGTCTTCCTAAGAAAGAAAAATTCTGTTATCTGCAGTACTAAATTGTTGCTTGAGTTTTGTTTCAATACTTACATTCAAAAACTATTTCAGGAATTTTGTTGAAACAAACTTTCTGAATGTTTACAACTATTCCGGGTTAGTTAGTGTGGCTGTCAGAGCAAAATCTGCATAGGAGGATAATTATATGTGAATATAAATGTAAAAAAACCAAGTGTGTTAATACTGGTAGAAACTTACTTCTGTGTGAAAATATAAAGACTACCCTTAAAAAGGTTTTCACTTAAAAGAAAAGGCTTATGGTTCAAACATATTTGCAGACCAAAGGTTAGCATTTGTTTGACTAAAGAGAGTAAGCAGATGTAATTGCTGTAGAGCCAGGTTATACAAAGCTAGGCTAGACTTAGGCTATTTAACACACTCAAATTAAATGTTCCCTTATGGATCATATGTACAGGTGATATTTAAGTCCCTCACTAGAATTTTCTTTCTGTCTCCTAGAAATCTTACTGTCCTGTTGCTAATGATCAGGGCAAATAAAGTAAGCATCAGATAGGACCTCTTTTGTCCAGATTCTGCTTTCTGTAAGCAGGAAGTCTCCTTACAGCAGGAGAAACTGCTCTATGGGAATGAACAGAAAATGAAGATTAAGAACATTGTCAGGGAACTGGGGTTTTTTTTGAGGGGGAGCCTTACAGAGAGAAGGTAATGTGAAAAGATTATTATTTGCATCATTTAGAATCAGAGCATTTAAAGCCATGAGTCCTACTGCCATACAGCTGCCTGGTAACAGAGTTACCTCGGAATATTGTCCTTATTGTACTGTAAAACAGTTCTCTCTAGCAAGAGAGAAAAGTGCATTTTGCCATAGATTTTAGTTCAGAGCAGGAGGGAACATGCCCCATCTTCTCTCTGCAAGGCTTCCTTTGGTCTGTGGCAGTGAACCACTGCCCTACAGCACCTACTTCCGATTTTTGTTTAGGTATTTTTTTTAAACATACATAAGTAATACTGAACACAGGCATTGCAGAGACAGCAAAGAATGCTGGTTTTGTGCATCCTCTTCCACAATAAACTCCAGTTTATTTATTATCTGCAGCAGCCTCCCTCTTCCCCGTGAAGCTCCTCATCTTAATTAAATCTCACAAATATTGAAACCATTTTTTCATTAAAAGTAGAGACAGAAATGTAATTCAACTCCCAAGTTTGAAATGAGCCAGAAAATTAATTTTTTGTTTCTTTGGCAACAATCACATTACCACATTATTTACCTATAGTTGCACCCTCACAGAAGCCCTTCATTGATTAGTTGTTAAGTTTTAAAGATGGTGTCACTAGAATTTAAGAAAATATGCAAGAACTTCCTCAGAACAGTTTCTGCTAGACCCATCTTTTCACTTGAAAGTCAACAGCTATAAGAAGAGGGCAGTTACCCTCATTGTGAAATGGAGAAAAGACAACATTCTGCACTAGAAAGGAGGCCAACTGGCCAATACTCTTCAGTGTCTATTTACACAATATTATTATTTGTAATCAGTATTCTCATGTATTATTTTGATTATAGCTCTACTGCCAGTCTTATATGCTCTAGAGTTTGTCAATAAGCTAGAGAATACTTAGCTGTAAACATGGGCTCCTCATCTCGCACCCACAGTAACTGAAACTACTGTGAAATTACATTTGAGAGACCTTTTGAAGATCAGTTATTTCCCTCCTATCCTGCTTCAAAAGAATAAAATAGTAACTGTGTCTTTTCCACATCTGTGGACTTGCATCATGGAAGGCGGAAGTAACTAAAAAAATCACAACAGCACCTTGAAAATATTTAACATTCGTTCTTTTTTTTAAAGCATGAATTTTATGTTTCATTTTGACTGAATATAGTCAGAGCCTGCTCAGGGTTGCAACTGTCTTTCTAGGGTGGAGATCAAAATCCTAAAAGAAGCTTCCCAACTGCAAATTACACCAGTCCCTGGAGTACAAAATCTGCATGCAAGAGCAGGCAGGCAGACCTGCCAGTTACTCGGAGATTCAGCTCTACTAAATCATACGCAGGGTATTACTGAAAAGGTTTTCTTATTGAAAAAAAAAATAGTTTAAAATCATCATTTATTCCTCCCATCAAAGAGCTGCCTTTGCTACACTCAACATCTATCTCACACCGGGATTACAATAATTACAGTAAAGTCTGAACTAAATATTGGAATGGAGAACACATTTTGTTATCACCAGAAATTACTGGTAGTCCATTGACCTTGAAATACCTCTTAGTTAATCCATTTCAGATTACAGACAGACCTTTTATTCATAGCAAATAGTCATCATTTTCTGAACTAAACGCCAAGTTATATTTGTATGGTTTACTTCAGAACTCATATTTTGTTTATCTTTTTTAATCCCATTAAATACAAATACTTGCACATTTAGCCATACCTTAGTACTGCACCTTACTTCCCACATACTCATCAGCACCCATCTGGGAGAGAGTGATGTTACCACTTTTAAGGCATGTGTGTTGCTGAACTCTTTTCCTGTCCCTGCATCTATTTATATACCTTTTGATTTATGCCCTGTCCCATCTGCACTGGGCAAGCTGTGGGTCTGTCCTGTGTAATTAAGAAGTTAAACTGAAGGCAAGTATGGAGAGATTGGATACATCATGTACCTCTGCCAAAGATGTATGTGGTATTCACTACAGTGACCGTGCCACATTTACACTTACTTAAATTAACAGAGGACTTGACTACGCCCACCAGTCCTGCTGCTTGAAACAAGTCTGTGCTATCATGCTCTCCTTTGAACCTTCCCTGTGCTACAAAAATTAGGCTTGTAATAATACTAACAATAGCACGTAATTGTAATAAAGCCTCACGATTAGCCTGGACCCAAGTCCTCCTAAAGAGACCCTGGCTTAAATGTTACCAGCATCTATTAGGCCATGTGTGCTTAAACACTCCTTCTGCTCCCCAACAGCCCCTCAGAAATAGCAATCAAACCTGCAAACTTTCTCTATCGAGCCCTAAATAACTGCTGTACTCAGTAGACCAAATTAATTTAGACTGAGTATTAGAGAAGCCTGAGAAAATCTGATTGCTTCAACTATAATTTATTTCCTGAATATAGTGTAAGGGAAATAAATGGTTTATTCTAAAATTAAATGCAACAGCAAAATCTAATTATACAAGCCAGTCAACATAAATTCCAACTTGACTGCATGTACACACCACACAGTACAGCAATTAGATTTCCAATCTGACGGAGGAGGGACCGCATGTGTATTTAGGCATTAAAAACATTTAAAGAATTTAACTGGAATATTTTAAGAATAAGATGGGTAAGAAAGCCACTAAGGATTGAAATACCCAGCACAACCCTCAAAACTCCAGTCTATAATAGTGCAATGACTCATTATCCAACATACTCTGGAGTTTAAAAGAAAATTGTTTGCTGTTTACTGAAGCAGATAAAAACAGATAGAAAAATATGCTGAAAACATGAGAATTGTAATCACTTTAAACAAATTGAACACCAGTATGTTGGCTTAATGAATGTTATATGGAGCTGTGTTCCCTGTAAAGGATATGACACTGCAACAGCACCATCCATCATTTACTGAGCATCTCTCTGGTAACCCAGGACAGCTGCCAATAAGGAACAGACGTGAGAAAGGAGACAAAATGGATGACTGGACTTGGCTTCACAACTAGAGACTTGGAAGAACTGCTTGGGTGTTTTGTTCTATTTTGTTTTGGGTTTTGTTTTGTTTTGGAGAGGGCAGAATGGAAATTCATACTTTGAAATATTCATTTCACCCTAGTTTTGATATTCTGTGGGTAAGTCTAGCATTGCTGTTATTGCCTTAAATGTATCTCCTTAAATGTATCTTTTTTGCATATTACAGCACCTAAATAATCTTGCCTCTCAGGTTTATCTATCTGGACTTCTGCAAGGCCTTTGACATGATCCCACACAATAGTTTATTCACCAAGTTGGCGAAATACAGATTTGATGGGTGGACTGTTCAGTGGGTAAGGAATTGGCTGGATGGTCATATCCAGAGGGTAGTGGTCAATGGCTCAAAGTCCAGATGGAGACCAGTGACAAGTGGTGTCCCTTGGGGTTCTGTAGTGGGATATGTACCATTTAATATTTTTACTAGTGATACAGACAGGAGGACCAAGTGCATCAGCAACTTTGCAGATGACATGAAGCTGAGTGCTGCTGCTGATAAGCCAGAGGGATGGGGTGTCATCCAGAAGAACCTGGACAAACTGGAAAGGTGGGCCCAGGTGAACCTCATGAGATTCAATAAGATCAAAGTACACGGTCCTGCACCTGAGTTGGAATGATCCACACTATCAGTACAGGCTGGGGGATGAGGTGGTAGAAAGCAGAACTGCAGAAAATGAGTTGGGGGATACTGGTGGGAGAAAAGCTGGATGTGAACCAACAGTGCCTGCTTGCAGCCGAGAAGGCCAATCACATCCTGGGCTGCATCAAAGGAAGCTTGGCCAGCAGATCAAGACGGGTGATTCTGCCACTTTGCTCTGCTCTGGTAAGACCTCACCTGGAGGACTGCATCCAGCTCTGGAGCCCTCAGCACAGAAAGGACATGGACCTGATGGAGCAGGACCAGAGGAGGGCTACAAAAATTATCAGGGTGCTGGAATACCTCTCCTACAAAGACAGGCTGAAGGAGCTAGAGTTGTTCAGCCTGGAGAAGAGAAGGCTCTGCGGAGATATAATAGCGACCTTCCAGTATCTGAAGGGAGCCTACAGGAAGTCTGGAGAGGAGCTGTTTGCAAGGGCCTGGAGTGATAGGATGAGGGGCAATGATTTTAAATTAGAGAAGAGTAGATTCAGATTGGATGTTAGGAAAAAGTTCTTTACCATGAGAGTAGTGGAAAAATGGAAGAGGTTGCCCAGGAGGCCTCATCCCTTGAGATATTAAAGGTGAGGATTGACGAGGCTCTGAGCAACCTGATCTAGTTGAGGGTGTCCCTGCTTACTGCAGGAGGGTTGGACCTTTTGATGTCCCTTCCAACCCAAATTATTCTATGACTTTCTGCTGCCTTGTACCACAATACTGAATCACTGATTTTTCACTGTATTTCTGATGTCCAAGTGGATTTTTTTTAACACATCCAAAATTTGGCTGTTTCTTTTTCTGAAATTTACCTGCTCAAAACAAGAGATTTTGATGTATGCAGACTGCAGAATGGTGTTGCAATTCTGCAGCATTATATTTTTCCTCATTTCAAGGGTCTGCTCAGACTAAAAGTAGAATGCGGTACTGTATGTAAAGTTATACAAATTATTTTGAACTAATCCTTTTGCCCAATTCCATGGATATCAGCTGAGAGACATAATTAAAAACACATGAACTGTATTCATACCTCTGGCACTGACACAATCTGTCACCCTGAGCATGTTGTCATCATCTCTACTTGTATCTTCCCATCTGTAGGTGTTTGCTACTTTCAGAATGTGTTAGTCTTTGCAAAACACTCCAACAGCCTTTATATACATATGGCATATGTGCATCCCTTACATGCAGGGATATTTGTAAAAACATAAACTAAGACAAAGTGAAGTCTTGCAAATTTTGGACAACCATCTTGACTCACAAAAAGCATTATTTCCTTGTATTTATGAGAAAACTGATACAGAAGTGCAGGCCTATTGAGATCCTACAGCACTAGAGCCCCTCTAGCTCCGGTTTTCTATTGTATGTATCATGTGCTGCTCCACCCAAGTTAAAGCAATGGGGACAGAGGCCTCTACCCCTTCTCTGTGATGTGGAACCACAGGCCTCTTTCTCTTCTCAAATGGTGTTAGGGTCTCTCTATACAACTTGTGGAAATGAAAGGCACATAAAGGAGACATGTCTTTGCAGTCAGTACCTTCCCATGCCTTGACCCTGACCTTTAGGGAAATTCAGTCCTCAGATCTGCTCTTAGCAGGTAGCAAAGAAGATGTTACCCTAAATCTGCTTGTTTGATTTTTTTTTCCCCCTGCAAATATGAGAGTTAGTGTCTTTAAGCAAATAGAAGAAACCAAATTCTGGTATGTCATTAACACTGTGGCAGGGGCCCCCAGCAAGGTGTGTTACATCTATGTTTTAATCCACACCTGGTGTTTTGTACTCTGATAGAATCAAAGCAATTAATGGTTTTATATGTTTTGCAGCTTACAAAAGAAATTTTAACTATACATTTCCAGTTATATCATGCTGACATGCTCTAATAAAAGGATAAGCCTATTTATTTTCTATTCTGAGATGGTATGAAATGGATGAGAGAGAACAAAATCAATCTTGCACCACTGGAACTAAAACTAGAGCTCAACAACTCTAGGCTTGTGATCTCTGTGTTAGCAACCATCTGTTGCTTTCACAGCTTGCAACAGCAATCATAAGAAGAGGCTCTCACTCCCAACCATCTGTTTTTAGAGAGGAAGCCAAAAATAGACATCAGGAAGAGTTGCTGGAGGAATCCAATCTTCATGCAGCAAAGGGTAATCACTACTGCTCCTCTGATGGTCTCGGTGAGGCACATATATGTAAATAGCTGTTTCCTGCTGAGAAAAATCCAAGCTAAAAGTCCCAAGTTTTAACGCATTTTATAGTAGGGTCTGGTAATGACAGTCAAAGTATTCTCTTAATATGAATTGCCATGCTTTGAGTTTTGAATTTCATTTCAAAACTATCCTCCAAGACTGCATTTTTCATGTTTTTCCTCCCTGAAAATACATTCGCATTTCAGAAGGACCCCTGTAAGATTCCGGAAAAAGTAACAAGGGAACCATAACAACTATTTTACCTAACCCAGGGACTTACTAACAGCTCAACGTTACCCCAGTGGACACATCCTGCCGTCTCCTCCAGATTATTTGGAATGAAAGGGCTGCTTTGCAGCTTTGCCGTAGGCAGAGCCTCCAAGAGCAATTGCCTACTCCAGAAGCACACCAGGAAACAGCCTTCACCCTGCTGAATCATCCTGTGGTTTCTCATTCTGTGAGATGCTTGGGTGGGGGAGGAGAGACAGGGAAGTGGTCTGTAGTGCCTCATGCCAAGCACAAATTACTGCCCTGGCTAAAAAAACTCCGAATTTTTTCATTCTGGGCTTTGTAACACTGTAACCCTTTGCAAGGAAGCAGAGCGAGCATCCCCAGGGCACTGGCTTCCTGGCACTGCCACTCACTAAGGCATCACTAATGCAGGAATTTGGCAAGATGCAATTTAGACTGACACAGCACTACCATAAAACTTATGCTTGTCCAATTCTGCAGCCCAAGCCCTGTGACGCTGATCACGACGTTTGATTTTTCAGACACCTACATCTGTAGGCACTAACCAGCTCCCGCACATGCAAAACAAGATGCAGTGATTATTTCCTGGCTGCAGGGGGAAAGTGCACTATAGACCTTCTGCCTTGTCACAGGCTTCTGGGGATACAGCTAAAGAAAGCAGAACTGCCCTATTGTGGCTTGCTCGCAGAGGTTTCCCAGGGAGTGCAAAAAGCTGCTGATTTGGGCCCAGCATCTATTTTTAATTTAGAGATAAGGCTGCAAGAATGCAGGGTAAGTACTCTTCCATTGTATTCTAAAAATGAAGTAAGCTGATCTAAACCCATCTCTAAATTCCTGTGAGGAGGACAATTCAAAGAAGGTATGAATTATGCACTGAAAAAAGCCCAGGGTTTGTGAATTAGGCACTTCTTTTTTTCTTTTTCTTTTTTTTTTTTTTTTTTTTTTTTTTTAACAAAGTTCTCCTAACATATTTGAGGACTGTGCTGTTTCTTAGATACCTGAAAAACTTTCTGTATAGAGAGAAATAACTAGCTGGAAGATGGAGCTTAGCAGGATGGATCTTAGAGCACTGGAGACAAGAAGGACAGAATATTCCTTTAATTATACCTAAACTTGCCTATAAGTTATCAGAATATGGAATTAAATACTTATATATCCCATATCTTAATATGGGACTAAATACTGTCCAAATCCTAGATCTTGCCACATGATGATGCTGAATGGTTTTTCTAGACAGCCCCAACAGAAGAGTCCCTCTTGTCCCTCTTCCTCAACCACCACCACAGGAACTTCAACTTGCTAGCTTCTTCATGATTTTCTGAAAGTGGAAATCCCTGAATTTTCTATATAACACTTATTATTTTAGAATCTCTAACAAGAGAACATGGACTCAACTGACTACAATCAGTATTATTAAAACCAGTTTCACTTAAACACTACAATATTTCCACTCTGGAGCTCCTAAGAAGTGGCAGAGCAACTGCCATGGGCAAAGCCCCTTCACTCCTCAGCCATGAGGTGTTCCCTGCAGTGTGTTCCTGTGCTGATAGTTTCTTTACCATCATCACTGACATTATGAACAGCACTATTCCCACATAGGATTTCCTCTTTCTCCAGGAAAGCAGTTCAACCCAGGTTTGGTGACTGCAGACATGAAAAATAAGGATTTTGCATTCTTTCAGATATGGCAAATTAAAGGGAAAAAAGTAAAATTCACCCTGGCACAGAGCATATAGTTGGATCCTCTGTAGAACCTGCTCTTTGGAAAGATGGATTCTTTCTTTTTACAGAAGAGTATGACCATCAATAAATCTGTTTTCACAGGGAAAACACACTATGGAATAGAGATGGTTTAACGTAGCTATCCATTCCATTCCCTTTCACTGTTTACAAATAAACCCTAAAAGCTTTGTAAAATAGAAGACTGAGCCTTCACAGTAATGCCTCAAGATTAATTGCTATCATACAATGTCTCAGAAGACAAAGTGCCAGAGTATCAGTGCTGCCACGTGCACATTTAATAAACACATCACAGTGGAAGAGTTTCTAGAATTAAAGGAGTTCCTAAGAGCCTTCTGCACTTTATTTTATGTCAAGTCCTGATCTATCAGAATGTGGTAATACACTCAACAATTTGACTGCAGCAGAAGTTAAGGCAGTTGAAAACCTGCCTATGGTCTTTCTTTCCTAAGTGAGGAGTATGAAAGTCATCTCCCTGCTTGGGGCCAAGATATTTGTTGGTCATAACTAAAGATGCATCCCAGGTCTGCCTGGCATCCATCCCTTACTGACTACACCACTGCCACCCAGCTAGAAATCAGACAAGCAAGGAACTAGCACCAAGTCCTTATGGATGATCTTTTAGCATTCAACACTACATCTCATTTAGAGCATAAGCTGCCTGTGGCATTTTCAATCTGTTTTATTCACCCGAAGCAACAAGCTCTCCAAGGATGCTGATAGATGTTCCTTTACTCTGGAGAAAAATGCTGCCACCTGCATTTTTATGCACACACCAGTGAGTGCCAATGCAGAGAATTGTTGCACTTGTGCCACAACATGGATGCAGCACAAAGGATTAGAACCGACTGAGGAAAGTAACCTCTAACACATCACACAACACAAGCTCTTCAGAACTGCTGAAAGTGTCACATAGTGTTCAGACACATTTTTCTTAATACAAATCCTCCAATCACCAATCCAAACCAATTCACTGCTCATGAAACTACAGAAGAGAGCAGTAAAAAGATACAGTCCCCCTCCTCTCTGCCCTCATCTTGCTTTTTTTTTTCAAATTAGGAGGAGGGGCAGATGTGTTTGAAATATAACAGCTAATTTGGGGGTTTAAAAAGAAAGTTCTAAAGCATCCATTTTAGTAATGTTGCGGGTTGGGTTGTTTTGGTTTTGTTTTTTTTTTTAATTTACAATAAAACTGCATGATTTGGAATTGGTGTACTTTAAATTAAAGCCTGGGTCCCAGGAGTATCATGTTTATATAAAGAAAAATCACATAATCTTTACCTTTAAATGAAAGATAAATTTCTAGCATCCCACAGATACAGAGAAAACTGGAATATATGAAGCCCAAGGGCTCAAAGGAAACACACAACCTGCAAAGGGCAAAAGAAAAAGTCTCAAAGGATTTTGATTTCCTAGGTTTCTTAGGTAGTGGCGTCTGCAGACAGGAATAGCTGACTCATCATTTTGAATGCCTGGGACGGACAAAACCTCAGTATTGCTGACGTACGTTTTACATCCACTTTGTCCATGTGTTCTCAGTAAAGGAACTGGAACAAAACAACTCAAATCAGCACCAGGGTACCTGCTAACACAGAGCTTGGGATCAGACCCTACCACAGACTGGAAGTCCTTCTGCCCTGCAGGTCTGAGCCACAGAAGCAGTACACTGATCTGAAATATATTTTGTTTGTTTTAAGGTGTAGTTTGGAGGCTGAATCAGGAGTTAAGCTGTAAATTAAAAACATGCATTCTTATACTTTTGGCATTTACCAAAAGATAAAAGACCTCTTTGCAAAGGAAACAGATTTAAATCAAGAAGTCTGGCTCTGGATTTGCCAAAAATTCACAGTGTCTCTTGTATGTGCTCCATCAGAAAAACTTGACAGTTTCATGCCTCCTTACCCAGCTGTCCCTTTCCCTCACTCTTGCCTCCTGCAGTACAGCTGTAGATTACATGATACTCAAACAAGCCCAGCTTCAAATGAAGTCAGGAAGTAAGAGGATATGCAATAATACAGTGCTGGAAGAGCAGTAATTATTGCTTATAGTCAATGTTGCCTTTTTAGCTGGTGATGTTTGGATAGCACTGCAAGACGTCACTGTCACCTTGAAGAAATTTTAAATGAGTAAAATTCAGAGATAACTCTCACAAACTAAAGGATATCTACTGACTCCTACCCCAGGAAAAAGGGATTTTTACCTGACCACATAATCAATGTTAAGCAAGAGTCTCTCTATGTCAGTGGTCTGCATAAAAATATGCTAACATGATAACCCGAAGTTTCAGAGATCTTCTCAACTTGTTTGAATTGGGTTCCTTATTTTTGTCTGCCACTAACTTACTGTTCATTTGGCAGAGATATCCTACATTTTCAAGCATGTCCCTTACATTTGATTTTAATGTAACTCAGGGCCACTATTCAGAAGTGCTTTTGACCCTTTGATAATGAAACACAACTGTCTCGAGTTTGCCACATGGATTTAGTGGTTGCTTTTGGGAACTCAGAGCTCCATCTCCCATCCTGAGGCTCTCCATCTGGCAATAACAATACTTACCTGCCTTTCTAGGAAAGATACAAGGCTTTCACGGTCTGAGTCACAGCTTTGGCATTTGAATGGAAGCTCTGCACTGGGATTATTATTGTTGAAAGGCCTTTTTTAAATGCGAATCTACAGGCAAGGAAGAGTCCTTTTCCTTTTAAATGGAAGGACTGTCTTTGCTTAAACATTTGCCTAGAGACGTCTCAACTCCTCAATTGTAAGCTCAGGCAGCCATCTCTTTATTTCACCTTGAAAATTTCAGAGGCAGAATCTAGGCTCGCTTTTGTTTTATCTGCATACACCCAGTTGTTGCTGCGTAGCCATTAAACCTACGTGGCTGGCAATGTTCTGAAGCCCAGAGCAGCCTCAGTGGGGGCTGAGCTATTCACAGGCCAGGAGGGAGCTCATGAGCTCACAGCTTCCCAGCTCCAGCTGCCAGCAAGGCTGGGACGATGTAGGGAGAGAGAGAAAACACATGTGGGAGGAGGGAGGCACAGGGGTGGATAGAAAGGGGACGGGATGGTAATTGTGAACATTTCAGTTTTAGCTCTGCCAAAATCACGCTCTAGGTTTTGGTGTTTACAGCTCCAGAGTGAAGGGTGTCAGGCTTTGTGCTGGGTGAGACCATGTCCCGGGCTTGCATCTGCTGCTACAGCTGAGTGGTAGCTGCAAATCGGAAGGAATTACATGGTCTGAGGAGGGACATTTCTATTTCACGACAGGCCAGCCAAAATGATCAGCAGCTGTCTTTCCTTTCAGCAGGATACTGAAGGTGGTAACTACCAGACCAGGGCAAGCTACTAAAGCCAAGACAAACAGCAAGCAAGGAGTAACAAAATTACTGCTATTTCTTGGTTTTATTTATAGCACCCACTGCAAGTTTGGTGACCATGCATTCTAATAACCACACCTTCACCAGTCTCTTTCCCACACACACATTCACAGTTATTACCATTTGTTTGTACAGATGTCTTTAATGCAGGCACTGATCTTGCTAATACTTGGGTTAGTTTTACACACTTGTGCAACCCAACCAACTTTAATATAAAATTGCTTTTAATACCAGGGCTTCCATTACAACCAAAAAAATAGTGTATCTGAAGTAAGACACCTACAGCTGCAACCAGGGAAGCCATCAGTATCTGAGATGAGAAGAACCAAGAACTGGCTTGTTCTGTTCTTGTGCTTAGCATGTTTTGTGGCTGCTGTTCAGTTGAGAAGGCACTGAGAGCTTTACTCTATCAGACCTACAGCTTGTCTTACATGTATTAGGGCCTTTAAGGCAGAGGAATAAAAGCGGAAAGCCAAGGAACACAGTTTATCTCAGCTTTGTCCAACCAGGCCATGCTAGTCTCACAAGGCATGTAAATGTTATTATTAAGCCCGGCACCACATAAGATTCACTCTGCTCGTTCTGTACCCCTCTCTGCACTTCCCAGTTGCTGGCTTGGTGCCCAACTTGCACCAGGCAGCCATGTTATACCTCAGCATCTCTCTTCCTGGGGCAGCAGGAGCAGCACAGGCTCTACTCCTGCATTCCCCTCATCCTCCCTCCAGGTTCTGACAGTCTTTCACAGCAATGACAAAGGAGCAGAGCAAGGCTTCCACCTGTACCTGGTCAGCACATACTGGAGGAAAGGGACACCATGAATGAAAATTCAACAGCAAAAGGGACTGAGAGGAGGATGGACCCCAACTACCATTCTGAGCAGCAGTCTTTAGTATGGAGCAAAACGCCCAAGAGCTAACTCCTGTGTGTCCTCCCACTAATCCCAATCATTTGGGATGTGGCAAGGGGACATGCAGCACACTTCCTCATTAGTGCTTACAGACATTTCTCCAAAAGTTTTAATATGGTGAGAGTTTGCACTGTTATTCGTTGTATTATGGAAGATAAAAATTATAATCACTTGTCACTAATTCAAAAGCACTGTAAAGCTAACAGACTCCTGATGAAGCCATGGTTGTCTTCTCATGTTGATTTTGCCATGTATGCCTGTTCAAATGAAGAGCAGTACTGACATGCAGTTAGTCTCCCAGAGCAAGAAGAGCTACTGCAAAGCCAAAGGCATCCAAGCATCACTATCACAAGAACCTCATACTTAAACTTCAGTGATTTGATGGTCCCAGCTCCAGGCAATGTAGGTACATTCCACAGCTCTCAACTTCCTGGGAGAACCAGGACCCACTCCGAGCCCACCCAGTCTCAACACATGGCAATGTGCAGCAGCAATGCTAAAAGAAGCTGCCAGCTCCACCTCTGGGAGGAATTGCTGGAGGAATGTCCCCTCAGACACCACCAGCAACAAATTCCCACCTACCTCTCTGGTGTGGGAGCCTGTCTTCACAGCTGCAAACCCAAATGGACTCCAAGATCCTCCACTTCCCAGCAGCTGTACTGCCTATTTTCTGCTGAACCAAGGCCTCAGTATTTGCATCCAGAGAAAAGCCTGCCTGAACCCACACACACCCGAAAAAGGGATGGTCTGTCTGCATATGAACTGAAGTTTGTGAACTGAGAGTGGCATTTTTCCTTCCTATATATAACTTGGAAAAATAACGGGATTTTAATAGATTTATTGTCAGCTTACTTTAAACTTGAAAGATATGAGACACGTCATCAGTATAGTTACTACACATGATTCTGTGTGTGCTGTGATGAAGCAAGCTAGAAATCAGTACTGGATGCCACGAACTCAAAAGCTTCCAACTCCTCTGCCAGAGAGAAGTCTGTTAATAAAAGTTAATAAAAACATAACCACACAAGTTAAAGAGATCCACAGGCTGAGAAGTCAGTACTTCAGGGCAATGAGCCTGCTGTGCACCAAACAGAAAACCCCACTCTGCTATGTGCTGCCTACATGGATGTGGAGAAGGTCTCTGTCTGAACCTCCAGTCACCCCCACACTTGTTTTATGCCCAAAATGAAATCTGTAGCTTGTACCTATGTACTCTGTCCAGAGCTGGGAGTATAAACAAGCTGAATATTGTGAATTGCTCAGACAACACAGTGACCATGCTCTGACAAGTTCTGATAAAATTATACTATCAGGACAGTATTTTACAGTAGAACTGTTTTGGGGTGACAGAATTAGAAACAAAAGCACTGATGTATGCTGGCACAGAAATCCCAGCTTTGAGCAGCAAATAATCTGAGCCATACAGAAATCTGTGCAAGCAGCAGACGTGTGCCAGATGCATCACTCTGCTTCCTCAACACAGAGAAAGCGCCATCAACTCATGTCTTTTCTGCTCTTTACTACATATACTTAAGCTTTAAAGCTTTCTGTTATCACATAGTCTGGGAAGACAGGCGTGTCAGCACACTGACAAAGCAGCTAAAAGAATAAAATCACTGGACTGGCATCTTCACACAGACCCTACTCCTTAGTTGCACTGGATGTTGGGATGGGGCTCCTGTGGGCAGCCCCAGGCATCCAACAGTTCTCCAAATGTGCTGAAGTGGGATGGGGGATGATGGTTAAGATTTTATTAGCACTGCAGGTCTGACTAAAAGGGAAGTTTTCCCAAGAGCAGATATATTTGTAAAGGCAGCCTCATTAAAACACCCTACCCTCTGAATTAGGCCAGCAAGATCTGGTCCTGAGTACATCAGAAACTGCTTTGTAATTCAAGCGTGAATTCAGCTTCTCAACATTTGGAAAAAAAAGCAAAAAGGCTTACCTCGACTTTTTACACATCTGGATATATAATTTCATACTAAAAAGTTTTTCTTAGCACAACAGGAATACCTTCACTTGCCGTTTGCTGCAAAATGACCAGTTTTCCTCTGCTAGCTTCTGAGGAGGCCAAAGGTCACTCAGTTTTGTACTCAGCACATTTGGGCAGAGCAGGACACCACAAAGCCACCTTAGTTAAGATTACACAGAACTAACAACACACGCTCCCATTAATAGCAACAAGCCTGCACAAGCAGTTTGAGAAGGCATCCACAAATAAACTACACGTATGTACAGTAGTGCTAGGGTCACATGCACATTTTCCAATTCTCATTGTAAAAGAAAAGAAAAAGAGTTGTTTATTAACCAAAAGCTTTATTTGCCTGAGCTCTAGATCCTCAGTTTGTAACTTACTTAAGCAATATTTTACAATGTGTGTTTCGAGCACACTTAAAAACAGGACAATGACAGTAATAACAAATGCACTTTGTTAGCATAAATCTGTGAAGTTTGTGTTTATATTTGTTTTATGTTATGTTTATGTTATGTTTGTGTTCATGTCAGTGAGATGACAATCATAAGGTCATTCATTTTGCAGAGTCTCACCCTTCTGGTATCAGCTTTCTGGAAAGGAGGCTGTTTCCTAAAATCCTCATGGAATTAATTTTATTACAGATTCCAGACCTCACAAGGATATAAAGCACCCGTTAGGTGGTGCTTCCCCTACTTAAGGCTGTATGCAGATCTCAGAAGGCACACACTAATTCAGGCAATTCTTTTTCAATTAAGTATAGGAATAACACAGTTTAAAAATATGGCTTTAGTCTATGCAAGTCCAGTGAGATTATCGTACTAGCTGCTCTTTACAACAAGGAAGCATGTCTGAGGTCATGTGAGAGCAAAACACATGCTCACACTGCCAGAAGTTTTAATATAGGGTATACACAACTTTACAAAAACCCATGCAGCATTTCCATGTATGCTCCGTGCCTCTGTGGGAGCTGCCTGCACCTCCCGTGGTCAGGCCTTCCAGAAACTATTTTGTTTCTGACAAGGCTCTTCCAGAGAGCTGGGAGTACTTTAATCCAGGAGACTGTCCTCGTCCCACGGCTTGTGCCCCGCTGACCAAGAAGTGAGGGAGCCCTTCAGCTGCCACTACACCAGTCACCCCTCCAAACATCAAGCATTTTATCCATCATTAAAGTTACTTAAGCTATATGCTGACAGAGCATCTTTCACAACAGGCTATAATAATCTTAACCAAACGAATCAATGGAATTGTTTAGGGTAGTAGAGGAAACCCCGGTTATCTGAAAGACAGCGTCTGAGAGTCACAGTTTATAACTCTCCACCTTTAAGCTGAACAACTCTCCTCGGCTATTTAAGAGCTGTAAAGTGTCAACAAGGCAAACTGCGGCAGCCTGGACCTGGACCTCTACCCGACCGGAGGCGTTTGAGGCAGCAAGTTGGCTCCGTGCTCTGGGAGGCAGGTTTACCCCGCACACAGCCCTCCGAGGGCGGGCGGGAGGGTCGACACTCGGGGGGGGCTGCCCCGGGGCGATCCCCGGCCCGGGCACACCACCTCCCGGGGTGATGCCGTGGGGCCTCGGCCGCAGGTCCCCCGGACCCGGCGCCGCACCGCTAAAAATGAAGCCTGTCTCCGCCCGCCCTCGGCAATAATTGGGTTGGATCGATGGTTTTCTTTTAAAGCCGGCGTTTATCAATCGTGTCTTGCAGTCCCCTCACTAACCCGCCTCTGAATCGCCCAGCCCGGACCGCAGTCCTGCAAATAACTTCAGCGCCGTGAGCGCCGCGGGGCCGAGGAGCTCTAACCGGGGCAGCGGCCCGGATCGCGATCGGGGGGGGTCGCGGGCAGCGCTCGGAACTCACCTGCCCGGCGGTGTCGTAAAGCCCCAGCAGGTACTGCTTGCCCCCGACGGTAACGCTGACTGCGAGGGGGGAGAAACACAGTGGGTGAAGGGGAGGGGGAGTGTCAAACCCCGGCTGAAACCACCCCGGTAGGGTAAGGCCGGGGAGGGGGGGAGTGCAGCTGCTATCGCCCGCGGCCGGGCCGGGCCGGGCCCCCCTCCCGCTCACCTGCGTAGTGGTCGAAGACGGTGGGCACGTACTCCTCGGGGAAGGCGTCGTTGGCGTAGCTCATCAGCAGACACGTCTTGCCCACGGCGCCGTCCCCCACCACCACGCACTTCAGCATGACCGCCGCGCTGCCATGGGCCATGGCCGGAGACCGCCCTCATGGCCCCGCGAGCGCGCCCCGCCGCGCCGGGCCCCCCGGCATCGCCGCCGCCGCCGCTCAGCGGGCCCCCCCGCCGGCCCCCGCCGGGCGCTGCCCCCCCGCCATCCGCCGCCGCGCCGGGCCCGGCGAGAGCCGCCTTTCCCCGCGGGGGGGGCCGCGCCGCGCCGCGCAAGGGAAGCGCCCGCTGCCTCCCGGGGCCCGGGACGCGGGGCCGGCCGGGGGCGGGGAGGGGAGAGGCGGGCGGGGGTCTGCGAGGCTGGAGCCGGCGGGAGGGAGCGGCTCCTGGCCCAGCCCGCCGACCGCACACGCATGCACAGCGGCAGCCGGCTCCTCCCGGGGACCGGGCTTCTCCGCAAGTTACTTGGGCGCTGCGGGCTGGTCCTGCCCCGCAAAGCAGCGGGGGCTCATTCCTTCTCCATTGCTGCCCCCTCCCTCCCACCCCTCGCCCTGTAGGTACAAAGGAACCTCTGCTTGCATCCTCCGGAGTTAGCCCGTCACTGAGTCGTGAAATACGAAAATAATCAACGGGGCGAGGAAGGATTTTCATCTGCACTGAGTTTGTCTCTGTGTCTGAAACTGAGGAGCGGGCGCATATTTAAAAACATTATTGTCTGTGATTTAAACAGCTTAGAGTACCCATTTGAGTACTAAGGCTAAAGGACCGGAGGGCAAAGGGCTAAAGAGAGTGAGTGGATGCTGCATGGAAAATTAGTAGAATCCTACTCCTACATATGTCGATGGCAAAAATCCCACCACTCAGTGACACCAGGCTTTCACCCCACCAAGCTGTAGCCAACTACGTGTTTTCAAATGTGTGAAAAACACTTACAGACAGAAAACAATCGTCTTCTATAGCCTTTTTTTTTTTTTTTTTTTTTTAAGATTTATGCTGTATGCCCTATCCAGTTATTTCAAAAGGTGGCACACAGTAGCACAAACCACGAGGAGGGTCATATGGTTTGTGTTTCTATTTGATCTAGCATGCTTGAGGGAGAAAATAAATACAAATCCCACATTACCCAAAGCTTATCTGAATGTTCAGTAAAACACGTTTTCAAATCAGGACAAAATAGAAAAGTTATTACTTTGCAAGTTTTTCAGCTTAGCCAATCAAATTTTCATGCTTTCAGACCACAGAGGGAGAAAGCAGGACATCCAAGACTGCTGTGCTGCCATCCACTCCTGATTGATCCAGAGAGCATCAACCCGCACCCAGGAGCAGACAGAGGCTGCCCCAGAAGGCATTTCCGGCGTTTGAAAATGCCAGCTATAAAAGAAAGCTGGGTTTACCGAATGTCTGCTGGCAGCCAGAGCAGGACCCAGTGCACTGGTCTCCCAAAGAGCAGCTCTGCCTGATGAGCAGGTATGGCCTGCACGAGCAGCCATTTCGGGATGGGTTTTGCGACTAGGTCCAGAAAAACTGCTTTACAGTGATCTGACCCCTGAGCTACCTGAGCTCAGAGGTTCCCAGGTACACATGAAGGAGTTCAAAGCCTGCAAATACTCAGTGGCTCAGCTGGCATCCACTTCCTTTCTTCTGTAGTTGCCAATGTGTATGTTGAGGAGCCCATTATACCTGTCTGCATGGACAGCGGTACAGTCTGCACCATCAAGGGGAAGCGTACTTCTCCCGTCTGCTGCTTGCTTAATTGCTAGTGTTGCTTTTCAAACACTGTAATCATCATTTTGGGCTTGCACAGTCTCAGCCAAATGATTCTCATCCAGTCCCTCATCTCACTCAGACAATGGATGGACAGTAAGTCTGCTCTAAATATTTAGAGAAAATGAAGATAGAGAACTAAACCGAAACTCGCACCTCGGCTCTCCCCGTCACCTCGGCTCTCCCCAGCAGCCTGGCTGGTCCCACAGTCACCTCGGGAGTCACCTCGCCGAGGGAGTGGGACCTCATGAAGCTTCACACGAGCTCCTCTACCGATGTGGGTCTGTGGAATCACACGTAGGGCCATAGGACTGCAAATGATCAGGCTCATCCACAGGGTATTTCTTCTGCTTGATTTTCACCCTTTGCAGGCATTGTTTTCCAGCAAGAACCCACAGCACTGCAGTGAGAATATACTCACTAAGAATTCCTGGAAACTAATTTCTTCTCTTAAACTTTACTGACTTTCACCTCTCTAAGCATGTGTTAGAGCCTCTGCTGGTGTCAACTGAGACATCTTTGTGGAGGAATTAACTCAGCCTCTATCTTGGCATAACAAATACCTTACTAGGAATCACACTCTTCTTGCAGATTAATAATCTGTTCTGTGTAATACATTTCAATTTTTCAGCAGCACAGACATAAAAAATGTGTTAAAATAATTGCCTATCTGTGACAAATATTATTTTAAATATCTTTATTAAAGACACTAAATCTAACAATTTTTCCCTAACTTTTTTTCATAACATACTAAAACAAACCAGTATTTAATGTTAAAAGGAAGTTCTTTTCATCTTAGTGATGTTTAAAATGTATTTTAATTTCTCATTATTTACTATAAATTTTTTAGGAAATTAAAAACAACTCAGAGAAATCTAACTTCTCACAAAAAATAATTTTTAAGGACAGTTTGTGACTAATTCTACCTTGCGCACTGAACAGTTACTTCTGCATTATGTGTGAGTGCTAAACAGCCCATTTTTCTTGTTTTAGGAATTAAAAATTTTCCTTTGTAGGACTTCTGGAAGACCTCTCTACATGTAACATTGAGCCCTTGCTGGGAAGAAGGATCACATCTAGATTACCCTTAGAAATAAGGCTTGTTCCAAATAATTCTGGTCAGTAATGGAGGACAGTGTGTAGAGGAGAAGGTCTGTTGAATGATGGGAAGCCTATGAGGACACAAGCTTAGCAAAACCCTGTAGATGGCCATGCAACTGGATGACAGAAGAGAAGCACTTATTGGAAGCAAATTTTGGAGTATACAGGCTTCTGCAAGTGAGAACATGGAGTGGGACCATGAAGTAGAATCACAAAGTCCATGTGATTCTTACCAGAATCAGGAAAGCTGACTTACCAGCATCAGGAAAAATAGAAGAGAAAGCATTGGAGCCAGGCCTTAGTGAGCAGCAAAAGACATGTGCAGTCTATGAAACCAGGCAGTAAGTGTTGTTAATCATCCAAATTCAACACATTTTAAAAACATAAATCTGTGCCTTGCAATTATTAACAGCTCTGTAAATTCAGCCTCAAAATTTATACAATATGGTTATTTTCATCAGTTGTGCTGCCATTCTGTGTTGGGAGTACACTCCAGTGTTTCTCTGTCCAAATCCTCTTGCTGTCACTGCCAGATGTGCCTCACTTTGTCACCCAATTGATGCTCACTGCTCATGGCTGTACATCTCACTACAGAGGACACTGTCTCATGCTGTGTGAAATTACTTCATCCGAATATCCAGTATTTGAGAGAACAGCCCTAAAAATGCCAAATCCCAGACAAAGCTCAGTCACGTGTGAAAAACACTCAGAAGTCTCACAAAAGTCTACCAGAGGATTCAATTTTTTAGGCATCCTTGTCTGTGGAAGACTGGAGCCATGGTTTATGATTGTCTAAAAAAACCTTTCAGACTTGCAAGGAACGTTCATGACAGTCAGTGAAAAGGGCAATGTCATCTTACTGCCCTGTTTGCAGCCTATCATCTTTCAGGCCAATCAATCTTCCATTTTCAAGCAGAGCTGTCCATAAGCAGCAGAAGGTAAGACCCAAATGGACATAGCTCAAGCCTGGCTTTCAGTCAGAATGATTTATTCTTGTCATAAATAGTGAGAACGCTATTTTTACAATTTATGAATCCCTTCACTACAGTTTTTCTCCTCTACCCAAAATTAGGTAATGCAGAGAGTGTTCATGTATCCCAACTAGTATAGAGGAAACAAATCACATCTTTCTAATATGCCCAAAATGGATAGGCACACCTAGAGCTGCAGATCCAATTCCTTCTGAATGTCAGTTTCTATTCTATCCCTTCCCCCCAAATTTTTAATCATTTAAAGAGTACTTGTACTAATTTCTTCTCTATTTAAAGAATCCTGACTGTGTGCTTGCTTCCCTCATAGTGTGTTTCATGAACATGGTGATGTCTCCAAGCAAAGGCATGCAGTATATACAATCAGAATAAGACAGGATGACACATTTTAGGTCATCTACTGTAGTCATCTGATTTCTAGAATGCACTGGCTCTTCACCATGCTTGGAGTGGTCCTCTTTTCACAATGGGGCTGAATGTCACAAGCAAGGGAAACATCACTTGTACTCTTCAGAGAGCAACCTAGTGTGGTCCACTCTATGGAAAATTCCTGCACAGGTCTCTTGAAATGCCTCAGCTTATTCTGTTGTGTGATTGCAGCTTGTGATAATTTATTAACCACCCTAAATAATTTCCTTCCTTTTTGCATGGCTGTAACTGAGAGGGGAGTCTTTATTTGACTAAAGTGAAACACTGGCACCAAAACCAAAACTAGAATCCACTGCTGATAATGAGATACAGTGTTTTAAAAATAAACTTGCCACTAGCCACTGGAAAGTGTCACAATCACTGTTCTGTGTGCTTTTAATAAATGGTCAAAGAAAATGCATCAGTGGCTGCTGCCTTTGAAATGGTAGCTCCTTTGAGGTGAATACTTTTTGAAACCATGTGAATTCTATGAAAATGCTTTAAAAAGGCAGAAAAAATGTTCTGGCAGCTTCAAAGAAACCATTTTTTTATATTTTTAGAGCAAAACATTTTCATATCTAAAACATTATAGTTTAAGTTAGCACAATGTTAGACTATAGTGTAACATAAATGAAAAAGTGACATCATGAAACATTTCAGTCAGCTTCATTTTTCATCGAGAAGTTTTTTGGTTTGTTTTTAAGGGATTTAAAAATTTTCAGGTTGGATTACAAATTAGGGCAAAGACAAATCCAAAACTGTTCATAAAAGTGAATTTTTATCCCCCACACATCTTATGTATTGCCTCATGCTCATGGTATGCTAAGCCATGGTCAGACAGTGTGTTTTGTCTTTGTTTGTCAATGTTTCCAGTAATGAAGTGTCCAGTTTTCAACATCATTGTCCAAGTATAATCACTCAACAAGTGCTGTCCAGTTCTGAGCTGCGATACTTTTAGAAATACATGCCAAGAATACATACAATTTCGCAGCAATACTCCACGGCCACACTATTATTAATAATTATTCTACTGAATCACAATAGAGTCTTGTGTCCTTAATCAAGGCAAGTGCTTGATTTCAATAGGAACACTCAAATACAGAGTGGAAAACAGTTCATCTGCAAATTTTATGGACCAATCTCTGAAGAAATTCAAACAGTGCACAGCACATAAAAAGGAGAGGGAGTGAGCAAAGTCAGGATTAAAATTGACAGGATCAAGCTGGATAAACCATGAGTACACACCCTGCTTTCCATGTTCCTCTGGCTCAAGAAATGGCTGTGAATTTGATTGATTTTACCTAAATATGTTTTTTAAGATCTTACTTAATCTGTTTCTTTATTTCTCTAGGGTTACTTTTCCCATGCTGACCGCTATTACTATCTCCCAAATGAGTATTTGCTGCCAAATTCATTAGCATGCTATTTACCAGCCCCTCATAGGAAAATAAAGGAGAAATTAAGTAAAACAGGACTTTATTGCAGTTGGAAAAGAAGATTCCGTAAGAAGAAAGGAAAGAAAAAAGAGAGGCATAGCCAAAGCAAGGTGAAGAATGCTGCAGCAAATGGAGTGAAATGGAAAAGATAATGAAAGACAAGAAAGCAGAGGGAAAAAAAGATAATAACATAACATAAAATACCAGCAACCAAAAAAGGAACAAAAATGTTAGCCTCTGAGGGGGTACTTAATTTCAAGTATAACGAGTCCACGGACCTAGGCCCATGCGTAAAATTAAGCTTATGTATTATTCAGGCCAACATAAACTGCAGTTTTCTACACAAGGATTTAAAGCACTAAAGAGAATAAATCTCATGGGAACTTGGTGAGATTCGGGCACCTCCCTAACAAAGGTTTATTGAAAAGTCTGGGGTTTCAAGATACTATAAAATAAATTATGCTATAGCTCTTTTGGTGCTATTCCCTATGCAATGCAAGAGCCTGAACAGAATAAATATCTACTCAGCTATTTAGCACTGGGCTAAGTGTCAAAAAGGAGCAATTCTCTTCCTCAGGCCAACATTGTGACAACTACTTGCAGTTAACCAGCCATTTTGTTGGAACCAAACTCTGTATCATGATAGGGCATTTTGTGCAGCTAGAGTCACCACCATTTCCAGGCACAGAAGCGAGGACAAAGCAAGCAAACATTTCCTCTAAGCATTTAAGGTCTTCATTGATGTAACCTCTATGTCTCCATAAATCACCATAATAAGAGGACATCCCTTTCATGGCTGCTGAGAAGTACACACCTCTGACTCATTCCAGCACTCAGGACTTTATAGTCTGGCATAGATGTTGTGTACCATGGTGTACCAAAAGGAGAATGAAATAAAATCTTGAATCTTGGCTCAGTACCACAGAGCAGAAGAGGCACCCTGTATTTTGGGATGAAAGATAATCCCCAGAAGTATTTAGTTCTGGAAGGTTAGCCATCTTTCCTTTTAGCTAAATGAAAACAATTTTTGAGGAGCCAAAAAGGCCACAAGCTACAACACTACAACTAAATTAAATTGTGCCTGAGCCTATTCTCTGGAACCAGCAGGCACAATCTGGCCATATGTCCATGACACTGATGTCTCATACCCTGTTGGGAATGGTGCCTTGTCAAAGCTGATTCCCGCGTGGCATTGGTGCATTCCTTGGGAGAGTACTAGTACCCAAAACTACCCCCAGGAATGTTCTAGAGCTGTCGCAGTGCTGACAGCTGAGTCTTAGCATTCGAGATTATACCCTGGCTTTGTTTAATTGCAAGGTCTATGTGTTCCAAATCTTGTTTTTACTAAACTGTACTAATTCCAATGCATATTACTGTCCTTGGTTCTTACCAGTATTTATGACTTATTAATTCTGGCAAACCCAGTATAGTATCTCCCTTTGTGCAAAAAACCAACTAACCAATCAACAAATACTTTAGCTCTAAACATATATACATGAAAAAATGTCTTTTTTAATTCTGCTTGCTACAAATTAATCTGTGCTTAAAGCTGGCTTCTAGATTTTTCCCAGCCTTTGATGAAGTCTGTATTTGGGTTGAATTTTCATGAAGTCTGGACTTCTTTGAAGGTGATTCTTGATCTGCTTAATTGACAGAAGCAAGCCTGTAAACTAGTTAGTCTCCTGTACACCAGTAAGATTCAGCTGTAAAGCCAGATGAAGAAACAAAAGTCTTTCTTGATTTAGGGATGTTTCATGCAGAAAAATGTAGCCATGTTTTAACCCATGCCAGTTATCAGCTTCCTAGTGAAGAAATGTCTGGTGTCATGTGGAGGTAAAGAATACTGATGGGCAGGAGAACCCTGCAATAGACCCACTCAGTCCTGTTCTGGGACCTGAACCCACGCTGCACAAAGAGGGAAAGTATAAGACCTTTTTTGGTTTCTTCAACTATTTGGCATGTAATCTGGCACCTGGAGAATGCTGGAAGGGATTAGAAAACAGACCTGAGGACAGAAATCCAGGCATGCAGAATCTGACATAGGCAGGGGAGCATGGGCTGTAAGCAGCTCTCTGTGAAGCAAGAGGAACTCTTCAAGTGCTAATAGAGTTTAAAAAGCTAATGGCTTAATTGTGATGGAAGAGAAGAGGGTGCAGACAGGGCTATGTATATCCTGCTAGGAAATGGAGGGGAGGGAGAAGAGACCTTAGGTGTTTTTTGTAATCAACACAGAACCATAATTCATGAGGATTCTCTCATCATGCTGTCAATAACTTCACTTTCCAAATATTTCAGTGAGTAGTAACAACCCCTTCAATATAAAAATGAAGAGAACAGGGCTTCAGAGGTACAGGGTTCTCTTCATTGCAGTAGTGCTATTGTCACAATAGTAACTATAAGCACCTAAATAACTTCTAAGTTCTACAAAAAATTGTGTCTACTGAGAGCATGGTTGAAAAGGTTTTCTAATGTATGGTTAAGATTGCTCACTTGCTTCCAAAAAGTCAAGCTCAGCATAATTTAAACCTCTGAGATATCAATAAATTCAGAAAATAAAGCAATATTCACTCCAGCCTTTACAACAATGCCTCAATATATCTGTAATGGAAATAGTTCACCTTTTTAATATATGTTTTTCAGAGAATATAGTATGTAACTATTATAGCATAGGCACAATTTCTCTTTGAAAATGTGGTCTGTATTTACAGTGACACTTCCTTTATATGCATACTCTGGCCCAATCTCCTATAAATATTTCCATAATCATTAAATTTTATCTTTTCTACTACTCACCAAATAACA